>CM016619.1:112682390-113882390 GCA_005393395.2 Gossypium australe
GCTTTTAAGTGGCGGCACTTTGCCACTGGGCCACAAGCCCATTTGTATTTTAAAACACAGATAACATCTTTTAAGCCCTATCTTACAAGGCTTTCCACTAGAGTGTCCAAACAGAAAATTTGATTAAGGCCTCTGCCCAACCCTGAGCCCATTCTAGACCCCTAACACTCACATTAAACATAGCCACACATTAAATGCATAGCCCCACAATTTCAGGATGTTACATGATTTGGGTTAGGTTTGTTGGGCTGATTAGTAGGCCATTTGGGTTTAATAGGTTTTAGGTGTTATTGGGTTGTAAAATGGGCTTGTATTGGTTTTAATTTAGGTTTAATTCTGGTTTGTTTAATTGGGTTGGGCAAAATGGGCTTGTAAGCCCGGGCAAAATTGGGGTTGTACAATAAGAATAAGTGATGAAGTTTAATTTTCGAGCCTAGGGGCAAAATTATAATTATGCAAAAGTTTAGGGGCAAAATTGTAATTTTGCAAAAGTTTGAGTTAGGGACTGTTTTGAGTACTACGTTAATTAAATAAGTGAAATGTGATGTCTTAGACCCCGAAAAACGAGATTTGGACCTAGAACGGGAGGAAAATCGAAAATTGGGAAAGTTGGTAAAATGACCGTTTTGGTATCGAGGTAAGTTCATATGTTTAATAAGCATTTAATTATGCATATTTGAATGATAAATTGATATTTTGGCCATAAATACTATAGTATTGAGTTTCAGATATAATGATTAATGTTCGATAATAATTCGATATTGGAAAGAGAACTTGTATAATTTATATGTTAGACCATATTTTGTATTATGGCTTTGTATGATAACAAGAAAGTATTGACTAGCATAGTTTGATGAGAGTAAGTTAAGTTGATGATATGATGAGATTTAGAGTGCAAGTATGTAAGTTGAGTAGCATTTTATTATTATGCAATTATTGTTATTAGTAATGTTATTATTGAGTTATACGACTAACCTTGAGAATTTGAGCAAGTATGTTTCAGCTATGACTTGACAAGGCATTGATAACTCAAAGTCCATGGCTATACCATGGCAATTAAGGAAGAATTGACGGAAAATTCCATGTTCATAACATGGCATTTAAGGAGGAATTGACGGTTAAGGATACCATGTAAGACCATGTCAAGACATGGCATTGGTAAGGCAAGGATCCCGTGTAAGACCATGTCAAGACATGGCATCGACATTGATTACGGACTCCATGTAAGACCACATCAAGATATGGCATTGGCACTAAGATAAGGATACCATGTAAGACCATGTTTGGAACATGACATTTGGTAAGATAAGGATACCATGTAAGACCATGTTTGGAACATGGCATTTGGTAAGATAAGGATATCATGTAAGACCATGCCAAGGCATGGCATTGATAAGTTCTATAAGGCAAGGAAATCATGTAAGACCATGTCAAGACATGGAATTGATGAGTTACTATAAAGCAAAGGTCCCATGTAAGACCATGCCAAGGCATGGCATTGGTGAGTTCATAAGGCAAGGATACCACGTAAGACCATGTCAAGACATGGCAATGGTAAGTTCAAAAAGGAAAAGGTTCCGAGTAGTCCAAAGAGTAAGCCAAAGAAATGACAAGGTGAGAACATGAAGAAAGAGTACAGGTATGAGTACAGGTATGCATTTAAGGCTTATTTAATATTGAGATTGTAAGTAATTGAGATTATCAAGTATTAAGTAAGTGATGAGTTTTCAGTTATGCTTGTGACACTTTATGACATGATTGGCAATATGCCTATATTATGAAAGAGTACTCGTGTGTTAAGTGAGAATGTTGCAGGTATGTAAGCAAGCTATTAAGTAAGGTGCCTTTTGTATTCTGAGCCTTTGGTAAGGTTACCGATGAGTTCACTGGGAAAATCAATTAAGTGAAATTATGTGTGGCTTGTAGTGATAAGTGTAGGTAAGTGCTTATGTAACATATGAGCAATATGCTCGATATGTAACCGGATATTGGAAAGATTGTTATAGGTAAGTAATGAATACAACTAAAGTGAGTGAGAGCAAAAAATTACAAATAAAACTGTTTTGGACAGCAGTAGTTATGTGATTTTGAAAAATCATAAAAAATAATAGAAATTGAATAATAAGTTGTATGAGATATTGATTTAAAGCTTATTGAGTCTAGTTTCATATAAAAGAAACAGAGCAAACAAAGAATTTGTATAATTTGATTTATTTAAATGTTTGTGAGACTGGTTCAGAATGACTATGTGATCCCCTATTCTATCTTGGAAAAATCATTAAAAATTGTACAAAAATAATTATGTGATATAATTTATATTCCTAAAATTATTAATGCGTATAGTTTCAAATAAACTAAACAATAAGGTCATTTAAATTCTGTACAAGGAGATAACTGATTCGTAGTGAAGAGAGGTCAAAATAGTCGAACAGTGAAACAAGGGAAATTTTAATGAATAAACTGTACTAATTGGCAAGACCAAAAATTCTAGAAATTTTATGATATGAATATATGTAAGTCTAGTTTCAGGGAAAATTAGCGGTTTGTAATTTTGAGCTCTGTAGTTCATGAAATAAATAATTTAGTGACAGCGATTCAAGTAGACAGATTAATGTGAAGATGAGTAATAAGGTATAAGCATGTGATTTAATAATTGTATCAATTAGAGAACTTGTTGTGAGGATTTGTCTCGTTGAGGCTTTGGTAAGGCCACAAATGAGTAAGTTGAGAAAGTAAGAACTTAGCATTATTTATGCAAGTTATGACAGCTTAGTAGTAAGCTAAATTCATTGCTAATGCTTATTATTTTTACATGTAAATTTACTAAGCTTTATAAGCTTACCCCCTTTTCTTTCCCATGTTTCAGAGTCCTATTAAACAAGCTCGGGCTGAAGGTCGTCGGAGATCGCTTCACACTATCAAGCTATCCATGGGTATCTTTATTTATAAATGATTTAAGTTATGGCATGTATAGGGGCTTGACTATGTCATTTTGTATATGTGTTAATTAATTTGATTAAACGTATTGCTTCATAACGGTAATAAGGATTATTCTGTATTTAGCCACAAGTTGTGGCTTATATTGGTCATGGAGTTATTATGCTTGTGTATGCATGTGTTTGTTAAACTTTAAATTATAAGTGAAATTTTGTGGCTCGGGATTTGGTAGAATGTATTGTTAAGTCTGGTAATGCCTCGTACCCGGTTCCGGCGTAGTATAGGGGTAAGGGGTGTTACAATATATAAATCACAATCAAATCAAATCCCAAAATTTAAAATCCAGAAATTATAAAGGCCTTATTTCAATCCAAACCAACAAGCTCATTCTTAAGTAAATGAGCTAAACAGAATAAAACTTGTGCAGTTGTGTGGCCCTCTCTGAGTCCCTCGCAGCTCCGAACCGTCTAACGTTGGGGATTACCTAATAGGTTAAAAACGAGGTGAGTTTATGAAAACTCAGTGTGTGATCCCCTTATTAAAGAAACAGTTAGTATACAGAAACAGAATTAGTATGGACTTGATCCCTTTAACAGTAACAGTACAATGTGGGCCTTAGCCCATTACAGTAACGGTGGCAATTGGGCCTTAGCCCTCATCAGCCTCGGTTGGGCCTTAGCCCATAAAAAATTTCACATATCACATCTATATGGGCCTAAGGCCATCTCAATATCAGAATCAGTATATTCAATGCATAAATACCCATACCAACCCTGCACTCCGTCCTCTGTCCAACCCTACACTCCTGTGGGGATTAAATTGACACACCCATCCCTACACTCCTTATGTAGCACCGGTTGCGGCACTAACCAATATTGAAGCGTAGCTGCCAGTAACAATAATGCAACAGAGCTGCCAATAACAGTATATGTGGCAAAGCCACTAGTAACAGTATTGCAGTAGAGCTGCCAGTACCAGTATCGCAGTAAAGCTGCCAGTAACAGTACACTTCCTCCATAACAGTATCCCAACCCCATGCAGTATGTCGTGTATGCAGTATGCCATGCTCAAAATCAGTCATATCATTCACAATTAAGTCAATCAAACCATAGTTATACAACCACAATCAAATCATAACACAAGTCAGTCATTTACCCTCGAGGGGCAAAATAGTCATTTACCCTACATGGGCATTACTGTTATTCCATTCTACAGGGGCATTACAGTAATTCTACCCTACAGGGGCATTACGGTCATTTTACCTTATAGGGGTATTACGGTCATTTTATCCTACAGGGGCATTACGGTCATTTTACCCTACAGGGGTATTACGGTCATTTTACCCTACAGGGGCATTACGATCATTTTACCTTACAGGGGTATTACGGTCATTTTACCCTACAGGGGCATTACGGTTATTTTACCCTACAGGGGTATTACGGTCATTTTACACTATAGGAGTATTACGGTCATTTTACCCTATAGGGGTATTATGGTCATTTTACAACCTTCCCGAAGGTCTACAGTCGCCTCGAGCGACACAGATAACACATATGGTCCAAACGGTGTAAATGGGCCCAAAGCCCAATATTCGGCCCAAATGAGCCTACACGCTCGTGTGGCCCATTTGGCCCAAATTCAAACACGGCCATGCGAACTACATAGCCTAATCCAGTTTCTGCCACATTTCGTAAATTTTATTCGTGTGGGGCCCATGAGCCCATTGGGCCTACATGGCCCAACAAGGCCCATAACGGTTGATCGTCGATTTCAGAGTTTTAAATTTATAATGAGAATGATCGAACCTGGAAACTAACTCTGACAACGATTTTAGGCAAGCTCACCTATCAAACAGTAGTATAGTTAAGGCACGACCGGAATGTCGAACCCAAAGGAACCAAAAGTACTAATACTAACTCTCTTTCTATTATCTAGCCTAAAATAAGTGAAGTTGTTATTTAATCTAAATTTAACTAACTACGAAGCTAAAGACGCGAAGACAAAAAGAATGAATTGGGGAAATACTATTGGAAAAACTCAGTTGATTAAGACGATACCCTTAGGAAGAATCCACCTACACTTCACTTGTTATCTAACACTGAACCAGACGATTTATTCACTTGACTTGATCCGTAAGATTCCCTAAGTTATATTAAACCCTCTCTCGAGGCGAATAACGTCTAACCCTAGGTTGATTAATTGAAACCTCTTTCTAATTAAAACCCTTAGAATCACATTAACTCGATCTATGGACTCTCATATTAGGTTTCACCCTAATCCGGCAAAATCTCGTCACCCTATCTCTAGGCGTGCGATCAACTCTGCTTAATTATGCTAGATCTACTCTTAAGAAGGGACTTTTGCTCCACCACCTAAGCACATCCAACTTGAATCAATATCCCAGAAATATTAACACAAGAATTAAGCACACATAATTAAGAACAAATCAAGTGTTTATCATATAGTTCAGAAAACAATAACAAGATCCTTCTTAGGTTTCATCCCTTTCAGGTATCTGAAGGGTTTAGTTCATAACAATAAAAGAAAACATCTCAAAAGAAAAGATAAAACAAAACACAAGAAATCCCTATAACCCTCTGAAGGAATTGAAGGAGAGATCTGCCATCTTGAGTATAATTCCGACTTCTTGAGATGGATCAACTAGCTATCTTCGAGTGTTTCCCACATATCTGACCTTTTCGGCTTGGCTCCTTGGCCTAGCTAACCGCCCTCTTTTAGGTAATACTTAGGGGGTTTATATAGGCTTTCGAAATAGGTTTCTTTGCCCCTAAGTATCCTTTTCCGACTGAAACTCTTCTTTCCAGCGACAGGGACACGGCCATGGCACACGCTCGTGTAGGTCATGGCCAGGCCGTGTTTGAGCCTGTTGAATGAGGCACGGCTGTGTGGATTTGGGCCAGGCCATGTGGATTTCGTGATATGGCCCATTTACTCCGTTTTGGGCCCATTTTTCGTTCTTTCTGTCCTTGGGTGCTCTCCTGAGTATAAAACATGAAAAGAAGGATTAAGAGCACCTTTTTACATAAATCAAGGGATAAATTTTCCAAAAGTATGCTAAATGTGGGATTAAAATATGTTACTTTTACGGTTTATCACATACCCCCACACTTAAGCTTTTGCTTGTCCTTAAGCAAAATTCTCAATTTACAATTAAAACGAACTTTCCATGATTCAATATTCCTATTAGCAATGCCTCATCATAATTCATAGATAATTTATACATGGATAATTTAACTCAAAGAGTCCTAAAGATTCAAACAATATAAGTCATACATTTGTATCACGAAAACATAGGTGTTTCCCCTTATCTAAATAATTACCTTTAATTCAAAACCGAAAAGGATTGACATCCTCACAAAAGATTCACTCAAATCACTCAAAAAGTGTTTAGGGTTCAGGGAAAAGAGCACTCATAAGTCGAACTTGAAAAGTTAATCCCATAGGCTTGCCTGAAAATCAAATCTCCACAATTGTAAAATGAGATGATAAACAGATCAAAAGGTCTTTAACAGGGTTGTAACGGGGCTAGGGTTAAAGGTGTGGATAAAGGCTGAAATAGAAGGTTAGAATCAAGATTGAATTGACAAGTTACCTATCTAGAAATACTGAGACGATAATATCAACTGAAAAGTAATAACCCTAATAATACGAGCTTTTCTTTTGGTAAATAGACTGTAACTGTATAAGCTCACTTTTCATAATACTAATACTGAATATTCTTCGATTTTTTTTAAGAACAAGTCAAATAATAAAGGATAAATTCAGCTACTGAAATAATATAATTAGGTAATTAATCAAATCAAATCTCGATATAAGGATAGTCAAAAAGGAATGGTGATAACAAATACAAAGGGTTTTGGGTTAATATTAATGGGTGAGTTAATAAAAAGGGTTGTTAGGATTAAACGGGGTTCACTAGGGGTTAATTATGAAGGTAGGTTTTTAGTGGAGTGAGTGGGTTAAAACCTAGGTGCCTTTATCATCTCTGTATATCAAATCAAAGGTGTGGTCTTGACATGTATAATCGAAGCAAGTTCTAGAATAACAGTTCAATGTTGACACACTCATAATCAATAAAGTGAGCACAAAAAAGAATATATGCTCTATAAGGTTTAAAATCTCACAGAAAATTATGGGTTTTTGATATCAACCTTGTAAATTTAAAATTTCAAAGTAATATTCAAATTTAGGTTAACAACCTAGCAAAAATTTTGATTCTGAAAAATAGACTTATCATGCTTGATTCTCTAGTATCTTAAAATTTAAATCATCAGTGCACAATTAACTATGGCTTACTTCAAAAACATATCAATAAAAATCATAAATCATCAGAAATTTTATCCTAATTAGTAATATGAGAAAATTACTTAAGAACAAGATATAACTCAGGGATTTGAGAATAACGAAAAAAGTTAGGCACTTTTACCCCCCCACACTTAAGATGTACATTGCCCTCAATGTACAAACATAGATATGTAATTTAAGAGAGACGGAGAGGTGAAACTTCCTAAATTTGGATGGTTTCCCGGAGTTGGAAGTCGATGGGGTGGTTGCTGCTACCGAGCTCTGCGCTATATGAAGAAATTCGGGAGCTCGTAGAGAATTAGCCAGGAATTATTAATACACATTTAAAATAAACTAAATATATAATTAAAGACAAGAAAGATAAAGAGAAAGAAGATAAAAAAGTAAATAAACTAAGGCTAAAAGATAAAGGGGCTTGAGAATCCTTATTGGTAGATGGTTCGCGAGGTGTGTAACACCCCAAACCCGGCCTAGACGTTACGACCGGATCTGGCATCTCACATGAAAGGAATGTCTAAAAAACTGTGCGTACGTTAAAAAGTTCGTATTCTTTATATTTGTTGTGAAAAATTGAGTTTAAATAATTTTGAATAAAAGAACGGTTTATTAACATTTTAGGAAAATCCTGAATTAAACATTTAAAATAATAAGCAGTAACCAAATTAAAAGCTAAAATCAAATAAAATACCATAGGCCTTATTACATAACAGAATCCCAATATAATAAGTTCAAAATAAGGTAATGTAGTTTACAGAAGAAATAGTAACGCATGGCCACCTCGAGTCCGCCTCGGCTCCAAGTCCTCACACTAGGGATTACCTGAAACATTTAAAAAGAGGGGGTGAGTTTACGAAAACTCAGTGTGTAATTCCCCTTACGAGTGATAACTGGGCCTAAGCTCACGAAAGCAGATTGGGCCTTAGCCCTCACAATAACATACTTGGCCGAAGCACACATAAATCGAATCAGGCCGTAGCACTAACATCACAGTATAGCAGATAACACATGCCAAATGATACAAAACCCAATCCCAGCCTAAATTTCCATCCGCTACACACCACTCGTACCTGCCAATCACACCAGTGGGGATTACTAAATCGACCCTCCATCTGCTACACACCCTCAAAGGCAGTCGCTGCAGTCAACTGCTCATCGCCCTTAATACGTGGCATAGCCACCGGATAATGTGACAACGTCACCGGAAACATAATATTGTGACATGAGTCACCAGATTAATGTGGTAAAACCACCAGAACACTTCCCCTTTTCATTATCATATCCCTAACCCCATGCAAACATAATAATTCGTGTATGCAGTATGTCATGTATGCAAAACATATATGAAGTATAAGAATAACATGAATTACCATCATAACCAGATAGACATAAAACAACAAAATCAAGCTAATCAACCTCTAAGGGTATAATCGTAATTTTACCTACCAAGGGTATTTTCGTAATTTACCCACCAAGGATATTTTTGTAAATTCGCACCTGCAATGGCCTTTCCGAAGGCCTAATGTTGCCACTAGCGACTCAGCTACCATTTCCGGTCGTATCAAACGATTGGGCCTAAAACCCGATTTCGGCCCATCCAGGCCCACACGCTCGTGTGGCCCACCTAGCACAAATCTAGCCACGTATATAAGTTCCACCTAGTCTAGTTCAAAATATACTAAACAATCATACAATTTACTCATATGGGCCCACGGGTCTATTAGGCCCACTTCGCCCCATCGAGGCCCAAGCAGCCCCAACCCACAAGAATACTACTGATGGCCTAAACTATCGCGTCGAAGCCCCACACGTGCACTCGCACGCTCGTGTGGCTACTAATGCCGTGTGACCGGCATTTCAGTATTTTACCGCTCTACAGCTAGAGTAGAGAAGTACACACCTGATAGGACTCTGGTGTTAATCCGCACTCCGACCACTCCTGTGCCCAAACGCCCTCTAAGGTGTGTTAACTCTCCTCTTGGAATGCTCTTTATATAGCTAGCTCTTCACCTTCATTCTTTGTATCTTTCCGATGTGGGATCCCTTCGTCAGTAGAGTTTAAATTCAACTGAAACTCTTGCCTCCAATCCGCAAAATAAATACTCCTTTGCTTCTCACGAGATTCGAACCCAGGCTCCCTTGCAACATAATCCACGCCACTAACCACTTGGCCACAAGCTCCTCTTGTGTCTTAAACCATGCGCAACTAAATATAAACTATGGCCCAAATTCTAAGATCCAAGTAAAAAGAAACCAAAATGC
Organism: Gossypium australe; assembly: GCA_005393395.2. Taxonomy (NCBI): domain Eukaryota; kingdom Viridiplantae; phylum Streptophyta; class Magnoliopsida; order Malvales; family Malvaceae; genus Gossypium; species Gossypium australe. The sequence continues at coordinate 112,691,913 of CM016619.1, forward strand.
AAAAGCCAAGACTTGAACCTTGGACCTCCTTCCTTCCTTGTGGCGTCACCCCCTTGTCTCTTATGTGGCGTCACTTTGCCACTACACCACACACTCCACTTGTGTCATTTTCCTCCACTTTTTATTCTTAAGGCCTACCTGCCAACTTCCAGGGTTTTTTCCACCTAAAACCAAAATTTCCCCAAATTCAAAGTTTGATCCCGGGACTCCATAGAAGCCCTCTAACCTTCCAAAATCACTTATCTAAAAGGTCCAACTTGCATTTAAGCCAATCTCTTGTTCTCCGAAAATTTAAACGCTACTACGCTCAAGGCCCATTGGGCCCAATCCTACTACGCCCAATTTTAGGATGTTACAAGGTGGGTGTGACTTCTAAGGCTGCGGAGGTGCTGGCGGTGGCGGAAGTGGCGTGATTCCCAAGCAGCCTTCTGAACCTGACACTAAGAAACTAAAGTAAAATAAATTAAATTAAGCATAAGATTGTCAAAGAGAAGGAAAATAAAGGAGAAGATAAAAGTAAAACAAAAGATAAATGGTCTCAAAGACCCTTGGCTTGTCGAATGGATGAAACGGCTGGCATGAACTTATGTAGTTCGGTCTCCATGAGGGGGACTGTGCTTTGATTCCGCCGCTTCTTCGACAATGAGCTTTTGAGGATCGGGAAATAGGGAAGGATTGAAGAAGAGAAGTATGAAGGGGAAAATTCTGAAGGATGGAATGGGAGAAAGTGGTTGAGAAGAGGGAGGGAAGGGTGGTTTATATAGATTTTCAAGTCAGGTACATTCACACGCCCGTGTCTCGTGAGCGTGGTATCTCACACGGCCCTGTCGCACGGCCGTGGTGGGCTTCGTTCGTTTCTCCCACGCCCATGCTCAGGTCACCACACCCGTGTATAATTTAACAGTGTCGACCACAACCGTATCGCACGGTCGTGTGGTTTTGTCGGTGTCCATGGGGTGGTGGTTTGAGTCCGTGACTCTGAAAATTTATTTGTTCTGACTCGTACCATCCCTGCCATGTCAGTACGGAGATTCTTGAGGTCTACACGGCCATGGCCACGGCCGTGTGTAAGGCCGTGTGGTCTGGAAATATGCACTTTTGGTTAGTTTAAAGCTATGTGTTTACGACTAAGAGAAGAAAAGAAAATAAAATGAAAACAATTGCGAAAGTAAATAGGGTTAGTGCTCGTGTTGCCTTCCGAGAAGCGCTCGTTTAAAGTCTTAAGCTAGACTTTCCTCGTATTTGCAAAAATCAGGGTGGTTTAAAAGTTTGAATATATTCCCTCATGATATCAGTTCTATTCTCACTATAAAGTTTAAGTCGAGAAGCGTTTACCTTAAAAGTGCCGAATGTTGAATTGCTTACCTTGACTGTTTCGTATGGGAAGATATTGCGTACCTCAAGAGGAATTTCTTCGTTCGTGTTCAGGTCTGATGTGATGATGCGAGGATCTGCTTTATCGAACAGTATATGGTCTCCTATTTTGAACTGGTTTTTTGTTCCCATGAGCTCTTCTAGGGGCTCCTTCGATTTTACTTCGTGTGGTTCCAGTTCCTCTTTAAAGTTTGTCTTCCACTCTTCTAATTTATCGACCTTAAGGCTTCGTTCCTCATATAATTGTTCCTTGTTGGCACGAGGTCCATGATTCGGCTCAGGTTTGTAACCTTGTGGTGTTTCCTGAAAAGAAGGGTTTATCGAATGGTTATTAATAGAATTTACATTCTCACTTTGGTTACTTGATGTTCTAGCTGAGTCGAGGGCTTGAAGAGTGACTGTCTCCTCGCCTACACAAAGTATAAGTTTACCTGCATCAACATCGATTTTAGTTCTGGCAGTTGCTAAGAATGGTCTTCCTAAAATTAGGGGGATCGTGTTGTCCTCATCCATGTCTAAAATGACGAAGTCTACTGGGAATACGAATTTATCAATTTTTACAAGAACATCTTCGATAATACCCTTAGGAATTCTAACAATTTATAAGCTAATTGAATGCTCATCCTAGTTTTTTTGGGTTTCCCTAAACCTAGTTGTTTAAACAATTTATAAGGCATGACATTTATGCTTGCCCTTAAATCAGCTAAGGGATTATCAACAATTAAACTACCAATTAAGCATGGAATTGTAAAACTCCCTGGATCTTTTAGCTTTTGCGGTAGTCTATTATGCAACATTGCTGAGCATACTGCGTTTAATTCCACATGTGGCTCCTCGTCTAACTTACGCTTGTTCGTCAAGAGTTGTTTTAAAAATTTCCTCGAATCTGGCATTTGTGAAAGAGCTACAAGAAGAGGTAAGTTGATATGTAATTTCTTTAAAAGTTTAAGAAACTTACCGAACTGTTCCTCTGTATCGTCTCTTTTCATCGCTCCGGGATAAGGAATGCGAGGTTGGTACTTCTTGATTACCGGTTTTGGCTTTTCTTGTGTTACCTCAACTTTACCTTTCTTTACCTTGTTTTCTTGTATTGGATTGGGTTCATCTAACCCTATACTATCATGAGCTGTGATGGCTTGGATTTGCTCCTTTGGGCTTATTTCAATGTTGCTTGGTAGATGCCCTTGCAGTCGTTCGGAAATCTCTGATCGAATTTCAAAAACTATTTTAGTAAGTTGTCCAACTGACTTAGTAAGTTCCCTAACTTGGCTCTCGATCCCTTTGATTGATGCCTGTTGATTATCGAGTGTCGTCTCAGTTTGTTGGAGACAGGTATCTGTGGCTGCCATGAATTTTGTCAGCATCTCTTCAAGGTTCGGCCTCTTTTCCTATGGATAGGGCTGATTTTGGAAATTTTGAAGAGGTTGTTGTCTTTGATTTCCTTGACCTCCCCATGAAAAATTTGGGTGGTTCCTCCAACCTGGATTATAAGTATTACTATACGGGTTATTATTAGATTTGAAATTATTACCTATATAGTTCATCTGTTCGCTTTCTGTGCCCGGTTGGTAGGGTAGGTATTTAGGATTTGCCACAATTCCACTTGCGCCGCACTGCATTACTGGATGTACCTGTGAAGAACACAGACTATCAAGCTTTTTATTCATCATCTCTACCTTTGTTGATAGCATGGTTACTGCGTTGAGGTTGAAAGCTCCGGCTGATTTTGTTGGTTTTGTCCTTGTAACCTGCCACTGATAGTTTTTTAGTAATATCTCTTCAATAAACTCGTAGGCTGCTTTAGGAGTTCTGTTGTTCAGGGTTCCACCGGCGGCTGAATCAATTAGTTGCCTCGTTGAGGGGTTTACATCGTTATAGAAAGTTTGGACTTGGAGCCACAAGGGTAAACCATGGAGTGGACACCTTCTCAAGAGATCCTTGTATCTCTCCCATGCGTCGTATAATGTCTCTAAATCCATTTGCACAAAAGAAGAGATATCATTCCGTAATTTGGCCGTTTTGGCTGGTGGGAAATATTTTAATAAAAAAATTTCAGTCATTTGATCCCATGTAGTGATTGACCCTCGTGGTAACAAGTTTAACCACTGTTTGGCTTTATTCCTTAATGAAAAGGGAAATAACCGAAGACGTATGGCATCATCTGAAACGCCATTTATTTTGAAGGTATCACAGAAATCTAAAAAATTAGCTATATGAGTATTTGGGTCTTTGTCCTATAAACCATCAAATTGAACAAATTGTTGAATCATTTGTATAGTGTTAGGCTTTAATTCAAAATTATTAGCAGCTATAGCAGGCCTAACAATACTCGATTCTGCTCCTGTTAAATGAGGTTTAGCATAATCATACATAGTACACGGAGCATTATTTTCTGCCACATCTTTAGTGGTGGATTATTCTCGCCCATCCCTTCAGTAGGATTGGATCTGCCTTCTCACTCTTCTTCTGCGTAATTTAGGGCTCGCCTAATTTCTCTGTGATTCCTGCGAGCGGTAGCTTCAATATCACTGTCGTATACTAATGGTCCTTTCGGGTTCCTTCTAGTCATAAACTAGAGGTACCTGCTAGGGAAAAGAAAGAAAGAAAATTTAGCAAAATCAAAATTTAACCTAAAATAAAAGTAAATTGCTGAAAATAAAAATAATGGCTAAAGTAATAAAAATAGAGCTTTCTTAATATTTTAGTTCCCCGACAACGACGCCAAAAACTTGATCGTCAATTTCAAAGTTTTAAATTTATAATGAGAATGATCAAACCTGGAAACTAACTCTGACAACGATTTGAGGCAAGCGCACCTATCGAACAATAGTATAGTTAAGGCAAGATCGGAATGTCGAACCCAAAGGAACCAAAAGTACTAATACTAACTCTCTTTCTATTATCTAGCCTAAAATAAGTGAAGTTGTTATTTAATCTAAATTTAACTAACTACTAAGCTAAAGACGCAAAGACAAAAAGAATGAATTGGGGAAATACTGTTGGAAAAACTCAGTTGATTAAGATGATACCCTTAGGAAGAATCCACCTACACTTCACTTGTTATCTAACACTGAACCAGATGATTTATTCACTTGACTTGATCCGTAAGATTCCCTAAGTTATATTAAACCCTCTCTCGAGGCGAATAACGTCTAACCCTAGGTTGATTAATTGAAATGTCTTTCTAATTAAAACCCCTAGAATTGCATTAACTCGATCTATGGACTCCCATATTAGGTTTCACCCTAATCCGACAAAATCTCGTCACCCTATCTCTAGGCGTGCGATCAATTAGTTATGCTAGATCTACTCTTAAGTAGGGACTTTTGCTCCACCACCTAAGGACATCCAACTTGAATAAATATCCCGAAAATATTAACACAAGAATTAAGCACACATAATTAAGAACAAATCAAGTATTTATCATATAGTTCAGAAAACAATAACAAGATCCGTCTTAGGTTTCATCCCCTTCAGGTATCTGAAGGGTTTAGTTCATAACAATAAAAGAAAACATCTCAAACGAAAAGATAAAACAAAACATAAGAAATCCCTAAAACCCCCTGAAGGAATTGATGGAGAGATCTGCTGTTGAGTATAATTCCGATTTCTTGAGATGGATCAACTGGCTATCTTCGAGTCTTTCCCACAAATCTGACCTTTTCGGCTTAGCTTCTTGCCCTAGCTAACCGCCCTCTTTTAGGTAATACTTAGGGGTTTATATAGGCTTCTGAAATAGGTTTGTTTGCCCCTAAGTATCATTTTTCGAGTGAAACTCTTCTTTCCAGCGACAGGGACATGGCCATGGCACACGCCCGTATAAGTCGTGGCCAGGCCGTGTTCGAGCCTGTTGAATGAGGCACGGCAGTGTGGATTTGGGCCAAGCCATGTGGATTTCGGGATATGGCCCATTTACTCCGTTTTGGCCTCATTTTTTGTTCTTTCCGTCCTTGGGTGCTCTCCTGAGTATAAAACATGAAAAGAAAGGATTAAGAGCACCATTTTACATAAATCAAGGGATAAATTATCCAAAAGTATGCTAAATATGCGATTAAAATATGTTACTTTTACGGTTTATCAATGGCCGAAGTGCACGAGACACTCGTGGTGGCCTCCTCAGTCTACCGCCCACGGTTGTGGGCTCGATTTTACCACACGAGCGATCATACGCTCATGAGACCTCAAATGCTGAAGTTTCAGCTTTTTGGCTTTTGCCGGTTCACAGCGGAGATAGTGTTATTACACACCTTTTCAGGTTTTGACAATAACAAATTTGGTGTACGGTTACACACCCTTTTCGACTTTTAAGCCACTTATCATTTACGGAAAACAGTTACACACCTAACTGCGAAATCAAGTGAACAGTTCACCATGTCAAGGCCTTGATCGAATGAAAGTGGCTTAATGCCCTTAGATCATCGATTAAGAATTGATCTCACGACCTTGCCAATTATCTGCTTAAGCAATGAAACCTATAAGACTGGATTGTTTACAAGAATAAGACTTTAGACCCCAATACTGAAAACGTAGCACAATCGGCCAACAAGCCAACTTACAGCCTCCAAATATTCTGTAATATCCTGAAATAGGGGTTATTTTGTAACTGCATTGTTTGCATGTGTTTGGATTGCGGTGTTGTTATTTATGATGTTTTGAGGCTTAGTTGTAAGTCTAGTGCAGGCTTGAGTAGTAAGAAAATTTTTAGTTTTAAGCTTTAAGTGGAAGGAGCTAAAGGAGCTAAGGGTTATAAGTATTTCAAGTGAGTTTTTAGCACAAGAAAGAGGCTTGGCAAAGTGGCAGGAGGGTGCCACTTAGAGCTTGTGATTGACGCCACTTGCAGGGGAAGGAGGTCTCAGGTTCGAGCTGCAGAAATCCCACCTTTTGTTTTCTATTTTGACGCCAAGGAGAGGGAGGAGTTGTGCTCAGCACAAACTCTGTTTCATAAGGGTAGGACCAAGTCAAGTGTTCAAATGGTTGGCAGAGAGGAAATTAAGGAACTTGACTGATTCAAAATAGTTTGAATTAGTGGCCAGGAGTGATTTTGGGTGTTGGCCGAATCTTGAACTCCTCATGGGAGGAGTGGCAGGTTTTGGAAGGTGAGTGGAGAGGGGTGCCGAATTCTCTTAGGCACCTTTTGGTGCATTTTCGGTCAGCCTTAGTCTAGTGTACCAAAAGCCGAAACTTCACTAGGTGGGTGCCGAATTTCTTTTGTTGTTGCTCCTAGCTGAACCTTCAGGTGAAGTTTACTTCTTTTCTTCCTTGAAACCGAAAACCCCAAACAACCTATACCTTGCCGAAAATTTGCATTTGCTTTCTCTTAATTTCTCTAGTAGCCGAATGCTCTCTTACTTTGCTTTGCTTCTTTTTCTTCTTTTTGTTCTTTGGCCGAACCATACATCCTCCCACTTCTCTCTTTTCGTTTCCTTTTTGTGCTAAGTCGAAAGCATTCATCTTCTTCCTCTCGTACTTTTATTTTTGTTCTTTCTTAAACCCTTGTGCCGAATTTGCTTTGCTTTTCTTTACTAAACCCCCATCTTCTTTTCCCTTCTCTTTTTCCTTCTCGTAGCCGAATCTCCTCCACTCTTGTTGTCGAAACCTCCCCTCTCCTATTAGATTCTTTTGGCCAAATATTAAGGGTGGTATAGACCTCTTCGGGTTTTCTTTTTCAATCGTTTGGAGAAGGTAAGTGCTTATGACCGAAGGCCTATTTCTTATTCTCTCTTTTTCTCTGTCGACTTTGTTAAGGGCAAGAGCCGATTTCGGTACTTGATAGCAAGGGTGTTAATTACCTTTTTGGAACCGAATTATTGTAGGGCCTCCGGGTTTTGGAAACAATCAAGCGAAGCCTTCATCCTTGATTAATCGGTTGGTAAGTGGTGGTAAGGTCTTACTTTAGTAAGCTATTCTTTTAAGTATTCGCAAAGCCGAAGGCTGCTAAGGTTATTTGTTCTTCTTAATAGGGTGTGGCCGATTGCCAGGGGTGAACCATCGTAAGGTTTGGGATTTGGTAGGAAACCAAATCGGTTGTAAGGTAAGGGTTTGAGTGTTAACCCTTTGGGTTTGTTTGGGTTGGCCGAATGGCCTATGTTGCTAATCTTTATGTTTGGCCAAATATAGGAGCAAGGAAAGCTAGTGTGGCAGATTGACTCTTCGGGATTTAGGGCTTCCGTTATAACAAGTGTGTAAACATACACACTCTATTACTTAGTAATATATTTCAATAACCTGTTGTTAATAAAAGCCAAAACAGTATAGATGTTGATACGATACCCTATGGGTATGTGCACGGATTCGGGTAAGTCCGTTTCAATATGAGTTCTGTTATGTGATATATGATATCATGATTTAGGACATATATGTTATGTGATGTGTAACTAGGCATGTTGGCATGATTTGCATGATGTGCATGATTTACATGAGTGTGGCATGATGTTGATGGGTGATATGAGAGGAGGGGGAAGATGATATCCGTGTCTTTGGGACACCAGAGGTTTGGCACCTCCAGTGGTTTGGTACCACAGATTGACATTTTGTGACTTTGGGTCACCAGAGGTTAGGCACCTCATAGCGACTTGTCCCAGTGGCTTAGCACCACAGTGGGTTGGCCCCACAGTTGATATATCGGGATCGTCGCTAGTGATTTGGCATCACACGTAGGTTGGCCCCACACTTGGATATTGATATTTTGTGACTTTGGGTCACCAAAGGTTTGGCACCTCATAGCGACTTGTCCCAGTGGCTTAGCACCACAGTGGGTTGGCCCCACAGTTGATATTACGGGATCGTCGCAGGTGATTTGGTATCACACGTGGGTTGGCCCTACAGATGGATTATTCGTGACTTTGGGTCACCAGTGGTTTGGCACCACCAGTGGTTTGGTACCACACGGGGTAGATAAGGAGTATGGATGGCTAGGGTTGGGGTGCATTATTTATATTGCTTGGTGATGTGTGTGTAAATATGTTGCATTAATCGAGAGGAGGGTTTATGCACTGAGTCTTGGTGACTCACCTTCTCTCTTATCATTTCAGGTGACATTTAGACCGCGGACAAGGAGCCGGGTGAACTCGAGGTGGCCATGCTATGAGTAAATACGGTCTTTCATGGATTTGAATTTGGTACTTTATTTCTTTTATTCCGATTTGGTTTTGTTGGGATTGTAAAAAGGCCTTTTAAATTATGTTTTGATTATTTATGTGGTTGGATTTGATTTCAAATATGACTTAACAAACTAGTGGTTAATATCTGATAAAATTTGAAAAAAAAAAGGTTTACCAAAACTACGAAGCGGCATGTTTTAAACTTTACCATCGGGTATCACTTTATAATTGAAGATAACTACAACTCAAATGGTTTTTCAAACTTAAAGTTTACACACTTAATTTAAATGTTTTTAAGCAACTAAAAAAAGAACCTAATCAAATTTTTAAATGATATAGCATTGTTTTACTTATGAATCTGACAAACTAAGTTTTAAAGATCTAATTTCGGGTTTCAAAAACAACAAGAGCAGTTTTTAACTCATCATGCACCTGCTTTCTACAAAAAAAAAAAAAAAGCAACAAGAAGTATTTTCAAAACTTGATTCGATAGCCTGTTTTCTTCAAAATACTTTCCCGTAACATGCTAGATTCGGTCGTGATGTGTTGACCGGGTTTGGGGTGTTACAATTGTGGTATCAGAGCCAAGTTCAAAGGCTCGGCTGTGGGCCCGAGGCCCAAAAATGTTTTAAAGTTGGTTTTAAGTGTTTTTGTTCAAAATATATGGTTTGAAAGGCATGGCATCGAGTCTCCGGCACTAATCCACCCAGGTAAGTACCCCTTACTATTGGTTGTGATTTTGGATATGATGAGATTGAATGACTAGTAATAGTGGACTACTCTAGAAACTGAAACTGATAGGACTCTATGGGCTGCGAAAACAAAACTTCTTTAATAAGAAATATTCATAAGACTGTGCTTTTAAACAGTGGAATAATTACCAATGCATAAAACTTCTAAATCAGATAAGTCGAGGTATTAGTCATGAGCACTCGAGGTGGACGTGGTCGTGGACGTGGTCGGGGTAGGATGACAGTTTCCGAACCAGTAGGATCTGGTCAGGGGTCAAAGAATGAGATACCGGTACCACCACCAGTTGTAGGTGGTGAGTTTCAGGATCAGACTGGGGATGACGCAGTATCACAGGCGATGCTGCGAGTTTTGGAAAGGGTAGCTGGAGTAGGTGGAGGCGCAGGAGCTCGGAAATCTGTGCCTGAGCGACTCCGGGCAAATGGGGCTGAAGTATTCCGAGGTGTTTCTGGTGTGGCTCCCAGCATGGCTGAGTATTGGCTGGAGGCGACGGAGCGGATCATGGACGATTTAGACCTGACTGCTGAGGAAAAGCTGAAGGGGATAGTTTCGCTTCTACGGGATGAGTCATACCAGTGGTGGCTCACGGTTCGGGATAGTGCTGCAGCGGAAGATCTTACTTGGGATTATTTTAAGGCTGCGTATCAGAAAAAGTATATTGGAGCTAGCTACATTGATGCGCAACAGAAGGCATTTTTGAGGTTGGTTCAGGGGAGTAAGTCTGTATCAGAGTATGAGGCAGAGTTCTTAAAGCTAAGCCGGTATGCTAGAGGCATTGTGGCTACTGAACACGAGCGGTGTGTCCGTTTCGAGGATGGTCTGAGAGATGAGCTGAGGTTACTGATTGCTCCACAGCAGGAGCGAGAGTTTGCTGTCCTGGTAGAAAAGGCTAAGGTAGCCGAAGGGGTTAAAGAGTCTGTGAGGTAGAACATGGATAGGAACAGACATAAGAGAAGCTTTGGGTCATCTAGGTCGGCTGGAAATTCTCAGAAAAGGGCTAGACAGAGTGGGGCGAATCAATCTGGTAGGTCTGTTGCTGCTAATCAGGGACCAGCACAGTGTAACCGTTGTGGAAAATCTCATTGGGGAGGATGCTGGACCGGTGGAAAAGGGTGTTTTGAGTGTGGCTCGCTGGATCATCATGTGAGAGACTGTCCGCGTAAGATTGCTAGGATTCAGTCTGAAGGTCAGGGTCGTACTCAGTTCAGAAATGGAGGACCGCCACCGCAGAGGGGTCGTGGTAATGGTAGAGGAGGTAACAGTTCCGGTCGGGGCCGTGGAGCACCGGGCAGAGGTGCGGGCAACACTGAGGCTAGACAGCCTGGGTTAGTATATGCAGCGAGGCGCCGAGAGGAGGACGACGCACCGGACGTCATAACCGGTACGTTCTTAATCTTTGGTTTTCCATATACTGCTTTGATTGATGTGGGTTCAACGCATTCATACGTTGCTAGTAGCATAGTAGAGACCTTGAATTTAGACTTTGAGACTACTTCTAGGCAGATGACAGTAATTAGCCTTCTAGGTCACACTGTAATTGTAAATAAGCTGTATAGAGATGTACCCCTAGAACTCCAAGGGGTAGTGTTTGTTGCTGATCTGATGGAACTGCCGTTTGGGGAGTTCGATCTGATTCTTGGGATGGACTGGTTGGTTAAGTACCAGGCAAGGTTGGATTGCGCGGCTAAGCGCATGGTTCTAAAGACGGCTAAAGATGACGAGGTGGTCATGATAGGTAATAGGAGAGATTACTTATCCAATGTGGTATCTGCTTTAAAGGCTGAGAAGATGGTCAGGAAGGGCTGCGAAGCATTTATGGTTCATGTGTATGCCTTGGAGGCTAAGGAGTCTGCTGTAGGGAATGTACGAACAGTAAAGGAATTTGTTGATGTGTTTCCAGAAGAGCTTCTGGGATTGCCACCGGATCGTGAGGTGGAATTCGGCATAGATCTGTTACCCGAAACTGCGCCAGTGTCTATTGCTCCGTATAGGATGGCGCCAAAGGAGTTAGTAGAATTAAAGGCTCAGATTCAGGAGCTGTTGGACCGAGGCTTTATTAGGCCAAGTGTTTCACCTTGGGGAGCGCCAGTACTCTTTGTCAAGAAGAAAGATGGTACAATGCAGATGTGTATAGATTACCGCCAGTTGAACAAGCTGACGATCAAAAACAAGTATCCGTTGCCGAGGATAGATGATTTGTTTGATCAGCTGAAGGGCACAGCGGTATTCTCGAAGATCGACTTAAGGTCTGGGTATCATCAGCTAAAGGTGAAAAAAGAGGATATCCACAAGACGGTGTTTCGTACTCGGTATGGGCACTATGAGTTTCTGGTAATGCCGTTTGGGTTGACTAACGCGCCGGCAGCATTCATGGACATGATGAATAGGGTATTCCAACAGTATTTGGATCAGTTCGTCGTGGTATTCATAGACGACATTTTGGTATATTCGAGGACAGAAGAGGAGCATGACGCGCATTTGCGAGTGGTGTTGCAGATTCTGAGGGAAAAGCAGCTTTATGCTAAGTTTAGTAAGTGCGAGTTCTGGCTCAGGGAGGTGACTTTCTTGGGTCATGTAGTGTCAGCTGAGGGGATTAGAGTGGATCCTCAAAAGATTGAGGCAGTGTTAGATTGGAAGCCGCCTAAGTCAGTGGCTGAGATTCGGAGTTTTCTGGGTTTGGCAGGGTACTACCGAAGATTTGTAGAGGGATTTTCGTTGATCGCAGCACCGATGACCAAGTTGTTAAGAAAAGGAGTCCTGTTTGTGTGGACTGAGAAGCAGCAAGAGAGTTTCAACAAACTAAAGAAGATCTTGACTGAAGCTCCGGTTTTGATTCAACCTGAGGCAGGAAAGGAATTCACGGTATATTGCGATGCATCTCATACGGGTTTGGGTTGTGTGCTAATGCAGGAAGGGAAGGTAGTGGCTTATGCATCTCGGCAGCTGAGGCCACATGAGGTTAATTATCTGACGCACGACCTGGAGTTAGCGGCAGTAGTTTTCGCGTTGAAAATTTGGAGGCACTACTTGTACGGGGAGAAGTCAATAGTCTACACAGATCACAAGAGTCTAAAGTACCTTTTGACTCAGAAGGATTTGAATTTGAGGCAGCGCAGATGGATTGAGTTACTAAAGGAGTTACTAAAGGACTACGACTGTTCGATTGAGTATCATCCGGGCAAGGCTAACGTTGTGGCAGACGCGTTGAGCCGTAAGGTTGTATTGGACTTAAGAGCGATGTTTGCCCATTTGAGTTTGTTCGACGATGGAAGTATTCTGGCAGAATTGCAGGTTAAGCCGACTTGGGTTGAGCAGATCAGGGAGAAACAGTTAAAGGATGGGGTTTTGAATGCGCAGAGGTTGCAAGTACAGGATAGTGGTTCGGAAGGTTACAGCTTGTCTAGTGATGGAGTGCTATGTTTCCAAGGGAGAGCTTGTATGCCAAAGGACATCGAGCTAAGGCAGAAGATTCTTTAGGACGCACATAGTAGCCCATACGCTATGCATCTTGGAGGTAGCAAAATGTATCAGAATCTAAGAGAGCAGTTTTGGTGGCCAGGACTAAAGCGGGAAGTGACGGAATTTGTAGGTAAGTGTCTGACGTGTCAGCAGGTCAAGGCTGAACATCAGTTGCCGTCAGGGTTGCTTCAGCCAGTGAAGATTCTACAGTGGAAGTGGGAAAGGATCACTATAGATTTCGTCAGTGGATTACCTCTTACGCCTAGCAAGAAGGACTCAGTTTGGGTGATTTTGGATCATCTGACTAAATCAGCTCACTTCATACCGGTAAGGGTTGATTACTCACTTCAGAGGTTGGCAAAGCTGTATGTGTCAGAGATAGTGAGGTTGCATGGTGTGCCAGTATCAATCATCTCGGATAGGGATCCCAGATTTACGTCAAGGTTTTGGAGAGCGTTGCATCAGGCTTTGGGTACGCGCTTGGATTTCAGTACGGCATTCCATCCACAGTCTGACGGGCAGTCGGAAAGGGTTATACAGATTCTAGAGGACATGTTGAGAGGTTGTGTTCTGGACTTCAGAGGTAGTTGGGAGGAGTTTCTGCCATTAGCTGAGTTCGCCTACAACAATAGTTACCAAGCAAGCATCAAGACGGCACCATTTGAGGCGTTGTACGGTAGGAAGTGTCGCTCACCTACTTGTTGGACGGAGTTGGGTGAACGTCAGATGTTGGGACCAGAGTTGGTTGCAGAGACTGAAGACAAGGTTAAGTTGATTCAGGCTCAATTGAAAGAGGCTTCAGACAGGCAGAAGTCTTACGCCGATCTCAAGCGTAGAGATATAGCATTTGCCGTGGGTGATAAGGTCTTTCTGAAGGTCTCGCCATGGAAGAAAGTGTTGAGGTTCGGAAGGAAAGGCAAGTTAACTCCAAGGTTTATTGGGCCGAATAAGGTACCGAGACGAGTGGGACCAGTAGCTTATCAGCTTGAGTTGCCGGCAGAACTAAGTCAGATTCACGATGTAATTCATGTCTCCATGCTTAGACGTTATCGTTCAGATCCATCGCATGTCGTAGCCGTGGAAGAGATCGAGGTGAATCCGGATTTGACCATGGAGGAGGAACCAGTACAGATTCTAGATCTGGATGTGAAAGTTTTGCGTAGGAAGTCAGTTCCTTTGGTGAAGGTGTTGTGGTGGAACCATGGCGTGGAAGAAGCTACGTGGGAACCAGAGGACGTGATAAGACAGCAATACCCTCAACTCTTTTGACCAGGTAATTTCGAGGTCGAAATTATTTTTAAGGGGGGTAGAACTGTAATATCCTGAAATAGGGGTTATTTTGTAACTGCATTGTTTGCATGTGTTTGGATTGCGGTGTTGTTATTTATGATGTTTTGAGGCTTAGTTGTAAGTCTAGTGCAGGCTTGAGTAGTAAGAAAATTTTTAGTTTTAAGCTTTAAGTGGAAGGAGTTGAAGGAGCTAAGGGTTATAAGTATTTCAAGTGAGTTTTTAGCACAAGAAAGAGGCTTGGCAAAGTGGCAGGAGGGTGCCACTTAGAGCCTGTGATTGACGCCACTTGCAGGGGAAGGAGGTCTCAGGTTCGAGCTGCAGAAATCCCACCTTTTGTTTTCTATTTTGACGCCAAGGAGAGGGAGGAGTTGTGCTTAGCACAAACTCTGTTTGATAAGGGTAGGACCAAGTCAAGTGTTCAAATGGTTGGCAGAGAGGAAATTAAGGAACTTGACTGATTCAAAATAGTTTGAATTAGTGGCCAGGAGTGATTTTGGGTGTTGGCCGAATCTTGAACTCCTCATGGGAGGAGTGGCCGGTTTTGGAAGGTGAGTGAGGAGGGGTGCCGAATTCTCTTAGGCATCTTTTGGTGCATTTTCGGTCAGCCTTAGTCTAGTGTACCAAAAGCCGAAACTTCACTAGGTGGGTGCCGAATTTTTTTTGTTGTTGCTCCTAGCCGAACCTTCAGGTGAAGTTTACTTCTTTTCTTCCTTGAAATCGAAAACCCTAACAACCTATACCTTGCCGAAAATTTGCATTTGCTTTCTCTTAATTTCTCTAGTAGCCGAATGCTCTCTTACTTTGCTTTGCTTCTTTTTCCTCTTTTTGTTCTTTGGCCGAACCATACATCCTCCCACTTCTCTCTTTTCGTTTCCTTTTTGTGCTAAGTCGAAAGCATTCATCTTCTTCCTCTCGTACTTTTATTTTTGTTCTTTCTTAAACCCTTGTGCCGAATTTGCTTTGCTTTTCTTTGTCGAACCCCCATCTTCTTTTCCCTTCTCTTTTTCCTTCTCGTAGTCGAATCTCCTCCACTCTTGTTGCTGAAACCTCCCCTCTCCTATTAGATTCTTTTGGCTGAATATTAAGGGTGGTATAGACCTCTTCGGGTTTTCTTTTTCAATCGTTTGGAGAAGGTAAGTGCTTATGACCGAAGGCCTATTTCTTCTTCTCTCTTTTTCTCTGTCGACTTTGTTAAGGGCAAGAGCCGATTTTGGTACTTGATAGCAAGGGTGTTAATTACCTTTTTGGAACCGAATTATTGTAGGGCCTCCAGGATTTTGGAAACAATCAAGCGAAGCCTTCATCCTTGATTAATCGGTTGGTAAGTGGTGGTAAGGTCTTACTTTAGTAAGCTATTCTTTTAAGTGTTCGCAAAGCCGAAGGCTGCTAAGGTTATTTGTTCTTCTTAATAGGGTGTGGCCGATTGCCAGGGGTGAACCATCGTAAGGTTTGGGATTTGGTAGGAAACCAAATCGGTTGTAAGGTAAGGGTTTGAGTGTTAACCCTTTGGGTTTGTTTGGGTTGGCCGAATGGCCTATGTTGCTAATCTTTATGTTTGGCCGAATATAGGAGCAAGGAAAGCTAGTGTGGCAGATTGACTCTTCGGGATTTAGGGCTTCCGTTATAACAGGTGTGTAAACATACACACTCTATTACTTAGTAATATATTTTAATAACCTGTTGTTAATAAAAGCCGAAACAGTATAGATGTTGATACGATACCCTATGGGTATGTGCACGGATTCGGGTAAGTCCGTTTCAATATGAGTTCTGTTATGTGATATATGATATCATGATTTAGGACATATATGTTATGTGATGTGTAACTAGGCATGTTGGCATGATTTGCATGATGTGCATGATTTACATGAGTATGGCATGATGTTGATGGGTGATATGAGAGGAGGGGGAAGATGATATCCGTGTCTTTGGGACACCAGAGGTTTGGCACCTCCAGTGGTTTGGTACCACAGATTGACATTTTGTGACTTTGGGTCACCAGAGGTTAGGAACCTCATAGCGACTTGTCCCAGTGGCTTAGCACCACAGTGGGTTGGCCCCACAGTTGATATATCGGGATCGTCGCCAGTGATTTGGCATCACACGTGGGTTGGCCCCACACTTGGATATTGATATTTTGTGACTTTGGGTCACCAGAGGTTTGGCACCTCATAGCGACTTGTCCCAGTGGCTTAGCACCACAGTGGGTTGGCCCCACAGTTGATATTGCAGGATCGTCACCAGTGATTTGGTATCACACGTGGGTTGGCCCCACAGATGGATTATTCGTGACTTTAGGTCACCAGTGGTTTGGCACCACCAGTGGTTTGGTACCACACGGGGTAGATAAGGAGTATGGATGGCTAGGGTTGGGGTGCATTATTTATATTGCTTGGTGATGTGTGTGTAAATATGTTGCATTAATCGAGAGGAGGGTTTATGCACTGAGTTTTGGTGACTCACCTTCTCTCTTATCATTTCAGGTGACATTTACACCGCGGACAAGGAGCCGAGTGAACTCGAGGTGGCCATGCTATGAATAGATACGGTCTTTCATGGATTTGAATTTGGTACTTTATTTCTTTTATTCCGATTTGGTTTTGTTAGGATTGTAAAAAGGCCTTTTAAATTATGTTTTGATTATTTATGTGGTTGGATTTGATTTCAAATATGACTTAACAAACTAATGGTTAATATCTGATAAAATTTGAAAAAAAAAAAAAAGGTTTACCAAAACTACGAAGCAGCATGTTTTAAACTTTACCATCGGGTATTACTTTATAATTGAAGATAACAACAACTCAAATGGTTTTTCAAACTTAAAGTTTACACACTTAATTTAAATGTTTTTAAGCAACTAAAAAAAGAAACTAATCAAATTTTTAAATGATATAGC
This sequence comes from Gossypium australe, assembly GCA_005393395.2. Lineage (NCBI taxonomy): Eukaryota > Viridiplantae > Streptophyta > Magnoliopsida > Malvales > Malvaceae > Gossypium > Gossypium australe. The sequence goes on from CM016619.1 coordinate 112,708,782, forward strand.
ATTGTTTTACTTATGAATCCGACAAACTAAGTTTTAAAGATCTAATTTCGGGTTTCAAAAACAACAAGAGCAGTTTTTAACTCATCATGCACCTGCTTTCTACAAAAAAAAAAAAAATAAAAGCAACAAGAAGTATTTTCAAAACTTGATTCGATAGCCTATTTTCTTCAAAATACTTTCCCGTAACATGCTAGATTCGGTCGTGATGTGTTGACCGGGTTTGGGGTGTTACATATTCAATTGAAAGACGGAAGAAGAATCTTGAATGCCTTTGCACTCCTGAGGAACCCCTTCACTCTTTGTAAGTTTTGAAACCCAAAGAACATATTCATAAAAGAAGGGACAAAGAATTAGTCACAAAAGACCGAAATACTCGATTTAAACCATGAAGAAAACAAATAAGAAATAAACAAGAGAATCGTGTGAACTCACCACAGCGTAATAGAGTTGAGAAAGGAGTAGCAAAATCGGCTCCACAAAATCACGGTGCAATAAGAGGGTAAAAGAAATGTATTCGGCTTAGGAAGAGAAAAGAGAAAAGATGGAAAAGAAAGTGAGGAGAAGAGATAGAGGTATTCGGAACTTCACAAGAGAAAATAATGTCAGTTCAAAACCAATAGGGGAAGAAAACTAACAAAAATCTGATAGAGTGAGCTATGGAGAGAATACCGAATGAAAGAATGGAGAAGGAGGGAAGCGATTTATTCGGCTAAATAGTGAAGAGGAAGTGCCAAAACTGAAACAATAAAACACTCCCCAAAATAAAATGCTAGCTCGACCTTAGAGAGGAACACAAACAAATCCCAAAAGGCCCCAAAATGCTCTTAATAACACAATTCGATACACCCAAAAACAACACAAAAATGCCCAAAACTGAACAAAGAGCAGAGAAAAGCACTTAGAAACCCCTTAGCCGAATTTGCATGCCCAAGACTCTTTGTTCGGCTACACCACACCAACTTTTGAATTTCCTTGATTTTCTCATCCTAAATCTCCTTCATAACCTTACCAACATTATCATATCCCTTGATCTCCTCCCCTGACCAATTCTACAACCACCTCAACAGAGCTTCAGTCAAACTCTACCTCTAACACCACAAGGATATAAAATAAATACTCCTTTGCATGCCAAGGGATTCGAACCCAAGCTCTCACATCAACCATTTCACGCCACTTGCCACTAAGCCACAAGCTCCTCTTGTGTCATAACACAAGCATTATTACTAATAAGGCCTAAGTGCCAATGTCCAGGTTCATTTAAGAGAAAACTAAAAATTTTGCAAGAGCCAAAACTTGAACCCAGGCTTCTTAGAAACTCCCAAACACACCCAAATTACTTAGCTATTAAAGAAAACAAGCAATTTGTTTCATTTTCTTGCACACATCAATATTTATGTGCAGTCTCCTAGCTGATCCCACACTCAAGGCCCCATTCCTTCTAGGCGCAAATTCGGGGCATTACATACACCACCAACCATGTTGAATCCTAAAAGGAATTTGACTTTTTTGTTAAAATATTAATTTTCTCCTTTTATATTCAAGTAAAACTCTTGTGATATTTTCTTACATATACATACTATGGGTTAATTGAAAGAAATATAGCCGAACTTGTTGAAATTAAGGAAAATTTATTTAGCTACAAAAAAATTGTAATTTTTTCTAAGTGCTCAAGATTCAATTTCAATTTTGGCTTCCCAAAGAGAAAGTGAACTTTTCCCTCTGAAAAGTTTTTTTTTTTTCATTTTGTGTTTGGTTCGTAAGAAGAGCCCACTCATCTTAGCAAACAAGAGCTTGAGGACAACGAAGAAGGTCTTTTCATTGTAAGTTGATAATCAATAAGTGTAACACCCTAACTCGTCTCCGTCACTGAATTAGGGTAACGAAGTATTACCATACAATCAGAAACATTTAAACATTTAAACATTCAATAATTTAAGCCATATCATGAATCATTCATACACATGCATACTGTCGTTAAATCAAGCCCTCAAGGCCTTAAAAATAGCTTAGAAGCAAATCAAGACCAATTTGAAACAATTTGGAATGTTTAGGAAAAAGTTGTAAAATTTGCAAAAAAGGGGTCACATGGCCGTTTGGCTAGGCCGTGTGCCTTACAGGCTGAGACACACGCCCGTGTCTCAGGTCGTGTCCCAGCCCGTGTCCTCACCCATGTAACTTTCTAAGTAGGTTCACACGGCCATGTGCCAGGCCGTGTAACTAACTAACTTGCATGCAAAGGGACCTTCAAGGTACACATGGTCATGTCGCCAAGTTGTGTGTCACAGACGATTGAGTCACACACCCGTGTCTCAGGCCGTGTGGACATAAATTTTCCCAAAATCAAGCCATTTCCAATATCAAATCATGCATAAACCTTTAATCCTTTTGTGCTAATAAAAAAGGCATCAAAACCCTATCGAAACATACATATAATGACCAATTCAATAGTCTTAAAATCAACTAATCAATATGCCATTCAAGACACCTCAAATGCAATCATCAAGACTTACCTAAACATGCATATTTGGTCACATTTCCATCATTAAATATAGTTCATTTTTTACCAAACATGCCATAAACATAGCCATTAACACATCACTTCAAACATAGCATTTGAGCCATTCAAATCATGCATCTTAAGTTAACCACAATGACACAATCGAACAAGGTATCAAATGGTACCAACCAAGAAAACTTGCGTAAGTTTTACATACCAAATCATCCATTAAACTCTCAAATAAACATCATTATAAGTCCATATATACATGCCATTATAACCTTGGCCAAAACATTCAAAAACTACTAATATTTATGCTGGATAGTGTGATAGATCTCCGACGAGCTTCCAAACCGGTTGAGCTTTAGATAATCTGTAAAACGTAGGAAAGAAACTATGTAAGCACATAATGCTTAGTATGCTCATATAAACTTAAACATAATTTACCACCTCATTAATACAATTTAGAGATTAAGTGATGGTCATTAAACTAACTATAATTACGACAAATGCAAGCGCACCTATCAAACAATAGTATAGCTATGGTGAGTAGGGAATATCGTATCCACGAGGACTAAAAGTACTAATAATTACCGTTTTTCTATTATTTAGCCGATAAATTGAAGTGATTGTTTTTAATCTAAATTTACTAATATAATTTAACTACGAACGCAACAAAGAATGAAATGGGAAAAATAATTGAAGATAACCAATGAGAAAGACAATACCTAGGAAAGAATCCACCTAGACTTCACCTATTATTCTGAATCTGAATTAAATGATTTATTCACTTGTGTTTTGATCCGTAGAAATCCCTAAATTATGTTAATATCTCTTTCGATAGTAAGAACAACTGACTCTAGGTTGATTAATTGAAATCTCTTTCTAATTAAAATCCCTATCGTCGCATTAACTCATGCTATGGATTCCCCTATTAGATTTGACTCTAATTCGGTAGATTTATGCCGTCCAATTTCTACGATTGCATGCAACTCCACTCAATTATGTTAGATCTACTCTTAAACAGGGAATTTTGCTCTACTGAAATAAACACATTGAACTTGAATTAATATATTAGAAATATTAAAATAAGAAATAAGAATTCATAATTGAGAACAAAAGTCAAGTATTTATTGCATAAATTAGAAATCAAATAATAAGATTCATTATAGGTTTCATCTTCCCTAGGTATCTAGGGAATTTAGTTCATAATCCTGAATAGAAACATCTCAAAATTAGAATAAAAGCAAGACATAAAGAAACTCAATAAAACTTCGAAGGAAATTAAATGGAAATCTTCGATCTTGAAGGAGATCCACTTTCAAGTTGATTCCGATGGCATTATTCGAGTGTTCTCTCCAGTCTTCTCTGAGTGCCCCCTTAGATTTTCTACTAATTGGTATTTATAGACTTTAGAATGCTCAAAAAGCCTAAAAATTAGGGTTTTCCGTGTATTTGGAAACAGGGTGTGATATCGACACGGGCTGGCACATGGGCTTGTGGCCAGCCCGTGTGGCTCACACGGGTGTGTGGCCAGCCCGTGTGGAAATCCCCAGACTGTGTGGATCCAGGACACAACTCTACTTGTCCGATTTTGGCTCGTTTTTTGCTCCTTTCACTCCTCTATGCTCACCATAGGATAAAAACATGAATTTAGAGGATTAGGAGCATCGAATTCACTAATTTAGATATTAAATCATCCAAAAACACATCAAGAATGGGATTAAAAATATGTTACTTTTATAGCTTATCAAATATCCCCACAGTTAACCATTTGCTTGTCCTCAAGCAAAATCCTCAACTTACAATTAAAATTAATCTTTCTCAACTTATAATTCTCATCAATAATGTTTCAACATAATTCACAAATAATCATACATTGATAATTCAACTAAAAGATCACTAAAGATTCAAACAATCCAAGTCGAACATTTTTAAAGCATGAAAACATAGGTATTTCCCCTTATCTAAGTAATTACCTTTAATACAAAATCGACAAGAATCGACATCCTTACTAAAGATTCACTCAAATCACTCAAAGTGTTTAAAGTTCAAGAATAAGCACTCAATAGTCAAACATGAAAAGTCATTACCATAAGCTTGCATTAAAATCAAACTCCACGACTATAAAATGAAATGATATACAAATCAAAAGGTCTTTAAGAGGTTGTAATGGGGCTTAGTTTAAAGGTGTGGAGAAAGGCTGAAAAAGATAGTTAAAATCGAGATCGAACTGAGAAATTACCAAACTAGAAAAATAACAAATGCTGAATTAAAAACAAGTACATAAATCAAGAATTATTCAAGAATAAGAAAATGAGCTTCTTCTCAAAATATGAATTTAATTGTTCAAGCTCAATCATAGAACTAAATAATAATTAATATGTAAATATATATTTTTTTGATTTCTTTCTTCTTTCTTTCTTTCGTGTTCAGAAATGATTCAGCAAATCAAACAAAAGAGCATAGTTAGGCAACTATCCAAATCATATCTCGACAAAAAGGGAGTCAGTAAAAAGGGAAAAATTCTCAAGGAAAAAATATGAGTTATGGATTAACATTAATGGGTAAATTAAGAAATAGTGTGTTAGGCTCAACGTGGTTCACTAAGGGTTAATTATGTAGGTAGGCTTTTTATGGGATAAGTGGGTTAAAAACTAAGTGCCTTTATCATCTTAGTATATTAAATCAAAAGGTGTGGTATTGACATGTATAATCGATGCAAGTTCTAGAATAACAAATCAAATTGACACACTCATAACCAATAATAAAATGAGCAAGAAAAATGTATGCTCTAAAGGTTCAAAATCTCACACAAAATCATGGTTTTTGATGTCAATCTTGCAAATTTAAAACTTCAAGGTAATACCTTCAGGGAAACAACCTAAAATTTTTAATTCTGAAAATAAACTTATCATGCTTGATTCTCTCATGTCTTAAAGTTTAAAACAACTAATGCATAAATCTCTATGAATTTAATCCAAAACATATCAATAAAATCACAATCGATAAAAATTCATTCTAATAGAAGTATGAGAAAATTACTTAAACACAAGACATAATCCAGGGAATTCCTAAGAATTATATAAATAACCTCGCCACACTTAAGATGTACATTGTCCTCAATGTACAAACATATATAATCTCAGTATAAAAAAATATCATAAGAGAAGGAGAAAACTGAAATTGCCCTGAATATTGGGTGAGCTGTCGTTACCGAAGAAAAGATGTGGAGGTGTTGACAGATCTACTCTAGTGTCGCGTCAATACTATCGATCCTCTGAAAGTAGTGCTACTCGAAGCGAGTGAACCACTCGGAGAGGTCCTCTAATGTAGCAACAGAAGAAACAGGAAGGTGACTCGAAGGTGGAGGATGATGTCGGTCCTCGTGATGGAAAGGGACATCATTAGTAAAGTCCTCAGGTTCATTCTGAGAGTCAGAATGAAATAATCGATACTGAGGAGGATCTACGCCACGAAGCCGCTCGATCATCCTCATATGGGTCATGCTTGTTATCCCTTGTGGGGACATCTAGCGGCAAGTGTAAGCATAGAAGACTGCTCCGGTGTGTCGAGGAGACCAAAGTGTCGAGCGAGTCGAGTTATATAAGGACCTAAACAAATAGGACCCTTCCTGTTGCGGTCTATCTGATGGTGGAAGGCTAGGGCACTGAAATATGCTAAATAAAATATATGCCCGGTGGCCATGCTCTATGGAAAATATGCATCAGTAGTACTAACGACTCTGGTGCTCTCTCTCCTACTGGTCAAAGTATGAGCTAAAAGGGCATGAATATAACGTAAATTCAGAGGGAGAGAAGTCACCTTTAAGCGACTCGTGTCATAAGGTGTCGTACTCGCCGTAAGATCTACCCAACAACTAGATGGCAAGTTGTGGATGTGCCGATGTAGGCAGAAGAAGTTCTCGGCACTCATAAACTCCTCAGTGTATAGTCTCAAAGCAGCGTCAAACTCAGGGACACTCATATGGCGCACTAGGCCACCGAGTCGGAAAGTGATGGTGTTCGGCTCGTCATGAGTCATCGTCACATGCTGGAGAGTAAATGTAGAGCAAAACTCCGAAGTCAACTCCATGTATGTGGGCTTGATGATAGAGAAGAATCGATTCCACGGGGTTGTGGCAATAAAGCCTCGAACAAGATTAGCTAACTGGACCTGCTCCAAAGCGGCTCAATCAATACATCAGCCTAAGCCGAGTGGTCGCAGTCGAAGGAGATGAAATAAGTCCTATTGGGGACCCGCTAAAAATCGGATATAGGGGTGGTGGGTCTCGGCAGAAGCACTCGAGGAAGAGGTCGTGCCAGGGCTCTTCCGTTTTTTTGAAGCAATGACGGCAACCTTGGACTTGCTACGAGTATTTGTCATGGTGTGCTTAAAAATAAAATAATTCAATAATAAATAATAAAGCTTCACCAAACACACAAACAAAGGGCCATTAAATCAAAATCCTAAGAGGTAAAACAGAAATCTAGTCCTAAAAGAATATGTACTAATACTTAATAATGCAAGAACCAGAATAAAAGAAAACTATACGCATAAATAATGAAATGATAATAAGAAGAATAATCAAAACAATAACACCAATAATAATAATACTAAGATAATGACAACACAAGAAAACAAAGCCTTAACATAAGAGAACAGTAAGTCAGCAACGATTAATATAACTAGAGAAATGATGCATAATAATAAGAAGACTAATGGATAATGAAAATAAAACAAACTAAACTAAAAGGGATAGACTACTACACACAATGACATAGCTAAATAATGAAGAAATAATAAGAATAAGAAAATAAAATAAAAATAACAGTAATAAGAATAATAAAAACAAGTAAAAAGAAAAAGAAACAAATAATAAATAACAAATAATATTAATAAATAAAAGAGAGTGGAAAAAGTGGGGGGACCGACGATGATAGCGGCCGAAGACTAAAGGTTTGCGCGGCGTTGGTGGTCGACACAAGGGAGAAGGAGCTGGGGCAGGGCTAGTTTGGTGAGCGGGGCGACGAGGTGGGGGGTTGGTCGGTACGTGGGAAGGAAAGGAAAGGGGGAGGGTGGTTGATGGGAGTATGGGTTGAGCTTAGGTCGGGTGGATGGCGGCGAAGGGAAGAAAAGGGGAGAGGAGAGGGGCGGTGTGGTGGCTGGTCGTGGGGTGGTGTGGCTTGGTGGGAGGCCGAGGAAGGGGGATGCGAGGGAAGGAAAAGAGAGAGGGGAGGGGGTAGCAGTGGCTAGTCGTGGGGTGTTGGCCGAACAGTGAAAAGGGGAAAGGGAAAGGGAAGGGGTGAGACATAGGAAGGTGCGGGCGGTGGCCAAAGTGTAGAGGGTAGGGGAGCTACAACAGCTAGGGTAGGGGAGGAAGTCAGGGAAGAAGACAAAACAAAGGTAAATAAAAAGAGGCTAGGGTTTTTAAAGGTGGCACGATCATGTAAGGGCCCGTGTTCGGCCACACGCCTGTGTGGTTTAAAAATACCAACCCAGTCTGCACACGGCCTTGGACACGCCCACGGCCGTGTTTGATGTCCTTCGCTTTTCCCATTCCTGTGTGAACCCCCACACACCTGTGTGGATTGGTTGTGTCTCACACACAGTCATGTCTTTGGCCCGTGTAACTCTCTAACTTCGAAAAAATTAAAAAATTATCTCCAGGTTTCACATGGCCTAGGACACGGCCGTGTGTCCAAGTCGTGTGGTCTGCACTACCGTGTCACATGCCTGTGTAGACTATTTTAGGCCATGTAACAGTCAAATTTTGGAAAAATTAAGTCCCAAGATCCACACGGCCAAGGACATGCCTGTGTGTCCAAGCTGTGTGGGTCACACAGCCATGTCGCCAGGCCTTGTAACTCACTGTCGGACCCCTTTTAGTGCACACAGCCTGGGGCATGCCTGTGTGTCTAGGCCGTGTGGGTCAACAATTTTTTTTATTTTGAAAATTAATTAATTTAAAAATATCATGAAATAAAATAAAGAAAATTAGCAGTGTTAACACTCGGGTTGCCTCCGGAGAAGCGCTTATTTAAAGTCTAAGCTCGATTTACCTTGTGCACACAATTACGAAGGTTCGAGAAGCTAAAGCTCCTCTCTATCATTTCTAAATTTGTCACCACTATAAAGTTTGAGTCGATGATCGTTTACCTTAAATGTGCCATATGATGGATGGGTTACCACTATCGTACCATATGGGAAAACTGTTTGTACTACAGATGGGCCTGACCATCTTGATTTCAGCTTTTCAGGAAACAACTTGAGCTTTGAATTGTATAAAAGGACAAGATCTCCAACTATGAATTGTTTGGGCTACTTCAAACAAGCATCGTGGCGTCATTTTTTCGCTTTTTCATATAGTCTCGAGTTCTCGTAATCATTTGCTTGCCACTCACCTAATTCGTTCGGTTGTATCAATCTCTTTTCACCTACAAGTTTAAGATCATAGTTTAGGAATTTTATTGCCCAGAATGCTTTGTGCTCGAGTTTAAGCGGTAAATGGAAACTTTTTCCATATAAAAGTTTGTAAGGATATGTTCCTATGGGTGTTTTATATGCAGTCCTATAAGTCCATAAAGCATCATTTACTTTTATCGCCCAATCCTTTCTATTTGACTCTACAGTTTTTTCAAGGATGCGTTTGAGTTCTTGATTCGCAACTTCAACTTGTCCACTAGTTTGAGGGTGATAAGGGGTAGCTGTTCTATGATGTACCCCATACTTCTTAAGAACTTTATCAAATTTAACGTTACAAAAATGCGTACCCATATCACTAATAATCGCTCTAGGTGTTCCAAATCGAGAAAAGAGCTTCTTAAGAAATCGAACCACTCTAGCATCATTAGTAGGTAAGGCTTGAGCTTCTACCCATTTTGACATATAATCGACTGCTACTAGGATGCATTTATTACCAAAAAAGCTAGGAAATGGGCCCATAAAATCAATGCCCTAAATGTCAAAAATTTCACATGAGAGCATATAAGTTTGAGGCATTTCATCATGTTTAGAAATATTACCTGTTCTCTAGCATCTATCACAAGAAGCAACATACATGTTAACGTCCTTGAACAGTGTGGGCCAATAAAAACCTGATTCAAGTGTTTTATCTGTTTTTCTAGTCCCACTGTAATGTCCTCCTGTTGGTCATGAGTGGCAGTGTTCCAAGATTTTACTCGCTTCTGATTTTGTAACACACCTCTGAATTACTTGATATGCACATAGACGAAAAAGAAAAGGATCCTCCCAAAAATAATTCTTCACATCGGCAAAGAATCGCTTCCTTTGATGATGTGTCAACCCTCTTGGTAGGATGTTAGTAGCTAAGTAATTTGCAATATCTGCAAACCAAGGGACTTCAGAATCGATTATAGCCTAGAGTTGTTCCTTAGGGAATGAGTCATTTATCTCGTTCTCATTAAGCTCCTCGAGATGTGAATTCTCTAGTCTAGAAAGGTGATTTACTACAAGATTTTCAACTCCCTTCTTATCCTAGATTTTAGAATCGAACTCCTGCAACAATAAAATCCATCTTATAAGTCGAGGTTTTGCATCCGATTTAGTTAGGAGATAGAGGAGAGTTGAATGGTCAGTGTAAACAACAACTTTAGATAATATCAAATATGGTCTAAATTTATAGAATGTGAAATCCATAGCTAGCAATTCTTTTTCTAAAGTAGTGTAATTTTCTTGTGCATCTGTCAACGTCTTGCTGGCATAATAAATTGGTTGAAAATGCTTGTCTCTTCACGGTCCAAAAACTGCACCTACTGCAAAATCACTTGCATCACACATTAGTTCAAAGGGTAAATTCCAATCAGGTGCAACCACAATCGGGGCATTAATTAATTTTTCCTTAAGAGTATTAAATGATTCTAAGCATTCTTGACTAAAATCGAAGGGCACATATTTTTCTAGAAAATTTGTTAAAGGTTTAGCTATTTTAGAAAAATCTTTCCTAAACCTTCTATAGAACTGTAAACAGAAAAATATATAGGATTTTTCCTATATAATTTATCACCTTTTTACTTAAATTTGTTGTTAAAACTAATTATTTATTTAATAAATTAATGAAATATGTGAAAATATGAAATTAGGACATAGAAATTATTAAAATGTGATTTTATGCTTTATTATATAGTTTTCATGCATAAAATGGCTTATTTTATATTAAATTGAGCATATTATATTTTTAAGACATGAAGTGGGCCATGCATGATTAAATTAAATAATAAAATATAAAATTATATTTAAATATTCATTTTTAGATATTTCATTAATAATTTGGGTTGTAATTAATTATTTAAATTGGATAAATTTTATTTTTTGGTCCTCTAATTTATTGATTTATTTTGGACAGGTCTAATAGCTTTGTTGGATTACAAAAGCGTCCAAATTGGAGACCAAGTCAACCCAATTTTCGGCTACACTTGGCTGTCCACATAAACCACTTTTTGGTTTAATTGCACAAGGTCCTTGCAATGTTGAAGAAATTAGAGATTTTTCTGAAGATTTGCACTTGACCAAGTCTCAGTCTTGAGTTGTTGTGGCACTTAAATTGAGCAAAACTCAAGCAAAAATCAGCTCAATTTCCTCAATTTATGGCCGACCACCCTTTGAAGATGCTTGAAGAGATGGAACCTCTTATTTTTAGCAAACTATCCCCGTCTCCTCACCTATAAATAAGACCCCCTCATTCATTCATTCATCATCCTTCATCATTCTCTCTTCTCTCTCAATTCTCTTAGCATTTTCCATTCCCCACGACTAGCATCATCTCTTCATAGAGATTTTAGCAATTAAGCCTCTTAAAGAGCCCTTGGTCGGCCACCTTGGAGAGCCATCAGCAAAGGAGCCTGGAAAAGAAGCGAATGAGCCTCGTCGATCAGAGTCTTGGGTGACAGCCATTTTGATTTGGGTTTAATCTTTCTTTTCTTTGATTTAATCTGAAAATGTTTGCTATGTGTTCTTTGTTCTTGTGTACAACAATGTTAGCTTAATTTTGTTTAAGCTAGGATGATTGCTTTGATTAAATAATATTTATTTGATTCATGCTTATAATGTTTGTACCTTAATCAATCATATTTTCAATTAAAATCAAGTCTGTATTTCGTTCATACGTGATTGAAATGCACCTGAATTAGCTGAGCGATCCTGACCAGACAACGGCTAGTGGACACATAGTTGAAATGTGCATGCTTAATTTAGATCCTAACCCGATTAAATTGCAGGTTGCATAACAACTCTAACCAAGCTATGTTATCTTCATAGTTTTTAAATTTGTGTGATTAAACTGTTTCAAACCTAACATGTCCCTGTTACCTCACACGAATGCTAAGAAACCCTTAATAAATAAGAATTAGTAAAATATATATTTACTAAGTAAAGGATTCCAAAAGGACCTAATGTGATTTCCAAACTCATGAAAGATCGAGTTGCCATGGAATGTTTTTCCGAATGTTATTAAGCATGTTGATAATAAATTGAGTTTAATTAAAGTAATTGTCCTAGTTTATTTATGTTATAATTGTTGCAAATTGTGTTTAATTTTGCTAAAATCTATTTCATTCATATAGTTTGCATATTTAGGATAATTTGCATTAGGGATCATTGCATTTGGTTTAATATATTTAATTTTAATCATCACTTCTCAATCATAATGTGTTTTTATTTACCAAATTGTTAATATAATTTTACAAATTAAGCGACTTAGCACAAATACAATCTCTGTGGAGATGATAACTCGATACTTACTTATTACTTGATAACGACTGTGTACACTTGCACAAACCTACGCGTTACAAGAACCCAGCATGTCCTAAAAAGCTTCGAATAGCTTTAACTGAACTAGGGGGAGGTAATTTTTCGATGGTTTCAATTTTTTCTCAATAAACCTCGATCCCTTTACTAGAAATTTTATGGCCCAATACAATCCCTTCTCAAACCATGAAGTGACATTTTCCCAATTAAGCACAAGGTTTGTTTCCTCACATATCATTAAAACTCGTTTTAAGTTTTTAGGACAAAGATGGAAAGAATTACCGAATACTAAGAAGTCGTCCATAAATACCTCCAGAATGTCTTCTACAAGTTCATCAAAGATGGCTAACATGCAACGCTAAAAGGTAGCAAGAGCATTACATAATCCGAAAGGCATTCTTCAATAAGCAAACATACCATATGAACATGTAAATGTCATTTTTTCTTAGTCCTTAGGAGCTGTTGGGATTTGAAAGTAGCCAGAGAGTCCATCTAGGAATCAATAATACAGATACCTAGATAATCTTTCCAACATTTGATCTATGAATGGCAAAGGAAATGATCTTTTCTCGTGGCATCGTTCAACTTCCTATACTCAATACAAACTCTCCATCCCATGGCTGTTCTCGTTGGAATCAATTCGTTCTTCTCGTTGGCTGGAACAGTCATACTCGATTCTTAGGAACAACCTACATAGGACTCACCCAAGTACTATTAGAAATAGGATAAATAACTCTAGCATCTAGAAGTTTAATTAACTCAGCCTTAATGTGTAATAGCCCGACTTTGGGGCTAGTCGGAACAGTGGTTTCAGAACCACTTAGCATAATCTAGCTAATGAGGGGACTATTTTGCAAAATGGTTAAGAGTCTAGGGTTTTACCATGTGATTCTTCATGTTGTTTGCTGAACTTTTATGGAAGAAAATGAATCTTGGTTGTTAAATAAACAACTTTTGTGAAAGGATTTTTCATGAAAGCACCTAAAATGACCATTTTGTAAAAGTTATAAAATGGGTAGTAAATGTGTCAAATAATTGGAATTTTGAGTTGCTATAAGCTTAAAATAGATTTAGCTAGGCATGGTTAATGAGGAAATTTGATGAAAATCATTTTTCGAGCCTAGGGGCAAAATTGTAATTGTGAAAGTCTAAGGGCAAAACGGTAATTTTGCCAAAGTTGGAAATTTGTAATGTCTTGATTAATGTGGTGATTAAATGAGTGAATTTTATCATTTTAGATCAAGAAAAATGGAGTTCAGACTTAGATCAGGGGAAAACCAAGTTATTGGACTAAATCGAACAAGTTGCCCATATTTTGTATAATGAGGTAAGTTGTATGTAAATAATACAATGTTATTGTATTTATGCAGTAAAAAATTGATATTGCATAAAATGTTTGATTATTGCTATGATTATGCATGATGAAAGTTGATGTGATATACTCCCGGTTGAACCTTAGGAATAGATTAGATACCCAAGCCATGACATTTGAGCGATATGTGCGCTAGTGTAAGACCATGTCTGGGACATGGCATCGGCCACATTATGAAAGACAGTGTAAGACCATGTCTAGGACATGGCATCGGCGATGATATGTGTGCTAGTGTAAAACCATGTTTAGGACATGGCATCGGCATTGAGATGAGAGCTAGTGTAAGACCATGTCTGGGACATGGCATCGACATTTTACCCTCTTGTGTGAGGCTTGTCGGGTATCCTTTGGTATTCCAACTGGTTCAACGAGTAATTTAGAGCTTGTGTTAAAAGTGAGAAAAGTTACGACTATATTGTAAGTGATACAGGTACCTACATGAAAATTCATGAGAAATGAGCTCGAATTATGTTGTATGATTAGTAAGGGTGAAAATGAGTAAGTTTATGCTTTTAATCATTCGAGAATTTTGTGCAAGTTTATAAGATTATATGAGTATGATAATGCATGGTAATTGTTGTTAATTATTTACCTACGACTTACTAAGCTTTGTGCTTACTCTCTTTCCTTTCCATTTTCTTATAGTATCTCCAAGCTAGCTCGGGGACCAAAGGACGTAGGAGGCTCAAACACACTATCAATTGAAACATTTGGTATAGTTAGATTTATCATTTTGGTTATGGCATGTATAGGGACTTGGTCTTTTGTCAAGTGTCATATTGTTTTGGCCAAAGGTGTTGGCTTGTATTGAAGATGAATTCGTTTTGTATAAGGCCATGGATGATGGCTATTACTTATTATTGATGTATGAAAATGATGATGTTTTTCATGGATGTGCAAATTGCATGGTTGAGTATTTGGTATATTAATGCATGAATGAGTAGGTTATTTATTGTGGCTTATTTTGGTGCAAGTAGGGTGGCCAAAAAGGGCTTGGTAAATAACCTTGTTATTGTCCACATGGGTAGACATACGGACGTGTGTCTAGGCCGTGTGTGACACACGGTCTGTCCCATGGGCGTGTAGTTCAGTTGTGTGTCCCCCTGCACCCTAAGCTGGCAAAACATAATGCCCAGTAGTAACCACACGGGCTGAGGCACGACCGTGTGTCTCAATCGTGTGGAAGACACAGCCATAGGACATGGGCATGTGCCCAGGCCGTGTGAAGTCTGTACTTGAATTTAGGAATTTAATTCTCCACACAGCCTAAGGACACGGGTGTGTGCCTTGGCCGTGTGACCTTATTGGGCTGATGACGTCAGAAACAGAATGTCAAGGTTTTCACACACGGGCGTGTGCCAGGCCGTGTGAAAACCCCTGAAGGTTTGAATTGAGAAATAAATCCATACGGACATGGGATACGTGTGTGTCCCTATATGTTTAGGCCATGTGAGTTACACGGTCCTTCAACATGGCCATGTTATCAGGTTACACGGGCGTGTCGCCCTTCCACACGGGTGTGTGCCCCTGTTTTTAGTGACATTTTCCAAAGTTTTCTAGAGAACTCGGTTTTGTCCCAAACTGTTTCTAAGGTGTGTTTTGGGCCTCGTAGGCTCATATTAGGGATTTCAAGACAAGGTTTGAAAGGTTTTAAATTTGAATGAAATCTCATAACCTGAAATTGTTTTATGCTTTTTTTAAGAAAGGTAACGCCTTGTACCCTGTACCAGCGTTGGATACGGGTAAGGGGTGTTACATAATGATTTCCTTCAGGTTAGGATTTAACCATCTTTGAGCTTGCACATATGGTTTGTATACATCTTGCATTAAAATTTTATGGGTGCAAAAAGAAGGACTGATCCCTCTAATGTCAAAAATCTTCCAGGCTATAGCTCTTTTATGTTCCTTCAACACTTTCAATAACTCATCTTTCTCATTTGGCTTTAAATTTGAAGCAATAATCACTGGTAATGTAGAATTGTCTCCAAGAAACACATACTTTAGGTGATTTGGTAATTGCTTCAGTTCCAATTTGGGAGGTTTTTCAGTAGAGGGTTTTAATTTCAATTCTTTGCTTACCTTAATGTCCTTATACTTTGTCTGTCGTAGTGAAGACACATTAGAGTCTAAATAAATTTATGACTTACCTACTAAAGCATTACCGCCATCTACCTCCTCTCCTTGAACCAAACACAGTTCCAACGCGTCTCTATGAACAATTTCCTGTAATAAATCTTGAATAACATGATCAATAGAGTCAATAAAATAACAAAAATCATCTTGTTCTCTAAAGAATCACATAGCATCATAGATTTTAAAAATAATCTCATCATCACCTACCCTAAGCACAAGTTTACCATCACCCACATCAATGATAGCCCTAGCAGTAGCTAAAAAAGGGCGACCTAAAATTAAAGGCACCTCAACATCCTCATCCATGTCAAGCATAACAAAATCAACAGGGAGTATGAATTTATCTAGTTTTACAAGCACATCTTCACTAAAACCCCTAGGATATTTAACATATCTATCAACTAATTGAATACTTATCCTAGTGGGTTTTGGTTCCCAAGGCTAAGCTGCTTGAACATTTTATAAGGCATCAAATTAATACTAGCACCCAAATCAGCTAATGCTTTCTCAATGCTTAAACTACCAATAAAACAGGGAATAGTAAAACTTCCTAGATCTTTCAGCTTAGTTGGTGGTTTATTTTGGAGAATAGCTTAACATTCCTCGTTGAGTTCCACAGTGGATAGCTCTTCAAACTTCCTTTTATTTGTTAATAGCTCCTTTAAAAATTTTGCATATGTGGGCATCTGTGAAATAGCTTCAACAAAATGTAAGTTAATATGCAACTATTTGAAAAGTTCAAGAAGCTTACCAAATTGTTCATCTATGCAGTCTTTCTTCAAATTTTCCTGATATGGGATCGGTGGTTTGTATTCTTTAACTACTAGTGGTTGAATTACTTCGAGATTTACCCCCTCATCATTTGCCTTATTAGATTCCTGTTGCAGCTTCTTTTCGTGTACAACCAACACTTTCCCATTCCTTAATGTAACAGCTTCCACATGCTCTTTGGGGTTGGGTTCAATGTTACTAGGTAAACTACCTTGTTGCCTTTCTGAAACCAATTTAGCAAGCTGTCCAATTTGATTTTCGAGCCCATGAATTTACGCTTGCTGATTTTTCAAAGCTGTCTCAGTGTTTTGAAAATGGGTCTCTGACATCGAAATAAATTTTGCTAACATCTCTTCAAGGTTTGAACTTTTCTCTTGCTGATAGGGTTGTTAAAAGCTCGGAGGGGGTTGTGGTCTTTGGTTTCCTTGACCACCCCATGAGAAATTTGGGTGGTTTCTCCAACCTGCATTATATTTATTACTATAAGGGTTATTTTAAGGTCTAAAATTATTACCCATATAATTTATTTGCTCATTCTCCATGTTTGGACCTGTAACACCCCTAAACCGTATCCGTCGCCAAAACATCTTGCTTTTTATTTTGTTTTGTGTGTTTATTTCCATTTTAGGCTATTTTCAAAAAAATTCCAAAAAATGATTTTCATTTCTTTTCTTTGTTTTGTGCGTTTGCGTGGTTCTTGGACTATAATTAGGCAATAAGTCATTTATTGTAACTATCTAATAAATTTTGAATGATACAAGATAACTTGATGTTCTTAATTGTAGACTAATTATGTAACATCCTGAATTAATGAGCCTATGCGTCTAATGTGTAAACTTGAGTGTTAAGGGTCCAAATTGGGTTCAGGCTTAGGCTAAAGCCTTAGTTAAATTTTCTATTTGGGCACTCTAGTAGAGAGCCTGTTAGAATGAGGTTTAAAAGATATTAATTGTAAATAAAGAAGCAGATGGGCTTGTGGCCCAGTGGTCAGTAGCGCCAC
Organism: Gossypium australe; assembly: GCA_005393395.2. Taxonomy (NCBI): domain Eukaryota; kingdom Viridiplantae; phylum Streptophyta; class Magnoliopsida; order Malvales; family Malvaceae; genus Gossypium; species Gossypium australe. The sequence goes on from CM016619.1 coordinate 112,726,320, forward strand.
TTAAAGAGCTAGGAGGTAGCGTCAACTGAGGAGGCCCAAATTCAAGTTTCATGGAGCCCAATTCTTTTGAATTAAGTTAGCTAATTTTTGGTATTAGGGTTAGGTGGAGTGGACGGCAACAAGGCTCAAAAATAGGAGGATTTATGTGAATGGGATAATGTAGATATTATAGTTGATAATATGGAAGATAAAGGAGAAAAGATAGGAATTATCTGCAAGGCTAAGTGATGGCCGAATTTCCATCTCTTGGAGGAGGGAAGAAATCGGTTTCAACATGCCAGAGGGGTGCCAAATTTTCCCTTATTATTTGTTTAGTTATTAGTTATCAGGAAGGGCACTTTCGGTTTTTGATAGGTAAGTGCCAAAATTCTCTATAAATAGTGTGATATCTCTTCAATTCCAGCATTTGAACCTTTTTCTTTTCTTCATTCTCTGTGCCGAAACTCTCAGGCATTCTCTACAATTTCTTTTCTTTTGATTTCTTCAAAAGCCGAAACCTCTCCCTTCACTTTCTTTTTTCCATTCTTTTCCTCTTGTGCTGATTTCTCCATAAAACCGGGATCCTCTTGGAGTTGTCGATTTCCCTGTGAAGGTAAGAACCGATTCCCTCAGATCTATTCCTATCTCTTTCAGCTTATAGGAGACAAGGCCAAATGGCCACTTGGTTTGTTTGAGGCTAATATTTTCTCTCTTCCTGCGTTTTGTGCGGCATTCTGGGATTTGAAGGAAACCTATTCGTTTAGATCTAAAAGCCGGAAATCACTAGTCTCTAATTTCGGGATTTCAAGGTAAGGGAATTCTTTAGATTTTTATTAGATTCGCTATCATACCTGTAATCTTAACCATAGGTTATGGTTTAACAACCCTATTTCATTATAGTAGTTATGACAAGGACTTTTGATGGAATCAAATATGGACCAGGCAAAGGAGAGGATTGGGTCGTAAACCCAATCCCTAAGTTTATGAAACGCGCGGTGTCAGCGGTTCGAGATTGGCCACCGGGTTGTGGACCGGCTTCTGAACAACACCTTAGGCAGATAGCGGTGGTGTTGGCTACGGATAGCGTCGACTCAGAGGGTCTCGTTCTAACAGTAATCAGGTGTGTAGATCTCTAACACACTAGTTAACTGCTATATATATATGTTGTGGGCTAAAAAGCCGGAAAGAGGCTGTGTAGATAGTCGAATAAAACCCTAAAAGGGTTAAGGCAAAGGATGCCAGGTACGTAATCATAGAAATCTCTATGTGTATCGATATATATATGAAAGCCTGTATGAAGTTTTTTTTTATGTGTGTATGCATGGGGTGGGATTATGATAATGAAGGGGAAGTGCATGATAGGTCACTTGGTGATCGGTGGTTAAACCACAAATTCAAATGTTAGGTCACAAAATGATCGTTGGCTATGCCACGTTTAATGATTCCTGAATAATAGGAATAGGCAGTACGGCTGTCGTTATGGTGTGTAGCAGATGGAGGGTTGATTGTAGAAATCCCCAAGGTGTGATGGTTGGTACGGGTTGGTGTGTAGAGGATGGAATCCTAGGATAGGTTGGGCTATTCATCATTTATTATTTATCATGTAATTATGATTGTTGCCATCATGTATGAGCCAGGGCCCATAATGTGTTTGTGGGCCTCAGGTCGTTGTGTTCGGGATCTATACACTGAGTGTTGGTGGCTCACCCTTTTATTTTTCCGACCCTTTCAGATGAGCAGTAGATAGTGGACATGGGAGCCAAGACAGATTCGAGGGGCCATAAGGACTTTTACTTAAAGAAATACATCTCCGTTTAAAATACAATGTTCTCTTTTATTTTATTTTATTTACTATTTTATTTTGAAATATTTATGTAATAAGACCCCATAGTTTATTTTCAACAAAGTAGTTCTTAATATTTGCAACTTATGAAATTATGTCAAAGGTTTAATTATTCAAAATAATACAAGGTTTTTTTTCAAATGTCACTTATTTATTCAATTATTGCCTAATTAATTTACGATTTCCAAAACCGATAAGGAACTAAGTTTTCAACATCAAACTCGTAACATGCCAGATCAGGTCGAAACATATGGGCCGGGTTTGGGGTGTTACATTTTGGTATCAGAGCTAGGTTCAAAACTCGGGCTGTGAAATGGGTCTAGTAGTGTTTTGAAAATTTGATGTGAATTTGAGAAAAATGTCTTGGATGAAGATATGGCCTTCGAGTCTACCAGCACCCGATCCACGCAGGTAAGTATTCTAACTTTTGATATGATATGCATGATTGGGCTTGATGGGCTTGATGGACGTAGGCTAGTATGTTAGGCATTGATAGACTTTAGGCTTAGTTTAAACAACTCTTTAAATTCATAAGACTTAATCTATCCAAACAAACCCGTGAACTAATCGCTGGGTTAGGGTGTGGCAACAGGCATACGCATGTCTAGGATTGGATTCAGGGTGAGTTTGGTACTTAAGCAGTCCTAGTGACTCAACTCCTCTTCGCTGGAATCCTACCTGGTGCGTAGTGACTGTTCACCTTAGCCACGAGGATTTGTTGATGGGCCAAAATCTATAATTAAAACCCGAAAGGGACCAGCCACCCTATTTCACAAAATTACTAAAAATACCCCCTTGGTTTTGTAAAATTTCCGAAATACTCTTGATTTGTGAAAATTTCCCCGAATACCTTGGATTTGTAAAACTACCAAAATTTGTGAAATTTCCAAAACACCCTTGGTATTATAAATTAGCCATACTTTGCAAATTTACCTGAAAAACCCTAGATTTATCGAAATACCCGGTTTACAAAATTAAATTTTCCAAAATACCCCTGCTTTACAAAAAAAGAAATATATATCAAAATACCTCTATTTCGAAAAATCACCAAGATACTCTATTTTGGGAAATTACGAAAAATACCCCTGTAGGATAAAATACGGAAAAACCCCTGGGTAGTGAAATGACGAAAATAACCGTAGGTGATGAATGTAAGGGTGTGGATGCTGCTTGTATGTTGATGTATGATGGTTGAATGTATGTGGTTCATAGAACTAGGAGATATGAACTTGAGACTGAAACCTGTAGGTATAATTTCGATTTCGAAAGAACTACTCTTGAAACTACTGTTCATAAGATTGTTCGTGGTTAATTAGTGAAAGAAATTAATAACTCATAAAATTTCTAATCAGATAAATGCGAATCGGTAGAATGAGTACAAGGGGTCGTAGACGTCCGCCGCGTGGCCGTGGTAGGGGTAGGATGGCAGTGTCGGAACTAGTAGGATCTGGCCACGGGTCAGGAAACGAGATGCCAGCTGTGGAGGCCGAATTTCAGGACCAAACGGCCGGAGATGATGTTGTGTCTCAGGCAATGTTAAGGGTTTTAGAGAGGGTTGCTAGGGTAGGCATGGGCATAGGAGCCCGGAAATCTGTGTCGGAGCGACTTAGAGCTAATGGGGCAGAAGTGTTTAGGGGAATTTCTAGTATAGCTCCAAGTACAGCTGAGTATTGGTTGGAGGCAGTTGAGCGTATAATAGATGATCTGGATTTCACGGAGGAGGAAAAGCTGAAAGGGGTTGTATCTCTCCCGCGGGACGAAGCGTATCAATGGTGGCTTACGGTTAAGGATGGTTCAGTGGCTGACCGTATCACCTGGGATTTCTTTAAAATGGCGTTTCAAAGTAAGTACACTAGGACGGGTTATGTGGATGCGCAGCGCAGAGCATTTCTGAATCTGGTTCAAGGGAGTAGGTCAGTGGCTGCACATGAAGCTGAATTCTTACTCCTTAGCCGATATGCCTGAGGAATGGTAGCAACGAAACATGAACGTTGCGTCCAGTTTGAAGATGGTCTGAGGGATGATTTGCGTGTTCTGATAGCCCCACAGCGGGAGAGGGAGTTTGCTGTCCTAGTGGAAAAGGCTAAGATAGCCGAGGAGGTAAAGCGAACTGAGAAACTGAATCAGGATAGAGATAGGAGTGGGAATAAGAGGAATGTTGGACCGTCAGGGTCAGCCGGGCGTAATCAGAAAAGACTTAGGTCAGATGGGCCGAAACGAGATGAGAGACCTGCTACTGCTAGTCAGACACGGAAGTGTGCTCGATGTGGCAAATTTCATGCCGGTGAGTGTTGGGCAGGCACTGGGAAGTGTTTTAGGTGTGGATCTACGGACCACCAAGTTAGAAACTGTCCGCAGCAATGAGACAGTGAAGGGCCCACAGGACAAGGAAATGCTCTGCCTGGCAGAGGAGGTCAGCAGCCACAAAGAGGCCGTAGTGCAGCCAGAGGTGGTAATGGTTCTGGTCGGGGTCGTGGACCACCAGGCCAAGGGGCAGGAAACACTGAGGCGAGATAGTCGGGGTTGGTTTATGCTGTCAGACGTCGAGAGGAGGTTGATGCACCGGATGTCATAACCGGTACGTTTTTAATTTTTGGGTTGCCTTATACTGCATTGATTGACATTGGGTCGACGCATTCGTATGTAGCTAGTAGCGTATCTAGAACTTTAAGGTTAGAATATGAGATTACCCCTTGGGGCAATGACTGTAGTTAGCCCGTTAGGACAATCTGTGGTAGTGGATAAACTCTCTCGGGAAGTACCTCTAGAAGTTCAGGGGATAGTCTTCCGAACGGATCTGATGGAATTACCGTTTGGGGAGTTTGATTTAATTTTAGGTATGGATTGGTTGGGGAAGTATCAAGCTAAGGTAGATTGTGCAGCCAAGAATATGGTGTTAAAAACCCCCGATGGTGGTGAAGTGTTGGTGATAGGTGAAAGGGGGAACTGCTTGTCAAATGTAGTGTCTGCCTTAAGAGCAGAAAGGATGGTGAGAAAAGGATGTGAGGCGATTTTAATGTTTGTTCGAGCTCTGGAAGCCAAGGAGCTAACTGTTGGGGACGTTAGAACGGTGAAGAAATTCCCTGATGTTTTCCTAGAAGAACTTCTGGGATTACCCCCGGATCGCGAAGTGGAGTTTGGTATCGATCTTCTTCCGGGAACGGCGCCAGTATTTATTGATCCATCTAGGATGGTGCCAAAGGAGTTGGTGGAATTGAAAGTGCAGATACAAGAGTTGTTGGATAGAGGGTTTATTCGACCGAGCGTGTCGCCTTGGGGAGCGCCGGTGTTATTCGTTAAGAAGAAGGATGGATCAATGCGTATGTGCATTGATTATCGCCAGCTGAATAAGTTGACCATCAAAAATAAATACCCGTTGCCGAGGATCGACGATCTGTTCGATCAGTTGAAGGGGGCCTCAGTCTTTTCGAAGATAGATCTGAGGTTAGGGTACCATCAGCTTAAGGTCAAGGAGGTGGATATTCATAAGACGGCTTTTAGGACTCGCTATGGTCATTATGAATTTATGGTGATGCCATTTGGATTGACCAACGCGCCAGCAGTATTCATGGACATGATGAATCAAGTGTTTCAACCCTACCTAGATCGGTGTGTCGTGGTGTTTATAGATGATATCTTGGTTTATTCAAAGTCGGAGGAGGAGCATGATGCTCATCTGCAAGCGGTTTTGCAGATTCTGAGGGTGAAGCAGTTGTATGCCAAATTCAGTAAGTGCGAATTTTCACTAAGTGAAGTTACTTTCCGAGGCCACGTGGTGTCGGCAGAGGGGATTCAGGTTGACCCTCGGAAAATTGAAGCGGTGTTGGATTGGAAGCCGCCTAAGTCGGTGGCATAGATTCGGAGTTTCCTCGGTCTGACGGGGTACTACAGAAGATTTGTTGAAGGATTTTCTCTGATTGTGGCACCGTTGACTAAGTTGCTACGGAAAGGAGTTCCATTTGTTTGGGCTGATAAGCAGCAGGAGAGTTTCGAGAAGTTAAAGAGGATTTTGACGGAGGCTCCGGTGTTGATTCAGCCGGAGGCGGGGAAGGAGTTCGTAATTTACTGTGATGCTTCACACACGGGATTAGGATGTGTGTTGATGCAAGATGGAAAGGTTGTCGCATATGCATCTCGGCAATTAAGACCGCACGAGTCAAATTATCCCACCCACGATTTGGAATTGGCGGCGGTAGTGTTTGCCTTGAAAATTTGGAGGCATTATTTGTACGGGGAGAAATCTGTCATTTACACAGATCATAAGAGCTTAAAGTACCTTTTGACTGAAAAGGAGTTGAATCTAAGGCAGAGGAGGTGGATCGAGTTGTTAAAGGATTATGACTGCTCGATCGAGTATCACCCGGGTAAGGCAAATATGGTGGCGGATGCTCTAAGCCGTAAAGTAGTCTCTGACTTAAGAGCAATGTTTGCTCACCTTAGTCTATACGAGGATGGGAGCTTATTAGCTGAGCTTCAAGTGAAACCCTCTTGGGTCAGCCAGGTGAAGGAGAGGCAACAGACCGATGAGTTCCTAAAAGCTGCAGCTAATCTCAAAGGATGGGCCAACGGAATTCAGTATGAATGAAGAAGGACTGTTATGTTTTCGAGGGAGAGTTTGCATGCCAAAAGATCCGGAGTTGAGGCGTAGGATCTTGCATGAAGCGCATGGTGGTGCATACGCTATGCACCCTGGAGGAAGTAAGATGTTTCAGGATTTGCGAGATCAGTTTTGGTGGCCGGGTTTGAAGCAAGAGGTAACTGAATTGGTGGGTAAGTGTTTGACCTGTCAGCACGTAAAGGCAGAGCATCAGTTACCATCAGGGTTATTGCAGCCAGTGAAGATTCCACAATAGAAGTGGGAAAGAATCATCATGGACTTTGTTAGTGGGCTTCCCCTCACGCCCACTAAGAAAGATGCGGTTTAGGTAGTTGTTGATCGCTTGACAAAGTCTGCACACTTCATCTCCGTACGTGTCGATTACTCTCGGCAGAAATTGGCTAAGCTATACATAGCGGAGGTAGTAAGGTTACATAGAGTACCAGTAGGGACCTTAGGTTCATATCGGATAGGGACCTTAGGTTCACCTCACAATTTTGGAAGGCGTTGCATCAAGCGTTGGGTACGAAGTTGGATTTCAGTACAGCGTCTCATCCTCAGACCGATGGACAGTCTGAACGGGTGATCCAGATCTTGGAGGACATGTTGAGAGGATGTGTCATTGATTTCAGAGGTAGTTGGGAAGAGTTCCTACCATTAGCAGAGTTTGCTTACAACAACAGCTACCAGTCTAGTATTCAGATGGCGCCCTATGAAGCTTTGTACGAGCGGAAGTGTCGTACTCCTACCTGTTGGACGGAATTAGGGGAACGTTAGATTTTGGGTCCGGAGTTGGTGGCCGAGACAGAAGAGAAGGTTGAGTTAACTCAGACTCGACTAAAGGAAGCGTTTGATAGACAGAAGTCCTATGCTGATTTAAAGCGTAAGGACATAGAGTTTGCAGTGGGTGACAAGGTATTTCTAAAAGTGTCGCCGTGGAAGAAAGTGCTGAGGTTTGGACGGAAGGGTAAATTGAGTCCCAGATTTATCAGACCATACCGGGTGTTGAAACGAGTAGGACCAGTAGCGTATCAGCTAGAGCTACCTTCAGAGTTAAGTCAAATCCACAATGTGTTCCATGTCTCTATGCTGAGACGATATCGTTCGGATCCATCCCATGTAGTGCCAGTAGAAGAAATTGAGGTAAAACCTGACCTATCTTTTGAAGAAGAACCAGTAGAAATTCTGGATCATGATGTCAAGGTGTTGCGAAGAAAAACGATTCCACTAGTCAAGGTTCTGTGGCGGAATCACAGTTCTGAAGAGGCTACCTGGGAACCAAAGAAAGCGATGCGGCAGCAATACCCTCATCTATTCTGATCAGGTAATTTCGAGGCCGAAATTTCTTTAAGGGGGTAGACATCCTGAATTAATGAGCCTATGCGTCTAATTTGTAAACTTGAGTGTAGGGGTCCAAATTGGGTTCAGGCTTGGGCTGAAGCCTTAGTTAAATTTTCTGTTTGGGCACTCTAGTGGAGAGCCTGTTAGAATGAGGTTTAAAAGATATTAATTGTAAATAAAGAAGCAGATGGGCTTGTGGCCCAGTGGTCAGTAGGCCACTTAAAGAGCAAGGAGGTGGCGTCAACTGAGGAGGCCCAAATTCAAGTTTCATGGAGCCCAATTCTTTTAAATTAAGTTAGCTAATTTTCGGCATTAGGGTTAGGTGGAGTGGACGGCAACAAGGCTCAAAAATAGGAGGATTTATGTGAATGGGATAATGTAGATATTATAGTTGATAATATGGAAGATAAAGGAGAAAAGATAGGAATTATCTGCAAGGCTAAGTGATGGCCGAATTTCCATCTCTTGGAGGAGGGAAGAAATCGGTTTCAACATGCCAGAGGGGTGCCGAATTTTCCCTTATTATTTGTTTAGTTATTAGTTATCAGGAAGGGCACTTTCAGTTTTTGATAGGTAAGTGCCGAAATTCTCTATAAATAGGGTGAGATCTCTTCAATTCCGGCATTTGAACCTTTTTCTTTTCTTCATTCTCTGTGCCGAAACTCTCAGGCATTCTCTACAATTTCTTTTCTTTTGATTTCTTCAAAAGCCGAAACCTCTCCCTTCACTTTCTTTTTTCCATTCTTTTCCTCTTGTGCTGATTTCTCCATAAAACCGGGATCCTCTTGGAGTTGTCGATTTCCCTGTGAAGGTAAGAACCGATTCCCTCAGATCTATTCCTATCTCTTTTGGTTTTTAGGAGACAAGGTCGAATGGCCACTTGGTTTGTTTGAGGCTAATATTTTCTCTCTTCCTGCGTTTTGTGCGGCATTCAAGGATTTGAAGGAAACCTGTTCGTTTAGATCTAAAAGCCGGAAATCCCTAGTCTCTAATTTCGGGATTTCAAGGTAAGGGAATTCTTTATATTTCTGTTAGATTCGCTATCATACCTGTAATCTTAACCATAGGTTATGGTTTAACAACCCTATTTTATTATAGTAGTTCTAACACGGACTTTTGATGGAATCGAATATGGACCAGGCAAAGGAGAGGATTGGGTCTGTAAACCCAATCCCTAAGTTTAGGAAACGCACGGTGTTAGCGGTTCGAGATTGGCCACCGGGTTGTGGACCGGCTTTTGAACAACACCTTAGGCAGATAGCGGTGGTGTTGGCTACGGATAGCATCGACTTAGACGGTCTCGTTCTAACGGTAATCAAGTGTGTAGATCTCTAACACACTAGTTAACTGCTATATATATATGTTATGGGCTAAAAAGCCGGAAAGAGGCTATGTAGACAGTCGAGTAAAACCCTAAAGGGGTTAAGGCAAAGGATGCCAGGTACGTAATCATAGAAATCTCTATGTGTATCGATGTATATATGAAAGCCTGTATGAAGTTTTTTTTTATGTGTGTATGCATGGGGTGGGATTATGATAATGAAGGGGAAGTGCATGATAGGTCACTTGGTGATCGGTGGTTAAACCACAAATTCAAATGTTAGGTCACAAAGTGATCGGTGGCTATGCCACGTTTAATAATTCCTGAATAATAGGAATAGGCAGTACGACTGTCGTTATGGTGTGTAGCAGATGGAGGGTTGATTGTAGAAATCCCTAAGGTGTGATGGTTGGTACGGGTTGGTGTGTAGAGGATGGAATCCTAGGATGGGTTGGGCTATTCATCATTTATTATTTATCATGTAATTATGATTGTTGCCATCATGTATGGGCCAGGGCTCATAATGTGTTTGTGGGCCTCAAGTCGTTGTGTTCGGGATCTATACACTGAGTCTTGGTGACTCACCCTTTTATTTTTCCTACTCTTTCAGATGAGCAGTAGATCGTGGACATGGGAGCCGAGACAGACTCGAGGGGCCATAAGGACTTTTACTTAAAGAAATACATCTCCGTTTAAAATACAATGTTCTCTTTTATTTTATTTTATTTACTATTTTATTTTGGAATATTTATGTAATAAGGCCCCATAGTTTATTTTCAACAAAGTAGTTCTTAATATTTGCAACTTATGAAATTATGTCAAAGGTTTAATTATTCAAAATAATACAAGGTTTTTTTTCAAATGTCACTTATTTATTCAATTATTGCCTAATTAATTTACGATTTCCAAAACCGATAAGGAACTAAGTTTTCAACATCAAACCCGTAACATGCCAGATCTGGTCGAAACGTATGGGCCGGGTTTGGGGTGTTACAAATTAGTTCAATTAGTTAATTTTTATAACAAAGTAGAGGTAATAATCTTAAATGAAAATATATAAAGTGTATCATAGGATTAATGAAGTGTGTGGTTCATTGTAGATAAATAATTTGAACTGTTAATTGTTCATTTGAAAATTTTAGCTTAAAAGTTTTGTAAAATTATTTCAAAGATGAGTAAATAGCCCAATGGTTAAAAGGAAATAAGGAAGCAAGGTAATTAGATCAAGGTCTTAAGCTTGAATCCCTTCCCTTACAAAACAGCTACAATTTTTCCTTCTCCCTATTTTTGTGCCACCCCTACCTAGTAAACCTAGGGATAAAATCAATTTTTATTTTTTTTCACCTTTTAATCATTATTTTTTCACCCTAGCCACCTCCCCCTCTCTCTCACCTCTTTTCCCTTCAATTTTTCTCTTAATTTCCCATTTTCTTTCTTTTGCAATGGGTTCTTGCACCATTTCCTTCTTCTTCTTTCTTCCATTTTTCAATATTTTTCTAGCCTTCAACTTGCAATCTTTAACACCCAAAAACAATCTCCATTGCTGCCCAAGGAACTCCATTGTCTTCCCTTCTTTCTAGCAAGTGTAAGTGTACTTTTTTCTTTTGTTTCCTTGACGAATCTTTCAAGAAAATACCCAATTTTCTAGATTTGGAATTGGGGTGAGTTTTAATGATTTTATGGGTAATTTTTGAGCCTTTAAAAGTTATTTTATTAGGCTTTCAAATCAGCCTCGATTTACTACCATGGGTGGTGGTACGCAGCTCCTAGAAGCACCAAAAAGGGCTATTGTCTTTGTAAATTTTATTATCTTTTTCCAGAAATTTTTTGGTCTTGTAAACCCCTTTCTAATCAGCCTTTAATCATAGATGAATTAGGGAATTCAATCTTGATCGTTCAACATCTCGAATCTAACAATTCGGGAAGCGTAAATGCAATTGGTTGTGGGTTAAAGCGCAGTTTCTCCTTAATTGAGGTGAAATTTTTAATTGATTGGATTAAACTTTTTAATTATTTGATAGCTAGTGATTTTTCATTATTTAATCATATTAGGTGCTGACTTAAACGCCCTAAACCAATAGTGAAGCCTTGGATCTAGAATTTGATTAAACTCTTATGGGTATGTTCTAAGGTTGGTTTTGACGGTTTCCTAACACAATGAATTCCTATTTATTTTAATTTAGATCCAATTTAAGGTTTTAAGGAGAAATTGTGTGCTTCATAAGTAGTGTCGTAGTAGTACGAAAATACGATGTGGGTTCTAACTTGTTAACTCGAATGTTTCAATAATATTTTGAGCGTTATAAACATTAATTAAGCTTTTTATTCAGCCTTAGTTAAATGGCTAAATAGATTCTTTTAAAGTGGCCAAATCAAGTACGTTATGATCTCTAACTAAATGACATGTTTACAAAGTTGCATGAATGACTGAATGGTTGATTGATTGGTACTGATATGAATGGTTTGTTAATGTAGTGTACGATTGGTTGTATGTATAGCATGTATTAATTTGGAAATAACTATTGAATGCATGGAATATTTGTCGGGTGATATGTCCTGAAAAGTACTTAATGAATTTTTTTTATACATGCATTGGAAAATTTCCACAAGTGATAATGAATGATGGTATGATAGAATTTCACCATGTTGATGGTGAAATTGAACGCTTGATAAGTGATCATTATAATGAGGGCATGTAAATTATGCTACGAAATGAAACCGTATGAAACATGCATTTGATTGAAATTTGTATGACATATCGCATGTGCATAGGGTGGGAAATTCTAGTTGACAAAGGAGTTCCATGGAGTAATGGTGGCATATTAAGTCTCCATATATCTTGTTAGTGCACTGCACCGAGAGTAATTAAGAGAACATAAATTATATTGTATTTTATGTTAAATGGCAGTATATCTGCATTACATTATATGGTGGTTTAACTATATCAAGCTTTGCTCGCAATGTTTGGAGTTTAGTAGACGAGTTCTAGGGAACTCGTGGTCTATAGCAGATGGTTGAGGTAGTAATTCATTTTCCATTATGATATGTCCATGAAAGTTTTTAATGATTTTACTTATGATTTGTATGTGTTGCAAATGTAATAGTGGTGAATGATATTAGCATGTATGATTGAATGTTCTCATTGACTTGACTCACGCTAAGCTAGTTAGCTCACCTTATAGTTTCAACCATCTCAAGTATTGCTTGACACTAACACTAGACATGGCATGTAGGCATACAACGGACTTCGGACATTCTTATTATTTTGTTTGGGTTTTAATTAAATTTATTCGATTTTTGGATTGTAAATTTATTTGAACTGTGGTTCCGGTTTTCTTACTGCATTAGGATTTTCATGCATGCATACTTAACATATAGATTTGGTTTTTATAGAATTATTTGAAATTGGACAAAGCATGATATCGGGCTTAAACAATTGATTTCTTAATATCAAATTTTTCGCGATGACGAAAGATAACAAAATACTCGATAAGGAACGTTGAGTTAACTGTTTTCCTATAACAGCTCATTTCTCTATAGTGTTAGAACAGTAGTTTCAGGGCCACAAATCCGATATGTGAGCCCGTAAATATTTACTATTTAATATTTATGAGTCAAATATAGTGTAATAATAAAATTTAATTTAATGATTTATGTTATAATAATTAGGTACAGTGGTATGACCCTAAAGTCAAGTGGTTTTAGAAAATAAGGTAACGAGATCTCATTTCTAAAAACCGAGCCATAAATGTTTTATTAAATATCTACGGAGTGTTATTATGTTCGTATTACAATTTGGTTAAGAAATTTAGTGTTTAGATAGTTAATTAAGTGAAAAGGACTAAATCGTAATAGTTAAAAAAGTCAATCGGTATTAGTTTAAAGGTGTTAATTTATTAAAGAAACATGATTGGATGGATTTAATTGGTAAATTACCCATTCTTAAGATAGTGGGGCAGTTGGAGCATAAATTACTTTTATTTTTATATTTATTAAAGAAACATGATTGGATGGCCTTAATTGGTAAATTACCCATTCTTAAGATAGTGGGGCAGTTTGAGCATAAATTACTTTTATTTTTATATGTTATTTTTATTATTAAAATAAAATAATAATGTTAAAATATGAAACATGAAACCCATCTTCTTAATTTTCTTTCTTTCTTCGACTGAAATGCCATTGTTAAAGAGCTTGGAGCTTTGGTCTTTTGCTTCACTTGCATGTGCACGCTCTCAAGGTCCGTTTTTAGCAATTTTTACGTTTTTGAAATCATTGTAGCTTAATCTAGCTAACCCGAGGGTCAATTTGTTAAACTTTTTAAATGTTTAGAATTTTACCATGGGTGAATTTGTGATGTTTTAGAAATTTTTTGATAGATTATTAAGCTTGGTTGCTAAATATAAGTATTTTGTTAAGTAATGTTTGATGATTTTCAAGTTTAGGGACTTATTTATGAGAATAAAATTCAAGGAAAATAATGTAAATTATGGATAAATATGGGCTGTTATAAGATTGGGTAAAAATCGGCTAGCATGATTTATGGTTAAAAATGGTGAAATTACAAGTTTTGGGTTTAGGGATTAAATTGCATAAATGTTAAAGTATTAAAGGTAATTTGTAAAATCACCTTAAAATGGATTATAGGCTTGATTTAATTATGTTAAGTTATTTGAATGGTTTAATTGAATAAAAGTTATTATTTAGATTAAGAAATGAGTCGAACAGATCAAAATTGAGGAAAAGCTAAGTGTTGGATTAGTCGTCGACTTCATTTTACAACTATATTTATCGATGTAAGTCTATATGAACTGTAATCATTTTTGTAATGCCCCCAAAATCCCGAAACCCTAATTTCTGTGCATTGAAGTTAATAGGTATGTGTAGCACTTAGAATAATAATATTAAGGTATTATCGGGATTATTTGAAGCCTTAGAGATAGGGGAGACCATAGGGAAAAGTTTATTTTTCTTGCTTAGTGGACCATAGTCTCAGGCATGAGGCCTCTTAAGTAGATTAAGAGAAAATATGACACAAATGGGCTTGTGGTCCAGTGGAAAATGGGGTCACTTGGGAGCTATGAGGTGGCATGTGTGAAAGCTGAAGAGGTCCAAGGTTCAAGCAGGGGGAGTGAATTTTGGAGTGTTTTATTTTGCATAGGTGGACGGCAAGAGTTGTGTTGGTTTTGTACTCTTACCGTGGAGAGTTTGAAGTAAGCAGGACTGATGGACGTGGAGGAGATTTCGGGCAAGATTAAGGTATTATCGGAGAGAAAAGTTAGGAGATGGGGAGTAAGGATGTGATGGTGCCGAATGGGACTTTAAGGGAGGGGAGTGTTCGGCCTGTGGCTTTAAAATGAGAGGGGGCCGAAAGCTTGAAAGGTTCTTTGAGCATTCTCTAGTTTTTATTCTCCCCCTCAAACTTCTCCCTTTTTGCCGAATTTTCGCTAAGCCAAATTCCCTTCATTGCCAAAATTACTATCATCCTTCTTTGCCGAATCTTTACTCTTGTCGAACTCTTGTTGTTGTTTCTCCACCTCAATCGATTGTTATCTACTCTTAGTCACGTTGGAAGCCGAGTCTTGTTCAGTAGATATCTAAGCCGCAGGATCAAAGGAGAATTTCGGTAAGTGCTTAGTGGAACTATTTAGTGTGTTTTGTTAAAAGTCAAAGGGTTATCTAACCCCTTCTTGTCGTTAACTTGTATTAACAAGGGTAAGGCTCAACAATCGCAAGCGTGGTAGGTAAGGATTGCTAACAATGGGTAAGTGTTCTCGACTCAGTCATGGTTTAGTAAATGGCCGAATCTAATGTGGCTCATAAGGGTGACTTATGTGCAATATGATTCACTTGGTTTTGACGATATAAGTGTTTGGGTGCAGATCTAGAGGATAATCGCAAATAGTAGCAAAGGAAGGGCTATTAGAACGTGAGGCACACGGTAAGGGTACGGTGAGGTTTCGATTTTCATAAGTATGTATTAAAGCTTTGGTTAATCACTAGTAATGTCGATTGTAGGTTCGTGACTAAAGCGTTTGCAGCACGCGAGGTTACTAGGTGTGTACAAACACTACACACACGATATCGGCAACGCCGAAAAGCTGAAAATCCGAAAAGCCAAAAGTGGCTAAGTGGGCCTGCCGAACTTGTGGACCCAAATGGTAATGTTTGATATGTGAGCATGAATAATGAATTGGCGCGAATGATTGTATGACTGGATCATAATTGTGCCCAATGGGCTATATGACATGAAATGGGCTTTATGGGGACGTAGGCAAGTATGCTAGAGTTAATGGACTTTAGGCCTAGTTTGAACAACTTTGATATTTCATAAGACTTAATCTAATTAAACACGTCCGTGAACAAGTCGCTGGGTTAGAGTGTAGCAATGGACATACGCATGTCTAGGATTGGATCTAGGGAGAGCTTGGTACTTAAGCGGTAGTGGCCCACCTCCTCTTCTTTGGAATCCTACCTGGTGCGTAGTGTCTGTTCACTTTAGCCGCGAGGACTTGTTGATGGGCCAAAGTTCATAACTAAAACCCGAGAGGGACCAAATACCCTTAGATTTGTAAAATTACTAAAATACCCTTAGATTTGTGAAATTATTAAAATACCCCTGTTTTGCAAAAGTACCAGAATACCCCTGTTTTGCAAATTACCAAAACACCCCTGTTTTGCAAATTACCAAAACACCCCTATTTTGCAAAATTACCAAGATACCCCTATCTTGCCAAATCACCAAAATACCCCTATAGGGTAGAATTACGAAAATACCCCTAGGTAGTGAAATGACGAAAATACCCCTGGGTAATGAAATGATGAAAATACCCCTATGTGACGAATATGAGTTTGTGGATGTTACTCATGTGTTTGATGCATTCATATGATAATCTGCTTAGGATGCATATGGGTGGGAATTATGGTACAAAGGAAGATTTGAGGATCGCATAGTCGCTTGACGACCATGGATCCACCGGAGGCTTTAAGCCCATTATATGATTAGCAGCTTTGCTGCAACGTTGAGTAGTGCTGTTATGAGTGCTACCTTTGGTGTGTAGAGGATGGGTGGGTTGATTTAGAAACCCCCTAGGTGTGTAATGGTTGGAAGGGAAATGGTGTGTGTAGCGGATTGATTTTTGGGAAGGGTTTTGCATTATCTTGTTTGTATATGATACGATATGATATGATATAAGGTCATTATGGGCAAAGGCCCAAGACCACCGGTTTTGATAGGGCTTAGGCCCAATGTGAATATTTGATAGGGTTGTACACACAGAGTTTCGAAACTCACACCCATTTATTTAATGTTTCAGGTGATCCTGAATAGACGGCTCGGCGTGGGGGAGGACTCGGAGATGGCCACACTACAAGCTGATCAGATGTTTTTAATTTGTTCAAATGAATTTATTTTAAATACTTTGTTTTTCATTGAATTGTAATAAGGCCATGTATCTCCTAATTGACTTTAGATTTTGGGTTTTATTTTATTGTTTCAACTATCCAGTTAATAAAGTTAAATAAAATTTCTAAAGTTAACATGGTTTTCGAAATAACTCAACATATGAATGTTTTCCTAAAATATGGGCTTTTCGTCTTAACTTAACAAGATCCAAGGGTTTTGGGCTTTTGGGCCTTAAATGGTTAATTAGTAAAATCGTTTTGAAGTGTGCCTTTAATGTGACATTCCACATTCGGGCCTAACTTCTAGGCCGGATTTGGGGTCTTACAATTTTAATGTTGTTTAAATTGAATGTTTACTACGTTGTTTTAATGTAAATGAATCAATATACAAATGTATCAATGCTATGATGAATTGACAAATAACAAGTCTTGGTTGAACCTTAAGAATTCTTAAGATACAAATGACATGTCATTAGGGATTCCATGTTTCGAGTGTTGGTCTTAAATGTCCAACCGATGACTAGGGTCCTGCATTTGTTGTAGGTTCTCCATAGATCGTGTAAGCAGCATCGTGTAGCTTATATTCTGACCCACAGATCATGTGAACAGGCCGATTTCACAGCTTGTGTGAGCATTGATGTAAAGGAAAGGTTACAGTTATATGTAAAGGCACACTATGTGTGAGCTTTCTCGAGAATCCGATGTAATTCTGGATGGTTCAATAGGTAAGAAAAGAAAATGAAATGGTAAGTATTCAAATGGGCTGAACCATGACCTTATGAAAGGGTTTATGAACTAAATGATGTTATTACCTATGGAAATTTACATGTCTTATGGTTGATTTCATTTGTTTCATGGACAAGTATACTAACTTGTAAGCTTGATGATGTTGTATAGGCTTTTACTAAGCTTATGGAATTGGTGATGATTTATGTTTAATCTTTGAATTGTATAAATGACATGGTAAGTTATGTTTTAGTTTATACGAGCTTACTAAGGACTCATTTCTTACATAGTTTCTTTCCTTTTTTTATAAAATATCATAAGCTCGATCGGTTGGAAGCTTATTGGAGACCTATCACACTATCCAGCAAGGATTTCAATAGTTGTTGTGTATTTTGGCCAAGGTTAATAATAGCATGTATAGGTCATTTTGAATGGTATTTAGTGAATATGTAAATGGTAATTTGGTATGTTTGTGCTTTGAAGTTTATGTATGGTTGATGGACTTGTAATGCTTGTTAAGTTAGGTTCTCTTGATCACCTTTAGGTAATTGAAATGCATGGTCTTTTGGTATGTTTGTGATGGCTTGAAATATGGTCTTATGTGACATGTTTTGGTAGATATTTGAACTAGGTTTTATGTTTGGAATGTGGCAAAGTTAAATTGATTTGGTAAATGATATTTTAAGACAATTGTGGGGCCTTTGAATGGCATATTGGTTATATGGATTAGGGTGTTTAAAATGGCATGTTTATATGTGTATGTGATTTTTTTAAGTCCCTTTGATGTATTCCCAAATGTTATGAATGTTTAAGTATGAATTGGTTTTGTAATGGCTTGATTTTAGGTAAATGTTGGGTTCACACGGCTGTATGACACACACGGTCGTGTGTCATCTAGGAGTTTCTTAGTGTGTCAAGTCACTAAGTTACAAGGCCTAGCACATGGCCTGGCACATAGGCGTGTGAGGCAACTCAATGAGTAATAGGTTGAGGACACGGGCTGGGACCCGACCGTGCGTCCTTTGTTCGATAGTTACATGGCCTGGCCACACGGCCGTGTGACCCTTGTTTTCCAAGTTTTACACCTTTTCCTTAAAACTTCTATTTTGTTTCAAATTAGTCTTGCCTCAAAACTATTTTTAGGGTCTCGTAGGCGTGGTTTAGGGATGAAATGCTTATGTTTGATATGTTTTGAATGCCATTTACTTATTTAATGTTATTTTGATAAATGTTTCCCGATTGTACAGTAATGCTCTATAACCCTATTCTAGGGCGAAGACAGGTTAGGGGTGTTACATTTAGTGGTATCAGAACTGTGGTTTAGTCGGTTCTCGGATTGAACGTAGCATGTGTGGAGTCTAGAAATACATGTCATTTTATAACAAGTGATAATGTGATGTCTCTTGACTCTGATGGGATTTTTTTTACATATAGATAAAAGATGTCTTCCAACCAAGCTAATTCCAATGATGCTAAAAGTGATACTCGATTCTCTGATTAAAAGTTTTCTAATGATGAGCATAAATTTATAAAGGTTAGAGTAGAGGCTTATAATGTTTATATTAATAATGAATGTTGTGTTTGATGTGTATACATGAGAACTAAATTTTGTGGCATTACGACCTCCACACCCCTCGTTCTAGATGAGAGTTACCTAGCAAATACAGAGGGTTCTAGATGAGATATTAGATCTTTCTGAAGACTATTTGGGATGTGCAACGTCACTGTTAAAAGAAGAAGTTATTCACCGGTAATCGACTTTATCTAGTATGGTATCTAAAGAACGAGTTAACAGGGATTTCTTCTGAATTGATTACTTTAGTGAAACAGAGTGATGTGAGATCACCGATGACTTTAATAGCTAGTGTGCTAGTGTTCGAAATGTAAATAGATTTAAATGCAGGCATTGTAGCCAAGTATCTATAAAAAGTAGACCTACTCGGTTATAGTGTTTGTCTCCTAAATAAGGACACACGCTATACTCGACTGACGCTGGCTCCATACCGCAAAACATATGGTTTCGAAATGACCTCCTCAAGGCGTATTCTGTGCTCTTTTATCTTTAGTGGCATATGTGGTTGTTTTAGGTCCAGATGTGGTTCTTATCATGTGGGGATGCTGGCTAATCATAATGATAGGCAGAGGTATTATTAGTCTAGCTGAATAACAATCAGATTGCTCTATTTTGACATTCTATTCAATTATGTTTTGGAAGGGGACTCGATGGAAAAACTCATGTGTTGTTATTTTTCTTATTCTATTGGTTGTTACTCTGCTTTATGCATATGAAATTTATGTTGTTTATGTCACAACTAGTTCCAGTATGTCTAAGCGATATTCTCCTTCTAGATTTTTCTTTGGGGTATCATCAATTTCTTTAGCAATTAATATCTTCTTATTATATCGCATGATCTTCAATAGAAATAGCTTGGATGTGAACGAGTGTGTCCGGAAGGCTCATAAATTTGCATATTTTGACAGAATAGAAATGGGTTATATTCTCGGGAGTTTACTAGGGTTTTATATCTTAGACTTCTTTATCTTGGCTTTCTTATCATTCTTATTGTCTACTTTCTCATATACGGTCCATCTGTAAAGGATATACATTGGCTTGGTGCTATTACAATTGATACGGTTATAATTCTTGTTTGGATCATGCGAGCATGTAGGTGCAAATCTCAGCTTTTTAGAGATTGTGTTGCTGCACTTATTGTTGCTGGAAATATATTAGGCTTTCCTCTTTTGATTAGTAGTGCATTATTGGTATTTAAGGCTTTGTTTTAGTTATACGGTTGTAGCATCTGTCTTATTAGAGCACTGTGGTCCGTTTGAAGGGAGGTTTTCATAGGAACGAGCAAAATAATACTTCTAGTTCATTTGATGGTTGTGGCTCTGGTATGGTTCAATGCTTTGATGTTAATGATTGGACTAGTTTCATTGTGTATCCAACTTTTAGCTTTGAAGAAGGGATAAATAATGGTAAAAGTGTACACGGTGGAAGATCAAGTTTAGCATCGTACATTAGTTCTCATCACTCAGATAATCTCGAATTATGTCAACAAGTTAAAACTAGATTTCGTATGAACTAATTCACTTGGTTATGACTTGTGATTGGTATTATGAGAGAATTATGATAGATTTTATGTTTGGATTATCTTGACGACAAGAAGAAAGAAATGATTTGAATTGTTACTATCAGGTTGATAAAAATGACTCCTTTGTTTTAGTCAGAACAAATTATTCATTTGAAGAGCTAGTTGAGTTGTATGTATTTGAGTTATCTTTATATTTGGGAATAAATTTTATGAAGTCATGAGCAAGCAGAAGGACAATCAAAATGAGAAATTTAGATTCTAGAAGACATGATACAGGGATATATCAATCAGATCAGAGATAGTAAGGAAAATGTTATTATGGGTTACATCCGTTTGGATATTAGCAGCTATCATGTTTGTATTTAAAATGATATTGTTTGAAGCTTTTCATGAATGGAATGTAGAATCTTGGTATGCTAGTCAGATGGAGCGATAACAAGTTAGTTGGGTCAGAGTAATTTGAAATCAGTTGAAAGCTATAGATGTAGATGTGTCTGAAACATCATTTAGAATCTGTTATGAAATTTGTGAATTTTTGCTAAACTCTATGAATTAACTAATGTATCTGGAATCTGATGATCTTGGTTTTTCGGTTATGTTTCGAAAAATGATTATTTAAGAATTTCTCGGTAGTTGTACTACTAATGGTGAAGCTCTTACAAGAAAACATCAAATTTTTCCAGTCAAGTCAAGTATCTACTTCAACCTCAGCTAGAGAAGAATTTATTGTTTATAGAAACGTTTCATACAAGAGATCTTGAATTATGATAGTTTGAGTAAGTCGAGGGTTAAACCGTTAATTCTTTAGAGAACTTTTGAAATGCAGAGAGGAATATTCAAATTGGTGCACTGAACAATTCTGAGATTTCATAACACATCTTATACGAGGTTCATGAAACTGTCTATTTGATTTACATTAGACAACGACGAAAAGTATAATGACTTGAGACAAAGTTACTGGTACTGAGGATTAGAACGTGAAATTTCAGAGTTAATTTTGATATATTTGTCATGCCTATAAGTCAAGATAGAGTATCAACTACTGTTTGTAATATTACATTTTGATATGAGTTCTAATTGGGAAATTGTGGAAGAGAAACTTGGTCTGAATAGTGGTTATCAGGTGAGAAATTTCGAGGACGAAATTTTCGTAAGGGGGGAGAGTTGTAACAACCCATTTCTCTATGGTGTCAGAACAATGGTTTTTGGGCCACAAATCGGACGAGTCCATAAATATTTACTACTTAATATTTACGAGTCAAATATAGTGTAATAATAAAATTTGATTTAACAATTTAGGTTAAATGAAAGAATAATTAGGTTCAAGTGATATGACCCTAAAGTCAAGTGGTTTTAGAAAATGAGGTATCGGGACCTCGTTTCTATAAACCGATCTATAAATATTTTTTAAAATATTTATGGAGTGTTATTAAGGTCATATTAAAATTTGGTTAAGAAATTTTAGTGTTTAGATAGTTAATTAAGTGAAAAAGACTAAATCGTAATAGTTGAAAAAGTTAATCGCTATTAGTTTAAAGGTGTTCATTTATTAAAGAAACATGATTAGATGGCCTTAATTGGTAAATTACCCATTTTTAAGATAGTGGGGTGGTTTGAGCTTAAATTACTTTTATTTTTATATGTTATTTTTATTATTAAAATAAAATAATAAGGTTAAAATATGAAACATGAAACCCATCTTCTTAATTTTTTTCCTTTCTTCGACCGAAACGCCATTGTTGAAGGGCTTGCAGCTTCGGTCTTTTGCTTCCATTGCATGTGTACGCTCTCAAGGTTTGGTTTTAGTAATTTTTACATTTCTGAAATCGTTGTAGCTTAATCTAGCTAACCCAGGGGTCAACTTGTTGAATTTTTAAATGTTTACAATTTTACCATGGATGAATGTGTGATGTTTTTGAAATTTTTTGATAGATTATTAAGCTTGGTTGTTAAATATAAGTATCTTGTTAAGTATTTTTCTTATGATTTTCAAGTTTAGGGACTTATTTATGAAAATGGTAAATTTCGTGGAAAATAATGTAAATTGTGGAGAAATATGGGCTGTTATAAGATTGGGTAAAAATTGGCTAGCATGATTTATGCTCAAAAATGGAGAAATTACAAGTTTCGGGTTTAGGGACTAAATTGCATAAATGTTAAAGTATTAGGGGTAATTTTGTAAACTCATCTTAAAATGGATTATAGGCTTGAATTAATTATGTTAAGTTATTTTAATGGTTTGATTGAATAAAAATTATTATTTAGATTAAGAAACGAACCAAAGGGATCAAAATCGAGGAAAAGCTAAGTGTTGGATTAGTCGTCAGCTTCATTTTACAACTTTATTTATCGAGGTAAGTTCGTATGAGTTGTAATCGTTTTAATGTTGTTTAAATTAAATGTTTACTATGTTGTTTTAATGTAAATGAATCAATATACAAATGTATCAATGCTGTGATGAATTGATGGATAACAAGTCCCCATTGAACCTTAAGAATTCTTAGGATACAAATGACATCTCATTAGGGATTTCACGTTTCGAATGTTGGTCTTGAATGTCTTACCGATGGCTGAGGTCCTGCATTTGTTGTGGGTTCTCTACAGCTCTTATAAGTAGCATCGTGTAGGTTACATTCTGACCCACAGTTCATGTGAATAGGCCCATTTCACAGCTCGTGTGAGCATTGATGTAAAGGAAAGGTTTACGATTATATGTAAAGGCACACTATGTGTGAACTTTCCCAAGTATTCGATTTAATATGGTTCAACAGGTAAGAAAATGAAATGAAATTGTAATTATTCAAAGGGATTGAATCATGACCCTATGAAAGGGTTTATGAACTAAATGATGTTATTACCTATGGAAATTTCCATATCTTGTGGTTGATTTCATTTGTTTCAAGGACAAGTATACTAGTGAGTTTGATGATGTTGTATAGGCTTTTACTAAGCTTATGGAATTGGTGATGATTTATGTTTAATCTTTGAATTGTATAAATGGCATGGTAAGTTATGTTTTAGTTTATATGATCTTACTAAGTACTCGTTGCTTACGTAGTTTCTTTCCTTTGTTTTATAGATTATCACAAGCTTGATCGGTTGGAAGCTTGTTGATAAACCGTAATTATAACACATTTTAATCCTACAGTTAGCTTGTTTTTGGATGTTTTATTCCTCAATTTATGTAAAAAGGTGCTTTTAATCCTTTCTTTTCATGTCTTATACCCAGAATAGCACCCGAGGATGAAAAGAACATAAAACGGGCCCAAAACGGAGTAAATGGGCCATATCACGAAATTGACATGGCCTGGCCCAAAGTCCACACGTCTGTGCCGCGATGAGCATCTAGAACACGGCCTCAACCCTGATCTACACGGCCGTGCCTCAACTTAGAAATCCGAACACGATTTGAAGACGAGTCACGCGGGCATGCGACATGGTCGTGTCCATCGTGGCAAAGAGCAATTTCATTCGGATTTGGATACTTTGGGAGAAAGAATCGCAATCCAAGAGCCTATAAATAACTCCTAAGTACCACCTTTGAAGGGAGGGTCGAGCTAGGCCAAGGAGCCAAGCTGGAAAGGTTAGAGTTGAGGGAATTACTCGTAGTTAGCCAGTTGACCCATCCCAAGAAGCCGGAATTCTACTCAAGACGGCGGATTTCTCCTTTAGTTCCTTCAGGGAGTTTTAGGGATTTCTTATGTATTGTTTTATCTTTTCTCTTGAGATGTTTTCTTTATTTGTTATGAACTAAAATCCTCAGATACCTGAAGGGGATGAAACCTAGATGAATCTTGTTATTGTTTCCTGAATTATGTGATAAATACTTAGTTTGCTCTTAATTATGCATGCTTAATCCAAATCTGATGTGCTTAGGTAGAGGAGGAATAGACCCTGCCTAAGAGTAGATCTAGCATAATTAAGCGGAGTTGATCGAGCGCCTAGAGATAGGGTTACGAGATTTTCCCAGATTAGGGTGAAACCTAATATGGGAGTCCATAGATCGATTTACTGCTATTCTAGGGGGTTATTATAAGAGAACGAGAGTTCCACTAATTAACCTAGGGTTAGACGTTATTCGCCTTGAGAGAGGGTTTAATATATGTTAGGGAGTCCTATGGATCAAACTAAGTGAATAAATCGTATGATTCAGTGTTAAATAACAAGTGAAATCAAGGTGGATTCTTCCTAAGGGTATCGTCGTGATCAACTGAGTTTTTTGTCAAGTTATTTCCCAATTCGTTATTTTTGTCTTTGTGTCTTTAGCTTAGTAGTCGTTAATTTAGATTAAAGCAACTTCATTTTATTTTAGGCTAAATAATAAAAAGAAAGTTGTATTAACACTTTTAGTTCCTTTGGGTTCGACAATCTAGTCTTGCCTAAGCTATACTACTGTTCGATAGGTACACTTGCCTTTAATCGTTTTCAGAGTTAGTTTCCAGGTTTGATCATTCGTTTTATAAATTTTTAAAGCTCTGATTTCAGCGATCAAGTTTTTGGCGCCGTTGCCGAGGAACTAAAATATTAAGAAAGGTTAGTTTCCAGGTTTGATCATTCATTTTATAAATTTTTAAAGCTCTGATTTCAGCGATCAAGTTTTTGGCGTCGTTGCCGGGGAACTAAAATATGAAGAAAGCTCTACTTTTATTTCTTTAGCCAAATTTTTTATTATTGCAATTTATTTTCATTATTATTTTTTATTTTTTATTTTTATTTATTTTACTTTGCTAAATTTTTTTTATTTTTGACAGGTAATTTTAGTCTATAGAGAAGATGGCACTAAATAACTATCAGTGGCAAGTTATGAGGACAACGCCAACAAAAACCGCCAGTGTTTTCAACCTCGACGTGGTCACCAGGTTATCTAACCAGCTAGAGATGATGAATAAAAAGATTGATGGTTTGTGCAGTCTCTCACAGGTACACCCAGTAATGCAATATGACTCAAATCTAAGAGGCGTGGCATATCCTGAGTACCCACCCTACGGATATGGCATGGAGAGCGAACAAGTCCACTATATGGGTAACTATTCTTGACCTCAAAATAATTTTTATAGTGACACTTATAATGTAGGTTGGAGGTACCATCCCAATTTCTCGTGGGATGATCAAAATAGCCAAAGACAGGAACTTTCTCCAGATTTTCAACAACCACCTCAGCAACAGGAAGAGGAGTCGAACCTTGAGGAGATGCTAACAAAAATCATGCCAGCCACAGAAAACCGTTTCCAAGAAACTGAGGAAACACTTAAAAGCAACAAGAACCGAGTCGAGGAACTTACTAAGTCAGTAGGGCAAGTCACAAATGTAACACCCCAAACCCGGACAAGACACCACGTCCGAGTCTGGTATGTTACAGGGAAACAAGTTTTTGAGAGGTTAAATTTTTCGTTTAAAAGCTGAATGAAAACATAGTGTACTTGAAGAAAATTTGAGTAGGCTTGTTGGAATTGAAGAGGTGTATTTGAAACCCGGATATTATGAAAACTTATCTAAAGTGCGTAGTTAAAACGAGTTGATTTCATTTATTAATTCCAATAGTTTCTTAGTGCTACTTAAAACATTTTTGAACTTAAGAGAAAAACGAGTTTGATTTGGAAATCATTTGAGCTTACTTAATATTAAAAATCTGGTATGATACCCGATGGTATGGTTTAAGACACATTGCGTTATAATTTTGAAATCATTATCTTTCCAAGTTTTAGTGAAATTCATATCAACTTGTTTTGTAAGGCATATTAGAATTTAATTAAAACAATAACATCACAAAACATAAATTAAAGGCCTTTTACAAATCCAAATTAAACCCAAATAAAAGTAAATAAGCTAAAGTACCCAAATGCAATAGTCTGAGCAAAACTTTTATTAAAGTATGGCATGTGCACCCCGAGTCCATCCCGACTCCGTGTCCGCGTCTACGAGTCACCTGAAATGTCAAAGGAGAGGGTGAGTCGAGTGACTCAGTGTGTAAATCCCGCTCCCGATAAAACAACATGCTAACACACATCATACATAGCAACATAATTAATGCAACCCGATCCTAACCATCCATATCGCCTTTTCTACCCCGTGTGGTACCAAACCACTGGTGGTGCCTAACCACTGGTGACATATAGTCACAATGTGTTACCAAAACACTGGTGTCCCAAAGACACAATATCCGTCAATGTGGTACCAAACCACTGGTGTCCCAAAGACACAACGTGCTACCAAAGCACTGGTGACCGAAGTCACAAATCCAATGATGATGGGGCCAACCCATCGTGTGATACCAAATCACTAGCAGACGATCCCATATCTCAAGTGGGGCCAACCCACGGTGGTCAAACCACTGGGACAAGTCGCAATGAGGTGCCAAACCTCTGGTGTCCCAAAGACACAATGTGCTACCAAAGCACTGGTGACCGTAGTCACAAATCTGGTGATGGGGCCAACCCATCGTGTGATACCAAATCACTGGCGTCAATCCCGTATAATCATCCGTGGGGCCAACCCACTGTGGTACGGAGCCACTGGGACGAGACGCTGAGGTACCAAACCTCTGGAGGTGCCAAACCTCTGGTGACCCAAAGTCACAAAGTGTGTTACCAAAACACTGGTGCTCGTCAGCACAAAATATCACTGCTCCCTCCTCTCATATTACCCATACATGTCATACTGGCTCATGTACAATATGCAAATCATGTAACTCATGCAACCATGTCCAACATAGCATCTCATAGCATATATATATGTAGTATAGATCATCATATCCAAAGTATCCATAATAGGACTTGTAATAAAGTAGACTTACCCGGATCCGTACACATACCCCATTGGGGTATCCAATTATCCATCACACTGTTATGGTTTTTAACAGGCAAACAGGTTCATTAACAACATTACTAAGTAGTAGTGTGTTAGTTTACACACCTGGTAACACGAGTCTAGAAATCCCGACGAAAACGATCTAAGTCCCCTGATTGACTTGCTCCTTGCTATTGGTTCGGTTTCTTAGCAACCCGAACCACAATGATTCCTCCTTTAGCAAACGGCTACACCTAATCGGTTAACAAAGGGAGAAGGCTCCACCTGACTGCTTTGTAATCCCTGATTGCCCCAACACCAAGGATCGATCAACCAAACAAAATCCCCCTTCACTGATATTCGGTCACCAAGGCACTTCTAAAAGAGAGGGGAGTTTCGGCCAAGGCTTCACAAGAAAGAAGAGGATTCGGCTTATAGGTGTTCAACACCCTTAGGTTCGGCTTTAAGAGAGAAAAAGAGAATAAAAATTTTTGAGATGAGGATGGAATTTCGGCAGTGGAATATTTGGAAGAGAAGGAGTGGATGGGCTGAAAGTATTTTCGGTTTAGAGAAGGTGTGTTGAAGAATATAGTTTCGGCTAAGGTGTTTTCAAAGGCCAAACAAGAAGAGAAAATGTGAGAGAAGAGAGCTATCTTCGGTTTACCCAATTGAAGAAGAAAGGGAAGTGAAAATGCTTGAGCACTTTCGGCCACACCTACTCAAAAAAAAGCAAAACAAATTCGGTACATGGGAGCTTTGAACTTTCGGTTTTCCAAGAAGAAAAGAATAAGAATTGCCAAAAAGAAAACTTTGTTTGACACCCAAAAAGTGACCGAAATGCACCAAGTAACCAAAATAAAATTCGGCACACTCCCACTCCCCCATACCAAGCCGTCACTCCCCCTCCAACCTCCCCTAGAATTCGGCTATAATCCCACCAATTGCTCACCTCCATTAATTCAAAATGGTTGAACTAGTCAACCTCCTAAACTCACTCCCCACCTATCATTCAAATGGGAAGACTTAGTCTTAGGCAGAGTTTGAACTGCCACAAACTCCTCCCCCCATGCCGTCAAAATGAGTGCCAAAAAGTGGCCACTCCGCAGCTCGAACACAAGGCCTACACCCTTGCATTAGGCGTTACCCACACCAAGCCTTAGTGGCGTCTAGCCTGCCACTACACCAACTCCCTTTTTGTGATAACTCTTGCCAATTAAAACTCTTAAGCCCCAGCTACTTCTGCCCCTCATACCTTAGCTCAAAACTAAAATTTTTCCACCTATTCCGGCTTACTTCTAGCTCATAACTAAGCCCCGAAATCACACAAATGACAACATAACGATCCAATAACATGCAAACAAAGTCACAACAGAATAGCCCCTAACCCGGGATATTACAGTTCTACCCCCTTAAAAATAATTTCGGCCTCGAAATTACCTGGTCAAAAGAGTTGCGGGTATTGCTGTCTCATCGTATCCTCGGGTTCCCACGTAGCTTCTTCTACGCCATGATTCCACCAAAGTACCTTAACCAAAGGCACAGACTTCCTACGCAGAACCTTCACATCCTGATCAAGAATCTGCACAGGTTCCTCTTCCATAGTCAAGTCTGGATCTACCTCGATCTCTTCCACTGCTACCACATGTGACGGATCTGAACGATACCTCCGAAGCATCGAAACGTGAAAAACATCGTGAATCTGACTAAGCTCTGCTGGCAACTCAAGCTGATACGCTACTGGTCCAACTCGTCTCAGTACCTTATATGGCCCAATAAACCTCGGACTAAGCTTGCCTTTCTTCCCGAACCTCAGCACCTTCTTCCAAGGCGAGACCTTCAGAAAAACTCGATCCCCTACAGCAAACTCTATATCTCTCCGCTTAAGATCGGCATAAGACTTTTGCCGGTCCGAAGCTTCCTTCAAACGAGACTGGATCAACTTAACCTTGTCTTCGGTCTCAGCCACCAACTCGGGTCCCAACAACTGACGTTCACCTAACTCTGTCCAACACGTAGGTGAGCAACACTTCCTACCATACAATGCCTCATACGGAGCCATCTTAATGCTCGCTTGGTAACTGTTGTTGTAGGCAAACTCAGCTAACGGTAGAAACTCCTCCCAACTACCCCTGAAATCCAGGACACAACCTCTCAGCATGTCCTCCAAGATCTGAATAACCCTTTCTGATTGACCGTCCGACTGCGGGTGAAAAGCCGTGCTGAAATCCAAACGAGTACCTAGAGCCTGATGCAATGCTTTCCAGAACCTTGATGTAAATCTGGGATCCCTATCCGAGATTATCGAAACTGGCACACCGTGCAACCTCATTATCTCTGACACGTACAGCTTCGCTAGCTTCTAAAGTGAGTAGTCAACCCTCACCGGAATAAAGTGAGCTGATTTAGTCAGACGATCCACCACTACCCAAACTGAATCCTTCTTGCTTGGCGTAAGCGGTAACCCACTGACGAAATCCATGGTTATCCTTTCCCACTTCCACTGAGGAATCTTCACAGGCTGAAGCAAACCCGACGGCAACTGATGCTCAGCCTTGACCTGCTGACAAGTTAGACACTTCCCAACAAACTCTGTCACCTCTTTCTTCAAACCAGGCCACCAAAACTGCTCTTTAAGATCCTTATACATCTTGCTACCTCCAGGATGCATAGCATGAGGACTGCTATGTGCGTCCTGAAGAATCTTCTGCCTCAGCTCAGCATCCTTAGGCATACAAGCCTTACCCTGAAAACACAGAACCTCATCACCAGCCAAGCTGTAACCCTCCAAACCACCATCCTGCACTTGCAACCTTCGTGCACTCAGAACCTCATCCTCTAACTGTTTCTCTCTGATCTGCTCAACCCAAGTAGGCTTAACCTGCAGCTCTGCCACAATACTTCCGTCGTCGTACAAGCTCAAATGGGCAAACATAGCTCTTAAGTCCGCAACAACCTTACGGCTCAACGCGTCTGCCACCACGTTAGCCTTGCCCGGATGATACTCAATAGAACAGTCATAATCCTTCAGCAACTCAACCCATCTACACTGCCTCAAATTCAAATCCTTCTGAGTCAGTAGATACTTCAGACTCTTATGATCCGTGTAGATTATCGATCTCTCTCCATATAAGTAGTGCCTCCAAATCTTTAAGGTGAAAACTACAGCCGCTAGCTCCAAATCGTGCGTCGGATAGTTGACCTCGTGTGGCCTCAGCTGTCGAGAAGCGTAAGCCACAACCTTACCCTCTTGCATCAGCACACAACCCAGACCCGTATGTGATGCATCGCAATAAATCGTGTATTCCTTACCAGCCTCAGGTTAAATCAAAACCGGAGCCTCAGTCAAGATCTTCTTTAACTTATCGAAGCTTTCCTGCTGTTTCTCAGTCCAAATAAACGGAACTTCTTTCCTCAGTAATTTGGTCATCGGCGCTGCTATTAACGAGAAACCCTCAACAAACCTTCGGTAGTATCCGGCCAAACCCAGAAAACTACGAATCTCAGCCACTGACCTAGGCGGCTTCCAATCCAAAACTGCCTCAATCTTACGAGGATCTACCCGAATCCCCTCAGCCGACACTACATGACCTAAGAAAGTCACTTCCCTAAGCCAGAACTCGCACTTACTAAACTTAGCATAGAGTTGCTTTTCCCTCAGAATCTGCAGCACCACCCTCAAATGCGCATCATGCTCTTCCTCTGTCCTTGAGTACACTAAAATGTCGTCTATGAAAACCACCACGAACCGATCTAGATACTGCTGAAACACCCTATTCATCATATCCATAAACGCTGCCGGTGCGTTAGTCAACCCGAATGGCATTACCAGGAATTCGTAGTGCCCATACCGAGTCCGAAACGCTGTTTTATGGATATCCGCCTCCTTAACCTTCAACTGATGGTACCCAGACCTCAGATCAATCTTAGAGAATACCGCTGCACCCTTCAGCTGATCAAAC
The DNA here is from genome assembly GCA_005393395.2 of Gossypium australe. Lineage (NCBI taxonomy): Eukaryota > Viridiplantae > Streptophyta > Magnoliopsida > Malvales > Malvaceae > Gossypium > Gossypium australe. The sequence goes on from CM016619.1 coordinate 112,757,368, forward strand.
AAGTCATCTATCCGTGGCAACGGATACTTGTTTTTAATCGTCAGCTTGTTCAACTGGCGGTAGTCTATGCACATCCGCATCGTACCATCTTTCTTCTTGACAAAAAGTACCGGCGCACCCCACGGCGAAACACTCGGCCTGATAAAACCTCGATCCAATAACTCCTGGATCTGAGCCTTAAGTTCCACCAATTCTTTTGGTGCCATCCTATACGGAGCAATAGACACTGGCGCAGTCCCGGGTAACAGATCAATCCCGAACTCTACCTCTCGGTCTGGCGGCAAACCCGGAAGTTCCTCAGGAAACACATCAGCAAATTCCTTAACAGTACGAACCTTCTCAACAGCAGACTCTTTAGCCTCCAAGGCATACACATGAACCACATATGCTTCACAGCCCTTCCTGACCATCTTCTCCGCTTTCAAAGCAGATACCACATTTGATAAGTAATCCCTTCTATTACCTATCATAGCCACCTCATCACCCTCAACCGTCTTAAGAACCATGCGCTTGGCCGCGCAATCCAACCTCGCCTGGTACTTGACCAACCAATCCATCCCAAGAATCAGATCGAACTCCCCAAACGGCAGTTCCATCAGGTCAGCAGCAAACACTACCCCTTGGAGTTCTAGGGGTACATCTCTAAACAGCTTATCTACTACTACAGAGTGACCTAAAGGACTAATCACAGTCATCTGCCTAGAAGATATCTCAGAGTCTAAGTCCATGGTCTCTACTATACTACTGGCAACATAAGAGTGCGTCGAACCCACATCAATTAAAGCAGTATAAGGAGAACCAAAAATCAAGAACGTACCGGTTATGACGTCCGGTGCCTCGCCCTCCTCTCGGCACCTCGCAGCATATACCAATCCAGGCTGCCTAGCCTCAGAACTACCTGCACCTCTGCCCGGTGCTCCACGGCCCCGACCAGAACCATTACCACCTCTGCCATTTCCACGGCCCCTCTGCGGTGGCGGTCCATTACCTCTGAACTGATTACGGCCCTGACTCTCAGACTGAATCCTGGCCATCCTACGCGGACAGTCCCTAATGCGATGCTCCAGAGAACCACACTCGAAGCAACCTTTACCACCAGTCCAACAACCACCCCAATGAGATTTCCCACACTGATTACACTGCGGCGGTCCCTGCCTAGCAGCAACAAACCTAGCAGACTGATTCGGCCCACTCGGTCTAGCCCTCTTCTGCGGATTACCAGACGATCCAGAAGACCCAAAACTCCTCTTAAGCCTACTCCTGTCCATGCTCTGTCTTACCGACTCCTTAACACCCTCGGCTACCTTAGCCTTCTCAACTAAGACAGCAAACTCGCGCTCCTGCTGAGGAGCAATCAGCAGTCTCAACTCGTCTCGCAGACCATCCTCGAAACGAACACACCTCTCATGCTCAGTGGCCACAATGCCCCTGGCATACCTACTCAGCTTCAGGAACTCAGCCTCGTACTCAGAAACAGATTTACTCCCCTGAACAAGCCTCAGGAATGCCTTTCTCTGGGAGTCGATATAACTAGCCCCGATGTACTTCTTTTGATAAGCAGCCCTGAAATAATCCCATGTCAAATCCTCTGCGGCCACACTATCCCGAACCGTGAGCCACCACTGATATGACTCATCCCGGAGAAGCGATACGATGCCCTTCAGCTTCTCTTCCGCCGTCAAGTCCAGATCATCCATGATCCGCTCAGTTGCCTCCAGCCAATATTCAGCAGTGCTAGGAGCAACACCCGATACACCTCGGAAGAATTCGGCCCCATTAGCCCGGAGTCGCTCAGGAACAGATTTCCTAACTCCTGCACCACCACCTACACCAGCTACCCTTTCCAACACTCGCAGCATCGCCTGTGACACTGCGTCGTCTCCAGTCTGATCTTGGAACTCACCACCTCCAGCTGGTGGCGGAACCGGTATCTCATTTTCTGAACCCTGCCCAGATCCTACGGGTTCAGAAACCGTCATCCTACCCCTACTTCTACCACGAGTATTACGACCACGTCCGCCTCGAGTGCTCATGACTAATCTTTCTACGTATCTGATTAAAGAATTTTATGCATCAGTATATATTCCACTTGTTTTAAAAGTAAGTCTTATGAATATTTAAGAGGATTTGTTCTAGCGAGTTCACAGAATCCTATCAGTTTCAATCTCTAAAGTAGTATACTATTGCTAGTCATCAAATCATATCATATCCAATCAAATCACAAGTAATAGTACGGGGTACTTACCTGGGCGAACTGGTGCCGGAGACTCGGTGCCATGCCTTTCAAACCATACTTTCAAAACAAACACTTAAACAGACTTTTGAAAACATTTTGGGCCTCAGGCCCACAGCCGAGCCTTTGAACTTGGCTCTGATACCACAATTGTAACACCCCAAACCCGGACAAGACACCACGTCCGAATCTGGTATGTTACAGGGAAACAAGTTTTTGAGAGGTTAAATTTTTCGTTTAAAAGCTGAATGAAAACATAGTGTACTTGAAGAAAATTTGAGTAGGCTTGTTGGAATTGAAGAGGTGTATTTGAAACCCGGATTTCATTTATTAATTCCAATAGTTTCTTAGTGCTACTTAAAACATTTTTGAACTTAAGAGAAAAACGAGTTTGATTTGGAAATCATTTGAGCTTACTTAATATTAAAAATATGGTATGATACCCGATGGTATGGTTTAAGACACATTGCGTTATAATTTTGAAATCATTATCTTTCCAAGTTTTAGTGAAATTCATATCAACTTGTTTTGTAAGGCATATTAGAATTTAATTAAAACAATAACATCACAAAACATAAATTAAAGGCCTTTTACAAATCCAAATTAAACCCAAATAAAAGTAAATAAGCTAAAGTACCCAAATGCAATAGTCTGAGCAAAACTTTTATTAAAGCATGGCATGTGCACCCCGAGTCCATCCCGACTCCGTGTCCGCGTCTACGAGTCACCTGAAATGTCAAAGGAGAGGGTGAGTCGAGTGACTCAGTGTGTAAATCCCGCTCCCGATAAAACAACATGCTAACACACATCATACATAGCAACATAATTAATGCAACCCGATCCTAACCATCCATATCGCCTTTTCTACCCCGTGTGGTACCAAACCACTGGTGGTGCCTAACCACTGGTGACATATAGTCACAATGTGTTACCAAAACACTGGTGTCCCAAAGACACAATATCCGTCAATGTGGTACCAAGCCACTGGTGTCCCAAAGACACAACGTGCTACCAAAGCACTGGTGACCGAAGTCACAAATCCAATGATGATGGGGCCAACCCATCGTGTGATACCAAATCACTAGCAGACGATCCCATATCTCAAGTGGGGCCAACCCACGGTGGTCAAACCACTGGGACAAGTCGCAATGAGGTGCCAAACCTCTGGTGTCCCAAAGACACAATGTGCTACCAAAGCACTGGTGACCGTAGTCACAAATCTGGTGATGGGGCCAACCCATCGTGTGATACCAAATCACTGGCGTCAATCCCGTATAATCATCCGTGGGGCCAACCCACTGTGGTACGGAGCCACTGGGACGAGACGCTGAGGTACCAAACCTCTGGAGGTGCCAAACCTCTGGTGACCCAAAGTCACAAAGTGTGTTACCAAAACACTGGTGCTCGTCAACACAAAATATCACTGCTCCCTCCTCTCATATTACCCATACATGTCATACTGGCTCATGTACAATATGCAAATCATGTAACTCATGCAACCATGTCCAACATAGCATCTCATAGCATATATATATATGTAGTATAGATCATCATATCCAAAGTATCCATAATAGGACTTGTAATAAAGTAGACTTACCCGGATCCGTACACATACCCCATTTGGGTATCCAATTATCCATCACACTGTTATGGTTTTTAACAGGCAAACAGGTTTATTAACAACATTACTAAGTAGTAGTGTGTTAGTTTACACACCTGGTAACACGAGTCTAGAAATCCCGACGAAAACGATCTAAGTCCCCTGATTGACTTGCTCCTTGCTATTGGTTCGGTTTCTTAGCAACCCAAACCACAATGATTCCTCCTTTAGCAAACGGCTACACCTAATCGGTTAACAAAGGGAGAAGGCTCCACCTGACTGCTTTGTAATCCCTGATTGCCCCAACACCAAGGATCGATCAACCAAACAAAATCCCCCTTCACTGATATTCGGTCACCAAGGCACTTCTAAAAGAGAGGGGAGTTTCGGCCAAGGCTTCACAAGAAAGAAGAGGATTCGGCTTATAGGTGTTCAACACCCTTAGGTTCGGCTTTAAGAGAGAAAAAGAGAATAAAAATTTTTGAGATGAGGATGGAATTTCGGCAGTGGAATATTTGGAAGAGAAGGAGTGGATGGGCTGAAAGTATTTTCGGTTTAGAGAAGGTGTGTTGAAGAATATAGTTTCGGCTAAGGTGTTTTCAAAGGCCAAACAAGAAGAGAAAATGTGAGAGAAGAGAGCTATCTTCGGTTTACCCAATTGAAGAAGAAAGGGAAGTGAAAATGCTTGAGCACTTTCGGCCACACCTACTCAAAAAAAAGCAAAACAAATTCGGTACATGGGAGCTTTGAACTTTCGGTTTTCCAAGAAGAAAAGAATAAGAATTGCCAAAAAGAAAACTTTGTTTGACACCCAAAAAGTGACCGAAATGCACCAAGTAACCAAAATAAAATTCGGCACACTCCCACTCCCCCATACCAAGCCGTCACTCCCCCTCCAACCTCCCCTAGAATTCGGCTATAATCCCACCAATTGCTCACCTCCATTAATTCAAAATGGTTGAACTAGTCAACCTCCTAAACTCACTCCCCACCTATCATTCAAATGGGAAGACTTAGTCTTAGGCAGAGTTTGAACTGCCACAAACTCCTCCCCCCATGCCGTCAAAATGAGTGCCAAAAAGTGGCCACTCCGCAGCTCGAACACAAGGCCTACACCCTTGCATTAGGCGTTACCCACACCAAGCCTTAGTGGCGTCTAGCCTGCCACTACACCAACTCCCTTTTTGTGATAACTCTTGCCAATTAAAACTCTTAAGCCCCAGCTACTTCTGCCCCTCATACCTTAGCTCAAAACTAAAATTTTTCCACCTATTCCGGCTTACTTCTAGCTCATAACTAAGCCCCGAAATCACACAAACGACAACATAACGATCCAATAACATGCAAACAAAGTCACAACAGAATAGCCCCTAACCCGGGATATTACAACAAAGGCAGTCGAACAACTTGCAAAATTAATGTCCGAATAATCGCAAGGGCGTCTACCAAGTAATACCGAGATTAACCCAAAGGAGCAAACCCAAGCCATCACAGCTCATGATAGTATAGAGTTAGATGAACCCAACTCAATACAAGGAAACGAGGTAGAGGAAGGTAAAGTAGAGGTAACACAGGAAAAGCCAAAACCGGTAATCAAAGAGCACCAACCTCGCATACCATATCCTGATGCAATAAAAAAAAGACCACACAGAGGAAGAACTCGGTGAACTCACACTTCGTGTAGACGACGAAACAATCACTCTTCAAGCTCTTGACCCAACAAGGACATCGAGTATTAAAGGTACGAACGTTAATTTTATTGATAACCATTTGGTTCAACCTTCTTTACAGGAAGCATCACGAAATAACTTAGCTGAGCTAGATCTTAGAACTCGTGCTAACAAAGAAGAATTATATGAGGAACGAAGCCTTAGGGTCGACAAACTAGAAGAGTGGAAAACATAATTTAAAGAAGAACCGAAACCACACGAAGTGAAACCGAAGGAAACCCTAGACGAGCTGATAGGAACAACAAATCACCTCAAAATAGGGGATCAGGTATTGTTGAATAAGGAAGACCCTCGAATCACCAATTCATACCTCAAGACAAACGAAGAAATCACTTTTGATGTACTTAATGTCTTCCTATATGGGCCAGTCGAGGTAAGCAATCCTAAATTAAGCACTTTTGAGGTAAACACTACTCGACTTAAACTTTATATCAAAAACTGAGTTGATCGCATGAGAAAGGATTTTCACCTCCTCAAACCACCATGACCATACGAATGAGAGGTAAAGTCTAGCTTAAGACTATAAACGAGCGCTTCTCGGGAGGCAACCCGAACACTAACATTATTTTCTTTCAATTTTATTTTCAGTTTCTTTTTTTTCCCTTCTTTCTTTTCTTTTAAACTAACCAAAAGTGCAGAATTTCAAGGTCACACGGTCTTACACACGGCCATGCCTTTAAGCCGTTTGAAGCTGCTTACTTACACACCACAGGCAGAACACGCCCGTGCCGCCCAACCATGCTAACATACTGACTTCACATACATGGGCGTGGTTAGCAGAAGAATGGCCAGGGAGATTCAACACGCACAGACACACGGCCGTGCGAGACGGCCGTGTAAATCGACACGCCCTAGGTCCACGGGCGTGGGAACATGCCAGATCTGAATTTCTATTTAAACCCCACAGCCCTTTCCCTTCTCCCCATCCAATTTCTTTCTTTTCTTCTTTTCCTCCTTCTCCCTCTCAGACTTTTCACTCCATATATTAAAACTCTAGATCCAGGAGCCAGCGCACATAATGTTGAAGAAGCGTAAGAAGGCCAAACACAGCCTCCTCAAAGGAGAATCTATACATGAGTTCATGCCGGCAGCTCCGTTCACTCACCGAGCCAAGGGTCTTTGAGACCATTAGGCTTTTTCTTTTTGTTTCTCTTCTCCTTTATTTTCCTTATCTATACTTCTCTTCTACTTTATTCGTTTAATTTTCTTTGAGTTTCTTAGTGTCAGGTTTGCCAGGTTTCCAGGGAATCACGCCGACCACCACGATAACCACACCACTTCCGCCACCGCCACCACCATAGCAGCCCTAGGGATAACACCCACCTCGCAAACCATCCACCAATAAGGACTCTTCGGTCCATCCACCTTTCCTTTTGTTTTTATTTTCCTTCTTAGTCTCCTTCCCTTTAGCGTGCTTTTCTTTAATTTTATAATTAGTTTATTTTTATTATGTCTTAATAATCCCTGGTTAATCCTCTACGAGCTCCCCAATTTCTTCATCTAGCACAGGTTCGTCATCCAGACCGACCTCTCCAAGGATACCATCCAAAAGTCAGGGAGTATTCTTTCCCCTTCTCTTTTGATTTATCCCATAAATGTTAGATCTATCTTTGTACATTGATGGCAATGTACATCTTAAGTGTGGGATCTAAAGAAGGGCCTAACTTTCTGCATTATTCCCAAATCCGGCCAAACTTTTTCATTATTCTCAAATCCCTGAATTTAACCTTGTTTTTAAGTAAATTTCTCATATTACTAATTAGAATGAAATTTCTGATAATTCATGATTTTTATTAACATGTTTTTGAATAAGTCATTGATAATTGTGCATTGATGATTGAATTTTAAGATATTAGAGAATCAAGCATGATAAGTCTTTTTTTCAGAATAAAAATTTTTGCTAGGTTGTTAACCTAAATTTGAATATTGCTTTGAAATTTGAAATTTATGAGATTGATGTCAAAACACCCATAATTTTCGTGAGATTTTGAGCCTTTTAAAGCATATATTCTTTTTCGTGCTCACTTATTGATTGTGAGTGTGTCAACTTTGAACTGTTATTCTAGAACTTGCCTCGTTTATACATGTTGAGACCACATTTATGATTTGATATACAAAGATGATAAAGGCACCTAGGTTTTAACCCACTCACTCCACTAAATAGCCTACCTCCATAAATTAACCCCTAGTGAACCCCGTTGATACTAACAACCCTCTTTATTGACTCACCCATTAATAACCCAAAAACCCCATTGTATTTGTTATCACCCTTTCTTGTGACTACCCTTTAATCGAGACATGATTTGATTAGTTACCAAATTATATTATGCTATGAATTGAATTCATCATTATTAGTTTGTTCTAAAAAAATCAATATTCAATTTTAATAGTGAGCGTATACAATTAAAGTTTATATTTCGAAAGAAAAGCTCGTATTGTTAGGATTATTATTAGTCAATATAAATATTATTTCAGTATCCATTAGGTAGGTACTTGTCAATTCAATATCGATTCTAACCTTCTAATTTCAGCCTTTATCCACACCTTAACCCTAACCCCGTTACAACCCTAACAAAGACCTTTTGATCTGTTTATCATCTCATTTTATAGTGGTGGAGATTTGATTTTCAGGCAAGCTTATGGGATTAACTTTTCAGGTTCGACGTATGAGTGCTTCTTTTTTATAAACCTTAAACACCTTGAGTGATTTGAGTGAATCTATAGTGAGGATGTCAACTCTTGTCAATTTCGAAGTAAAGGCAATTATTCAGATAAAGGGAGACACCTATGTTTTCAAAATACAAATTCATGACTTATCATTGTTTGAATCTTTAGAACTCTTTGAATTGAATTATCCATGTATAAATTATATATGAATTATGATGAGACATTGTTGACAGGAATTGTGAATTATGGAAAGTTCGTTTTAATTGTATGTTGAGAATTTTGCTTGAGGTCAAGCAAAAGCTTAAGTGTGGGGGTATTCAAAAACTTGATCGCTGAAATCAGAGCTTTAAAAATTTATACAACGAATGATCAAACCTGGAAACTAACTCTGACAATGATTAAAGGCAAGTGTACCTATCGAACGGTAGTATAGCTTAGCCAAGACCGGATTGTTGAACCCAAAGGAACTAAAAGTATTAATACTAACTTTCTTTTTATTATTTAGCCTAAAATAAAGTGAAGTTGCTTTAATCTAAATTAACGACTACTAAGCTAAAGACGCAAAGACAAAAAGAACGAATTGGGAAATAACTTGATGAAAAACTCAGTTGATCACGACGATACCCTCAGGAAGAATCCATCTAGACTTCACTTGTTATTTAACACTGAATCATACGATTTATTCACTTAGTTTGATCTGTAGGACTCCCTAACGTACATTAAACCCTCTCTCGAGGCGAGTAACGTCTAACCCTAGGTTAGTTAGTGGAACTCTCGTTCTCTTATAATAACCCCCTAGAATAGCAGTAAATCGATCTATGGACTCCCATATTAGGTTTCACCCTAATCTGGCAAAACCTCGTAACCCTATCTCTAGGCGTTCGATCAACTCCGCTTAATTATGCTAGATCTACTCTTAAGCAGGGTCTATTCCTCCTCTACCTAAGCACATCAGATTTGGATTAAGCATGCATAATTAAGAGCAAACTAAGTATTTATCACATAATTCAGGAAACAATAACAAGATTCATCTAGGTTTCATCCCCTTCAGGTAACTGAGGGGTTTAGTTCATAACAAATAAAGAAAACATCTCAAGAGAAAAGATAAAACAAAACATAAGAGATCCCTAAAACTCCCTGAAGGAACTAAAGGAGAAATCTGCCATCTTGAGTAGAATTTCGGCTTCTTGGGATGGATCAACTGGTTAACTTCAAGTAATTCCCTCAACTCTGACCTTTCCGGCTTGGCTCCTTGTCCTAGCTCGACCCTCCCTTCAAAGGTGGTACTTAGGGGTTATTTATAGGCTCTTCGAATGAGATTCTTTCTCCCAAAGAATCCAAATCCGAATGAAATTGCCCTTTGCCACGACAGGTACACGGCCATGTCACACGCCCGTGTGACTCATCTTCAAACCGTGTTCGGATTTCTAAGTTGAGGCACGGCCGTGTAGATCGGGGTTGAGGCCGTGTTCTAGATGCTCGTCGCGGCACGGCCGTGTGGACTTTTGGCCAGGCCATGTCGATTTCGTGATATGGCCCATTTACTCTGTTTTGGGCCCGTTTTATGTTCTTTTCATCCTCGGGTGCTATCCTGGGTATAAGACATGAAAAGAAAGGATTAAGAGCACCTTTTTACATAAATTGAGGAATAAAACATCCAAAAACAAGCTAAATGTGGGATTAAAATATGTTATAATTATGGTTTATCACTTGTCGAAGACCTATCACACTATCCAACAAGAATTTTAGAAGTTGTTATGTATTTTAGCCAAGGTTAATAATAACATGTATAGGTCATTTGAGTGGTATTTAGTGAATGTGTAAATGGTAATTTGGTATGTTTGTGCTTTGAAGTTTATGTATGGTTGATGGACTTGTAATGCTTGTTAAGTTAGGTCCTCTTGATTACCTTTAGGTAATTGAAATGCATGGTCTTTTGGTATGTTTGTGATGGCTTGAAAAATAGTCTTGTGTGACATGTTTTGGTAGATATTTGAAGTAGGTTTTATGCTTGTAATGTGGAAAAGTTAACTTGATTTGGTAAATGATGTTTTATGACAGTTGTGGTGCCTTTGAATGGCATATTGGTTAGATGGATTAGGGTGTTTAAAATGGCACGTTTGTGTGTGTGTGTGTGAATGTTTCTTAGGTCCCTTGGATGTATTCCCAAATTATATGAATGGTTAAGTATGAATTGGTTTTGTAATGGCTTGCTTTGAGGTAAATTTTGGGCTCACACGGGCTGTCACACAACCGTGTGACACATACAGCCTGGCGAGACGGCTGCGTGTCATTTGGGAGTTTCTTAGTGTTTCAAGTCAGTGAGCTACATGGGCCTAGCACATGGCCTGGCACACGGGCGTGTGGGACAACTCAATGAGTTACACGGGTGTGGACATGGGCTGGGACACAGCCGTGTGTCCTTTGTTCGAAAGTTACACGGCCTGAAGTGATGTCACACGGCTTGGCCATACAGCCGTGTGACCCTTGTTTTCAAATTTTTACAACTTTTCCTTAAAACTTCTATTTTGTTTCAAATTAGTCCTGAATTGCCTCAAAGTTATTTTTAGGGCCTCGTAGGCTCGATTTAGGGACGTAATGCTAATGTTTGCTATGTTTTGAATGTCATTAATTTATTTAATGTTATTTTGATAAATGTTTCTTGATTGTACGGTAATGCTCCGTAACCTTATTTCAGCGACAGATACAGGTTAAGGTTGTTACATTTCCAAAAAACAAAAGTGCTAATAACATGACTTAAGAATGGTAGACTGAATTAATGAATGTTTTCCAAAAATAACAAAGATAAATCACGATTTTCCCTAAAAGAGAGGGTACTTAAGGTTTTCAGCAAACAATATGGTAGTAGTGTCGCATATCTGATCAATGTGATCTACACGATTTGTTCTTTACCACCACTTGAGAACTTAACTAGCATAGGAACTAAACAAACTTGGCATACTATACCTTTGGCGTTACCCATATTACCCCAAAAACTCTTAATATACGTACCAATCTTTTCTTCTTTACATCTCCACAATTCAGAGAACAACCCTTACCTGATACTCCAAAGTCAACTATGCGCTTGATGAATACGTCGAAAGCATTAGTTAGACTCAAACTACTTTTAGGTTACGCGCCAAACTCACAACCCTCCAAAACTAGGAGTTACAGGTAGTATAAAACCTTACAACATAAGTGTTTGGTTTAATAGACATATTTGTAGTGTGTATTACTATTTTTCATTTGAAAAACATATTGCTAAGTATGTCCCTCTGTATGCATAATATTACCCTCGGTCTACCACCATGGCACATCCCTAGCTTGGTCCCTCCCGACACATTGGTTTGGTTCTCAGACCTGCATACCAAAAGACATATATAAGTTCATAGGAACTTAAAGGGCCTCATTCGTTATTACCTTTAAATAGTGTTGTAGAATTCTTCAAATTAGGGGTTTGGATTCCTTCTTAGACCTTGGCGGACACATTTCTAATTCTTGGTTGGTTGATAACCATACGTTAATCTCTACACTTAACCATCTAATACTCATTTCACCCAACTGGTGGATCACAAACTTCACAGCATATTTTGAATCCCATTACACAATTTTTTTACAAATAGTAGTTAGTTACACTTTCCAAAATGATACTTAGTGGATGTTACTCTTAACATATTCCTTCTTCGAATCGAGCAATTATCAGAACCCTAGTTACATCATATTTTCAAATCAATCCAGACAACCAGACTTGCTTTGAAGAATGTAATGTTTAATTCAAGAGATAGAACCCCGTATGACTTCAACCCCGAACCTAAGAATTTCCAAGTTTGGCAATCACTTGCACTATCAATAGTCCAAATACGCCACGTTCCCTATCATGGCGGTCACCGTGAAGGAATCATTAAATAGGCCCACTGCTAAGAACACTTTTAGATAATGCCTCATAGGCAAGCCCAAGTCTTACCACAAAGATGTAATAACAACTCACCACAACAGGATTCCAGATAATTCGCCACAAAAGCTTTCCAAATGATACACCACAAGTGCTTTCTAAAGAATTTGCCACAAAGGCTTTCCAAATGCTACGTGATCGCGTGTCAGGGTCTTAAAAATTTATAAAGAATGATCGAACCTAGAAACTAACTATGGCAATGATTTGAGGCAAGCGCACCTATCGAACAGTAATATAGTTATGGCAAGACCGGAATGTTGAATCCTAAAGGAACCAAAAGTAATAATACTAACTCTCTCTTTATTATTTAGCCTAAGAATTAAAGTGATCTTTATTTAATCTAAAATTAACTAATTGCTAAACTAAAGACTCTAAGACAAAGAAGAATTAAATTGGAAAAAAATACTTCGAGAAAAAACCAATTGATTAAGACGACACCCAAGGAAGAATCCACCTAGACTTCACTTGTTATCTAACTCTGAACCAAACGATTTATTCATTTGACTTGATCCGTAAGATTCCCTAAGTTATATTAATCCCTCTCTCGAGGCGACTAACGTCTAACCCTAGGTTGATTAATTGAATTCTCTTTCTAATTAAAACCCCTAGAATTGCATTAACTCGATCTATGGACTCCCATATTAAGTTTCACCTTAATCTGGCAAAATCTCGTCACCCTATCTCTAGGCTGCGATCAACTCCGCTTAATTATGCTAGATCTACTCTTAAGCAGGGACTTTTGCTCCTCCACCTAAGCACATCATGCTTGAATTAATATCCCGGAAATATCAACACAAGAATTAAGAACACATAATTAAGAACAAGTCAAATATTTATCATATAGTTCAGCAAACGATAACAAGATTCATCTTAGGTTTCATCCCCTCAGGTATCTGAGGGTTTAGTTCATAATAATGAATGAAAACATCTCAAAAGAAAAGATAAAACAAAACATAAGAAATCCCTAAAACCCCTTGAAGGAATTGAAGGAGAGATCCTCCGTCTTGAGTATAACTCCGGCTTCTTGAGATGGATCAACTGGCTCTCTTCGAGTAAATCTCCACAAATTTGCCTCCTTTGGCCTAGCCGGATGCCCCTTAACTAAGGCCTCGGTTTCCCCCTTTTCTCGTCATACTTAGGGTGTTTATATAGGCTTCGGAATGTGTTTCTTTGCCCCTAAGTATCCAAATCCGAGTGAAACTTTTCTTTCCTACGGCAGGGACACGCCCATGGCACATGCCTGTGTAAGTCGTGGCCAGGCCGTGTTCGAACCTGTTGAATGGGGCATGACCGTGTGGCTAGGGCCCAGGCTGTGTGGATTTCGTGATATGGCCCATTTACTCCGTTTTGGGCCCGTTTTCCGTTCTTTTCGTCATTGGGTGCTCTACTGTGTATAAAACATGAAAACAAAGGATTAAGAGCACCAAATTACACAATTCAGAGCTTAAATCATCCAAAAGCATGCTAAATGCGGGCATTAAATATGTTACTTTTACGGTTTATCACTACGCAACAAAGGGTTTCCAGAGAATTTGTCATAAAGGTTTTCCAGAGGATTCTCGAGTTTACAATCCTGGCGAACCTTGTGTTTATGGTACCGGCGAACTATATCTTTGCCAAGCTAGCCTTCATGTTTACTGTCCGGGCAGACCAACACAATGGATGCCATTGGGCCTCACTCACAAGATCTTACACCATCTCGCCATCTTGGTGTATTATCAAATGATGCCATGTAGACTCACTCACAAGGTTTTACACTGTCTCGCCATCTTGGTGTATAATCAAATGATGCCGTGGGGCCTCACCCACAAGGTCTTACACTTATCATATTCGCCCGCAAGATCAGGCTATGATCTGCCAATCAGTTTACAATAAAACTGCCCTACCGGAGGGATCACAAATAAAGATTCTTTCCACATTTTTTCATATGACACAGATTTTTCAATACCTAGATCATATAATAGGAAGGTATTAGGCAATGATCATACTCACACCTGAAACATAACTTCTCACACCTACCCAGACTGCATGAGCCAACTCATCATAGTAGAGACACTTATGTAAATCTCATTAATATTTATAACGAAATCATACTTTCTAACACATAATTCCCCATACAAGTATATCACACATTGTCATACCATGCCATACATTGTTCACTTCATTTATGTACTCGTAGATACTTCTCAGATTACACACATACACATTTTTACATCACTCTACAAGAATACATACTCGTTCAGAGAAACATTAACCATAACATAATCAACATAAAATGACATGTAGGATTCAAGTTCAAAGGCTCACCAAAAACCTACCTTTACTTCAACCTAAGTTTCTATTTCGATTGTGTTTCCTAATCCAGTAGCAGCAAGTGCTTAGAAGATCATAAGATTTCCATTAAAAACCCTATTATAGACATTTTACTAAAATTTCAACTACATGTGACCCCTATGCAACTACTTAAAATATCATAACATTTCTATTAGAATCCCCATTACAGACATTTTACTAAAATTTCAACTACATGCGACCCCCATGCAGGGCCTTCCTGTAACATTCTTCCATTCTATAATCGTAAAGTGAAAAGTTGTAAGACTTGCAAGAAAGTAGAATCACCTACTCATTAGATGATATCTTAGTCCAATCTTAACAGAGAAGAAGAAGAGAATGTTGGAGTTAAAAAACAGAACCTGAACATTAATCAAATAAAAAAAATCTGAAATGTCCCCTTCCAATATATATACTCTCGGTCCCCTGATTTCCCTATCAATTCCTGGGTAAGTAAAAGAAAATTCTGTAAAGGTTTACCTTACTGTTGCCCAGTCATGTGAGGTCAAATTAATCTAATTGACTCATGTTGAGAAATTACCATTCATGTTGCATGTGATGATTTGTTAAGTTGACTTTTTTTAGTGTACAAGAAATCTTTCACACATCTCGCTACTCTACTCTTTACTCTTATCTTTACTTCATTGTTGCAAAATCCCAACAACTCCCAACCAAACCCAATAAAAATCCAATTGGCCAATATTCATGCAAACTAGGCGTACCATATCTTGGCGATGACTCGTGTTTAGTGAAATCTTAAAGACAAGTAAGTTTCTTAAAGCTTCTTTATACACTTGAAAAACTCTGAAGCGTACCTCTTCATAGGTGCACACTTTTTTCGGCCTAATCTTTCTTCTTTTGCAAACATGCTGTGATCAATTCATTAGATACCGCCAATGGGCGAATGCTTTAACGCTAGTATGCGCTAATAATTTAACTCGCCATCAGGCCAATAGGGTGGCATATTATGTTACTGCAGTGCCCCCAATAGTCTACATACCTACCTTACTCATCTTTTCGGATCCATCGATTTTCAAAGTGTGACACCTTGAGGAAAGTTACACAAATGAATTCAAACCTTAAAGTAAAAAAGTACTTGAGGAACTTCTGGGAAATACACAATGCCCTATAGAAACAGTTCGAGAATTATCTCTTAATAGTATACCTGCACACAATTGGCAACATAGGGTGCTTCGTCGCTGTGGGAGGGTCTCTCGCAAGATGAGTTCTTCCAATATGACGGAATTTTTATAAACACAAGTGTTCTAAATAGGAAGATGATGACCCATTCACATATGATGAAGTGAAACAAAGTGTTGATTCCAAGCTCTAGGAAATAGCTATGAAGGCATAGATGGATTCTATAATTCCAACTTAATGTGGGAACTTCTAGACTTACCAGAAGGGATAAAATCCATAAGGTGTAAGTGGATCTACAAGAAGAAAAGAAATCTGGATGCAAAAGTTGAAACCTACAAGGCCAGGCTTATAGCAAAAGGTTGTACTCATAAAGAAGGTATCAATTATGAAGAAACATTATCTCCTATTTCCATGCTCAAGCCAATCTGCGTATTGTTGTCCATTACGATGGCTCTTGATTACGAGATATGGCAAATGGATCTCAAGACAGCATTCTTAAAAAGCTATCTGGAAGAGATAATCTATATGTTGGAAAAAAATCCAATTTTAAAACGATTTTTTTCATAGCGAAAAATTAAAATTTTGAAAACCAATCTGGTCTGTGATTTTTATAGCAATAAAACTTAGACCAAAATTGTACCTGTGCTTTCAGATAAGGGGATCCTTGATTTTT
Source organism: Gossypium australe (assembly GCA_005393395.2). NCBI lineage: Eukaryota > Viridiplantae > Streptophyta > Magnoliopsida > Malvales > Malvaceae > Gossypium > Gossypium australe. The sequence continues at coordinate 112,773,694 of CM016619.1, forward strand.
TTCGTCTTTCAACCAAACGATCTTTTCTACTTTTCTCGTCCCGCGAGCTACTTCAAGTATGGGCTCGAACCAATTGAATTGAAACAAAGAACTAGAAAAAATTTTCCCTCCTTTTAGGGTGAAAACAAAATTCTCTCTTCTTTAATAGAAATCGGTGAAATTGTTATTCTAAAAAATACATTTATAAGTTGAGAACAAATTCTCTCTATTTTTTGGCAGAATAACAATCTCTCAAAAGTTGTGTTAATAGCTCTACCGGTGTTAACTATTCATAAGAAAGGAATGTAGAACCCTTATAGAGTTTTAGAGGTTTATTTCAAATAGAAAAACAATATCTTACTTAGAGCAGGAGAGGAGTGAATGACTCACCCTTGTATTTCTACTAAGTTTGACGCCCCTTTCATGGTATATGAGGGGTTTTGGGCCTCTCTCACTTCAGGTCCAATTACAAGTACTTCTTCGAACTTTTTAACCCAATACTCTATATTATAATCCAACCCGATTCAGTTTTTCTATTTCCCAGAATAAACTTTAATATTTACATATTAAATAATTTTCTCATCTCAATTTGACCCCAGTAAAACTTTTGAGAATTTTAACCCTAGTAAAATTTTGACGATTTTACCTCCAATAAAGTTTCGAGAAAATTCATTTAATATATCACAACTCAACGTGTTCACAATGACTAAATGATTTATTTTCATTTTCGGGCTACAAAACAATTCAAAAACATAAATTCATCCTTCCATCATTTTTAAGTTATCCTATATAGGATTACAAGTTTCCATTTTCATGTTCATTTCTGAAAACCTACATTCATTTCCAAACAATTCCATTTCTCCATTTCGGAGAAAAGCATAATCTTTCTTGAATGCTTCCCATTTCTCTTTTCTATTCATTCCGTTCATTTCTATTTAAACACGGAATTTATTTCTAGTTTTAACGAGCTGGCAGAGGGACCGATTGGACATATGTAGTTGAGGCTCAAATGATTAATAATCAAGTTCTGGCTTTTCCCCTATTAATAATAAACTCATTTAGTCACAAATTCATTAAACTGTAGTATCGTGATTGAGCTCTCCTCAACGACATACCATTACGAAAGCAACTACTTAGTGCTCATCTAATGACCTTGTCATAAGTGTGTCACCCCCATAGGATATCATTCATTTCTTTGGGATAATATTCGTTCTCCCAATATGATCCTATTTTATATCATGGTAACCATTACATCTTCCTTCATGAAAAGTCAATCACTATCAAATAGTGATTAAGTCATCCATCACAAAGACAAATGACTCGTGGCTATGTTTACTTTTCATCAACCATGTAATCCCAATGAGAGGATATCATTTACCCATGTTTTGGGCTATGACTTCCACTATTGTGAATGACTCTACATATCACAAAAGTCGTACACCCAACGCACCAATATTTGGTTCCTTATCTATTTGAACTCAAGATTTTACTTACATTAAAGTGCATGAGTCATGCATACATAGTCCGCCATCCACTCAGGATTTAGGTATGATACACTATGAATGACACAAGTGAAAAAAATCCACAAACGGATTTAGGATCTATTCTTTTTGGGTCCTATTCGATGTACAATCAGTCCAGTCAGTTACATCTATGACTCTATCTTTTGGGAGTCATCCACTCCAATGCCCAACAAAAGGCATCTCCCTAATTGGATTTGATAAACGACGTATTAGTCTTTCAATCAGTTTACTCATTTTCAATTAGACTAAGGACATGTTTAGGTCCTTTTAATAATACAAGTTGTCTTTTCTTACTACAATTTGACCACATAATATTGCTTAGCATTAGTTAAACATTAGACAACTAATAAGCAACATTTGCTTCCATTTTGCTTTGCGTGTAAAAACCATGTGAGGATAATATAAAAAGTATTAATGTAATTAATGGATAATTTTATTAACCAATCTATTCGAATTATAAGTGTACTTAGATAAAACAATACTACACTTAGGGTACCAGATCCAACATTATATGATGCAACCCACCGAATATATAGTTAAAGGAAACGAGCATAAAGTTCACAAACTGCTTAGATCCATAGATGGACTTAAGAAAGCATACCACTCATGGAATCAAAGATTTGATCAAGATATCAAAACTTTTTGGATTTGAGTAAAACGTAGATGAACGTTATGTTTCTGAACGTATTGGCGATGGAAATGTGGTCTTTCTCATTCTATATGTCGATGACATTCTACTCATTGGAAATGATGTAGGGACATTTTCATCATTTAAATTATTGTTAACTCAATAGTTTAGCATGGAGGATGATAAACCGTAAAAGTAACATATTTTAAGCCCACATTTAGTATGCTTTTGGATGAATTAAGCCTCGATTTATGTAAAAAGGTGCTCTTAATCCTTTATTTTCATGTTATATACTCAGGAAAGCACCCGAGGATGAAAAGAACGAGAATCGAGCTTAAAACAGACCAAATTGGGCCAAAGAGAAAATTGACACGGCTTGGACTTAAGCCCACACGGCCGTGCCACGCCAATCTACTAGAACACGACCTGATCTCAACTTACACGGCCGTGCCTCATTAAAGAAGTCCAAACACTGCCTGACCACTAGTCACACGGGCGTGTGACATGGCCGTGTCCCTGTCGTGGCAAAGAGCAATTTCATTCGGATTTGGATACTTTGGGGCAAAGAAACATATTTCAGAAGCCTATATAAACCCCCTAAGAGTTACCTGAAAGAGGGGTTATCTAGACCAAGGAGCCGAGCTAGAAAAACCAGATTTGTGGAGAATCACTCAAAGATAGCCAGTTGATCCATCTCAAGAAGCCAGAATTCTACTCAAGACGGCAGATCTCTCCTTTAATTCCTTTAGGGAGTTTTAGGGATTTCTTATGTTTTGTTTTATCTTTTCTTCTGAGATGTTTTCTTTATTTGATATGAACTAAACCCTTCAGATACCTGAAGGGGATGAAACCTAAGACGGATCTTGTTATTGTTTTCTGAATTATATGATAAATATTTGACTTGTTCTTAATTATGTGTGCTTAATTCTTGTGTTGATATTTCCGGGATATTAATTCAAGTATGATGTGCTTAGGTGGAGGAGCAAAAGTCCCTTCTTAAGAGTAGATCTAGCATAATTAAGCGGAGTTGATCGGGCGCCTAGAGACAGGGTGACGAGATTTTGCCGGATTAGGGTGAAACCTAATAGGGGAGTCCACAGATTGATTTAATGCGATTCTAGGGATTTTAATTACAAAGAGATTTCAATTAATCAACCTAGGGTTAGACGTTATTCGCTTCGAGAGAGGGTTTAATATAACTTAGGGAATCTTACGGATCAAGTCAAATGAATACATTGTCTGGTTCAGTGTTAGATAACAAGTGAAGTCTAGGTGGATTCTTCCTAAGGGTATCGTCTTAATCAATTGGTTTTTCTTCCAAGTTATTTTTCCTCAATTCATTCTTTTTGTTTTTATGTCTTTAGTTTAGTTGATAGTTAAATTTAGATTAGATAGCATTCACTTAATTCTTAGGCTAAATAATAGAAAAAGAGTTAGTATTAGTACTTTTGGTTCCTTTGGGATTCGATATTCTGGTCTTGCCTAAGTTATACTACTGTTCGATCTGTGCGCTTGCCTTACAATCATTGTCAGAGTTAGTTTCCAGGTTCGATCATTCTCATTATAAATTTTAAAGCTTTGATTTCGACAATCAAGTTTTTGGCGCCGTTGCCGGGGAACTAAAATATTAAGAAAGCTTAATTTTTATTACTTTAGCCATATTTACTATTTATTTTTATTTTTGCAATTTTATTTTATTTTCTAATTTTTCTTTCTTCTTTCTTTTGTCCCTTGCAGGTACCTCTAGTTTATGACTAGAAGGAACCCGACAGGACCTCTACTTTACGACAGTGATATTGAAGGTACCGTTCGTAGAAATCGTAGAGAAATAAGGCGAAGCCTAAACTACATAAACGAAGAGCAAGAAGCCGAAATAAATACCACAGAAGAGATGGCTAAGAATAATCCACTACCTCCAGAGATGGCCGAACATCATGCTCCACGTACTATGTATGATTATGCTAAACCTAGTTTAACAGGAACTGAGTCTAGTATTGTTAGGCCTACCATTGCTGCAAATAATTTTGAACTGAAACCTAACACTATACAGATGATACAACAGTTTGTTCAGTTTGATGGTTTGCAGGATGAGGATCCTAACACACACTTAGCGAATTTCCTAGAATTTTGTGACACCTTCAAAATAAATGGCGTTTCTGATGATGCCATCCGTTTTCAGTTATTTCCCTTTTCCTTAAGAAATAAAGCCAAACAGTGGTTGCATTCTCTTCCACGAGGCTCAACCACTACATGGGATCAAATGACCGAAAAAATTTTATTAAAATATTTTCCACCGGCCAAAACGACCAAGTCAAGGAATGATATCTCTTCTTTTGTGCAGTGGATTTAGAGACACTTTATGATGCATATGAGAGATACAAAGATTTGTTGAGAAGATGCCCACATGACGGACTACCTTTGTGGCTACAAGTCCAAACTTTTTACAACTGTGTGAGTCCTTCAACAAGGCAGCTAATCAATTCAGCCACCGGTGGAACCCTGAACAACAAAACTCCTGAAGCAGCCTACGAGTTTATAGAGGAGATGTCACTGAATAACTATCAGTGGCAAGTTACAAGGACAAGGCTAGCCAAAGCGGCCAGAGTTTTCAACATTGACGTAGTGATCGCGCTATCAAATCAGGTGGAATTGTTACATAAAAAATTTGATAGTTTCTATGGTTCTTCACAGGCACATCCAGTTATGCAGTGCGACGCAAGTGAAGGAGTGGTGAATCCTGAGTACCCACCCTACGGACAGGGCATGGAGAGAGAACAAAGAACTATATGGGTAATAATTTCTGATCTAACAATAACCCTTATAGTAACACTTATAATCCAGGTTGGAAGAACCACCCCAATTTTACATGGGGCGGTCAAAGAAATCAAAGATCACAACCATCCCAAAACTTCCAACAACAGCCCTACCCACAGGAAAAGAAGTCGAACCTTGAAGAGGCACTGAAAAACTTCATAACAGCCTCAGACACACATTTCCAGAAGATAGAAACGAAAATTGAGGCATTGTCACAAGAGTTCAAGGATCAATTCGGCCAACTTGCTAAGCAAATTTCTGAAAGACCACAGGGAAGACTACCGAGCAACACCGAGACTAACCCAAGGGAGCAAATTCAAGCCATAACAGCTCAAGATAGTGAAGGGTTAGACGAGCCTAATTCAAAACAAAAGAAGGTGGTAGAAGAAGATATGGTTGAGGTCAATAACAAGCCGAAACCGGTAATCAAAGAGTACAAACCACGCATACCTTATCCCGAAGCGATGAAGAGAGACAATACAGAGGAACAGTTTGGTAAGTTTCTTAAACTTTTAAAGAAATTACATATTAACTTACCTCTTCTTGAAGCTCTTTTTCAGATGCCGGATTCGAGGAAATTTTTAAAACAGCTCCTGACGAACAAGCGTAAATTAGACGAGGAGCCACATGTGGAATTAAACGCAGTATGCTCAGCAATGTTACAGAATAGACTACCACGGAAGCTAAAAGATCCAGGGAGTTTTACAATTCCATGTTTAATTGGTAGACTAACTGTTGATAATGCATTAGCTGATTTAAGGGCAAGTATAAAGGTTATGCCTTATAAATTGTTTAAACAACTAGGTCTAGGGAAACCCAAACAAACTAGGATGAGCATTCAATTAGCTGATAAAACTGTTAGAATTTTGATAAACCGTAATTATAACATATTTTAATCCCACATTTAGCTTACTTTTGGATGATTATCCCACAATTTATGTAAAAAGGTGCTTTTAATCCTTTCTTTTCATGTCATATACCCAGGAAAGCACTCGAGGATGAAAAGAATGTAAAACGGGCCCAAAACAGAGTAAATGGGCCATATCACAAAATCCACACGGCCTGGCCCAAATAGCACACGGTCGTGCCTCGCCGATCATCTAGAATACGACCTCACCCCGATTTACACGGCCATGCTTCAAGTTAAAAATCCAAACACGGCTTGAAGTCAAGCCACACGGGCGTGTGACATGACCGTGCCTCTGTCGCTTGAAAGAGTAATTTCAGTCGAAAAAGGATACTTAGGGAGAAAGAATCGCATTCCAAGAGCCTATATATATCCCACAAGTGCCACCTTTGAAAAGGCGTCAAAGCTAGGCCAAAGAGCCAAGCCGAGAAGGTCAGAGTTGAGGGAATCACTCGAAGATAGCCAGTTGATCCATCCCAAGAAGCCAAAGTTATACTCAAGACGGCGGATTTCTCCTTCAATTCCTTCAGGAAGTTTTAGGGATTTCTTATGTTTTGTGTTATCTTTTCTCTTGAGATGTTTTCTTTATTTGTCATGAACTAAACCCTTCAGATACCTGAAGGGGATGAAACCTAGATGAATCTTGTTATTTGATTTCTGAATTATATGATAATTACTTAGTTTGTTCTTAATTATGTTGCTTAATCCAAATCTGATGTGCTTAGGTGGAGGAGGAATAGACCCTGCTTAAGAGTAGATCCAGCATAATTAAGTGGAGTTGATCGAACTCCTAGAGATAGGGTTACGAGATTTTGCTGGATTAGGGTGAAACCTAATATTGGAATCCATTGATCGATTTACTGCTATTCTAGGGGGTTATTATAAGCGAATGGGAGTTCCACTAATTAACCTAGGGTTAGACATTATTCGCCTCGATAGAGGGTTTAATATACGTTAGGGAGTCCTACAGATCAAACTAAGTAAAAAATCATATGGTTCAGTGATAGGTAACAAGAGAAGTCTAGGTGGATTCTTCCTGAGGGTATCGTCATAATCAACTGAGTTTTCCTTCAAGTTATTTTCCAATTCGTTCTTTTTGTCTTGTGTCTTTTAGCTTAGTAGTCGTTAATTTAGATTAAAGCAACTTCACTTAATTTTTAAGGCTAAATAATAAGAAGAAAGCTATTATTAGTACTCTTACTTCCTTTGGGTTCGACAATCCGGTGTTGCTTAAGCTATACTACTATTCGATAAGTACACTTGCCTTTAATCGTTGTCAGAGTTAGTTTCCAGGTTCGATCACATTCATTATAAATTTTTAAAACTCTGATTTCAGCGATCAAGTTTTTGGCGCCGTTGCCAGGGAACTAAAATATTAAGAAAGCTCTATTTTTATTACTTTAGCCATTAATTGTTATTTTTTGCAATTTATTTTTATTTTCTTTAGGTCAAATTTTAATTTTTGCTAATTTTTCTTTCTTGCTTACTTCTCCTAGCAGGTACCTGTAGTTTATGACTAGAAGGAACCCGAGAGGACTTTTGGTATATGATAGTGATATTGAAGCGACCGTGTGCAGGAATTACCGAGAAATCAGGCGAGCTCTAAATTACACAGAGGAAGAGCAAGAAAGCAGATCCAATCCTACTGAAGGGATGGACGAGAATAACCCACAACCACATGATGTGGGGGAACGCAATGCTCCACGTACAATGTTTGATTATGCTAAACCGCATTTAACAGGAGCTGAATCTAGTATTGTTAGGCTTGCTATAGCTGCTAACAATTTTGAATTAAAGCCTAACATAATACAAATGATTCAACAGTTTGTTCAATTTGATGGTTTGCAGGACGAAGATCCAAACGCTCATATAGCTAACTTTTTAGAGTTCTGTGATACCTTCAAAATAAATGGCACTTCTGATGATGCCATACGTCTTCGGTTATTCTCTTTTTCGTTAAGGAATAAAGCCAAACAGTGGTTAAACTTGTTACCACGAGGATAATCACTACATGGGAACAAATGACCGAAAAGTTTTTATTGAAATATTTCCCACCGGCCAAAACGTCCAAATTACGGAATGATATATCTTCTTTTGTGCAGATGGATTTAGAGACATTATACGACGCATGAGAGAGATACAAAGATCTATTGAGAAGGTGTCCATACCACGGTCTACCCTTGTGGCTACAAGTCCAAACTTTCTACAATGGTGTAAACCCCTCAATGAGGCAACTAATTGATTCAGCCGCCGGTGGAACCCTGAACAACAAAACTCCAGAAGCGGCCTACGAGTTCATTGAGGAGATGTCACTAAATAATTATCAGTGGCAAGTTAACAGGACGAAACCAACAAAATCAGTCAGAGTTTTCAACATCATTGCAATAACCATGCTATCAACATAGATAGAGATGATGAATAAAAAGATTGAGAGTTTGTGTTCTTCGCAGGCACATCCAGTCATGCAGTGCGATGCAAGTGGAACCGTGGCGAATCCTGAGTACCCACCCTACCAACCAGAAGTAGGAAGCGAATAGATGAACTATATAGGTAACAATTTCAGATCTAATAATAATCCTTATAGTAACACTTACGATCCAGGTTGGAGGAACCACCCAAATTTTTCATGGGGAGGTCAAGGAAACCAAGGAAATCAAAGACAGCAACCTCCTCAAAACTTCCAAAATCAGCCCTATCCACAAGAGAAGAAACCAACCCTCGAAGTGATGCTGACAAAATTTTCAGCAGACACAAAAAAAACGTTTCCAAGAAACTGAGAGAACAATCAAAAGCAACGAGAGCCGAATCATGGAAATTACTAAGTCAGTCAAGGAAGTCACTAATGCAGTCGAACAACTTGCAAAGCTGATGTCAGAATGACCTCAAGGGCGTCTACCTAGTAACACGGAGATTAACCCAAAGGAACAAATTCAAGCCATCACAGCTCAGGACAGTAAAGGGTTAGATGAACCCAATACAATACTAGAAAACAAGGTAGATGAAGGTAAAATAGAGGTAACACAAGAAAAGCCAAAACGGGTAATCAAAGAGTACCAACCTCCATACCTTATCCCGAAGCAATAAAGAGAGATGATTTAGATGAACAGCTCGGTAAGTTTCTTAAACTTTTAAAGAAATTACATATTAACTTACCTCTTCTTGAAGCTCTTTTTCAGATGCCAGACTCGAGGAAATTTTTAAGGCAGCTCTTGACAAACAAACGCAAAATAGATGAAGAGCACCATGTGGAATTGAACGCAACATGCTCCGCAATGTTACAGAATAAACTACCCCAAAAACTAAAAGATCCAGGGAGTTTTACAATTCCATGTTTAATTGGTAGTCTGCCTATTAATAATGCGTTAGTTGATTTAGGGGCAAGTATAAATGTCATGCCTTATACATTGTTTAAACGATTAGGTCTAGGGAAGCCCAAGCAAACTAGGATGACCATTCAATTAGCTGATAAAACTGTCAGAATTCCTAGGGGCATTATTGAAGATGTTCTTGTAAAATTCGATAAATTTTTTTTCCCAGTAGACTTTGTTGTCTTATACATGGATGAGGATAATTCAATCCCCCTAATTTTAGGAAGACCTTTTCTAGCAACTACCAAGACTAAAATTGATGTTGCCACAGGAGAACTTTTACTTTGTGTAGGTGATGAATCAATTAGTCTTCAAGCTCTTGACTCGGCCAGGACAACAATCGATGAAGGTAAGAAAGTCACTTCAAATGATAATCAAATTGTTCAACTTTCATCACAGGAAACATCACAAGGACACAAACCTGAGCCGACTCATAGACCCCAAACCAACAAAGAGGAATTACACGAGGAACAAAGCCTTAGGGTCGATAAAATAGAAGAGCAGAAGAAGAACCGGAACCACACGAAGTAAAACCGAAAGAACCACCAGAAGAACTCGTAGGAACATCAAATCACTTCAAAATAGGAGACCAGGTACTATCAGACAAAGCCGACCCACATATCACCACAACAGACCTGAAGGCAAAGGGAGAAATTCCTCTTAAGGTACACGATATCTTCCCCCACGGAACAGTCGAGGTAAGCAATCCCACATTCAGCACTTTAAAGGTAAACGCTTCTCGACTTAAACTTTGTCAAGAAAATAGAACCGTAAGCATGAGGGAAGATATTCAAACCTCCTCCCTGATTTTTTTCAATTTCAAGGAAAGTCTAGCTTAGGACTATAAATGAGCGCTTCTCGGGAGGCAACCCGAACACTAACACTATTTCCATTCAAATTTATTTTCAGTTTCTTTTCTTTCCATCTTTCTTTTCTTTAAAACTAACCAAAGGTGCAGAATTCCAAACCACACAGTCTTACACACGGACGTGTCCATGACCGTGTGGACCACCAGAATCTCCGTACTGACATAGCAAAGGCCGTGCAACCCAGTCCCAACCACTTTCCAACGTCACAAATCCAACCACTCTCCCACGGGCTCCGTAAAAGTGGCACGGCCGTGCCCCACGACCGTGTGAAGCTACTGACTTGCCAAGCACGGGCGCAACACGCCCGTGCCTCCCAATCGTGCCTACATACTGACTTCTGAAACACGGGCGTGGTTGGCTGCACCACGAACATGGCGAATCAAACACGACGGGACATACGGCCGTGTGAGGCGGCCGTGTAATTTGTCACGCCCTTGGTACACGAGCGTGGGCACGTACCAGATTTGGGGCCTCTATTTAAACACTACCCCACCCTCTCTCCATTCTTCTCCTTCACTCTCCACCTCTCCTCTTCCTCTTCCTCTCAGATTTCTCTATCTAACAAGCCTCTCAACCCCTTGAGCCACACAAGAAACTATTCTAAAGAAACAAAAGAAGGCCAACCACAGTATCCTCAAAGGAAACCTTACACATAAGTTCATACCGGCAGCTTCGTCTCAACACCAAGCCAAGGGTCTTTGAGACCAATTAGTTTTTATTTTTCTTTTCTCTTTTGCTTCAATTTCCTTCTCTTCGACAATCTTATGCTTAGTTTAGTGTAACATCCCAAAATTTGGAATTTTAATTGTTGCATTATTGCTTGTATTAAGCTAGATAAAATATTAATGGTGTATGTTAGGGGTTCTAAGAAGGCTCGGGTTTATTTGGGCCCTAGTAAAAATTTTGTGTTTAAGTCTATTAAGGAGAGATGGTAAGTAGCTTCAAGGCTTATAGAAATAAATGAGTAATGTGATTGCATAAATGAGCAATTGGTAAAAAGGATATGGCGCCACATGATGGACTTTGAGGGAGGAGGTTCATATCCCATAATGTATAATTTTTTACTATTTTTTTTGTATCCTTTACCTAAGTGTCGGCCAAGCTAGTAAATAAGGCAAGGTGGACTTTTTAATTTTGGCAATGTGCTTAAGGAAATTAGGAAAGGATGAAGGTGGGGAAAGAAATCAAAAGAAAAGGGAAAGTATAGGGAACATGTTGTTTTTTTTTCAAGGGAGGTGTTTTGGAAAGTCTTGGTTGGAAAATGTTTGACCTTTTTGCCAAGGTATGTACGGTTTAGGTGAGGGGGGAGTATAGCCGAATTTTGCTTTGCCTTTTGGTAGAAACCTTAGTGCTTGTTTTGGTCAAAAACTCCTTTAGAATCATTTTGTGTCATTTTTCCTTCTCTCCAAACTTCTTCCTCTCTTTGTCGAATCTTCAAGCCTTGGTGAGCATTTTTGTTTCTTCATTTTCCTTCTTGTTGGCCGAATGTACCAAACCATTGAGACCAAATCATTCTCTCTTATCTTCTCTTGAAAACCGAAACTAGTTAGCACCCATTCTCTCCCTTTCTTTTCTTTTAATCATCTTTTCAATCCTTCTTTCATTTCTTAAAAACAAAACTTCATTTTGATCAAATCCTTTTCTTTTATTCATTCTCTCCATAGCCGAATCTAATAACAACTTGTCTCTCCACTATCTCTTTTTCCTTCGTGTTTGGACACTATCTTCTTGACGAATCGGTGAGTAACAATTTTTCTTTTTAATTTTTTTTCTCTTAAGGCCGAATATATGTCCTTGTCATGGGATGGTTCTATTAACCGGAATCATCATTTTCTTCTCTCTCTCACAACATGATCATTTTCCCTTTTGTAGTATCCTAGTGGGAGGCCGAACATCATTCTAGTCTTAAGTTGAACGGTGAACATCGGATCCAATATCAATACGGTAAGAATTCGTTATGGATTATTGATAGTACTCAATATTCGATTGATTGCTTAAGGAGTAATAATTTAAAATAATCGACTTTATGTTTTAGGGGCTAAATCGCTCGATCCATCAACTTGTGATCATACGATTCTAGTGGTAAGCCGACCTTTCTCCTTAATCAATCGTTCATATCAACGTAATATAAGTTTTGACTAAGATTTGTTTTCAATGGAGACAAGCAATATCAAATCGAAAGGGATAGCGATTGGAGGTCGGAAAAGGAGCGGATTTGCCATCCCTACTCCTAAATTCAAACGAAGGGCAGTTTCGGTGGTTCAAGATTTTCCACCGGGTTGTGGACCGTCATCCGGAGAAAATCAACAAATCGTGGTCGTTCACGATTCCAAAGGTGTCGAAGATCAAGAAAGCCTAGTACTTACCATAATCAGGTGTGTAATCTCACACCGTTTTTCGTGGATTTTAAGAGTTAAATCATATTGGAAATAAATCGCTATGACTAAAATCGTAATAGGGCGTAAACCGGAAAAATTGGCCTAAGATATACTATTTTGATAAAATTGACAAAATCGGTAATATCATTGTGCGAATTACGAAATGCCTCTAATGGGCCGAATTGATATATTGCCTAATGGGCCGAATTGATATAATGCTTAATGGGCCGAATTGATATATTGCTTAATTGGTCGAATTGATATATTGCTTAATGGGCCGAATTGATATATTGCCTAATGGGTCGAATTGATATATTGCTTAATGGGCCGATTTGATAAATTGCCTTAAAGGGCCGAATTACAAAGTGTTAATGGGTCGAACTTTTGTCTGAATTAATTGTTGTTGTTATATTTGTAAATATCATGATTTGCTATGTATGATGCATTTACATGATTTTGCATGGGTTGGGAAAATGTTGAAGAGAAGAAATTCCGGTGGCACTGCCACAAATATATTTGATAATATGATACTCCGTGATTCTGGTGGCTTGCCCACAATTAAATTTGTTATAAATGGCATAATGCCTGCGATTGGTGTGTTTGGCGGGGTGGGTTGACTTGATCCCCACAGGTGTGATGGATGGTACGGGTGGTGTGTAGCGGATGGATTATTAGGTTGGTTTGGGATTGCTTTACATTCATATGATATGTTTGATACATTATCATGTACAAAGGGGCTTAGGCCCAAAATATTGCTAAATGGGTTTCAGGCCCAGTGGACAACGGTAAGGGGGTAATACACTGAGTTCCAGTAACTCACCCCGTTTCCTTATTCCTTTTAGGTAATGCTCAGTGACGGGGACTTGGGCCATGGATGACTCGGTGGAGGCTATACTACAAAAAATATTTTATTTGGACTTTGGATTTCTTTTTAGTACACTTAATTACTTTACTATTTTGAGTTAAGGTTGTAATAAGGCCTCTGGATTATTTTTATTTTGTTTTATGTTTGACGTATTTATATTCTGCTCTAAGTACTTTAAATGAGATTTTTCTAAAAACTTAAATAAACATTTTCTAAAATGGATATACAAATGGATTTCATAATAAACTTTCATAAATATTTTTAACTCGGAAATTTTCTCTTAAATTTTCATCAACACTTTTCAAAAGACATGGTTGTAAAATCATTAGTTCAAATTTATCGATTTATTAATCAATCTTCTCTTCAGTAATACTTTGTCAAAAATTTTAAATGGGAAATTTGTTTTACTAAATTTTAAATCAATATCTATTTACGTACGAATGAAAAGGACTTAAAAGCATTTTTCTCATGTGACATGTCAGATTTGGCCTTAACACATGGGCCGGGTTTGGGGTGTTACATTTAGTTTAACTTATTTTAGTTTCTTAGTGTCAGGTTCGCCAGGCTGCTAGGGAACCACGCCACTTCCGCCACCGCCAGCACCTCCGCAGCCCTAGAAGTTACACCCACCTCGCGAACCATCCATCAATAAGGACTCTCCGGTCCATCCACCTTTCCTTTTATTTTTATTTTCCTTCTTAGTCTCCTTTCCTTTTTCTTTCTTGTTTTTAATTATATATTTAGGTTATTTTAAAAGTGTCTAAATAAACCCTGGCTAATCCTCCACGAGCTCCCCAATTTCTTCATCTAGCACAGGTTCGTCATCAAGACCGACCTCTTCGAGGACACCATCCAAAATTCAGGGAGTATTCTTTCCCCTTCTTTTTTGATTTATCCCATAAATGTTATAACTATCTTTGTACATTTAGGGCAATGTACATCTTAAATGTGGGGGGGTGAATATTTATCTAAAGAAGGGCCTAACTTTCTGCATTATTCTCAAATCCGGCCAAACTTTTTTCATTATTCTCAAATCCCTGAATTTAGTCTTGTTTTTAAGTAAATTTTTCATATTACTAATTAGGATGAAATTTCTGATGATTTATGATTCTTATTGACATGTTTTAGATTAAGTCATTGATAATTGTGCATTGATGATTAAATTTTAAAGATACTAGAGAATTAAGCATGATAAGTCTAATTTTCAGAATAAGAATTTTTGCTAGGTTGATTAACCTAAATTTGAATATTGCTTTGAAATTTGAAATTTATGAGATTGATGTCAAAACACCTATAATTTTTGTGAGATTTTGAGCCTTATAGAGCAGAGCATATATTCTTTTTCGTGCTCACTTATTGATTATGGGAGTGTCAACTTTGAACTGTTATTCTAGAACTTGCCTCGTTTATACATGTTGAGACCACATTTATGATTTGATATACAGAGATGATAAAGGCACCTAGGATTTAACCCACTCACTCCACTAAATAGCCTACATTAACAACTAACCCCTAGTGAACCCCGTTGATCCTAACGACCCTTTTTATTGACTTACCAGCTAATATTAACCCAAAACCCCTTTGTATTTGTTATCACCATTCCTTTTGACTACCCTTATATCGAGATTTGATTTGATCAATTACCTAAATATATTATTTCAGTAGTTGAATTTATCCTTTATTATTTGACTTGTTTCAAAAAAAACGAAGTATATTCACTATTAGTTTTTTGATTAGGTGAGCTTATACGTCAAATTCCAATTATTGAAGAAGAAGCTCATATCAGAATATTATTAGTAGTACAAGTTTATTATTAGTTTGTATTTCTAGTTAGGTAATTTGTCAAGTCAATCTCGATTCTAAACTCCTAATTTTAGCCTTTATCCACACCTTAACCCTAGCCCCGTTACTACCCTAACAAAGACCTTTTGATCTGTTTATCATCTCATTTTACAGTGGTGGAGATTTGATTTTCAGGCAAGCCTATGGGATTAACTTTTCAGGTTCGACGTATGAGTGCTTGTTTTTATGAACCTTAAACACTTTGAGTGATTTGAGTGAATCTATAGTGGGGATGTCAACTCTTGTCAATTTCAAATCAAAGGTAATATTTCAGATAAGGGGAAACACCTACGTTTTTAGTTACAAATGAATGACTTATCTTTGTTTGAATCTTTAAGACTCTTTGAATTGAATTATCGATGTATGAATTATCTATGAATTATGATGAGGCATTGTTGATAGGAATTATGAATTATGGAAAGTTCGTTTTAATTGTATGTTGAGAATTTTGCTTGAGGACAAGCAAAAGCTTAAGTGTGGGGGTATTTGATAAACCATAATTATAACATATTTTAATCCCACATTTAGCTTACTTTTGGATGATTTATCCCTCAATTTATGTAAAAAGGTGCTCTTAATCCTTTCTTTTCATATCTTATACCCAGGAAAGCACCCGAGGATGAAAAGAACGTAAAACGAGCCCAAAAGGGAGTAAATGGGCCATATCACGAAATCCACATGGCCTGGCCCAAATAGCACACGGCTGTGCCTCGCCGATCATCTAGAACACGGCCTCACCCCGATTTACCCGCCCGTGCTTCAAGTTAGAAATCTGAACACGGCTTGAAGTCGAGCCACACGGGCGTGTGACATGGTTGTGCCTCTATCGCTAGAAAGAGTAATTTCAGTCAAAAAAGGATACTTAGGGAGAAAGAATCGCATTCCAAGAGCCTATATATATCCCCCAAGTGCCACCTTTGAAAAGGCGTCAAAGCTAGGCCAAAGAGCCAAGCCGAGAAGGTCAGAGTTGAGGGAATCACTCGAAGATAGCCAGTTGATCCATCCCAAGAAGCCAAAGTTATACTCAAGACGGCGGATTTCTCCTTCAATTCCTTCAGGAAGTTTTAGGGATTTCTTATGTTTTGTGATCTTTTCTATTGAGATGTTTTCTTTATTTGTCATGAACTAAACCCTTCAGATACCAGAAGGGGATGAAGCCTAGATGAATCTTGTTATTTGATTTCTGAATTATATGATAATTACTTAGTTTGTTCTTAATAATGTTGCTTAATCCAAATCTGATGTGCTTAGGTGGAGGAGGAATAGACCCTGCTTAAGAGTAGATCTAGCATAATTAAGCGGAGTTGATCGAACGCCTAGAGATAGGGTTACGAGATTTTGCCGGATTAGGGTGAAAACTAATATGGGAATCCATTGATCAATTTACTGCTATTCTAGAGGGTTATTATAAGTGAACAAGAGTTCCACTAATTAACCTAGGGTTAGACGTTATTCGCCTCGAGAGAGGGTTTAATATACGTTAGGGAGTCCTACGGATCAAACTAAGTAAAGAAATCATATGGTTCAGTGATAGGTAACAAGAGAAGTCTAGGTGGATTCTTCTTGAGGGTTCCAGCTTCATCACAGGAAACACCACAAGGTTACAAACCTGAGCCGTAGCATGGCCCCCATGTCAACATAGAAAGATCACACAAAGAACGAAGCCTTGAGATCGACAAATTAGAAAAGTGGACAACACACTTTAAAGAGGAACCAGAACCGCACGAAGAAAAACTGAAAGAGCCTCCAGAAGAGCTCATAGGAACATCAAATCACCTTAAAATAGGAGACCAGATACTAATAGATAAGGCAGATCCTCGTGTCATCACATCAGACCTGACCACGAATGAAGAAATCCCTCTTGAGGGACGTAATATCTTCCCATACGGAACAATCGAGGTAAGCAATCCCATATTCAACACTTTTAAGGTACACGCTTCTCGACCCAAACTTCATCAAGAAAATAGAACTGTCAGCATGAGGGAAGATATTCAAACCTTTAAACCTCCCTGATTTTTCAATACGAGGAGAGTCTGGCTTAAGACTTTAAACGAGCGCTTCTCGGGAGGCAACCCGAGTACTAACACAATTTATTTTCACATTTTGTTTTCAATTCATTTTCTTTTCTTCTTTTCTTTATACCTAATTCTAAACTAACCAAGGGTGCAGATTTCCAGGCCACACGGCCTTGCACACGGGCGTGGCCGTGGCCGTGTGTACCTCTAGAATCTTTGTACCAACATGGCAGAGGCGGTACAAATCAGACTCAACTAACTTTTGTAGTTCACAGACCCAACCACTCCAACACGGACACCGACAAAAGCCCACGGCCGTGCGACGCGGCCGTGGATGACACTAACTTATCAAGAACGGGCATGGCTGTCTGAAAAATGGGCATGAAGAATCAACATGCCTAGACACACGACCGTGCGAGGCAGCCGTGTGAAACAACACGCCCTCGGTCTACGGGCGTGGGAAAGTACTAGAATTGAGCCTCTATTTAAACACCAACCCCCTCCCCATCTTTCTCATCCACTTCCCACTTCTTTTCTTATCCCCTTTTCTCACATTCTCCTCTCCATAACAAGTCTCTAAACCCTTGAGCCACACCAAAGCCATGACAAAGAAGCGGAAGAAAGCAAGCGTAGTCTCCTTAGGGAGATCGATATACATAAGCTCATGCCGGCCGCTTCATCCAAACAAAAAGCCAAGGGTCTTTCAGACCATTTATCTTTTCTTTTTCTTTTTTGCTTCAATTTCCTTCTCTTTGACAATCTTATGCTTAATTTAGTTTTATATATTTTAGTCTCTTAGTGTTAGGTTCTTTAGGCTGCTAGGGAATCACACCTTGGGAATCACGACCACCACCACCACAGCCTAAGAAGTTCAAAAGGCTGCTTGGGAATCACGCCACTTCCGCCACTGCCAGCACCTCCGTCGCCTTAGAAGTCACACCCACCTCACAATAAGGATTCTCAATCCCTTTTATCTTCTAGTCTTAGTTTATTTTCCTTCTTAGTCTCTTTTTCTTTATCTTTTCTTTATCTTTATTTATATATTTAGTTTATTTTAAATGTCTTAATAACTCCTGGCTAACTCTCTATGAGCTCCTCAATTTCTTCATCTAGCACAGAGCTCGGTAGCAGCTACCACCCCTATCGACTTCCAACTCTGGGAAACCATCCAAATTCAGGAAGTTTCACCTCTCCCTCTCTCTTAAATTGAATATCTATGCTTGTACATTGAGGGCAATGTACATTTTAAGTGTGGCGGGTGAATATTTATTTGAAGAAAGTGCCTAACTTTCTGCATTATTCTTAAATCCCTGAAATTAGCCTTGTTTTTAATCAATTTTCTCATATTACTAATTAGGATGAAATTTCTGATGAATTATGATTATTATTGACATGTTTTTGAGTAAGTCATAGTTAATTGTGCATTGATGATTAAATTAGAAGAATATTAGAGAATCAAGCATGATAAGTCTATCTTTCAAAATTAAAATTTTTGTTAGGTTATCTACCTGAATTTGAATGTTATCTTAAAGTTTGAAATTTGCAAGGATGATGTCAAAAACACCCATAATTTTTTGTGAGATTTTTGAGCCTATTAGAGCATATATTCTTTTTCATGCTCACTTTATTGATTATGAGTGTGTCAACTTTGAATTGTTATTCTAGAACTTGCCTCGTTCATACAGATTGAGACCACACCTATGATTTGATATACAGAAATGATTAAGGCACCTAGGATTTAACCCACTTACCCTACTAAAAGCCTACCTTCATAATTAACCCTTAGTGAACCCCGTTGATCCTAACAACCCTTTTTATTGACTCACCCGCTAATATTAACCCAAAACTCTTTGTATTTGTTATCACCATTCCTTTTTTACTACCCTTATATCGAGACTTGATTTGATTAGTTACCTAATTATATTATTTCAGTAGTTAAATTTATCCTTTATATATTTGACTTGTTCTTAAAAAATTGAATTATATTCATTTTTAGTTGTGTGATTAAGTGAGCTTATGCATTAAATTTCGATTATTGAAGAAGAGGCTCGTATTAGAGTATTATCAATAGTAGTATTATCAGTTTCCAATTGATGTAATTATTTAGGATGAGTTCATTTTCTCTAGGTAGGTAACTTATCAATTCAATCTCGATTCTAACCTTCCAATTCAACCTATATCCATACCCTTAACCAAAGCCCCGTTACAACCCTATTAAGGACATTTTGATCTGTTTATTATCTCATATTACAGTGGTGGAGATTTGATTTTCAGGCAAGCCTATGGGATTAACTTTTTAGGTTCGACTGTAGAGTGCTTAATTTTGAACCTTAAACACCTCGAGTGATTTGAGTAAACTTTTGTGAGGATGTCAGTCCTTGTAGGTTTCGAATTAAAGGTAATTATTCAGATAAGGGGAGACACCTACGTTTTCGTGCTACAAATGTATGACTTTGATTGTTTGAATCTTTAGGACTCTTCGAGTTAGATCATCCATGTATAAATTATCTATGAATTATGATGAGACATTGTCGGTAGGAATTATGAATTATGGAAAGTTCGTTTTAATTGTAAGTTGAGAATTTTGCTTGAGGACAAACAAAAGCTTAAGTGTGGGGGTATTTGATAAACCGTAAAAGTAACATATTTTAAGCCCACATTTAGTATGCTTTTGGATGAATTAAGCCTCGATTTATGTAAAAAGGTGCTCTTAATCCTTTGTTTTCATGTTATATACTCAGGAAAGCACCCGAGGATGAAAAGAACAAGAAATGGGCTTAAAATGGACCAAATTGGGCCAAAGAGGAAATCGACACGGCTTGGACTTAAGCCCACACGGTCGTGCCACGCCAATATACTAGAACACGGTCTGATCTCAACTTACACAGACGTGCCTCATTAAAGAAGTCCGAACACGGCCTGACCACTAGTCACACGGGCGTGTGACATGGCCGTGTCCCTGTCGTGGCAAAGAGCAATTTCATTCGGATTTGGATACTTTGGGGCAAAGAAACATATTTCGAAAGCCTATATAAACCCCCTAAGTGTTACCTGAAAGAGGGGTTAGCTAGGCCAAGGAGCCGAGCCAGAAAGACCAGATTTGTGGACAATCACTCGAAAATAGCCAGTTGATACATCTCAAGAAGCCGGAATTCTACTCAAGACGGTGGATCTCTCCTTCAATTCCTTCAGGGAGTTTTAGGGATTTCTTATGTTTTGTTTTATCTTTTCTTCTGAGATGTTTTCTTTATTTGATATGAACTAAACCCTTCAGATACCTGAAGGGGATGAAACCTAAGACGGATCTTGTTATTGTTTTCTGAACTATATGATAAATATTTGACTTGTTCTTAATTATGTGTGCTTAATTCTTGTGTTGATATTTCTGGGATATTAATTCAAGTATGATGTGCTTAGGTGGAGGAGCAAAAGTCCCTGCTTAAGAGTAGATCTAGCATAATTAAGCGGAGTTGATCGCGCGCCTAGAGATAGGGTGACGAGATTTTTCCGGATTAGGGTGAAACCTAATATGGGAGTCCATAGATCGAGTTAATGCGATTCTAGGGGTTTTAATTAGAAAGTTATTTCAATTAATAATCAACCTAGGGTTAGACGTTATTCGCTTCGAGAGAGGGTTTAATATAGCTTAGGGAATCTTACGGATCAAGTCAAATGAATACATCGTCTGGTTCAGTGTTAGATAACAAGTGAAGTCCAGGTGGATTCTTCCTAAGGGTATCGTCTTAATCAATTGGTTTTTTTCCAAGTTATTTTTCCTCAATTCATTCTTTTTGTCTTTGTGTCTTTAGTTTAGTTGATAGTTAAATTTAGATTAGATAACATTCACTTAATTATTAGGCTAAATAATAGAAAGAGAGTTAGTATTAGTACTTTTGGTTCCCTTGGGATTCGGTATTCCGGTCTTGCCTAAGCTATACTACTGTCCGATAGGTGCGCTTGCCTTACAATCGTTGTCAGAGTTAGTTTCCAGGTTCGATCATCCTCATTATAAATTTTAAAGCTCTGATTTCGACAATCAGAGGACTTAGGAGAAGCTAATTTTTTTCTAGGTATTTGAATCCTAAGGGATCGAAAGAACAAAGTTGTATCATTCTTACAAGCTTCATACATAAACAAGATATTGGAGCATTATGCAATGACTGGTTCTACAAAGGGAACTCAAACTTCTATATCAAGATTTCATCTTTCTTTGGAGAAATGGCCTAAGACAATGGAATAAATAGAAAACATGAGAAAGGTTCATTATGCTTCTACAGTAGGAAGTTTCATGTATACTATGTTGTGCACATGTCCAGATATTTGTTTCACAATGGGGTTGGTGAGTCAATATCAAGCGAATCTAGGTCTAATACACTGGCAAGCAATTAGGCATATACTCAAGTATTTACAACGAACAAGGGATTATATGCTTGTTGATCGCCTCCAAACGTACTAACCTCGAAAGTGTGAATACTGCAGTAAAAGATATGCATATGAGGTAGTGTCCACAAGTATACAGGTCCAGTTGTAACATAGTTACAATGGATTAGGTCAGTACTCCAAGGATCGTACCCAAGGGAGACTAGTGCTAGACCAATTTTAACCTAAACACCCAAGGATCTAATTAGTACTCGAAATAAGTTATAGTATGAAAGTAAAAATAAAAGGAGTTTTTAAGATTTTTATAATAGTAAAATATATAAAATAAAGAAATAAATATCAAGAGACTGAAAATTAGAATTAATTAAATCTAGTTATAGTGATTAGCTCGCTTCGGTAATCTTCATTAATTCTTGCTTCGAGTTCCTTGCCAATCAACTAGTCACTATCCCAACAGGATCTTCTGAACTTCCACTAAAATAACGAGTCAGCAAGGACTATTTATATTTCGAACTCACAGTTCAGACTGGCTTGGGGTGAAGGTGTTCACGAATAGGTCATACCAATTTGGGTTAATTCCCACCTTGATGACTTTCTAAGGTTTTCAGGCCTAGGTTTCGGTTCTTCCTCTCCCAAATAGTTGATCTGTTGAGTAACTCTATAAAATAGTTAATAGACCATACCTCCACTCATTAATCCCCCATAGAAGGATTAATTCCTCATGATGTTCATGAACAATATAGAATCGATATAAAGAGTAAAAATGCTAAATGAATCAACAGTATAAGTTTAAGAAAAAACCTAATTTGTATTAGTGAACGCGAATCCAAAAAGTTTGATTGTCTCCATAAAACAGATCTCTCGAGTAAAACAAAGAACAAAATAAAAGAAAATCTAAACCTAAGAAAAGAGAAAAAAAAAACTAAACTAGATTTAAAAGAGGAATTCTAAACTAAGTAATTGATGTCCATAACATGTGACAAGTTAGCCTATTTATAGATTTTAGGTGGTTGTCATCCTTAACCCTAGGTTAGCTGACGTTTCTGAGCTTTAAGTTTTATTGTATGGAACAAAATACCTTTGGCTAGAATTAATTCTCGTCCAGAACCAATGACGTGACACATCAAGACATGTGTCCCGACATAGAAGTCAGTATGCTCCTCTTCAAGATGTCTTCAGGGGCATGTCACAACACCATTAGGCTATGTCACAACATCAAAGGCAATCTCGGGAATTTTACATTTTTCTCCCTATGTTCTGACATTGAACCCTCTGTGTTGTGACATAGTGACCAGTATCGGTTTAGCATGCCTTCTAATAGTTTCCTACACATTTGCAAATTTCATTAACTCACCCTTAGGCCTCAATTGGCTTCTAATGTCAATAAAAGACACAATTTCTGTAACACCCCAAATTTTGGGCCTAGAAGAAATAGGTTTTGAACAAGGGAATAGTTAGGAGATTGCACATAAATATTGAGTTGTGTAAGAAAGTGACACAAATATCTGTCTACTTCAGTGGTTAAGTGTTATGGGGGTGTGTGAGAAGCCTAGGTTCAAATCTTGGCTTTTGCAGAATTTTTAGTTTTGCTCTTAAATGAATTTGGACACTAGCATATAGGCCTTATATATAAGAGTGCTTGTTTTATGACACAAAAAGAGCTTGTGGTCTAGTGGCAAGGTGGCGTGTTGTGTAACTGGGAGGTCTGAGGTTCAAGTCCTGGGTTGCACAATGGAGTGTTCATTTTACTGCTTGAGTTGTGTAGGTAGTGGAGTTGGACTGAAACACAGCTAAGGAGAGTTTGAATAGAATTTGAATGGAGTTTGAACTGGTCATGGAGAGATTCAAGGAGGGATAAGGGGAGAGATTTTAGGAGAAAATCAAGGGGTTTGAGTGAGAGAAGGTGTTTTGCCGTTTGGGGGAACTCAAGCCTTGAGAATTCGGCTGGGGGGAGAATGTTAGTCATTTTCGGCATTGGGTTAGCATCTGCCGAATTCTCTTTTCTTTCCTCCCATTTACTGGCTTTTGGTTCATTCAGATTTGTTTTGGTTGTTGCGCATTAGCCAACAAAAGTCCTTTCTTTTCGATCGATAGTTGGTAGTCGTTTTAATGAGCAACTCTTCCTTTTCTTTTCTCTCTTCTTCTCTTCGTAAATTTGTACCCTCTCTTGGCTGAATATCCCTTGCCTTCCAATCAGTTTATCTCAATTTTCCTTCTAGGTTCTGCTTTTAATCGTTTTGACTTGGTCCGATTCTTCTGTTTCCATTTTCTACCTCCAAATATTTTTCTTGTTTTGACGGAGACCTATCCCTTCTTATCGATTGTGGTTTGGCCGAATAGCACCTTTGGTTTATCACTCTCTGCGCTGACTTGTCTCTTTACTACTTCTTGCTATTCCAGTGCTGCAAGTGTTTCTGATTATCGGTAAGTGTTTATACTCCTCACTTTGTGATTAAACCCGTTCTCTCCTATTCTTTTTCTTAAAACAGAATACCCTCTAATTCATCTTTTGATTACCGACTGTTATTTTCTTCTTCACGATGTGCTACTCATTGCGGTTCTAGGGTTTTCCTTGAAGAGTGGTGGAGTGTAAGTGGTTTCGAAATAGTCGCAACCCTCGTTCTCAGCATTCAATCAAGGTAATGCGTTACCTCACTTTTGAAGTTTAGGCTGTATACTGATTATGTTCCTATAGGAGATCATTTGTGGATTGAGGCCACTTATATGGCCTACCTTGGTTAATGGATTGGTGTTTGTGGTATAGATAATTTCTAAAGGCGTGTGATCATTTATGGTTAGCGGTCTTGGAGGACTAAAGTCGCCTCATTCAAGCAAGGTAAGGATGGTGGTTTTGGATTAAGTGTCAATAAGAGGATGTTTTACCCTAACGATTAAAGGACTAACAGTGGGTCATGTTTGAATCTAGGTTGGGTGCTTGTGGAACTTGGAGCGGTTTTGTAAATAGGTGTGTAAACACCCTACTGTAACTGTAGAACGGCAAAAGCCGAAAAGCTGAAAACACGGCGTTTGAGACCATACGAGCGTGCGATCGCTCGTGTGGTAAGCCAAACCCACGAAAAGTGGGCGATAAACTGTAGAGGCCTCCATGAGCTTTTTCATGGGCTTAGGCAGTAATGGGCCATGTTGGGCCAAAATGGGCAGTGTAGGCCCAATGGGCTCGTGGGTCCCACACGAATGAAATCCATGATTTGTGGCAAATAGTGGACTGGGCTATGTAGGTCTCATAGCAGTGGTGAAATCTGGGCTAAAAGGTCCGCACGAGCGTGTGGGCCCACTTGGGCCGAGCAATAGGCCTTGGGCCTATTACACTATTATGACCATTTAGGTTATCGGAGTCGCTCTAGGCGACTGCGGACCTTCCGAGAGGTTGATATCTGCACCGAGACCCCAAAGTAGGTAAAATGATCTAAATACCCCCACAGGGTAAAATGACCGAAATACCCCCATAGGGTGAAATGACCAAAATACCCCCATAGGGTGAAATAACTGAAATACCCCCATAGGGTGAAATGGCCGAAATACCCCCATAGGGTGAAATGACCGAAATACCCCCATAGGGTCAAATGACCAAAATACCCCCATAGGGTGAAATGACCAAAATACCTCCATAGGGTGAAATGACCGAAATACCCCTGTAGGGTAAAATGACCAAAATACCCCCATAGGGTAAAATGATCGAAATACCCCCATAGGGTAAAATGACTGAAATACCCCTGTAGGATAAAATGACTGAAATACCCTCATAGGATAAAATGACTGAAATACACCCATAGGGTAAAATGACTGTTATACCCCTAAGAGATGAAATGACTGTTATGGCCTTATGTTATGTATGAGTGATTTGCTCTATGATATGCATGACTATGATTGAGCATGACATTTTGCATACACGTATGATATTATGTCACGACATATTGCATGGGGATGGGTTGTTATATTTGGAGGAAGTGTACAGTACTAATAAGGTCACACAGGTCGCCCAAGACGACTGTGGACCTACTGATGGCTATATGTCGTTTATTTTACTGGTAGCTTTGCTCCAATACTGTTTAGTGCTGCAACCGGTGCTAATCTTGGTGTGTCTGGCTGGGTGGGTCGATTTTATCCCTACATGGTGTGTTTAGCAGGACGGAGTGGTGTGTAGAGGCTGGATTGCTTAGGATTTCTAACTGCATTTCTACACTAATATTGTTCACTGCATGAATGATATCTATTACTGTTATGGGCCAAGGCCCCACTGATGCTATTACTGAAATTGGGCAAAGGCCCTACTATTACTGGCGTTGTGATGGGCTCAAACCTAATCGTTTACTATTTCAGGAAAAGGCTTAGGCCCACACTGAACTGGACTGTTATTGTAACGGGCTCAGGCCCAAACTGCATTTATCTATTGTTTAGTTGACCATTTTCTTGTTAGAGGATTACACACTGAGTTTTCGTAAACTCACCCCTCTGTTTAACTATACAGATAATCCCTATTCATAGGCGGGCCGGTGTTGCGAGGGACTCGATGATGGCCACACAACCACATTAGCTTTCGTTTTTAGCTTTTGATTTATAAGTAACTGAATTTGGGTATTTTTATGTAATAAGGCCTCTTTAAAGTTATAAACTCTAAACTGGGGTTTTTATTTATTTAGTTTGATATAAACTGCTAGTTGTAGACAAAGACAGGTTTTCAAAAATAATTGTTTTCAAAGACACCATGTTTTTGCAACATTTCTGATAAACGGTAATATATACATATTTTAATCCTACATTTAGCATACTTTTGGATGAGTTATTCCCTGAATTGTGGAATTTGGTGCTCCTAATCCTTTAATTTCATGTTTTATACTTAGGAGATCACCGAAGGATGAAAAGAACGAGAAACGGGCCAAAAATAGAGAAAATGGGCCAAATTACGAAATCGACACGGCTTGGGCCCAATACCACACGGTCGTGCCTCCGTAACAGACCACACGAAATCAACTTACACGAGCGTATGCCATGGGCATGTCCCTGACGTGACCTATTTGAATTTCATTCGGATTAGGGTACTTAGAGGCAAAGAAAGCCATTCCAAAAGCCTATATAAACACCCTAGAGGCCAACCTTTAAGGGGCATCCAGTTAGGCCGAAGAGCCCAGCCAGAGAGGCTAGAATTGTGGGATTTACTCGAAGAAAGCCAGTTAATTCATCTCAAGAAGCCGGAGTTATACTCAAGACAGAAGATCTTCCCTTCAATTTCCTTCAATGGGCTTTAGGGATTTTCTTATGTTTTGTTTTATATTTTCTTCTAAGATGTATTCTTTTATCACTATGAACTAAACTCTCAAACACCTGAGGGGGATGAAACCTAAGACGGATCTGGTTATTGTTTTCTGAACTATATGATAAATACTTGATTTGTTCTTAACTATGTGTTCTTAATTCTTGTTTTGATGTTTCAGGATATTAATTCAAGTATGGATGTGCTTAGGCAGTGGAGCAAAAGTCCCTATTTAAGAGTAGATCTAGCATAGTTATGCGGAGTTGATCGCAACCCTAGAGATAGGATGACGAAAATCTGCCGGATTAGGGTCAAACCTAATATGGGAGTCCATAGATCGAGTTAATGCAATTTTAGGGGTTTTAATTAGAAAGAGATTTCAATTAATCAACCTAGGGTTAGACATTAGTAGCCTCAAGAGATGTATTAATATAAATTAAGGAATCCTACGGATCAAGTCAAGTGAATAAATCGTCTGGTTCAGAGTTAAATATCAAGTGAAGTCTAGGTGGCTTCTTCCTCGGGTATTGTCTTAATCAATTGGTTTTTCCCACAAGTATTTTCTCAATTCATTCTCTGTGTCTTAGCATCTTTAGCTTAATAGTTAGTTAATTTTAGATTAAATAATAACTCCCTTAATTCTTAGGCTAAATAATAAAAAGAAAGTTAGTATTAGTACTTTTGGTTCCTTTGGGTTCGACAATCCGGTCTTGCCACTAAACTATACTATTGTTCGATAGGTACGCTTGCCTCAATCGTTGTCATAGTTAGCTTCTAGGCTCGATCATTCTTTTTATAAATTTTTAAGACTCTGACACACGATCAAGTTTTTGGCGTCGTTTCCGGGGAACTAAAATATTAAGAATGCTCAATTTTTATTACTTTAGCCGTATTTTATTTTTGCAATTAAATTAAATTTTTCTTTTACTTTTCTAAATTTTCTTCTTTGCTTCTGGCAAGTATTCTAGTTTATGACTAGAAGAAACACGACAGGGCCTCTACTTTACGATAGTGATATGAAAGAACAGCTCACAGAAACCGAAGAGATGTCACTAAATAATTATCAGTGGCAAGTCATGAGGACAAAGCCTACTAAAGCAGCCAGTGTTTTCAACCTTGACGCGATCACCATGTTATCTAATCGGGTAGAGCTTTTAAATAAAAAAAAAATTGATGGTTTGTATGGTTCTATGTAGGTACATCCGGTAATACAGTATGATACAAATGGAAGAGGGGTGAACAACACAGAATAACTATCCTATAACCCTAGCATAGAGAACGAACAAGTCAACTATATGGGTAACTATTCTAGACCTCAAAATAATTTTTATAGTAACACTTACAATGCATGTTGGAGGTACCATCCCAATTTCTCGTGGGGTGGTCAAGGTAATCAAAGACCCCAACTTCCTCCAGGCTTTCAACAACCACCTCACCAGCAGGAAAAGAAGCTGAACCTTGAGGAGATGCTAACGAAATTTATCCCCGTGTTAGAAACACGCTTCCAAAACACCAAAACAGTGCTTAAAAATCAGCAAGCGTCGATTCAAGGGCTTGAGAATCAATTAGGTCAGCTTGCTAAGCTGATCTCAAAAAGACCACAAGGTATCTTGCCTAGCAACACTAAAACTAACCCAAAAGAGCAACCTCAAGCAATAACTGCTCACGATAGTAAAGGGTTAGATGAACAAAAATTAAGCAAGTGAATGTGGTAGAGGAAGGTAAGGTTGAGGTAAGGCATGATAAACCAAACCCGGTAATTACAGAGTACCAACCACGTGTGTCGTACCCAAAGCGATAAAGAAAGACCATACAGAGGAACATTTCGGTAAATTTCTCAAACTTCTAAAGAAATTACATATTAACTTGCCGTTTCTTGAAGCTCTTTCGCAGATGCCAGATTCAAGGAAATTTTTAAAAGAGTTTTTGACAAACAAATGGAAGTTAGACGATACGTCACATGTGGAGCTAAACACAGTTCTTAACACGGCTAGGGCATCAAGTATTAAAGGTGGAACCAATCACTTCAAAGTTGGGGACCAGGTACTGTCAGATGCAACCGACCCTCGAATATCCATTTCAGAGCTTAATACAAATGGTGCGACTCCTTTTTTGGCACGTAAGGTCTTTCCATACGGAATGATCGAGGTAACACATTCTAATTTCGGCACTTTTGAGGTAAATATTACCCGACTCAAACCATATGTTGATAGAATTGATAGTAAAAAAAAAAAGAGTTTTGACTCTGTGAACCACCATGGCCATATGAATAACAGGTAAGTCTAGCTCAAGACTTTAAACGAGCGCTTCTTGAGAGGCAACCCGAGCACTAACCCTACTAACGTCCATATTTTCGAATTTTAGCATCTAACTAAAAAGTAACCAAAATTTTTAGGCGTAGGTTTCCCTACCACACGGCCTTACACACGGGCGTGGCTGTAGCCGTGTGGACACTACAAATTTGCACACCAGCATGGCAGAGACCGTGCGAATCAGGGACGAAAATTTCACAAAACACGGGCTGCGATAGAATGCCATGGTTGTGCGATACGGTAGTGGTCGAAACTGACTAAAGAACACGGGCGTGTAACACAACCGTGCTTATAAGCCGTGGGAGACACTAATTAAGCAACACGCCCAGGGCATGGGCATGGGTCACTCCTTTTTTTTTTAAATCCCCTTCTTCTGTTCACTTCCCCCCCCCAAAGTCTTCGTTCCCTTTCCCCTTTCTTTTTAAACGTATATCCATTTTCTATTTTTACTTTTATTCTTATTTTTATTTTCTTTCTACTTTCTTTATTATTTTCTTCTTATTCTTCATGCTATTTAGATTTAGCTTAGGATACAATAAAATCAGGCCGGCTGCTTCGAGGATTCAATTTCAAACAGTTTGAGGCACTCCCCCGCGTTCACTTCTGCCAATTCCTATCCGGTTTCTTTTCATTGACTCCATCCAAAATTCAGGAAGTTTCACTTCTCTCCCTGCCTTATGATTTTATCACTATATTGTCATATATCTTTGTACATTGAAGACAATGTACATCTTAAGTGTGGGGGGTCAACTATAGTATTATTTGAAAATCCCAGAATTATGTCTTGTTCTTAAGTAATTTTCTTATCTTACTATTAGAATGAAATTTCCTTTGATTCATGATTTTTATTGATATGTTTCGGATTAAGTCATTGATAATTGTGCAGTGATGATTTAAACTTTAGGAGACTAGAGAATCAAGCATGATGAGTCTATTTTCAAAAAATTAAAATTTTGTTAGGTTGTCTACCTTAATCTAATTATTACCTTGAAGTTCGAAATTTACAAAGTTGATATCAAAAACCCATAATTTTTGTGAGATTTTGAGCCTTTTAGAGCATACAGTCTTTTCGTGTTCACTTTTTGATTACGAGTGTGTCAACATTGATTTGTTATTCTAGAACTTGCTTCGATTATACATGTTGAGACCATATCATTGATTTGATATACAGAGATGATAAAGGCACTTAGGATTTAACCCATTCACTCCACTAGAAAGCTTACCTTCACAATTAACCCCTAGTGAACCCCTTTGATCCTAACAACCCTTTTATTGACTCACCCACTAATATTAACCTAAAACCCATCTTGTATTTGTTATCACCATTCCTTGACTCCCTTTTTGTTGAGATTTGATTTTGAACAATTTCCTAACTATGTTCTATATTTCAGTATTGATTTGTTCTTAAAAAAACAAAGTATATTCATTATTAGTGAGCTTATATGTTTCAAAGTTTTCAATTGATGTTCATTTTTCTAGTTAGGTAAATTGTCAATTCAATCTCGATTCTAACTCTCTAATTCAGCCTTTATCCACACCTTTAACCCAAGCCCCATTACAACCCTTTTTAAAGACCTTTTGATTTGTGTATCATCTCATTTTACAGTGGTGGAGATTTGATTTTTAGGCAAGCCTATGGGATTAACTTTTCATGTTCGACTTTTAAGTGCTTAATTTTGAACCTTAAACACTTTGAGTGATTTGAGTGTATCTTTAGTGAGGATGTCAACTCTTGTCGATTTTGAATTAAAGGTGATTATTTAGGTAAGGGGAAAACACCTATGTTTTTATGCTACAAAAACTATGACTTTGATTGTTTGAATCTTTAGAATCCTTCTATTTAAATTATCAATGTATGAATTATCTATGAATTATGATGAAACATTATTGATGAATATTATGAATTAAGGAAGTTCGTTTTAATTGTGAGTTGAGAATTTTTCTTGAGGACAAGCAAATGTTTAAGTGTGGGGGTATTTGATAAACCGTAATATATACATATTTTAATCCCATATTTAGCATACTTTTGGATGATTTATTCTTTGAATTGTGAAATTTGGTGCTCCTAATCCATTAATTTTATGTTTTATACTTAGGAGAGCACTGGAGGATGAAAAGAACGAGAAACAGGCCACAAATAGAGAAAATGGGCCAAATTATGAAATCGACACGGCCTGGGCCTAAGACCACATGGTCGTGCCTCCTTAACAGACTTGAACACGACCTGGCCTCGCCTTACACGGGTGTGTGCCATGGGCATGTCCCTGACATGACCTGTTTGAATTTCATTCGGATTAGGGTACTTAGAGGCAAAGAAAGCCATTCCAAAAGCCTATATAAACACCCTAGAGGCCAACCTTTAAGGAGCATCCAGTTAGGGCGAAGAGCCAAGCCAGAGAGGCAAAAATTGTGAGATTTACTCGAAGAAAGCCAGTTGATTCATCTCAAGAAGTCGGAGTTATACTCAAGACGGAAGATCTTCCCTTCAATTTCCTTCTGGGGGTTTTAGGGTTTTTCTTATGTTTTGTTTTATATTTTCTTCTAAGATGTATTCTTTTATCATTATGAACTAAGCCCTCAAATACTTGAGGGGGATGAAACCTAAGACAAATCTTGTTATTGTTTTCTGAACTATATGATAAATACTTGATTTGTTCTTAACTATGTGTTCTTAATTCTTGTTTTGATATTTCAGGATATTAATTCAAGTATGGATGTGCTTAAGTAGTGGAGCAAAAGTCCCTGTTTAAGAGTAGATCTAGCATAGTTAAGCGGATTTGATCACAACCCTAGAGATAGGATGACGAAAATCTGCCGGATTAGGGTCAAACCTAATATGGGAGTCTATAGATCGAGTTAATGCAATTCTAGGGGTTTTAATTAGAAAGAGATTTTAATTAATCAACCTAGGGTTAGACGTTAGTAGCCTTGAGAGAGGTATTAATATAAATTAGGGAATCCTACGGATCAAGTCAAGTGAATAAATTGTCTGGTTCAGAGTTAAATAACAAGTGAAGTCTAGGTGGGTTCTTCCTCGAGTATTGTCTTAATCAATTGGTTTTTTCCACAAGTATTTTCCCAATTCATTCTCTGTGTCTTAGCATCTTTAGCTTAATAATTAGTTAATTTTAGATTAATTAATAACTCCCTTAATTCTTAGGCTAAATAATAAAAAGAAAGTTAGTATTAGTACTTTTGGTTCCTTTAGGTTCGACAATCCGGTCTTGCCACTAAACTATACTACTATTCGATAGGTGCGCTTGCGTCAATCGTTGTCATAGTTAGTTTCTAGGCTCAATCAATCTTTTTATAAATTTTTAAGACTCTAACACACGATCAATTTCCTAAAATAACTTCCGCAATAAATGAGATTTTGAAAATTAATAACTTTTTAAAAGTGGTTAGCTTTTAATGATGCACGCTTTGGAAATGAACAACCTGTTTTGGAATCACTGTTTAATAACAAAATGATTAATTGATTTCGAGGATTACAATGACAACAAGTTTTACGCTAAACACTTTAATGTGACACCGCCAGATTCAGCCATAACGTCTAGGCCAAGTATGGGGTGTTACAATTTGCACATTTAATTTTCTTTAAGAAAACTTGATAAACCGTAAAAGTAACATACTTTAAGCCCACATTTAGCATGCTTTTGGATGATTTAAGCCCTGAATTGTGTAATTTGGTGCTCTTAATCCTTTGTTTTCATGTTTTATACTCAAGAGAGCACCCAATGACGAAAAGAATGAGAAATGGGCCCAAAACGGAGTAAATGAGCCATATCACGAAATTCACACGGCCTGGGCCCAAGGCCACACGGCCGTGCCTCATTCAACAGCTTCGAACACGGCCTAGCCACGACTTACATGGGCATGTGCCATGGGCATGTCCCTGCCGTGACCAAGAGGAGTTTTACTCAGATTTGGATACTTGGAGGCAAAGAAACACATTCCGAAGCCTATTCAAACACCCTAGTAGGAATTCTACTTGAATTAGGATACTTAGAGGCCAAGTAAGGCATCTCAAAGTCTATATAAACACCCAAGGGGGCAACTTGAAGGGGAGTTCGGTAAAAGCCGGGAACCCGAGGCTTTAGTCAAGGGGCATCTGACTAGGCCAGAGGAGGCAGATTTGTGGAGATTTACTGAAAGAGAGCCAGTTGATCCATCTCAAGAAGCCGGAGTTATACTCAAGACGGAGGATCTCTCCTTCAATTCCTTCAGGGGGTTTTAGGGATTTCTTATGTTTTGTTTTATCTTTTCTTTTGAGATGTTTTCTTTTATTATTATGAACTAAACCCTTAGATACCTGAGGGGATGAAACCTAAGATGAATCTTGTTATCGTTTGTTGAACTATATGATAAATATTTGACTTGTTCTTAATTATGTGTTCTTAATTCTTGTGTTGATATTTCCGAGATATTAATTCAAGCATGATGTGCTTAGGTGGAGGGGCAAAAGTCCCTGCTTAAGAGTAGATCTAGCATAATTAAGCGGAGTTGATCGCACGCCTAGAGATAGGGTGACGAGATTTTGCCGGATTAGGGTGAAACCTAATATGGGAGTCCATAGATCGAGTTAATGCAATTCTAAGGTTTTTAATTAGAAAGAGATTTCAATTAATCAACCTAGGTTTAGACGTTAGTCGCCTCGAAAGAGGGATTAATATAACTTAGGGAATCTTACGGATCAAGTCAAATGAATAAATCGTCTGGTTCAGAGTTAGATAACAAGTGAATCTAGGTGGATTCTTCCTTGGGTGTTGTCTTAATTAATTGGTTTTTCCTCGAAGTATTTTTTTTTCCAATTTCATTCTTCTTTGTTTTAGAGTCTTTAGTTTAGTAATTAGTTAATTTTAGATTAAATAAAGATCACTTTAATTCTTAGGCTAAATAATAAAAAGAGAGTTAGTATTAGTACTTTTGGTTCCTTTGGGATTCGACATTCCGGTCTTGCCTTAACTATACTACTGTTCTATAGGTGCGCTTGCCTCAAATCGTTGTTATAGTTTGCTTCCAGGTTCGATCATTCTCATTATAAATTTTAAAGCTTTGATTTCGACAATCAAGTTTTTGGCGCCGTTGCCGGGGAACTAAAATATTAAGAAAGCTTAATTTTTATTACTTTAGCCATATTTACTATTTATTTTTTTTTTTTGCAATTTTATTTTATTTTCTAATTTTTCTTTCTTCTTTCTTTTGTTCCTTTCAGGTACCTCTAGTTTATGACTAGAAGAAACCCGATAGGACCCCTACTCTACGACAGTGATATTGAAGGTACCGTTCGTAGAAATCGCAAAGAAATAAGGCGAAGCTTAAACTACATAGAAGAAGAACAAGAAGCCAAAATAAATATTACAGCAGAGATGGCAGAGAATAATCTGCCACCTCCAGAGATGGTTGAACATCATGCTCCACGCACTATGTATGATTATGCTAATCCTAGTTTAACTGGCACTGAGTCTAGTATTGTTAGGCCTGCTATTGCTGCAAATAATTTTGAACTGAAACCTAACACTATACGGATGATACAACAGTTTGTTCAGTTTGATGGTTTGCAGGATGAAGATCCTAGCACACACTTAGCAAATTTTCTAGAATTCTGTGATACCTTCAAGATAAATGGCGTTTCTGATGATGCCATCCGTCTTCGGTTATTTCCCTTTTCTCTAAGAAATAAAGCCAAACAGTGGTTGCATTCCCTTCCACGAGGGTCAATCACTACATGGGATCAAATGACCGAGAAATTTTTATTAAAATATTTTCCACCGGCCAAAACGGCCAAATTGAGGAATGATATCTCTTCTTTTGTGCAGATAGACTTAGAGACACTTTATGATGCATGGGAGAGATAAGACTTGTTAAGGAGCTGCCCACACCATGGATTACCTTTGTGGCTACAGGTTCGAACTTTTTACAATGGTGTGAACCCTTTAACACGGCAACTAATCGATTCAGCTACCGGCGGAACCCTGAACAACAAAACTCCTGAAGCAGCCTACGAGTTTATAGAGGAGATGTCACTGGATAACTATCAGTGGCAAGTTACTAGGACAAGGCCAGCCAAAGCAGCAGGAGTTTTCAACCTCGACGCAGTAACCGTGCTATCAAATTAGGTAGAATTGCTACATAACAAAATTTGATGGTTTATATAGTTCTTCGTAGGCACATCCAGTTATGCAGTGCGACACAAGTGACGGAGTGGCGAATCCTGAGTACCCACCCTACGGACAGGGCATGGAGAGCGAACAAATAAACTATATGGGTAATAATTTCCGATCTAACAATAACCCTTATAGTAATACTTATAATCCAGAATGGAAGAACCACCCCAATTTCTCATGGGGCGGTCAAAGAAATCAAAGGCAACAACCATCCCAAAACTTCCAACAATAGCCCAACGCACAGGAAAAGAAGCCGAACCTTGAAGAGATGCTGACAAACTTCATAGCAGCCTCAGAAATACGGTCTCAAAATACAGAAACATGTTTCCAAAAGATAGAAACAAAACTTGAGGCATTGACACAAGAGTTCAAGGAATTTGGGCAACTTGCAAAGCAAATGTTGAGAGACCACAGGGTAGACTACCGAGCAACACCGAAACTAACCCAAAGGAGCAAGTTCAAGCCATAACAGCTCAAGATAGTGAAGGGTTACACTCGCCTAATTCAAAACAAAAGAAGGTGGTAGAAGAACATACGGTTGAGGTCAATAACAAACCGAACCCAGTAATCAAAGAGTACAAACCTCGCATACCATATCCCGAAGCAATAACGAAAGACGACACAGAGGAACAGTTTGGTAAGTTTCTTAAACTTTTAAAGAAATTACATATTAACTTATCGTTTCTTGAAGCTCTTTCGCAGATGCCAGATTCCAGGAAATTTTTAAAGAAGCTATTAACAAATAAGCGGAAGACAGACGAGGAATCACATGTAAAGCTGAACGCAGTATGCTCAGCAATGTTGCAAAATAAACTACCACAGAAATTAAAAGATCTAGGAAGTTTTACAATTCCATACTTAATTGGTAGTTTATCTATTGATAATGCGTTAGCTGATTTAGGGGCAAGCATAAATGTCATGCCTTACAAATTGTTTAAACAACTAGGTCTAGGGAAACCTAAACAAACTAGGATGAGCATTCAATTAGCTGATAAAACTATTAGAGTTCCTAGGGGTATAATTGAAGATGTACTTGTGAAAATTGATAAATTCGTATTCCCAGTAGACTTCGTCGTTTTAGACATGGATGAGGACAACACGATTCCCCTAATTTTAGGAAGACCATTCTTAGCAACTGTCAGAACTAAAATCGATGTCGACGTAGGTGAACTCATCTTTTGTGTAGGTGAGGAGACAGTCACTCTTCAAGCCCTCGATTTAGCTATAACATCGAATAACCAAGGTGAGAAAGTATATTCTATTGATAACCATTTAGTTAACCCTTCTTTTCAAGAAGCACCACGAAAGAACACAACTGAATCTGATCTTAGACCCTGTGCCAACAAAGAAATAACTCATGAGGAACAAAGGATTCAGATCGATGAACTAGAAGAGGGGAAGAAGCATCTTAAAGAAGCACTAGGGATACACGAAGCAGAACCAAGGCCACCCTACGAGACAAACAAGTTTAAAATTGGAGATCAGGTATTGCTAGATAAAGCAGATCCACGAGTGTCCCCTCCTGACCCTAACACTAGCAAGGAAATCCCTTTCAAGGTAATCGATATTTTTCCATACGGAACAATCGAGGTAAGTAACCCTATGTTCGGCACTTTCAAAATAAACGCTACTCGTCTTACATTCTATCATGATAATGAAATTGCCAGCACGAGGAAGGACTTTCAACTCCTCAAACCACCATGAATATACAAAGGAGAGGAGAGTCTAGCTTAAGACTATAAACGAGCGCTTCTCGGGAGGCAACCCGAGTACTAACCCCATTAACTTCTGCATTTTTCATCTTATTTATATTATTTTATTCTCTCTTTACAACACCTAACTCTAAACTAACCAAAAAAATACAGAATTTCAAGCCACACGGCCTTGCACACGGCCATGGCCGTGGCCGTGTGGATGCACCGAATTGCCGTACTAACATGGCAGAGATGAGTCAGAGAAAATCAATTTTCAGAGTCACGGACTCAAACCACCACACCACGGGCACCGACGAAACCCTACGACCATGCGATGCGGCCGTGGTCGACACTATTAGATAACACACGGGCGTAGCGACCTGAGCATGGGCGTGGGAGAAACGAACGAAGCCCACCACGGTCGTGCGTCATGGCCGTGTGAATCAACACACCTAGGGTACACGGGCGTGGGGATGTACCAGATTTGGAATTCTATATAAACCAACCCTCCCTCCCTCCCTCTTCTCAACCACTTCCCATCCCCTTTCTTCCATCCTATTCTTCAGAATTCTCCCCTTCCATATCTCTCTTCTTTAATCCTTCCCCAATTTTCGATCCCCAAAAACTCAATGTCGAAGAAATGGCAGAATCTAAGCACAGTCTCCTAGTGGGAGACCAATCTACATAAGTTCATGCCGGCCGCTTCATCCAAACAACAAGCCAAGGATCTTTGAGGCCATTTAACTCTTCTTTTTCTTTACTCTTCTCCTTTATTTTCCTTCTCTTTGACTATCTTATGTTTAATTTAGTTTATTTTATTTTAGTTTCTTAGTGTCAGGTTCAAAAGGCTGCTAGGGAATCACACCGGAACCACGACCACTGCCTCAATGCAGCCTTCGAAGTTCTAAAGGCTGCTTGGGAATCACGCCACTTCCACCACCGCCAACACCTTCGCAGCCTTAGAGGTCACACCCACCTCGCGAACCATCCAACAATAAGGACTATTTAGTCCATTCATCTTTCATTTTAATTTAAATTACAATTTTATTTCCCTTCTCTTTATCTTTCTTGTCTTTAATTATATATTTAGTTTATTTTAAATGTGTCTTAATAATTCGTGGCTAATTCTCTACGAGCACCCCAATTTCTTCATCTAGCACAGAGCTCAGTAGCAGCCACCACCCCTATCGACTTCCAACTCCAAGAACCATCCAAATTCAAGAAGTCTCACCACCCTCTCTCTCTTAAAATGCATATATATATTTGTACATTGAGGGCAATGTACATCTTAAGTGTGGGGGGTGAATAGTTATTTCAAGAAAGTGCCTAACTTTCTGCATTATTCTCAAATCCCTGAATATTATCTTGTCTTGAAGTAAGTTTTTCATATTATGATTAGAATGAAATTTTCTTTGATTTGTGATTTTTATTGATATGTTTTGGATCAAGCCATTGATAATTGTGCATTAATGATTAAATTTGAAGGATACTAGAGAATCAAGCATGATAAGTCTATTTTTCAAAAATTAAAAAGTTTGTTAGGTTGTTGACCTGAATTTAATTATTACCTTGAAGTTTGAAATTTACGATGTTGATATCAAATACCCATAATTTTTGTGAGACTTTGAGCCTATTAGAGCATATATTCTTTTTCATGCTCACTTTATTGATTATGAGTGTGTCAACATTGATTTGTTATTCTAGAACTTGCATTGATGATACATGTCGAGACCACACCTTTGATTTGATATACAGAGATGATAAAGGCACCTAGGTTTTAACCCACTTACTCCACTAAAAGCCTACCTTCATAATTAACCCCTAGTGAACCCTGTTTAATCCTAACAACCCTTTTTATTGACTCACCCACTAATATTAACCCAAAACCATTTGTATTTGTTATCACCATTCCTTTTGACTACTTTTTTGTCGAGATTTGATTTTGAACAGTTGCTTAATTATGTTCTATATTTCAATTATTAAATCTATCCTTTATATTTGACTTGTTCTTAAAAAAAAGAAGAAGAAAATTTCGAAATATATTTA
The DNA here is from genome assembly GCA_005393395.2 of Gossypium australe. NCBI lineage: Eukaryota > Viridiplantae > Streptophyta > Magnoliopsida > Malvales > Malvaceae > Gossypium > Gossypium australe. The sequence goes on from CM016619.1 coordinate 112,812,753, forward strand.
TTATTAGTTCTATGAGCTTATACATGTAAATTCCAAATCTTGGAAAAGAAGCTCGTTTTATTAGTTTCCCATTAATATAATTATTCATTATCAGTTCGTTGTTTCTAGTTAGGTAATTTGTCAAGTCAATCTCAATTCTAACCTTCTAATTCAGCCTTTATCCACACATTTAACCCAAGCCCCATTACAACCCTATTAAAGACCTTTTGATTTGTGTATCATCTCATTTTATAGTGGTGGAGATTTGATTTTCATGCAAGCTTATGGGATTAACTTTTCATGTTCGACTTTCGAGTGCTTAATTCTAAACCTTAAACACTTTGAGTGATTTGAGTGAATCTTTTGTGAGGATGTCAACTCTTGTCGATTTTGAATCAGAGGTAATTATTCAGGTAAGGGGAAACACCTATGTTTTCATACTATAAAAACTATGACTTTGATTGTTTGAATATTTAGGACTCTTTGAGTTGAATTATCCATGTATGAATTATCTTTGAATTATGATGAAACGTTATTGATAAATATTATGAATCGAGGAAGTTTGTTTTAATTGTGAGTTGAGAATTTTGCCTGAGGACAAGCAAAAGCTTAAGTGTGGGGGTATTTGATAAACCGAAAAAGTAACATATTTTAAGCCCACATTTAACATGCTTTTGGATGATTTAAGCCCTGAATTGTGTAATTTGGTGCTTTTAATCCTTTGTTTTCATGTTTTATACTCAGGATTGTACCCAATGACGAAAAGAACGAGAAACGGGCCCAAAACAGAGTAAATGGGCCATATCACGAAATCCACACGGCCTGGGCCCAAGACCACACGACCGTGCCTCATTCAACAGCTTCAAACACGGCCTGGCCACGACTTACACGGGCGTGTGCCATGGGCGTGTCCCTGCCGCGGCCAAGAGGAGTTTTACTCGGATTTGGATGCTTGGAGAAAGAGAAACACATTCCAAAGCCTATTCAAACACCCTAGTAGGCCTTCTACTTGAATTAGGATACTTAGGGGCCAAGTAAGGCATCTCAAAGTCTATATAAACACCTAAGGGGGCAACTTGAAGGGGAGTTCGCCAGAAGCCATGTAACACCCCAAACCCGGTCAACACACCACGACCGAATCTAGCATGCTACAGGAAAATATTTTGAAGAAAACAAGCTATCAAATCAAGTTTTGAATAAAATTCCTCGTTGTTTTTATTTTTTTTGTAGAAAGCAGGTGTATGATGAGTTAAAACCGATCAGTTGACTTTGAAAACCCGGGTTTAAATCTTTAAAATTTAGTTGTCGTTCATAGGTTAGAAAATGTTTATGACAGTTTAAGAAACTCGAATGATTATTAGAAATCAGTTGAGTTGAGTGTGGAAAACTATGGCTTTTAAAAAAAATCATTTGAGTTGTAGTTATCGTCAATTAAAAAGTGATACCCGATGGTAGAGTTTTGAACAAGTCGTTTTGTAGTTTAGAAAACCTTACTATTCACATTTTATCGAATGTTAATCCAATAATTTATTAAGTCAAGTTTGAAATCAAATCCAACCGCATGTATAATCAAAACATAATTTAAATGCCCTTTTCACAACCCCAATAAAATAAAACCAAATTAAATAAGGTAAAGTACCCAAATTCAATCCATGAAAAACCGCAATTTATTCATAGCATGGCCACCTCGAGTCCACCCGGCTCCTCTTCTGCGATCTAAGTGTCACCTGCAATGATAAGAGAGAAGGTGAGTCACCAAGACTCAGTGCATAACCCTCCTCCCGATTAACGCAACATACTTACACACATATCACTAAGCAATATAATTAATGCACCCAACCCTAGCCATCCATAGCTCCTTTCTACCCCGTGTGGTACCAAACCACTGGTGGTGCCAAACCACTGGTGACCCAAAGTCACGATATCCAATAATGTGGTGCCAAACCACTGGTGACCCAAAGTCACAAATAATCCATCTGTGGGGCCAACCCGCGTGTGATACCAAATCACTGGCGACAATCCCGTAATATCGTATGTGGGGCCAACCCACTGTGGTGCTAAGCCACTGGGACGAGTCGCTATGAGGTGCCAAACCTCTGGTGGCCCAAAGTCACAAAGTATCCATATCCAAGTGTGGGGCCAACCCACGTGTGATACCAAATCACTGGCGACGATCCCGATATATCAACTGTGGGGCCAACCCACTGTGGTGCTAAGCCACTGGGACAAGTTGCTATGAGGTGCCAAACCCCTGGTGACCCAAAGTCACTAAATCAATCTGTGGTACCAAACCACTGGAGGTGCCAAACTTCTGGTGTCCCAAAGACACGGATATCATCTTCCCCCTCCTCTCATTTCACCCATCATCATGCCATACTCATGTAAATCATGCAAATCATGCAAATCATGTCAACATGCTTTGTTACGCATCTCATAACACATATATGCCATAAATCATTATATCAAACACATTGAATAACAGAACTCATATCAGAACGGACTTACCCGAATCCATGCTCGTACCCGTAGGGTATCATATACTCTTTCGGCTTTATCAATAATCAGGTTATTAAAAAATATAATTACCAAGTAATAGAGTGTGTAAGTTACACACCTGCTATAACGGAAGCCCTAAATCCGAAGAGTCGATCTACCACACTAGATCCCTTGCCCCTACATTCGGCCATTACTAAGGTTAGCAACATAGGCCATTCGGCCAAACCAAATAAACCCCCAAAGGGTTAACGCATGAACCCCTACCTTACTGCCGGTTTGATTTCCAATCAAATCTCAACACTATGAGATGGTCTCCTCTTGCAATCGGCCACACCCTAAGACACAGAAACAGTTACCCTCAATAGCCTTCAGCTTTACGAATGCTTAAAAGAATAGACTACTAACATAGATCCTTACCCCCACTTACCGAATCTGTCTAACAAAGAGTGAAAGCTTAGGTTGATTGCTTCCAAACTCCCGGAGGCCCTATAATAAAACGGTTACCACAAGTGATTAGCACCCTTACTGACAATTGCCGAAATCGGCTCTTACCCTTATAAAAGTCGACAGAGGAAAAAGGGAAAGAAGAAATAGACATTCGGCCTTGAGCACTTACCTTCCTCTAAAAACCGATTGGAGAAAAACGAGAAGAGATCACCCTTGCTTGAGATTCGGCCAACACTAAACAAAAAGAAACAATAGGGAGATTCGGCTAGAGTCTTTGAAAGTTGAAACCAATGAGATGTGGTTAAAAAAAAAAGAAAGGAGAAATCGACAAAGTAGATTAGGAGTGGGAGAGGGAAGATTCGGCTAAGAAGACAAAGCAAATTCGGCACAAGAGTTTGAGAAAGAAAGAAAATAAAAGTATGAGAGGAAGAAGATGAATGCTCTCGGCTTAGCACAAATGGGAAGAGAAAAGAGAGAGAGATGGGAGGGTAAGGGATTCGGCCAAGGGTATAGGTTGTTTGAGACTTTCGGTTTCAAAGAAGAAAAGAAGAAACTCACTTGAAGGTTCGGCTAGGAGCAACAACAAAAAGAAGCACCTAAAGAAATTCGGCAATCACCTAATGAAGTTTCGGCTTTTGGTTCACTAAACAAATCTGACCGAAAATGCCCCCAATAGGTGCTTAAGAGAATTCGGCACCCCCTTACTCACCTTCCAAAACCGGCCACTCCTCCCATGAGAAGTTCAAAATTCGGCCACTTCCTAGAAATGCTCCTGACCACTAATTCAAACGAATTTGAATTAGTCAACTTCCTAATTTTTCTCTTTGCCAACCATTTGAATAATTTGACTTAGTCCATCCTTACTAGGCAGAGTTTGAACTGCACACAACTCCTCCCCCTCCTTGGCATCAAAATAGAAAGCAAAAGATGGAATTTCTGCTGCTTGAACCTGAGACCTCCTTCCCCTGCAAGTGGCGTCAATCACAGGCTCTAAGTGGCACCTCCTTGCCACTTTTCCAAGCCTTTTTCTTGTGCCAAAAACCCCCTTGAATTACTTATAACCCTTAGCTCCCCCAGCTCCCTTTACTTAAAACTTAAAAACTACCATTTCTTTACTACTCAGGCCAGCTCTAGACTTACAACTAAGCCTCAAAACATTACAAATACTGACACCACAATCCAAACACAAGCAAAACAATTCCAATAAAAAAATTACCCCTAATTCAGGATATTACAAGCCAGGAACCTGAGGCTTTAGTCAGGGGGCATCCGGCTAGGCCAGAGGAGACAGATTTGTGGAGATTTACTCGAAAAGAGCCAGTTGATCCATCTCAAGAAGCCGGAGTTATACTCAAGACGGAGAATCTCTCCTTCAATTCCTTCAGGGGATTTTAGGGATTTCTTATTTTTTGTTTTATCTTTTCTTTTGAGATGTTTTCTTTTATTATTATGAACTAAACCCTCAGATACCTGAGGGGATGAAACCTAAGATGAATCTTGTTATCGTTTGCTGAACTATATGATAAATATTTGACTTGTTCTTAATTATGTGTTCTTAATTCTTGTGTTGATATTTCCGGGACATTAATTCAAGCATGATGTGCTTAGGTGGAGGAGCAAAAGTCCCTGCTTAAGAGTAGATCTAGCATAATTAAGTGGAGTTGATCGCACGTCTAGAGATAGGGTGACAAGATTTTACCGAATTAGGGTCAAACCTAATATGGGAGTCCATAGATCAAGTTAATGCAATTCTAAGGGTTTTAATTAGAAAGAGATTTCAATTAATCAACCTAGGGTTAGACGTTAGTCGCCTCGAGAGAGGGATTAATATAACTTAGGGAATCTTACGGATCAAGTCAAATGAATAAATCATCTGGTTCAGAGTTAGATAACAAGTGAAGTCTAGGTGGATTCTTCCTTGGGTGTTGTCTTAATTAATTAGTTTTTCCTCGAAGTACTTTTTTTCCAATTTCATTCTTCTTTGTTTTAGAGTCTTTAGTTTAGTAATTAGTTAATTTTAGATTAAATAAAGATCACTTTAATTCTTAGGCTAAATAATAAAGAGGGAGTTAGTATTAGTACTTTTAGTTCCTTAGGGATTCGACATTCCGGTCTTGCCTTAACTATACTACTGTTCGATAGGTGCGCTTGCATCAAATCGTTGTCATAGTTAGTTTCCAGGTTCGATCATTCTTTATATAAATTTTTAAGACTATAACACGCGATCAAAACTTACAAAAACATAATTAAAAACTAATGAAAATTCTTGCTTTCAAGCTCCTAAAGTGCGAAAATTAGTTTAATCTGCTACACCAAATTATGACAAATCACTTGTGTATTCTGGAGGAGATCTTACTCCTCTCGGATATTCTAATTCAGACTTCCAAACGTGTCAGGATTATATAGGTGGTGAATTTGTAAAGGGGCAAAGGTAAAGGAATAAATTCACGTAGATGAGGTAGAAGTAACAATAATAGTGGACGAGGAAATTGTGGATCTAACTATTGGATCTGGTGCCCTAAGTGTTGTATTTTTGTCTATGTAAACTTGTAATTTTTTCGAATAGATTGGTTAATAAAATTATTCATGAATTACATTAATATCTTTTTTATATTATCCTCAGTGAATTTTGCATGCAAAGTATAATGGAAGCAAATATTAGCTCACTGGTTGTGTAATGTTTAACTAGTACTAAGCGGTATTGTGTGGTCAGATCGTAATACGAAAAGTCAACTTATATTAGTAGACAAACCGAAACAAACACTTAGTCTAATCGAAAATAAGCAAACCGATGAAAGAATGATATGTCGTCTATCAAGTCCAATTGAGGAGATGTTTTGTCCTGAGCATCGGAGCAGATGACTCCTAGAAGATAGAGACATAGATGTGACTAACTGAACGAACAGTATATCAGATAGGACCCTAGTAGAATAAATCCTAAATTCATTTATGGATTTATTCACTTGTGACATTCATAGTGTGGAATACCTTAATCTTGAGTGGATGATAGACTATGTATGTGTGACTCGTATACTTTGATTTAAGTAAAAGGCTGAGTTCGGATAGCTAAGGAACTGAAAGTTGGTGGATTGGGTATATGACTTCTAAAATATGTAGCATCATTCACAATAGTGGAATCCATAGCCTAAGACATGAGTAAATGATATCCTCCATATTACATGATAGATGAAAAGTAAATGTGGTCACGGGTCGATTGTCTTTGTGATTAATGACTTAATTACTATATGATAGTAATTGATTTTTCATTAAGGAAGATGTAATGGTTACCATGAGATAAAAACATCCTAAAGAGATTAAGGATATCCTATGAGGGTAACGTACTTATTACAAGGTCATTGGACGATTACTAATCGAGTAGGTTTTGTAATGGTATGTCATTAAGGATAACTCGGTAACGATACTATAATGGAATGACTTCATGACTAAATGAGTTTATCTTTAATAGGTGAAAAGCTATAACTTAATTATAAATCATTTAATCCATAATTACATATGTCCAATTGGTCCATTGTTAGCTCGTTAAAACCAGAAATGAATTGAATGATGAATTAAATAAACAGAGATGGATAGAAATGATAAAATTAGATAAATGAGTTACATTCAAAAACGAATGTGGTTTCTCATTTAATATGAAAATTTAAGTTTTTTCAAAATATTATTTAATTAAATAATTGAATTTAAAAAATGGAATTAAATGAATAGATCATTATGAAATCCATTGAATGTAGAAATTAAATATATTTCTCATAGATTCTTTTACAGTAAAGTTGTATGATTTTAACATGATTTGTAACAGCCCGTTTTTAGTCAAATTAGAACAGTGATTTTAGGACCACTATTTGTGGTCAAAATAATTATTTTATTATTATTTTAATGTCTACAGCATGATAGTATGATTGTGTGAAAATTTCGATAAGAAATTTTATCGTTTGAGTAGTTTATTTGATAAAAAGGACTAAATCGCGTAAAGTGTAAAATTTGAGTTCTATTAGCTAAAGGTGTCTAATAGCTACAGAACCTTAAAATGGAGGTTCTTAAGTGGTAATTAACCCATTAATGAGTTAATGGATGATAATGGCTTGGCATTCAGTGAAATATTTAATGTTCATTAAGGTTAGTTTTGTAATTTAGTTAATAAAGATAAATTAAATGAAATAAAACCACATATTATATTTTTCTTCTCCATCTTCAACCGAACCTAGGGCAAAAGAGAAGCCATTTTTCATCCTTTACATTCGGCCAAGCTTGTGTATGATATTGGTGAGTGATTTTTGTCCCGTTTTTAATGATTTTTATGTTTTTAATATCATTGCAGCTTAATCTAACTAGCCTAGGGACTAATTTGCAAAATTTTTAAAGGTTTAGGGTTTTTCCATTGATAAATATAGGTGTATTTTGATGTTTTATGATAGAAAATGTATGCTTGTTGTTAGATAAACAACATTTGTAAAGTGATTTTTGACAAAATTGTCATTTAGGGATTAAATTGAGAAATGTTAAAATTTTATGGTTAAATTGTGAAATAAATGAAAAATATGGGTTGCTATGGTAATAAGAGAAATTCGGTTAGCATGGGTAGGGACTTAGTTGCATGAATTTGTGTTTTTATGAGATAAGGACTAAACTATAAAAATGTGGAAATATTAGGGGCAAAAGTGTAAAGTTGTATTAATGTGCATTTTGGACTAAATTGAATAGAATGATGATTGAATTAGTTAAATTTGATTACATATAGATCAAGAAAAGTGAAATTCGAATTTAGATCGGGGGAAAAATAAGGTTTTGGACTAGTCGATTCGTTCTATCATTTTAGCGATCATGGTAAGTTCGTATGTAATAAGCATTGTTATAATTATGTTTTAAATGCTTTAATATTGCATAAATTGTGAATATGACCTTGCAGATATATTCAATGACGATTCGAAAAATGTGAAATCCCGGTTGAACCTTAGGAATAGATTAGGATATAAATGACATGTCATTGGGGGTTATGTGATTTGAGTGTTGGTCCGTACGTCCTACATATGGTTGAGTTATCCAGCATGTGTTGCAGATTCTCATCAGCTTGTGTGAGCAGCACCATGTAGCTTCGTCATGACTGTCAGCTTGTGTGAGCAGACCCGTTGATAGCTCGAGAGTGAGCATTATATGTGATATGAGATTGGGATAGCTTCGGCTATGTATGTGGCACTTAGGGTGTGAGATTCCCGAGTATCTGATAGTATTCCAAATGGTTCAACGGGTATATCAAAGATATGGATGAGTATGAGATTGATACGAGATGGTACAGGTATGTACATGAACCGTATAAGCTTTGACTTGAAGAACTTGTGAATTCCACATCTAATCTTATGAATGAATATGTGATAGGTTTCTAGATTAATATGAGTTGTATATTGATATATTTAATTGGTTTGAATTGTGTATTTATGGTAAGTTGAATTTATTATTATACGAACTTACTAAGCTTTATAGCTTACTCTGTTTATTTTTCGTGTTTTATAGTGAAATCAAAGCCAGCTCGGATTTGGGAATCGTCAGAGACCTCATCACACTATCAAGCTATCACTTTGGTACTTTTGAATCTATGTATTTAGTTATATGGCATGTATAGGAATTATGGTCATTTTGGTATATGTTAGTAATGGATTTGGCCATTTGAATTGGCTTGTAAATGTTAAGTGTTTGGTTTTGTGTATAGCCATGTAAGTTGGCCTACTTTGGCATATTTAGTGATGTATATATATGTGCTAATTGTCTTTGTTGTGTGATTGGTAATTGCTTTATAAATGCTTGTGGTAAATGGTTGTTGTGAATTGGTATTTGGAGTATCATATAATTGAGAATTGGTATTGCTTGTGAATTAGGTAAAGTGATGCATAAATGAAAGTAATCATTTAAGTGATTTGAGAATGTGAAAATGGCATGAATGGAATAGCATATTGTGTAACATGTGTGCTTTGTTGTTGTTGGTATTGAAATGGTATGAATTATGCTTGGTTGAGGTTGGTTGAGAACTTATTTATGCCATGTTTTGTGCCAACTGGTTTGGTGTAAGTGTGTGATATTTGGGTGAGCAAGATAGCTTGGTAAATAGCCTATTTTTGTCCACACAGGCAGAGACACGGGCGTGTGTCTCAGCCGTGTGTGACACACGGTCAGGTGACAGGGCCGTGTGTCCCCTGGTGTTTAATTAGAAATCAAGTCAGTATGCTCCACACGGCCCAGCACATGGGCGTGTGACTTGGCCGTGGGGCATAAGTTAGTATACCCTACAAGTTTGGCACGGCCTAGCACAGTGCCTGGCACACGGTTGTGTGTGGCCATTTTGAATGGCACACGGGCTGGTCACACAGGCGTGCAGTTGGCTGTGTGACCCAAGTTAGGGAGTTACACGGGGTCGGACATGGGCTGGGACACGGCCATGTTATCCCTTTTCGAATGTCCACACGACGTATGACACGGGTGTGTCTTTGGCCGTGTGAGACACACGGTCGGGCCACACGGGCGTGTGTCCCCTGTAATTTACAAAATTTTCTAAGTTTTTTAAAAATTTCCTAAGTTATCGGTTTAGTCTCGAACCACTTCTAATGCATGATTTGGGCCTCGTAGGCTCGTATTAGGGACAATGTGAATGGTGTTGAATGATGATTACATGAAATTTGAATATGTATAAGAAATGGATGTGTATTTGTGTAATAAGTTCGGTAATACTCTGTAACCCTCTTACAGTGTTGAATACGGGTTAGGGGTGTTACATAATTAGAAATGAGATGAGAAAATTATTTAATAGGAAAATTAATTAATTTAATAAATAATATCTATTTTGGGAAATAGTAAAACATGTATTTGGTTGACTTAAATTATAAAGTGCTGGGTTAAAATTCTAGGAAGCATCTTTATGCATCCAATTTAGGAGAGGCTCAAATCTCCATCATAATACATTTGAGGAGAAACACACCCTATTAGCCCATTTCTCTCCTATTTCAACTGGGTTTTTTTTTTCTATTAAATAGCCATTAAATGCATTCTACTAAATCAACGAGGTTTCACTTCCTCTCCTATTAATAAATGACATGGGTAGGGATAAAGATACAATAAGTTATAAACAACAATGAGATATTGTTATTTTGCCTGAAAATAGTAAGAACTTATTTCTAAGTATAAATTCTATTTTTTGGAAATAACAATTTTATCGGTTTCTATAAGAGAGAGAGATTTACTTTTCTACTAAAAGAAAGAAAATTATATTTGGGTTTGTGTTTGATTCGAAATTGTTTGAGCCCACACTCGAAATAGTCTGTGGCATGAGAATAGAGGAGAAGGTTGTTTGGTTGAAAGTTGGGGATGTCTAGGATCCATCTAGTCCAAAACACAAGTACTAATTCAGAAAAAAGTTTATTGCTATAAATATCACAAATTAGTTCGATTTTCAAAATTTTATTTTTTTCACAATGTAAGAAAACTATATTTGAACCTGATTTTTTCCAACACTAATAATTGGTGTGGAATTTGTAAAAAAGAATAATCATAACAAGAAATATTTTTGAAAAAGAAGCAAGCAAATATGCTACAATTATAAAAAGTTCGGACATGTACGAAAAAAATTTCCATCTCAACAGTCAACAATAAGCAACATTTATTGAAGAAGAAAACAATGATGGGAGCATGTTCTTTTCTTTCCACAAGGCATTTGAGGAGCAAAAGAACATGTTTTTTTGGATAGTGGTTGTAGCACCACACATAACAAGATATAAAAATGCTTTTCTTGACATAGAATCCACATTTTGCTCAAAGGTGAAATTAGGTAATAGTGAGTATGTTGAAGTTTGAGGTAAAGATAATATTGCAGTCAAAACAAAGCAAGGAAACAAGGTCATCCATGATACTCTTTATATGTCAACAATAGTTGAAAATTTGTTTAGCATTAGACATCTTTTGGAGCTTGATAATTCTCTAACCTTTGAGAATAGAGAGTGAAAAATTCTTCTTTCAAAAGCGAAAATTTTTTTTACAATCAACATGACCAAAAATAAAAGCTTTCCACCAGCTTTTCAGTACCGGAAAAGTTTTAGCTTAATGGCTAAAAAAGAAAATGACTCTTGTCTGTAGCACAAGAGACGTGGGTACTTGAACTAAAATGGTCTCAAGTTGCCTACTTAAAATAATATGGCTTATGGGTTACCAAAAATAGAAGAAAAATCAAATGCTTGTAAAGGTAGTAAGCTTGGGAAACATCATCGTCAACCATTTCCAAAGGAAGGAGCATGGAAGGCTAGAGAAATGCTAGAGTTAGTTCACATCGATCTATGTAGTCCAATGAAAACTTTGTATTATGCTCAAAACATTTATTTTATTCATTGATGATTTAACCTATATGACATGGGTGTATTTCATGAGAAAAAAAAACTGAAGTATTTTCAATATTTAAAAATTTTTACGTACTTATTACGAAACAATTTGGTAGGTTTATAAAAGTTTTTAGAAGTGATAAGGGAAAGAAATACATCTCTAATGAATTCTATAAGTTCTGTGAAGATGAATGCATGGAACGAAAGTTGACTGTTGAGTATTCACTGCAAAAAAAAAAAAAAAAGTGTTTGGAAGGAAGAATCAAATAATTATAGAGATGGTTAGATCCATGTTGTTCAAGAAAGGGATGATTAAAGAAGTTTGGCATGAGGCTATTAATACAGTTGTGTATTTGCTTAACTAATTTCCAACTAGAATCTTAAGGAATATGATTCCATTTGAAGCATGAAGTGGAAGAAATCCATATATAAACCATCATACAATTTTTGGGTGTGATTGCTACGCTCAAGTTCCAAAATAAAAGAGGAAAAAGCACACAGAAACAAGATGTGTGTTTTAATTAGCTATAGTTCTACATCCAAGGGCTATATAATTCACAACTTGAATATTAAGAAAGTGAACATTGGTTGAGACATGGTATTTGATGAAAAGGCTACTTGGAATTCAAAAGAACAAAAGGTTGATAAGAAAACCATTCTTGCTACAATTATGCAATTAATAAATGATGATGAGCAACTAGACTATTCTGCACCAAAATTCTTCATCCTTAGCAAGCTTTGTGTCTTCACCAAGTTTTAGCTTTTCATCCTCTAGCTCCACTCCAAGAAAAATGAAGATTTTAAGTTATGTTTATGCTCAATGCAATTATTGTGTAATAAAACTAGAAAGCTTTGAAGAAGTAATCAAAGAGGATGCTTGGAAGAAAGGTATGCAATGAGAAATTGATACAATTGAAAAGAACAAAACATAGGCATTGGTTGAAAAATCAAATGAAAAAGAAGTTATTAGCATGAAATGGATCCATAAGGTGAAGCAAATTTGACGTGTCGTAGTTCGTTGTAGCAGATTAAACCATTTTCCGTACTTAAAGAGCTCTTATAAAAGCAATTAAGCTATATTTTTACTTAGTTTTCATTTTTAGTCATAGATAATAAAAACTGTAACTTGAGCCATTTTTAGTCAGGCTTTTACTCACATCAAAGTGTCCGAGTCACGCATACATAGTCTGCCATCCACTCACATTTAGGTATGTCACACTATGAACGTCACAAGTGAATAAATTCATAAATAGATTTAGGATCTATTCTATTTGGGTCCTATCCGATGTACTGTTAGTCCAGTCAGTCACATCTATGCCTTTATCTTCTATGAGTCATTCGCTCCGATGCCCAAAACAAGGCATCTCCCTAATTGGACTTGTTAGACAACTTATTAGTCTTTTAATTGGTCTGCTCATTTCAGATTAAACTAAAGATATGTATATGTTAGTTCACTAATATAAGTTTTCTTTTCGTACTACGATCCAACCACATAATACCGCCTAGTATTAGTTAAACATTAGACAACCAATTAGCAAAATTAGCTTCCATTTTGCTTTGTGTGCAAAAACCATTTGAGGACAATAATAAAAAGTATATTAATTGTAATTAATGTTTTTTTTAATAACCAATCTATTCAAAAAAATTACAAGTGTAATTAGAAAAAATACTACACTTACGGCATCAAATCCAACAAAAGCATTTTCCCAATTAGACTTGACAGACGACATATTAGTCTTTCAATGATGTCGAGGCTTAACTCTTTTTGGTAATAATAATAAGTTATACCTTTCTCTTTTTGGTATATAAAAAGGCTTAACTCTCTTTTATCTTCTCCAACTTATTGTTGTTTAAGCAGAAAGGTGGAAGAAGGCAACTGAAATATAAAGAGAATGAAGGGTTTGGGTTTGGATTTGGTAAGGCATGGTGCAAGTAAACTGTTTGGTTTTTCTGTTTTGTATGTTTAGGCGAGAGAAAGGGAAAGAGATTTGGCTTAGTAAAACTGCAGTGTAGGAATTTAATTTGAGTCATTGACTTTCAACTTTGTTGTTGTTCCTTAGAAAAACAAAAAAAAAAAAAAATAATAACACTCAAGTAGTTGTTTTCAACTTATGTTACATAAAAAGTAAAACTGGCTTTAATTGTCTTGAATAAATTAAATATAAATTTATATATGATTTAATAAATGAATTTAACTTTCCAAAAAGGTTTTGTTATTAAAATCATTTCGAGCTTAAATGAAAAAAAATTATATAATAAATATATTTATTAAAAAATAGTGTTAAATTTTTGTAGTTTTATTCACGGGTCAAGAAAAAGGTTCGCTTGAAAAAAGGGAGATTTGGGTAAAAGTATAGGTCTAAAAATTAGGCTTGGGTAAAAAAAAATAAGCCTCATTTAGAAAACGGGCAGAGTCTTGGGTAAGGCTTTTTTGGCCTGAGCCCAAACCAGCCCAGCCTGAATTTGCAAAAATAAAAAATTTTGATTTTTTTGTTGCTGTTTTTTTATTGTTTTATTGTTATTTTCTTGTTTTCTCACTATTTTACTACCATTTCACTATTATGTTATTGCTATTTTATTGTTATTGTTTGGATATATTGCATAACTTTTGTTTTATTCTTAATTTTGTTATTATTTTAGAGGCATTTGATTGTTAAGTTGCACCTATCTTAAACTTATTTAAGTATACAAATTTTTAATTTATTTTTAATTTGTTGGGAAATATTTATTTTAATATATTTAGTATTTTAATGTATTATATATATTTTAAAAATTATATAAAAATTTAATATGGCTGAGCGGGGTCAGGCCCGTGTTTTAGCATTTTTATTTGTACAGAGCTTGGACAAAATTTTACGCCCATTTTTCGGGCCGAGCTTCAACCTAAGAAACAGACCTAAGATTTTGGTTGGGTCCAACCCACCCATGAACACCTCTACTTTTTTGGTATTTTTTATATTAAAAACTTTATGCCTCTCCCAATAATATTATCTCCAATATTCAAATATACATTCTTTCTTGTGACACTGCACCAAGGCTTGTTAGTATTAAAAATTAATGTTATGAACAAATGAGATTTTAGTTGAAATGATAAAGTTAAGATATTAAATATTATGATGTTTAGGAAAGTCATATGGGTAATTAGATTTAGGTCTAAATTGCTTGCATAATTACTCCAATTCTCACCCTCTCCTAATAATTGGAAAGTGTAATCGGGTGCTTCAATTACACCAAATTATGTGGACTCACAAATTTTATGTAATCCATGTGTAATTAAAAGTATACTCAAATTCAATTATTAGGTGACTTTCCAAACATTATCTAAGTAAATTTTTCTAGATTTTATATGATAAAAATGCCCTCATAATATTGTTTATTATTTTATAAAAGAAAATAGTATTCAGTAATTACTCAATTGAGTTGAGATCTGATTGATGAGTGATATTAACTCATCTATCCCTTTAATATATATAATTTATTTATTTTTTGATGTGTTGCACATCTATTTAATTGTAATTAAAATATATTAAATCATTTTTCAAATAGATTTTTTTATAAAATTTGATAAAAATTATATACATAATATTCATAGATTGAATATTTTAAAATAAATTCTAATGTTTATGTATAATTAATTATTTTTTAGACATTCTATATTTAGCTCACTATTTTTTAAGTCTTAAAAAAAATTCACTATTTTTGGATAGAATAACAATATTTCAAAATTGTAATTTCTTTAGCTCTATCAGTGTCATCTATTTATAGGGAGAGATAACAGAATTTTGGTTGTATTAGTAGAACAAATAATACTTATTTGATAGAAAAGCTAGTCTCCTAATTTAACTAGGAGAGGGGCTTTTGGACCTCTCCTATATTGACTCCAATTATATGTGTTTTAACCTAACACTTTATAATTTAACCTAATCCAATGCTTTTTTTTCTATTTCCCAAAATAAATATTATTTTTAATTAATTTAATTAGATAAAATAATTTTTTTAATTAAATAATTTTCTCAATTCAATTCTAATTTCGTTAAAGTCATGAAAAATTTATCGTAATAGAATTTATGAAAGAATATATTAAATTTTCATATTCAAAAAATTCACAGTGACCAATTAATTTCATTTCATTTCATTTTCAAACTTCAATTATTTAATTAAATAATAATTTGAAATGATTGATCATCCTCTCAGACTAGCTACTGATCATCGACTTGGTAAGCTATTGCAGTCAATACTTAAATTATTCTCAAGTCATTTCCATACTTAGTGAGAAGGCACATTCATTTCCGATGTAACCTATTTCTCTAACTTTATCATTTCTATCCATTTCTGTTCATTTGATTCAACATGTAATTAATTTATGATTTCAACGAGCTAGCGGAGGGATTGATTGGATATATGTGATTATGACTTAAATAATTTATAATTAAGTTCTAACTTTTCACTTATAAATTATAAACTCATTTAGCCACGAAGTCATTCTACTATAGTATTATGATTGAGCTCTCCTTAATGACATACCATTACGAAGGCTACTCGATCAATACTCGTCTAATGACCTTGTCACAAGTATGCTACTGTTACGTCACGACTTCAGGCCACTTGACGTCGCAATGTCACTTACTGTCGGTTGACGTTATGACGAGGTTGGTTAGTTGTCGGGATATAGACCCTATTTTTGGTAAAAATAAACCATTTGTTATCTATTTCATAGTTTTCAACAATAAGCATTCAATATGTTTACAAATCACCACATTTACTTGATTTAAAACATACCAAAACATTCCAAATAAGTTCAAACATCCAACTTCAACTAATTATCAAGACATTCACTAATTATACAACAATTAAACCTAAACATTTTGATTTCATTAGGACATACCAACCAAATCATTCAAATACCTATTTTACCTATACCATACCAATTTGAAACATGCCAATCCACCTTAACTTCATACAGTTATGTTCATTTTATTAATTAATGACTTATAAGCCTTATACATGAACCAAATCAACCATTCAACAATACCTATCGCAAGCATATCATTTCAACTAGGCATCGTTTTAGCCATTCTACTTACCTCGTTTCACTTTCTTTAATATACCAAGTTCAAAAGGTTTATGATACTCATTTCCAAAAACATCAAATATTGCTTAAATATGCATTACTAGTTTATATGCTATGCTTAACATTCAAAAATCAACATTTTTCATAATCATCTTAAACTTTTCAATTCACCACAACTTATATACATTAAGGTATCATCAAGACATCTTATATATACATGCCACAACTCTAGACTCAAAATGACCAAATAGCTACCGATTCGGTGATAGTGTGAGCTTTAAGATTATATGACTAAGGTGACGATCTACAAGAAAAAGGGAAAACAAGCATGATAAGCATGTAAGATGCTTAGTAAGTTTATAAGTATTTAAACAAAATTTACCTTATCTTTTATCTAAATACAAAAAGCTACCATAACTTGACATAGTTTGGCTA
Source organism: Gossypium australe (assembly GCA_005393395.2). Classification (NCBI taxonomy): domain Eukaryota; kingdom Viridiplantae; phylum Streptophyta; class Magnoliopsida; order Malvales; family Malvaceae; genus Gossypium; species Gossypium australe. The sequence goes on from CM016619.1 coordinate 112,829,553, forward strand.
GACATGACAAATCAAAAAGTGACTATATGTATTATAATGAGGAAACAAAATACTTGAGTGAAGTGCTATATGAAAACGTGTTGATTCTAAAGTGATTAAGTAAGGAATATAGTGACATAGTTTGCTAATTTCTGTTTAGACTAAGGATACTTTTAGGTTCATCTACTAATACAAGTTGTCATTCTGTAATATGATTTGACCACGTAATAACGCTTAGTATCAGTTTAAGCAATAGGCAACCAATGAGCAACGCTTGCTTTGATTTTTGTTTGCGTGCAGAAACCATTTCAGGACAATATACAAAGTATTAATGTAATTCATGAATAGTGTAACACCCCTAACCCGTATCTGTCACCGGACTAAGGTTAAGAGGCATTACCGGACGTATCGGAACTTTTTACGCTCATTTCACAACATCAATCATACAACATCATTCCATAATAATAATAATACTCATATAGTCCCTTTAGAAAGTCTACGTGACCTTAAACATGCTTTAGAGAAGGTTCGGGACTAAACCAATCTCATACGAAAACTTTGCGAAACTTAGAAAATTTTTCTTTCAAAATAGGGCACACGCCCGTTTGGCTCTCAGACGGCCGTGCCTTGGACCATGTCTCAGCCCGTGCGCAAAACTAACTTGAATCGCACAGCCTGTCATACCCACATGGGTTTGGTCTGTGTGCAAATCTAACTTGCTTCGAATTGGGATATTGAAGGACACGGTCGAAACACACGCCCGTGTGCTCAACCGTGTGGACAATTATAGGCCATTTACAAGGCCAAATTGCCACTCATTTTGGGTCATATCTACAAGCATCAAACAAGCATCAATTCATGTCCCAAAGGCAGGCAAAACATACCAATTCAAAGCAACAACTTCACATAAAAATTATGTAATTAATACATCATATTAATCCATTTCAATTCATAGCTTTTCTCAAATCAACCATGAAACTTACCAAAATTGACCATTCATGAACACACCAAAACATACCAAATTTTGCATCACATAGCAAGAACTAAATTCACTCTATAATCACATTAATTATTAGACCATATCATATGGCTATATTTACACAAATCAGAATAAACCATATTAAAGCTAGCCTATACATGCCACATAACCAAAACTCAAAGCTTTTATTTATCGAAATGATAACAGAATACTGTGATGACGTCTCCAATGACTTCCAAACCGAGCAAATCTTCGAAAACCTATAAACATAGCAAAAACACACAGAATAAGCTTTGAAAGCTTAGTAAGCCATAAGCAAATAAATCATCCCAAGATCATTTATATAATTCAACTTGAATAAGCCTAATTTAGTTAACTTCATACACATATTTAATCACTTTTTCTCATATAATCTAATATCACCACATTAAGTAACTTCACTAGGCTTATTTATCGATGAACATATAAACCATGCTTTCAAATTCAAATAACAACCATTATATCATTCATATAAATTAAGCTTGCACAATTTCATTACATAACCAACCGAAACATGGTCATTTATTACATTTCATGCATAAAAATATATCAATTTCTTTTTATGCACTTCCAAACTCGAATAACCATAACAATTCACACATTAAAACCATGTACTATGTTTCATAATTCTCATGTCCGAAACATAGGACCACAATTTTATATAACGAGCATATATGACACATCATTCATTATCATATATTTCACATATCGTCATTTGAATCATACTCACATTTTATATCAGAATTTCATATACAAATCACATGTACCTGAATCCTAAATGGAAAAACACAATTACAATTTCACATTTCTCATATAATTCATTTGATCATAGTTCACCTGGTAATATCCACATCTCATTTTCACATAGATCATATATCAACTGATCATAATCATACTCACTTTCATTGCTCAATTTCATATACATCACAACATACCTGATTCAGATGCACATTCATATACTCATTTATTTCTCGAAATGCCCGTTGAACCGTTCGGAATCTGTAAGGATACACGGATAGCTCTGGAAGCTCGTAAGTGCCAACGTCCCAGACGTGGTCTTACATGTAATAAAATATTGATGACACTGTCCCAGACAGGGTCTTACACGAAATCATATATGATGACAATGTTCCAGACATGGTCTTACACGATATCTCAAGTATATGCCAATGTCCCAGACGTGGTCTTACACGAAATCATATCTCAGAATCCTATGTCATGACATATGTATCCTCTACTATTCCTATGGTTCGTACGATGCTTTCAAACGTCGTAATTATATCGATTCAAGCTCGTAACTAGTTCTCCAACTTTCAATTCAATTCGGCATATATAATACATATACATTCGAATTTAACAGCATTTATTTACTTATGAACTTACCTCATACGGACGCGAGCGGACCGGAACGACTAATCGATAACTTCCGATTTTCCCGATCCAAATCTGATTTCCACTTTTCTTGATCTATTTCAATACAAATTTAACTTTTTCATTCACCAAATCATTCAATTCAATCCATACACACATATTTAGGGCATTTTACAAATTAACCCTTACATTTTCACATTTTGACACTTTAGTCCCTATTTCACAAAATCACAAAATATGCATAATTCAATACAATCAATGCTTGGCCGAATATTCCTACACTTCATATAAGCCCATATATTTCATTTATTTCACATTTTAGTCCCTCAATTTACCATTTTCATAATTTAGCCCAAAATAGACAAATTCATCAAAAATTCAAAGACAAAACATACTAATCTATCACATATCTTTCATATTTCATTAACTATCATCACAAATCTTACAAAATCATCAATGGCATAACTCACAATCTTCATCAAATTCAGAAATTGAGACATGGGCTAGGTAGAAGACAAAGCATCGATCTCAAAAACATATAAATTATCAAAAATCGAGCAAAGAACATACCCGAATTTGATCTTCAAGTTGCTAAACCCTTAAACAAAGAAATTGGCTTATTTTCTTTCGTATAACCGGCCATAAAGATGAACACCCCACTTGCATTTTCATTTGTTTTATTTATTTACATATTAGTATACCAATTACAAAATTAACCTTTGTAATTTAATTATAAAACCATATAACTAATGTCCATTATCGTCCATCTACCATAATAGTGGAATAATTCCATTTTAAGGACTTAGCAATTAATAAACCATAGCAAAATAGTACTTTAACAATTGGTATGCCACTTTTTCATTTTTCGCGATTAAGTCTTTTTTCCAAATTAACCGTTCAAGCGGTACAATTAATTCACGAAATTCTTACACATATTAAATAATATGCTGTAAATACAAAAAATAATATTAAAATAATTTTACGACCTCGAATTTGTGGTCCCAAAACCACTGTTCTGACTAGGGTCTAAACCGGGCTGTTACAACTCTCTCCCCTTAGGGATTTTCGTCCCCGAAAATCTCACCAGAGATTAGATTAAGGATTTGCTTTCACACAGTACATTTCAAATTCACATATAACTTCAGATTTCATATCTCATTAATCTCACAACTAAATTTCTGATCCATTTTTAATTATACGCCGTATCAAACTGAATCTGCTTCTAACTATATTGGGTTACCTTCATTTCTGCTTTATTTCGCTGATGATATTAATCTCATGAATCATTTACTCACAAAGCTCAATCCTGAAACAATTGAGTTAGGTAACTGTCACATACGATACCTCATACAATGTCACTTTTATACTTACTTGATAGTTTATCAAACAGCAACAGTCTTTCTTAGTTGCTTTAAAACTCTAAAACACAACGACAAATAAATATTTCGAGAATTTGGTTTGTGTTTCCCACTTTCAATGCAATTTCATACTCACAGATTACTGTAATCTCTCTCAGAATTTCCATATGAATTTCAGATCTCAATCCAAAACAATGATAACTGACACCATAGGCAGACTTACCAACACAGAAACGAATAACTCAACTATTTTATCAAAAGAGAAAATCTATATGTACAGAGAGATTTCTTCAGACAGTTAACCATATTTCAGATAACTCTATCTTTTTCAATGATAAATATAATCCTAATACAAAATTCATCAACCCTCTATTTCTATAATCAACAAAGTTAGAAATATCACATTTCACACTCATCATCAATATCATATCTTGGACTGTTGTGCATCTTTTTAATCCCATATGAACAGATAAACTACCACCGAGAGTTTCTTGTAGCAGTTGTTGCATATTCGTAGAGCTTTTCAATATACACACTCTATCTCGAAATAACACATAATCATCGATACCACATCAGAGGTTTTGAATCAGAAATCAATTTATGCTAAACCCCTTTTTAACTTATAATTCGCTGAAACATTTCTGAATTTCACAACTTCACTAAATAAACATTTATTTAGCCTCTAATTCAGCTAACAACTGTTCATTACTTGATAAGATCAATCAAGTATTCATCGCTTAAAAAAGCACACAAGAGTTTCCCATTCAAAACATCCAAAACTATAATCATTTTCCTCGGATAAGAATCACTTACAACTCAAAAGTTTTTCGACGATTCGAGTTAACTTTTCTGTGCCAAGTTCGGATCTTTCTCTGACATTAAACATTTTAAACTCTTATAGTCATCATATTTATCAGATAACTCTTTTCATGCATATTTAACTGTATGAAATCACAAGATATCTCAGTACACTCTTTCATTAGAACACACTTCAAACCATTCATTAACATATGACTGAAAATCATAAACTCTTTATTCAACTCAGGCGGAACCAGAACTAGCATTTCGGTTGATAACGTCTTCGTGCAAAAGAAAGTTTCAACAATCGAACTAACTTTAATTTACCACAACATTTCTCAGATAGAATTGTTCCGATAGGTATAATTTTATATCAAATCTTCAAGAATACAATTTCTTCTTCCAAACTATCCCTCAATTCACATGTACATTTAAAGTTTATTTCCAATCTGGTGGATAGATTCAAACACATATAACCCAGTTAACTTTCAATCAAATAATTCAGATCAAACTAAACTACTGAATCAGTCTTTTTGAAGAAATCTTTTCTTCTCGTTAAAAAGGATAACCCAGACATATCATTATGCAGAAGCCACAACCATCAAATAGAAATCATAATGTCATAATAAGACCGGCGTCTTACCCGTAACAATAAATAACATCCGACTACTAATAAATCATTTGAACCCAGGAGAAAATCAAATATGATTTGAACCGCAACCAATGCAGAAGCACAACTTTTATAATTCTGATAACGATACTGTAGTACTCTCAATTTTCAGAACAGAAATTATGATTATGATAGATATAGCCATTTCTGTCAAATAGATATCTCTTACAGATAATCACATAGATTCACAAGAAAACCAGGATAGCAAAATTTCAACATCTGAAGCTACACAGAATATCGAAAAATTACAACTCATATAGAATGATATCAGCCCCGATGATATCCCAAAAAATGTCCAAAAAGAACAATGTGATAAACCGTAATTATAACATATTTTAATCCCACATTTAGCTTGCTTTTGGATGATTTATCTCTTGATTCATGTAAAAAGGTGCTTTTAACCCTTTCTTTTCATGTCTTATACCTAGGAAAGCACCCGAGGATGAAAAGAACTTAAAACGGGCCCAAAACGAAGTAAATGGGCCATATCACGAAATCCACACGGCCTGGGCCAAAGGTCACACGGCCGTGCCTTATCAAGCATCTAGAACACGGCCTCACCCCCGATTTACACGGCCGTGCCTCAATTAAGAAATCCGAACACGGCTCAAAGATTTGTTACACGGGCGTGTGACATGGCCGTGTCCCTGTCGTGGCAAAGAGCAATTTCATTCGGATTTGGACACTTTGGGGCGAAGAAACACATTCCAAGAGCCTATATAAACCCCCTAAGTACCACCTTTGAAAAGGCGGTTAGCTAGGCCAATGAGCCAAGCCGAAAAGGTCAGAGTTGTGGGAATCACTCGAAGTTAGCCAGTTGATCCATCCCAAGAAGCCGGAATTCTACTCAAGACGGCGGATTTCTCCTTCAATTCCTTCAGGGAGTTTTAGGAATTTTTTATGTTTTGTTTTATCTTTTCTCTTGAGATGTTTTCTTTATTTGTTATGAACTAAATCCTTCAGATACCTAAAGGGGATGAAACCTAGATGAATCTTGTTATTATTTTCTGAATTATATGATAAATACTTAGTTTGTTCTTAATTATGCAAGCTTAATCCAAATTTGATGTGCTTAGGTGGAGGAGGAATAGACCCTGCTTAAGTGTAGATCTAGCATAATTAAGCGAAGTTGATTGCACGCCTAGAGATAGGGTGACGAGATTTTGTCGGATTAGGGTGAAACCTAATATGTGAGTCTATAGATCGATTTACTGCTATTCTAAAGGGTTATTATTCGAGAAAGAGATTTCCGTTAATGAACCTAGGGTTAGACGTTATTCGCCTTGAGAGAGGGTTTAATATACGTTAGGGAGTCTTACGGATCAAACTAAGTAAATAAATTGTATGGTTCAGGATTAATTAACAAGTGAAGTCTAGGTGGATTCTTTCTGAGGGTACCGTCGTGATCAACTGAGTTTTTCTTCAAGTTATTTACCAATTCGTTCTTTTTGTCTTTGTGTCTTTAGCTAACTAATTAGTTTAGATTATATTAAAGAACTTCACTTTATTTTAGGCTAAATAATAAAAAGAAGGTTAGTATTAGTACTTTTAGTTCCTTTGGGTTCAATAATCCGGTCTTGCCTAAGCTATACTACTGTTCGATAGGTACACTTGCCTTTAATCGTTGTCAGAGTTAGTTTCCAGGTTCGATCTCATTCATTATAAATTTTAAAACTCTGATTTCAGCGATCAAGTTTTTGGCGCCGTTGCTGGGGAACTAAAATATTAAGAAAGCTCTATTTTTATTACTTTAGCCATTTTTTTTTTTTGTAATTTTATTTTATTTTTAGGTTAAATTTTGATTTTGCTAAACTTTCTTTCTTCTCCTAGCAGGTACCTCTAATTTATAACTAGGAGGAACCCGAAAGGACCATTAGTATACGACAGTGAAATTGAAGCTACTGTTCGTAGGACTCGCAGAGAAATCAAGCGAGCCCTAAATTACATAGAGGAAGATCAAGAAGGTAGATCCAATCCTACTGAAGGGATGGACGAAAATAACCCACAACCACATGATGTGGGGGAAAACAATGCTCCACGTACGATGTTTGATTATGCTAAATCGCATTTAACAGGAGCAGAATCGAGTATTGTTAGACCTGCTATAGCTGCTAATAATTTTGAATTAAAGCCTAACACAATACAAATGATTCAACAATTTGTTCAATTTGATGGTTCGCAAGACGAAGACCCAAACACTCATATAGCTAATTTTTTAGGGTTCTGTGATACCTTCAAAATAAATGGCATTTCTGATGATGCCATACGTCTTCATTTATTTCCCTTTTCATTAAGGAATAAAGCCAAACTGTGGTTGAACTCGTTACCACGAGGGTCAATCACCACATGGGAGCAAATGACTGAAAAGTGTTTATTGAAATATTTCCCACCAGCCAAAACGGCCAAATTACGGAATGATATCTCTTCTTTTGTGCAAATGGATTTAGAGACGTTATATGATGCATGGGAGAGATACAAGGATCTCTTGAGAATGTGTCCACACCATGGTCTACCCTTGTGGCTACAAGTTCAAATTTTTTATAACGGTGTAAACCCCTCAACGAGGCAACTAATTGATTCAGCCACCGGTGGAACCCTAAACAACAGAACTCCTGAAGCAGCCTACGAGTTCATTGAAGAGATGTCACTGAATAACTATCAGTGGCAAGTTACAAGGACTAAACCGACAAAATCAGCTGGAGTTTACAGCCTCGATGCAGTGACCACACTATCAACACAGATAGAGATGATAAATAAAAAGCATTATAGTTTGTGTTCTTTGCAGGTACACCCAGTCATGCAATGCAACGCAAGTGGAACTGTGGCGAATCCTGAGTACCCACCCTACCAACCAGGAGCAGAGAGCGAACAGATGAACTATATAGGTAATAATTTCAGACCCAATAATAATCCTTATAGTAATACTTACAATCCAGGTTGGAGGAACCACCCAAATTTTTCATGGGGAGGTCAAGTAAGTCAAGGAAATCAAAGGCAACAACCTCCTCAAAACTTCCAAAATCAGCCCTATCCGCAAGAGAAGAAGCTAAACCTCGAAGAGATGCTGACAAAATTCATGGCAGCCACAGAAAACCGCTTCCAAGATACTGAGAAAACACTTAAAAGCAACGAGAACCGAGTCGGGGAACTTACTTAGTCAGTCAAGGAAGTCACTAATGCAGTCGAACAACTCGCAAAGTTGATGTCTGAACGACCGATAGGACGTCTACCGAGTAACACTAAGACTAACCCAAAGGAGCAAATCCAAGCCATCACAGATCATAATAGCACAGGGGTAGACGAACCTAATCCAATACAAAAGAACGAGGTAAAGGAAGGAAAAGTTGAGGCAACACAGGAAAAGCCAAAACTAGAAATCAAAGAATACCAACCTCGCATATCTTACCCCGAAGCAATGAAAAGAGATGATACAGAAGAACATTTCGATAAGTTTCTTAAACTTTTAAAGAAATTACATATTAACTTACCTCTTCTTGAAGCTCTTTTTCAGATACCAGATGCAAGTAAATTTTTAAAACAGCTCTTGACGAACAAGCGCAAATTAGACGAGGAGCCACATGTGGAATTGAACGCAGTTTGCTCAGCAATGCTACAGAATAGACTACCACGGAAGCAAAAAGATCCAGGGAGTTTTACTATTCCTTGTTTAATTGGTAGACTAAATGTTGATAATGCGTTAGCTGATTTAGGGGCAAGTATAAATGTCATGCCTTATACATTGTTTAAAAGACTAGGTCTAGGGAAGCCCAAACAAACTAGGATGAGTATTCAATTAGATGATAAAACTGTTAGAATTCCTAGGGGCATTATCGAAGATGTTCTTGTAAAAATCGACAAATTTGTTTTCCCAGTAGATTTTGTTGTCTTAAACATGGATGAAGATAATTCAATCCCCTTAATTTTAGGAAGACCATTCCTAGCAACTGCCAAGACTAAAATTGATGTTGCCACAGGAGAACTCATACTTTGTGTAGGTAACGAATCAATCAGTCTTCAAGCTCTTGACTCAGCTAGGACAACAATCGATGAAGGTAAGAAAGACAATTCATTGATGATCAATTTGTGCAACCTTCATCCCAGGAAACACCACAAGGATACAATCCTGAGCCAAATCGTAGACCCCAAGCCGACAAGGAAGAACTACATAAGGAACAAAGCCTAAAGGTCGACAAACTAAAAGAGCAGGAAACACAAATCAAAGAGGAACAGGAACCGAATGAAGTAAAACCTAAGGAGCCCCCAAAAGAGCTCATAGGAACATCGAATCACTTCAAAATAGGAGACCAGGTACTGATAGACAAAGCCGATCCTCGCATCATCATATCAGACCTGAAAGTAAATGAAGAAATTCCTCTTAAGGTACACAATATCTTCCCGCACGGAACAGTCGAGGTAAGCAATCCAACATTCGACACCTTTAAGGTAAACACTTCTCGACTTGAACTTTTTCAAGAAAATAGAACTGTAAGCATGAGGGAAGATATTCAAACCTTTAAACCTCCTTGATTTTTTTTAATTACGAGAAAAGTCTAGCTTAAGACTATAAACGAGCGCTTCTCGAGAGACGACCCGAGCACTAAAACTATTTAATTTCAAATTTATTTTTCAATTTCTTTTCTTTCCTTCTTTCTTTTTTGAAAATTTAGTTTAACACTAACACAAAAGTGTAGAATGTAGAATTCCAGTCCACACGGTCTTACAAATGGCCGTGTCCGTGGCCATGTGGACCACCAGAATCCCAGTACTGACATAGCAGAGGCCGTACGAATCAAATCCCACCTACTTTTTGACACCACGGATCCAACCACTCCCCCAAGGGCACCGACAAAGTGGCACGGCCGTGCCCCACGACCGTGTGAAGCTACTGACTTGCACACCACGGGAAGAACACGCCCGTGCCTAAAAACCGTGCCAACATACTGACATGTGACCTACGGGCGTTGTTGGCTGAAACACGGGCATGGTGAAATAACACGCATAGACACATGGCCGTGCGAGGAGGCCGTGTGAATCGAAATGCCCTCGGACCATGGGCGTGGGAACGTACCAGATTAGAGCCTCTATTTAAACACTAACCCCCTCCCCATTTTCCTATTTTCCACCTCTTTTGTTATTTCTTCTTCTCAGATTAACCTCTCCATATTATTCTTCAAAACTCTTGAGCTACACCGAAGCCATGCCGAAGAAACGGAAGAAGGCAAGCATAATCTTTTCGAGGAAGACCCTAACACATAAGTTCATGCCGGTCGCTTCATTCCAACAACAAGCCAAGGGTCTTTGAGACCATTTAGTTTTTATTTTTATTTTCTCTTTTGCTTCAATTTCCTTCTTTTTAACAATCTTATGCTTAGTTTAGTTTAATTTATTTTAGCTTCTTAGTGTCAGGTTCGCCAGGCTGCTTGGGAATCACGCCACTTCCGCCACCGCCAGCACCTCTGTCGCCTTAGAAGCCATACCCACCTCACGAACCATCTACCAATAAGGATTCTCAAGCCCTTTTAGCTTCAAGTCTTAGTTTATTTTCCTTCTTAGTCTCCTTTCCTTTTTCTTTCTTGTTTTTAGTTATATATTTAGTTTATTTTAAATGTGTCTTAATAATCCCTAGCTAATCCTTTACGAGCTCCCCAATTTCTTCATCTAACACAGAATCGTCATCCAAACCGACCCCTTCAAACATACATACCACGACCTCTACCATCCTCTAGGGACACCATCCAAAATCAGGGAGTATTCTTTCCCCTTCTCTTTTGATTTATCCCTTAAATCTTATATCTATCTTTGTACATTGAGGGCAATGTATATCTTAAGTGTGGGGGGTGAATATTCATTTGAAAAAAGTGCCTAAAAATGCCTAACTTTTTGCATTATTCTCATATTCAGCCAAATTTTTTTCATTATTCTCAAATCCCTGAATTTAGTCTTGTTTTTAATCAGTTTTCTCATATTACTAATTAGGATGAAATTTCTGATGATTTATGAATTTTATTGACATGTTTTAGATTAAGTCATAGTTAATTGTGCATTGATGATTAAATTAGAAGAATATTAGAGAATCAAGCATGATAAGTCTATTTTTCAGAATTAAAATCTTTGCTAGGTTGTTGAGCTGAATCTGAATATTATCTTGAAGTTTGAAATTTACAAAGTTGATATCAAAACACCCATAATTTTTGTGAGATTTTGAGCCTATTAGAGCATATATCCCTTTTTCATGCTCACTTTATTGATTATGAGTGTATCAACTATGAACTGTTATTCTAGAACTTGCCTCAATTATACATGTTGAGACCACACCTATGATTTGATATACTGATATGATAAAGGCACCTAGGTTTTAACCCACTCATTCCACTAAATAGCCTACCTCCACAATTAATCCCTAGTGAACCCCGTTGATCCTAACAACCCTTTTTATTGACTAACCAGCTAATATTAACCCAAAACCCCTTTTTATTTGTTATCACCATTCCTTTTAACTACCCTTATATCGAGATTTGATTTGATGTGTTGTCTAGTTGTTATCTTTATTTTGAGTAATAGATTCATTCCTTATTATGTAATATTTGATATGTACTTAAAAAAAACAAAGTATATTCATTATTAGTTCTATAATTAAATGAGCTTACATGTTAAAATTCCACATCTTGAGGAAAAAGCTCGTATTATTAGTTCTCAAGTGATGTAATTATTTAGGAATAGTTCAATTTTTGTTAGTTAGGTAATTTGTCAGGTCAGTCTCGATTCTAACCTTCTAATTCAGCCTTTATCCACACCTTTGACCCTAGCCCCATTACAACCCTGTTAAAGACCTTTTCATTTGTATATCATCTCATTTTACAGTGGTGGAGATTTGATTTTCAGGCAAGCCTATGGGATTAATTTTTCAGGTTCGACTTCTGAGAGCTTAATTTTGAACCTTAAACACCTCAAATGATTTGAGTGAATCTTAGTAAGGATGTCAATCCTTGTCGATTTTGAATCAAAGGTAATTATTTAGATAAGGGGAGACACCTACGTTTTTGTGCTATAAATGTATGACTTTGATTGTTTGAATCTTTAGTACTCTTCGGGTTAGATCATCCATGTATAAATTATCTATGAATTATGATGAGACATTGTTGATAAGAATTATGAATTATGGAAAGTTCGTTTTAATTGTAAGTTGAGAATTTTGCTTGAGGACAAGCAAAAGTTTGAGTGTGGGGGTATTTGATAAACCGTAATTATAACATATTTTAATCCCACATTTAGCTTGCTTTTGGATAATTTATCTCTTGATTCATGTAAAAAGGTGCTTTTAATCCTTTCTTTTCATGTCTTATACCCAGGAAAGCACCCGAGGATGAAAAGAAGTTAAAACGGGCCCAAAACGAAGTAAATGGGCCATATCATGAAATCCACACGGCCTGGCCCAAAGGTCACACGGCCGTGCCTTGTCAAGCATCTAGAACACGGCCTCACCCCCTATTTTCACGGTCGTGCCTCAATTAAGAAATCCGAACACGGCTCAAAGATTCGTCACACGGGCGTGTGACATGGCTGTGTCCCTGTCGTGGCAAAGAGCAATTTCATTCGGATTTGGATACTTCGGGGCGAAGAAACACAATCCAAGAGCCTATATAAACCCCCTAAGTACCACCTTTGAAAAGGCGGTTAGTTAGGCCAATGAACCAAGTCGAAAAGGTCAGAATTGTGGGAATCACTCAAAGTTAGCCAGTTGATCCATCCCAAGAAGCCGGAATTCAACTCAAGACGGCGGATTTCTCCTTCAATTCCTTCAGTGAGTTTTAGGGATTTCTTATGTTTTGTTTTATCTTTTCTCTTGAGATGTTTTCTTTATTTGTTATGAACTAAATCCTTCAGATACCTGAAGGGGATGAAACCTAGATGAATCTTGTTATTATTTTCTGAATTATATGATAAATACTTAGTTTGTTCTTAATTATCCAAGCTTAATCCAAATTTGATGTGCGTAGGTGGAGGAGGAATAGACCCTGCTTAAGAGTAGATCTAGCATAATTAAGCGGAGTTGATCGCACGCCTAGAGATAGGGTGACGAGATTTTGCCGGATTAGGGTGAAACCTAATATGGGAGTCCATAGATTGATTTACTGCTATTCTAGGGTGTTATTATTCGAGAAAGAGATTTCTATCAATTAACCTAGGGTTAGACGTTATTCGCCTCGAGAGAGGGTTTAATATACGTTAGGGAGTCTTACGGATCAAACTAAGTAAATAAATTGTATGGTTCAGGGTTAATTAACAAGTGAAGTCTAGGTGGATTCTTTCTGAGGGTATCGTCGTGATCAACTGAGTTTTTCTTCAAGTTATTTACCAATTCGTTCTTTTTGTCTTTGTGTCTTTAGCTTAGTAATTAGTTTAGATTATATTAAAGAACTTCACTTTATTTTAGGCTAAATAATAAAAAGAAGGTTAGTATTAGTACTTTTAGTTCCTTTGGGTTCGATAATCCGGTCTTGCCTAAGCTATACTACTGTTCAATAGGTACACTTGCCTTTAATCGTTGTCAAAGTTAGTTTCCAGGTTCGATCTCATTCATTATAAATTTTAAAATTCTGATTTCAGCGATCACAATGTCACTCCTAAATTTTGAAATCCACAACAACAGAAGCAATATAATCTTCATATATTTTCAACAGAACAATAGCCAGTAGAAATAGAGTATTAGCATCATATAGATTTTACCGTCGACTTTTATATCCACACAATAGAATAAATTATCAGAAAAAGACATAACAATGTCGAACATAACCGAAACAGATCAATGATGCTTTCGTCTATTAATATGTTTTGCTAATGTTCTCATATGATAAGGCTTTCTTTCTGAAATTAAACAATCACATATACCTCGAGGATAAATATACACATAGAATGCCCGGAAGGAATCATAGTAACTGCCCGACTATAACCATTGCATCTAACCATCAATACAATTCAATCATTATTCAACTGTCTAATTCTGCCATCAGAGATTTTCACATTATCCCTTGACCAATAGAAATCAATTCAAAAAATCTTTCAGTTAATACTTTCTTTAAATAACATACCTGAATTGGTCATTTGATCGGAGTTACAGTGGCGTTGCATAATCTGAATAGTCTTCAGAACTTTTCAATATCTCCTTTAATACTATCTTCATTTGCTGATTCATTCTCTTTTCTGACCATATTAGTAATCTTTCAAACATTGATCTCTGTAACTCCACACTCGTGAGCTTATTCATCCCAAAATCTTACAGATTTCATTTTAACATTTCACTAATAAAGGGGTGAGGGTAGTAAAGCATCAAATTTAACTCTCACATACATACACATAACATATACTATCACAAATAGCCAGTTCATTTCTAATTTCACATTCTCAAAACATTTAATAATCATTAACTTATCAACACTTTTGTACTTAACACATAGTTCTAATTCATAATCAAAGCATTTCATATAGTAGTCATAGGCCACATATCACAACTCATATACTCATATCATTACAGCATTTATCAATAAGAGAATATCTTGTATTCTTATTCATATCTTTATGAGTTTCAACTTATCATCAACACATTCACTCAAATATTTGAGTATTTACTTATGTGCTATCAGAACTAGCTCGGTTGGAACACTTATCTGTCTCATCAAAACAATTTTCGTCAGAGTCGGGAGATATCACACTATCGCAGGTTATATATGGCATGTATAGCTAGACTCACTTACGCTATGGTAGTCCTAGAACCGACTAAACCATATGTAACACCCCCAAACCCGGCCTAGATGCTATGGCCGAATTTGATGATGTCACATCAAAGGAAAATCTCAAAACGACTTTGTTTAGCGGAAAACTTAGGTTTAAGGTTTAAAAGCCCAAAAATCTTGAATATTGTTAAGTTAAGATGAAAAGCCCATATTTTAATAAAACGTCCATATGTTGAGTTATTTCGAAAATCATGTTCGATCTTAAGAAATTAAATTAAGTTTAATAAATAAATAGTAACAATAAAACCCATAAGTACAGTCAATTTGGAGTTACAATGCCTTATTACAACCCAACGAAAATGAAGTGTTTAAAATAATAAAGTTATATGAAATAAAGTAACAAAACGTCTAAATCACTTGCAATGTGGCCAACTCCGAGTCCCCTTCCACGTCGAACCATCTACTGTGCATCACCTGAAACATTAAATAAAAGGGTGTGAGTTCGAAACTCAGTGTGTACAACCCTTGGCATTCAATACAACATACAATTATCACATTGGGCCTAAGCCCTATCACAATCGATGGTCTTGGGCCTTAACCCACAATGACCTCATATCATTTCATATGGAAACAAGGCTATGCAAAAACCTCCCCAAAAATCCATCCACTGCACACCATTTCCCTTCCAACCTTATGCACCTGTGGGGATTTCTAAATCGACCCACCCCTTCGCTACACTCCAAAGGTAGCACAAACAGCGGCACTACTCAATGTTGCAGCAAAGTTGCTAATCATATAATGGGCTTAAAGCCACCAGTGGATCCACGGTCGTCAAGCGACTATGCGATCCTCAAGTTCTTCCTCCGTACCATGATTCCCACCCATATGCATCCTAAACAGATTATCGTATGAATGCAGCAAGCACATGAGTAACATCCATAAAACTCATACTCATCACATATGGGTATTTTAGTCATTCTACCCTACAGGGGTATTCTCGTAATTTTACCCTACAGGGGTATCCTCGTAATTCTAACATGTCAGGTTTTAGCTATGAACTTTGGCCCATCAACAAATCCTCGCTGCTAAAGTGAACAGACACTATGCACCAGGTAGGATACTAGAGAAAAGGAGGTGAGCCATTAGGACCGCTTAAGTACCAAGCTCTCCCTAGATCCAATCCTAGACATGCATATGTCCATTGCCACACCTTAACATATCGACTTGTCCATAGACATGTTTTATTATTACAAGAGTTTTATGTAATTCAAGAGTTTGTCAAACTAGGCCTAAAGTCTACTAAACCCTAACATAGATTTCTAAAATATCTTAAGGCCCATTAAGCCCATTTCATGTCATATAGCCCATTAAACCAATTTCATGCTCTATAGGCCATTGGGCTCAATTACGATCCAATCATACAATCGTTCATGCCAATTCATTATTCATGCTCACATATCAACCATTGCCGTTTCGAGCCCACAAGTTCAGCAGGCCCATTTAGCCACTTTCGCCTTTTCAGCTTTTCGATGTTGCCGATATCGTGTGTGTAGTGTTTGTACACACCTGGTAACCACGCTTGCTACAAACCCCTTAATCACGAACCTACAATCGACATCACTTAACGATTAATCATGGCTTAATACACACTTTATTAGAAACCAAAACCTCACCGTAAGCTTACCGTGTGCCACACTTTCTAGTAGCCCTTCCTTGGCTACTATTTGTGATTATCCTCGAGATCTGCACCCAAACATATATCGTCAAAACCAAGTGACCCATATTCCTCATAAGTCACCCCTATAAGCCATATTACATTCAGCCATCTACTAAACCACAACCAAGATGAGTGCACTTACCTCTTGCTAACGATCCTTACCTACCACGTTTGTGATCTTTGAACCTTACCCTTGTTAATACAAAGTTAACGACAAGGAGATGTTAGATAGCCCTTCGGCTTTTAACAAAACTCACTAAGAATATTGACTAAATACTTACCGAAAACCCTCCTTTGATCCTGCGGCCTAGATAGCTACAGAACAAGATTCAACTTTTAAACTTGACCAAAAGTGGGTAACAATCGATTGTGATGAAGGAGAAATAACTAAGAATCGGCACAAGTAGGGCTATATGATATAAAGGTGTATTCGACTTTCACAAAAAGAAAAAGAACACAACACTAATAGGAATTTTCGACAAAAAGAATGATGGGTTCTTCTTTTTCGGCAAATGGAAGAATTCGACTGAGGGGGAGAAAAACAAAATTTTCAAGAACCTCTCAAAGGGATTCGGCACCCTCCTTTTATAGCCAACAGTCGAAACTCCCTTCCTTCAAAGTCCCATTCGGCACCATCACATCCATAAGCGGTACCCGCCTTCTCGTACTGTTTGCTGTTCCGTTTCCTCCTCCATTTCAGCTGGAGGTAAAGACTATCAGATTTTAGGAATCCGGAACCGATCTCAAGTTTCTTTCCGACATGGAGGACCGAATTTTCCTCCTCTATCAGCTCACAAGACCAAGTCAAACACTCCAACGAAAGAGTTCTATTTCCACACAACTCTTGTTGTCCACTATGCAAAATAAACACTCCCAAAATACCTTACCACTACTCGAACCTTGGACCTCTTCACGCCACCTTGTAGCTCCCCCAAGTGACGCCATCTTGCCACTGGCCCACAGGCCCACTTGTGTCTTATTTTCCTTTTATCTCGCTTAAGAGGCCTAAAGCCTGAGACTAGGGTCCCACTATGGCAAAAATTAACTTTTCCCCTATGGTTTTCCCTATCCTTAAGACTTCAAATAAACCCGGTAATACCACAAAATTAATATTCTAAGTGCTACTCACACATACCAACTTTAGTGCACAGAAATTAGGGTTTCGGGATTTTAGGGCATTACAATTCTACCCCTCTTAAAAAATATTTCAGCCTCGAAATTTACCTGATTGAAACAAGTAAGGGTATTATCATCGCATTGCCTCCTCGGGCTCCCAAGTAGCCTCCTCGGCATTATGGTTACGCCAAAGCACTTTGACTAAAGGGACAGACTTCCTTCTTAGTACCTTAACATCTTGATTAATTATCTGAACCGGCTCCTCTTCAAAAGTTAAGTCTGGTCTAACCTCGATCTCCTCGACCGTTACGATGTGAGAAGGATCTGAGCGATAACGCCTTAACATTGACACATGGAACACATCATGTATTTGGTTCAGTTCAGACGGTAATTCTAGCTGATAGGCAACTGGCCCAATTCGCTTCAACACCCGATATGGCCCAATGAATCTAGGGCTTAACTTACCTTTTCGACCAAATCTTAACACCTTCTTCCAAGGGGAAACCTTGAGAAAAACCATGTCCCTTACAGCATACTCAATCTCTCTCTGCTTGAGGTCAGCATACGACTTCTGCCTATCTGCCGCCTCCTTCAACCGATCCCGAATCAACCTTACCTTATCTTCGGTGTCAGCTACCAACTTCGGACCAAAAACTCGCCGCTCACCCAACTCAGTACAACAAGTCGAAGTACGACATCTTCGCCCATATAGTGCTTCATATGGAGCCATTCCAATACTTGCCTAATAACTATTGTTATATGTGAATTCAACTAACAGCAAATAATCCTCCCAACTACCTCGAAACTCTATTACACACCCTCTTAGCATATCCTTCAAAACTTGAATTACCCTCTCCGACTGACCGTCAGTCTGAGGGTGGAATGGCGTACTAAAATCCAACCTCTTACCCAATGCTTCATGCAGCTTCTTCCAAAAGCGAGACGTAAAACGAGGATCTCTATCAGATATAATAGAGATCGGAACCTCATGCAATCTCACAATCTCTGCCACATACAACCGTGCCAACTTCTGTACTGAGTAGTCAGTACGGACCGGTATAAAATAGGCAGACTTAGTTAACCGATCCAAAATGACCCACACAGAGTCCTTCTTAGCAAGCGTCAAGGGTAGCCCACTAACAAAATCCATAGTAACCCGCTCCCACTTCCACAGTGGGATCTTAATCGGTTGAAGTAATCCTGATGGAAACTGATGTTCCGCTTTCACTTGCTGACATACCAAACATTTGCCAACAAACTCCGTAACCTCGAGTTTCAATCCCGGCCACCTATAAAGCTCTCGTAAATCCCGATACATCTTGCTACCTCTGGGGTGCATAGCATAGGAACTACTATGTGCTTCCCGCAATATCGACTTCCTTAGCTCTCCGTCCCTAGGCACACAAATTCTACCACGGAAACACAATAACCCATCACCATTTATCCCAAACTCCGCCATTGCCCCATTCTCAACTTACTTGAATCGAGAACTCAGAGTTTCATCCAATGACTGTTTAACTCTAATCTGCTCAACCCACAGTGGCTTCACTTGCAATTCGGCTAACAAACTCCCGTCACTATACAAACTTAACCGAGCAAACATTTCCTTTAAATCCAACATAGCCCTACGGTTTAGCGCATCGGCCACCACATTCGCTTTGTCTGGGTGATATTCGATCATGCAATCATAATCTTTTAACAGTTCCATCCATCTGCACTGTCTCAAGTTCAACTCCTTCTGAGTCAAGAAGTACTTCAGACTCTTGTGATTTGTATAAATGGTGCATTTCACTCCATACAAGTAATGCCTCCAAATCTTAAGTGCGAAAACCACTGCTGCCAACTCCAAATCGTGGGTTGGGTAATTTCCCTTGTGAGTCTTAAGCTGGCGCGACGCATAAGCAACAACCTTCCCTTCCCGTATCAAAACACAGCCTAAGCCCACGTGTGACGCATCGCTATAAATCGTCAACTCCTTTCCGTGCTCTAGCTGAATCAGAACAGGGGCCTCCGTTAAAACCTTCTTAAGCTTCTCAAAGCTTTCCTGCTTTTTATCAGTCCACACAAACGACACTCCCTTCCGTAGTAGCTTGGTCAAGGGTGCAGCGATTAGGGAGAACCCTTCAACAAACCGCCTATAGTACCCTATCAGGCCTAGAAAACTCCGAATTTCTAACACCGTCTTAGGTCGTTTCCAATCCAACACTGCTTCCACCTTCCGATGATCAAATCTAACCCCCTCAACTGAGACCACATGTCTTAAGAAAGTGACTTCTCTTAGCCCGAATTCGCACTTGCTAAACTTGGCATAAAGTTGCTTCTCTCTTAGAATTTGCAACACAATCCTTAAGTGTGTATCATGATCAACCTCCGTTCTCGAGTACACCAAGATGTCATCTATAAAGACTACTACGAATTGGTCTAAGTACGGTTAAAAAACCCAGTTCATAAGGTCCATAAAAGCAGCAGGTGCGTTCGTTAGCCCAAAAAGTAGTCCATAACGAGTTTTGAAAGCTGTCTTATACACATCTATTTCCTTAACCCTTAGTTGATGGTACCCTGAACGCAAGTCAATCTTCGAGAAAACTGAGGCTCCCCTAAGTTGATCGAAAAGGTCATCTATCCTAGGCAGACGGTACTTATTCTTACTGGTTAACTTGTTCAATTGCCTATAATCGCTGCACATCCTCATGGACCCATCCTTCTTCTTCACAAATAATACCGGTGCTCCCCATAGAGACACACCTGGTCTAATAAATTCGCGGTCCAATAACTCCTGAATCTGGGCCTTCAACTCCACCAGCTCCTTCGGTGCCATCCTATAAGGTGCGATGGACACTGGAGCCTTACCAGGTAACAATTCTATTCAAAACTCCACTTCTCTATTGGGAGGTAACCCAGGCAATTCCTCCGGAAAAACATCAGGGAATTCTTTTACTGTTCTCAAATCCTTAACAGTAAAACTCTTAGATTCCAAATCACTAATGTAGAATAAGTAAGCTTCACAGCCCTTCCTCACCAACTTCTCTGGCCTTAAAGCCGAAATCACGTTCGACAAGTAATCACGTCGTTCCCCGATCACCACTACCTCATCATCTTCCACAGTTTTTAACACCATCCGTTTCGCAGCACAATTTAAAGTTGCCCGGTGCCTCGTCAACCAATCCATGCCTAAGATGATGTCAAACTCACCAAACGGTAATTCCATCAGGTCAGCTAAGAAGGTAACTCCTTGAACTACCAATGGCACATTCCTAAACAACTTGTTAACTTTCACCGGTTGCCCTAAAGGACTTAACACAGTCATCTCATTCTCAATAATTTCAAACTCAACCCCTACTGTTTCAGTTCTATTGCATGCAATGTACGAATGTGTCGGCCCCACATCAATTAGTGCAATATAAGGTAGCTCACTAATAAAGAATGTACTTGTTATTACATCTGGTGCATCTCCTTCCTCTCTGCGACGTGCAGCATATACTAAGGCTGGCTGTCTTGCCTCTGCCTGTCCTGCACCTCTCCGCTGTGCTCCACGTCCTCGTCCTGCGCCGTTGCCGCCTTTGACTTGTCCACGGCCCCTTGGTGGTTGTTGACCACCCCTTTGTGGCTGAAAATTACCTCTACCATCAACTCGCTCCTGATTTGGCCTTCTCGGGCATTCTCTAATCTTATGTTCCACAGACCCACAGCTCAAACAAGCTCCTATTCTTCTCCAACATTCACCCGTATGCCCTTTTCCACACACCTCACAAGGTGGTGTCCCGGTATTAGCAACAGCAACAGGGGCCACAGCTCTAACCGGCCCATTCACTCTGGCCCTTCTCGTAGGCCTCTGTCTGGCCCCCATAGCTTTCACGTTCTGTTTGTTCTTGCCCTTCTCCTTTTCACGGTGGAGGCGTTTCGTGCACTTTACTTCCTCCGCTATCTTTGCTTTCTCCACCAAGACCGCAAAGTCCCGCTCCCTGTGTGGAGCAATAAGCACCCTAAGGTTGTCTCTTAACCCATCCTCGAACTGAACGCATCTCTCAGACTTCGTTGCGACTATTCTTTTGGTATACCGACTAAGGCGCAGAAACTCAGCCTCGTATTCTGCTACCGACTTATCTCCCTGAATCAGATTTAAAAACTCCTTCCTTCGGGCATCCACATAGCCTGCTCCAATATACTTCCCCTGGAATATCGATTTGAAGAACTCCCAAGTGATCTACTCCGGTTGGTTTCCCTCCTTTACGGTCAACCACCACTGATAAGCTTCATCCCTCAATAAAGATATCGCCCCTTTTAAATTTTGTTCCGTCGTGCAATCCAGGTCGTCCATTATTCTTTCCGTTGCTTCTAACCAGTACTCCGTCATATTCGGGGCCACCCCAGCTACTCCTTTGAAAATCTCCGCCCCATTAGCTCAGAGTCACTCCACGATTGACCCACGACTTCCCGTACCATTATTGGGCCTAACGAACCTTTCTAAGATTCTTAACATATCCTGCGATACTGCATCTTCTGTAGCGGCAGCCCGCTCATCTGGTCTCATTTCAGCTACTGGTGAGGCCGGAGCCTCCACTACTCCAACGTTGAGCATATGGCCTGACTCCCAAGGCCTAGCCCTAACACTTCCACGGCCTCGGCCGCGACCTCTTGCACCTCTTCTAGCGCTCATCGTTGCATGCGTATTTCTGGATTAGAATTTTATGAAATTAGTGCATGGTTCCACTTTTAGAGCACATGTCTTATGTAAATAACAATTTAGAAGTTATTTCACGGTCATAAATCCTCTACAGGCTTCTGTTTCCTACGGGCTTCAATCTCTAAAGACCTATTGTTTAAAGTAGCCCAATACCTAAATATAGTTCAGTAATTTGAACAGTAAAAGAACAGAAAAACTTACTTGGCTCGACGTCAAGGGCTCGGTGAACCACACTACAAGAATCCTATCAAACTTTTTAATCTATTTGTTTTTAAAACCTAAAATCTAAGGCCCATTTCATAGCCTGAGCTTTGCAACCGGGCTCTGATACCACTAAATGTAACACCCCAAACCTGGCCTAGACGCTATGGCCTAATCGGATGATGTCACATTAAGAAAAATCTCAAAACGACTTTGTTTAGCGAAAAACTTAAGTTTAAGGTTTAGAAGCCCAAAACTCTTGAATATTGTTAAGTTAAGATGAAAAGCCCATATTTTAATAAAATGTCCATATGTTGAGTTATTCCGAAAATCATGCTTGATCTTAAGAAATTAAATTAAGTTTAATAAATAAACTGTAACAATAAAACCCATAAGTACAGTCAATTTGGAGTTACAAGGCCTTATTACAACCCAACGAAAATGAAGTGTTTAAAATAATAAAGTTATACGACATAAAGTAACAAAACGTCTAAATCACATGCAATGTGGCCAACTCCAAGTCCCCTTCCACGTCGAACCGTCTACTGTGCATCACTTGAAACATTAAATAAAAGGGTGTGAGTTTTGAAACTCAGTGTGTACAACCCTTGGCATTCAATACAACATACAATTATCACATTGGGCCTAAGCCCTATCACAATCGGTGGTCTTGGGCCTTAACCCACAATGACCTCATATCATTTCATATGGAAAAAGGTTATGCAAAAACTCTCCCCAAAAATCCATCCGCTACACACCATTTCCCTTCCAACCTCATGCACCTGCGGGGATTTCTAAATCGACCCACCGTTTCGGGAACACACCTGATATCAGGTGCAAAAACTATCCCGAGCCTACCAGAACCTAAAAACGCACCTGATATCGACTTGATGCAAAAACTATCCCGAAACGCACCTGATATCAACTTAGAAAACTTCAATTTTCTGCGTTTCGAAAACACACCTGATATCGACTTGATGCAAAAACTATCACGAGCCTACCTGAACCTAAAAATGCATCAAAACAATGCTCAATTTTAGTCTTCACGTACGATTAAACCGAAAACCCAAAACCAACTCCAACATAAATCAACCATTTACTGCTACTCCAGCACCCCGAAAGATTAACCACTATCCCACAAGAGTAAAATCACGATCTTCTCAACTCGCTATTGCCCAAAACAAAGGTATAACCTCAATCAACATTTGGAGAAACCATAAGTTGCAGAATAGAAAACCCTTACTTACCAAAACGTTCGATGAAAACAAGACTAATGAAAGAAAAAGTGTAACAGCCGACAACAGAAACCAAAATCGAAGGGGAGAAAAGGAAAAGGAAAACGGCAGGGAACAGAGGTCCAACATCAGTTTTTTTTCTTAGGAAGAGGGAGAGAAAATTTTGCAAAAAACAAAATAGCAATTTCTGATAACCCCCAAGTCCCATATTTTCCTCCCACTAACCCCCTATCTCAGACTTTCAATACAACCGAAACTCTAACAGACAACAGAGAAAAAATAAACTCCTTCGTTCGCGCAGGGATTCAAACATAGAATTCCACACAACACCCTGACTCCTTTACCACTCAAACCAACAGGCTCATTCTGATATGGTTTTACAAATAATTTAATATAAGCCCACTAAGTAAGAATAAGGCTTAAGTCAGAAAAATACCAAAATTTACCGAAGGTAAGGCTTGAACCCAAGACTTCTCAGACACACCCAGAACACTTAACCACTAAAGCAGGTACACATTTGTCAAGATTTTACAAAAGCAGACATAAGAAATTTAGGGCGTTACATCTGTACCCTTGTAACTTTTGAAGTTGGGTCACACAGCTAAGCCACACGCCCGTATGCCAGGCCGCGTAACTCTCGAAATGCCCTCACACGCCCGTGTGTCAGGCCATGTACTAAGCTCTGTAACTGTCTGACTTGCAAACCTTGAAACCTATAGGGGACACACGGTCGTGTCGCATGGTCATGTGTCACACACGGTTGAGTCACACGCCCATGTCTCAGGCCGTGTAGACATGAGATTGGTCAAATTCAAGCAATTACCATCACCAATACAAGCATGTACCTAAAAGCAATTTGTGCCCAAACTCAAAATATCATAACTTTACCAAAACATACATGAAATAACCAATTCAATAGATCATTATCATTTAACCAATATGCCATACAAGGCACCTCAATTGCAACATTCAAACTTACCTAAACATATTTATATACTTAACCACATTTGATTCATAAACATCTAGTTCAATACCACTTCCAAAACATACCCTAACTTGACCATATTGAGATCAATTCATCACATACCACTTTGACCACTCAAACATGCATCAAAACGTTGCCAAATTAACACATACTAGAAAGGCATCAATAAGTACCAAAATGACACTAACCAACCAACACCAAATGGAAAAGAAAACTTATACATGTCAATATCATCAACTAACATTCAATTAGATACCAATAAAAGTCCACCTATACATGTCATTATAACCTTAGCCAAAACATCAAAAACTACCCATATAATCGCCGGGGTGTAATAGATCTCCGACAAGCTTCCAACTGATCGAGCTTCTGATAATCTATGAAGTAAAGGAAAATAACTACGTAAGCAATGAATGCTTAGTAAGCTCATATAAAATTTTAACATAACATTCATTTCAATAATGAACTTTATAGGGTAAATATAAACATATACCAATGTCACAAGATTTATAAAACTACATAACCATCAACTCACAAATGAGTAAATCCCTCTACAACACGTATACTTTTCATTCATATCATAATAAGATCTTATAAGTTGTATTACATAATCATCAACCTTTTTCTTAAGACGATGAACCATTCCATTTACTTACTTACCATTCCATTTACTTTACTTACCATTCCATTTACTTGCATAAGCTTAAATAACATTATCAATTCATGAGTTAGTGTGTTTATTCATGACATAGGTAAATTCATCTATAGCATAAGTAAATTTCTTACATATAAGTAAGTTCTTTAACTCTTCAATCCTTGTTTATCATCATATTACATCTCAATTATGAACTTACCACTTCATTACCTTTTCTTACCCGTATTATTTGCATAATACAAGACAAAAGCATAAACATCATCCAATTATACAAGCTTGACACAAGCCTAAATATCACCATCAATACACAAGTTAGTACATTTATACATAACTCTTTTGGATCAACCACATGATGAGCCATTTCATAAGAATATATATATATATATATATATATATATATCTTTTGATTCATACAACCTTTTCATGCACATAAGCATATTTCCATTTGGACAATTACCATTTCAATGTATATCATTAAGATTAAGCATGATAAAATCCAACCATAAGCTTGGCACAAGCCTAAGCATCATCAACAACACATGTTAGTGCATCAACTCATAATTCACTTGAATTAACATAAGGTAAGTCATTATACATGAACAACATCATTTAAAATCATCAATTTTGTGAACATAAACATACTTTCATTGAACATTTCCTTTTCAAACCTTTTCATATATTCATGACATAAGTCATTCAAATACTTACCATTCCTTTCCTTTTCATGTCCGTTGAACCATTTAGAATAACATCGGATACGCGAGAAAGATCACACAAAGTGTGCTAAACATATAGTCGTAACCTTTCCTTTTTCCTTTACATTGTTGCTCATTCGAACTGAGAAATGGGTCTGCTCACACAAGATGACGATCGGAATGTAAGCTACACGATGCTACTCACACAAACTGTTGAGTATCAACAACAAATGCTAAACCTTAGCCATCGGTAAGACATTCAGGACTAGCACCCAAAACATGGTAACCCTAATGACATGTCATTTGTATCTTACGAATTCCTAAGGTTCAAACAGGGCTCGATAACCGTCAATCCGTCATAATGTAGATATCTTCACATATATATTGATTCATTTACATTAAAAACAACATAATAAACATTTAATTTAATTAACATTATAATCATTACAGTTTATACGAGCTTACCTAGCTAATTTGCAACAATGACTAAGTATAGAGGCTATTTGGTAATTTTCTCTTCTCCTCGATTTTCCACTCGTTCTTGATCTAAATTAATAATTTCATTCAATTCATTAATTTAGATAGTAAGACCAATTCATTTTATGCAATTTAGTATTTTTTTACATTTTTACAAAATTACCCTCAACTTTTCATTTTTATTCAATTTAGTCCGTATGTCCTAATCATGCAAATAAACCAATTTTATTGAAAATTCATACCAACCGAATGTTACTAGCATCCATTACAGCCCACATATGTAACAATTTCACACCAAGTCTTTGAATTGTTATTACTTTAGCAATTTAATCCCTAAACATTTAAATCATTAAAAATTACTTAACAAAATACTTATAAATAACAACTAATACTTCAAATTCATCATTTAACATTCAAAATCTTTAACAGTTTCAAAAACAAAGGTACAGACTAGCTGGACCTAGTTGCAACGATATCAAAAACATAAAAATTACGAGAAACAGATAGTTTAGGGGGAAACTTTGTTAGCCGAAACTTCAAAACCTCCCATGGTGGTTCAGTGATGAACAAAAAAATTAGACACTTATTTTTTTAACCTTTTATTCTTTATTTTTAATAATATAACATATAAAACATATTTAATTAAAGGAAATTAAAGTTTTAACCATCCACCAACTTAAAAATGGTTAATTTATCCACTAAGGCCATCCAATTATGTTTCTTTAATCAATTAACACCTTTAAAATAATAACGATTGACTTTTTCAACAATTACGATTTAGTCCTTTTTGCTTAATTAACCATTTAACAGTTAAAATTTCTTAACAAAACTTTAAGAAAACCTTAATAACACTCCATAAATATTTAATAAAATATTTACGGCTTGGTTTGTAGAAACGAGGTCCCGATACCTTATTTTCTAAAACCACTTGACTTTAGGTTCATACCACTTGAACCTAATTATTCATTCAAATAGCATAAATTGCCAGTTCAAAATTTATTTAATACCATAATTGACTCATAAATATTTAATAATAATATTTACAAACTTACTCGTCAGATTTGTAGCCTCGAAACCACTATTTCTGATACCACTGATAAACGGCTATTACACATAATATATTTAGTTAGCTCTATTATCTTACACAGTTTTTAGATTTATATGATTAAACTATTTCAAACTTAATTGTCCTTGTTACCTCGCATAAATACTAAGAAACCCTTAGTTTAATATGATCAGTAAAATGCATGTTTCACTAAGTAAAAGATCTGAAAGGACTTAATTTGGTTTCCAAACTCATGAAAGATCGAGTTGCCATGGAATGTTTTCCAAACACTATTAAGCATGATGAAAATGAATTAAGTTTATTAATGAAATTATCCTAGCCTATACATGTTATTGATTGTTGAAGTTGTGTTTCTGTTGTTAAAATCCATCTCATCCATTTTAAACATTCATTTCCTTTGCATTTAGGTTAAATTGCATTAGGGATCAATTTTGCATTTAGTTGAATTAACCTAGTTAAATCATCATCACTCAAATTATTGTGTTTTTATATCAGATTGTGAATTTATAATTTTGCAAATAATCAATTAACACAGACAGTCCCTGTGGAGACGATAACTCATTTTACTTACTTATTACTTGAATGACTGTGTACACTTGCACATAAATCCCGCTACATCTTCACATTAGAATAGAAAACTTCCAACTACACGAACATGAAAATAAAATAAAACTAAAAATTGAATAGGAAAAATTATTTGTCTACTTCTGCACACCAATTACAGTGACCCTGAGGTTGTTTATATAGGCAATGGGCTACTTGGTGTCCACTCAACCCTAGATACATTTAGATATCAATTAATACAATATTTTGATCAAGGCTACGGTCCAAATATGGAAATATCCCAAAAGTTTTGTCCAAAGAATCAGCCATATTTTGGTCTGCGATCGTCACGTCATCATGACATAGGAAGACTCTTCGTCAGGACATCGCCATTATGAGTTTCTTCCCAAAATTATCGCGTCGTCGTGACAAGAGGAAGATCCTTATCACGACATCAAGTGCTTTTTCGTCTTGGCAACTTCGTTTCTCTATCAGGCTCCCTTATCTCGCGTCCCAATCATCCATTGCATTCTTGGACCTGAATAGTCACTCACGAGGCCCAAGTCGGCCTTACGAGTCATCAAAATAGCAGAAAATGCGTAAAAACACTTATTTTATTAATATTTAGCTCCTAACCTACTAATACTGAAAATGTAATAATTAATTACAAAATGCTAAGAAAACAAGGTCGTTAAGTGCCGAAATGTATTTAAACATACCCGACCCAATTTACCGAATCTGGATATAATATGTCACAATACTTACACAGTCAAATTTTATAATCTACAAAAACTATATTGAATGTACCTCGTATCTTTATAAAATCCTTTCTAAGAAAATAGGTTTGAATAATACATTTATAATTTGTCAAAACTTCCAAAGGTAAAATAAGACCCTACATCAAATTGTCTAATAGAATAGACATATTCGTAGTGTATATTACTATTTGTCATTTGAAAAACATATTTCTATAAATGTCCCTCCATATGCATAATATTTCCTTTCATCTACCACCTTGGCGCTTCCCTAGCTTGGCTCCTCCTAGCGGACTGGTTCAATTTAAAAAGCTGCATACCAAAAGATGCATATAAATTCCAAGGAACTTAGTGGGTCTAACTCATTATTACCTTTCAACAGTGTTGTAAAATTTCTCAACTCAAGGGTTTGGATCCCCTCTCAGACCTTTTCGGATACCTTCTGGTTCTTGATTAGTGGATATACGTCAATCTTTGTACTTAACCATCTTATACTCATCTCACCCGAATGGCAGATCTCAACTGTACACCATTCTTTAAATCTCATTACAGAATCTCTTTTATGTTTGTAGTTAGATACGATTCTCAAAATGATACTCAGCGGATACTACTCTTGACGGATTCCTTTATAGAACCCAATGATTATCAGAATACCAGTTACATCATATTTTCAAATTAGTAAAGACAGACATACTTACTTAGAAGAATACAACATTTTAATTCAAGTAATAGAATCCCAAATGACTTCAATACATAACCTAATAAATTCCAAGTTTGGCAATTTACTAAGGCGAATTCATCAATTGGTTACTCTGTCAAGAATTCTATCGGAAAATGTCTCACAAGCATACCCAGATCTGACGCAAGGCAGATTAGCACATTAAAACGTGATCATTATAGAATTCACTCTATGGATTTCCCATAAAACACACCACGAAGACTTCCCAAAGAATTCGCCACAAATGCTTTCTAGAGAATTTTGTGTTTATTGTCCCGACGGACCATCTCTGTGGATGGGGCTTCTTCCACATAGTCTTATACCTTCACACCCACTTGGCATATTATCATACGATGTCATGGCCATAGACTTTCCACATATTTATTTCGTGATCTGTCAATCCAGTTAACATTACAGCTGCCCCATCAGAGGCTACACAATAAATCTTCATTTTTCACAGTGATTTGTCTGTCCAGTTAGCAATATACCTACCCTATCGAAGGCAACACAAACATACCTCTTTCTCACCTTTTTGCATAACCTAGAAATTGTCAAGTACTAGAATCATATAATAGGAAAGTATTAGGTAATGACTACACACACGCTAGCAACATCTTATATCACACAACGTCATATCATGTCGCACATTGTTCACCTCATTTACATATTTATAGATGCCTCTCAGAAACACATATACACATAATTACATGACATGCAGAAGTCGGGTTTAGAGACTCACTAGAGACTCACCTATACCTCGGCCCAAAGCTTCTACTTCAATAGTCATTCTCGACCTAACAGCAGCAACTGCTTAAACGATCATAAGATTTCCATTAGAATCCACATTACAGACATTTTACTAATATTTCAACTACAAGTGACCCCTATGCAGGGCCTTCCTGTAACACTCTTCCCTTCTATAGTCGTAACGTACAAAGCTGTAAGACTTACCAAAATGCTGAACATTTATTCATTAAACGAGATCTTAGTTCGATGTTAACGAAGAAGAAGAAGAAGGAGAAGGAGAAGAAGAAGAGAATGTTGAGGTTAGAAAGAAGAACTTGAACATTAAACAAATAGAAAAAATCATTCAAAGTGTCCCTTTTCCCATAAATATATTTTTGGTCCCCTGATTTCCCTACCAAATCCAGGGTAGGTACAATAAAATCTGATAAAGGTTTAACTTACTATTGACTAGTCATGGGGAGGGTCAAATTAATCTAATTGAATCCTGTTGAGAAACGGTCGGCCATACTGCTTATGATAATTTGTTTAGTTGGCTTGTTTCAGTGTACAAGTAATCTTTCACATATCTTGCTACTCTGCCCTTTACCCTGATCTCTGCTTCTGTTGCTGCGGAATCCCAACAACTCCTAACCAAACCCGATACAAAATCCAATTGGATAGTATTTATGCAATTTGGGTGCACCATATCATGGTGGTGACTCACGTTCAACGTGATCTTAAAGACAATTAAGTCTCCTACAGGTTCCTTGTAACACCCCAAACTCGGCCTATGCGTTTCGACCGGATCTGGCATGTCACGGCTTGTACTTTGAAAACTTTTGCTTTGTATGTTATGGAAATCATAAGTCAATTGAACATTATTTGGATAGATAGGTGGCATTTTAAAAATATGGAATCCTTTATATTATTATTATTAAAAGCATAACAAACCTTATCATAAATTCATAAGTTGCTTAACATTGAAAACAACTTAGTTGAATGAAAAATAGGGGCCTTATTACATAAATATTCTCGAAATAACAATGAAATAAAGTAAACTTAAAGAAATCCCAATAGAAAATAACTTGTAGAAATAGAACTTGATGGCCCCTCGAGTCCTTCTCGGCTTCCAAGTCCATGATCTACTGTTCATCTGGAAGAGTAGAGAAAAGGAAAGGGTGAGTCACAAAGACTCAGTGTATAAATCTCAAAACACATATCGACCTGAGCCCACAAACACATTATGGGCCCTGGCCCATACAGGAATGCATCAATCATAATCACATAATAAACAATAAAGAATGAATAACC
Source organism: Gossypium australe (assembly GCA_005393395.2). Lineage (NCBI taxonomy): Eukaryota > Viridiplantae > Streptophyta > Magnoliopsida > Malvales > Malvaceae > Gossypium > Gossypium australe. The sequence goes on from CM016619.1 coordinate 112,861,362, forward strand.
CAACCCATCCTAGGTTTGCATGCTCTACACACCAACCTGTACCAACCATCACACCGTGGGGATTTCTACAATCAACCCTCCATCCGCTACACACCAAAACGACAGCCGTACTGCCTATTCCTATTAAGTAGGAATCATTAAACGTGGCATAGCCACCGATCACTATGTGACCTTACATTTAAATTATGTGGGATTTCTACCACCGATCACGAAGTGACCTATCATACACTTCCCCTTCAATTATCATCATTCCCACCCCATGCATACAAACATAAAGAAAACATCAAGCAGACTTATATATTCTTCGATACACATAGGGAGTTCTATGTTTACGTACCTGGTATCCTTGCCTAACCCTTTTTAGGGTTCCATTCGACTGTCTATACAGCCTTATTCTGGCTTTTTAGCCCATAACATACATAAATAAAAATACATACAGGTTTATTAGTAGTGTGTTAGAGATCTACACACCTGATTACCGATAAAACGAGGCTTTCTATATTGATGCTATCCTTAGTCGACACAACTGCTATCTGCCTAAGATGTTGTTCAGAAGCTGGTCCACAACCAATTGGCCAATCTCGAACAGCAGATACTGCTCGTTTCTTAAACTTAGGGATTCTTTCTTTTACCTTAAAATCCCGAAATTGGAGACTTATGATTTTCGGCTTTTAGATCTAGTCGACTAAGCTTCCTTAGCTTAGGAGATTCGGCTAGCACTAGGGAGAGGATTTGGAAATGCCAATGGAAGATTTAAATGCCGGAAGTATAGAACAATTCCTCAAATAGGATGAATAAAAGAAAAAGCGATGGATGCTTCGGCTTTTTAAAGAAATCGGCACAAGGGAAAAGAAAGTGGGGAAAAGTTTCAACTTTTTGAAGTAATTAAAGAAAGAAATTTGGAGAGGGAGAGGCTAGGGAATTTCAGCACTAAGGGAGAGGATTTTAGGGTTTTCAATGTCAGAAACAAGGAGCTAGCCCCCCTATTTATAGATTTTTGACACCTACTGCTAAATACCGAAAACGCCATTAAAATTTAAGCTAGAAGAGAGGAGAATTTCGGCACCCTCTATGCCATGTAGTAGCCAAATTTTACACTCCTCTAGGTGGTGGATTTTCGGCCAACGCTTCCTTTGAAGATAAGCTCCTAACTTTTCTCCTTTTTATCTATTATATTATCACTTAAAAATCCACATAATTTTTCCTATTTTATAGCCTTGTAGCCGTCCACCTCTTACTAACCCTAATGCCAAATTTAACTCACTTAAATTAAAAGATCTGGGCCTCATTAAACTTAAATTTTGGGCCCCTAAATCCCTTGTGTGTGGCGTCACTACTAATTCCCTTATAGTGCCACTTATTATTGGGCCACAAGCCCATGTTTGGCATTTTAAACATAATTACCACCTTTTTAATTCCTTAATGCCCAAGCTAATAATTTAATCAAGGCCTTAGCCTAATCCTGTGCCCAATTTGGACCCGTATCGCTTAAATTGACCTATTAAAGTTATCCCTACACTAAATACATAGGCCCATAAATTTAGGATGTTACAATTCTACCCCCTTAAAGAAATTTCGTCCTCGAAATTACCTGGTCAGAAAAGATGAGGGTATTGCTGCCTTATTGCTTCCTCGGGTTCCCACGTAGCCTCCTCAGAACCATGATTCTGCCACAGCACTTTAACCAATGGAACCGTTTTTCTTCTCAACACCTTGACATCACGATCCAAAATTTCTATTGGTTCCTCTTTGAAGGATAGATCAGGTCTTACCTCGATTTCCTCCACAGGCACAATATGGGACGGATCCAAACGGTATCGTCTTAACATAGAGACGTGAAATACATCGTGAATTTGACTTAGTTCCGGAGGTAACTCTAGTTGATAGGCTACTGGTCCTACTCGCTTCAACACCCGATATGGTCCGATAAATCTAGGACTTAATTTACCCTTTCGACCAAACCTTAGTACCTTTTTCCACGGTGACACCTTTAAAAATATTGTATCACCCACTGCAAACTCTATGTCCTTACGCTTTAAATAAGCATAAGACTTCTGTCTGTCCGATGCCTCCTTCAGTCGAACCCGAATCAATTTAACCTTCTCTTCGGTCTCGGTCACCAACTCCGGACCCAAAATCTGGCGTTCTCCTAGTTCTGTCCAGCATGTAGGAGTACGACATTTCCGCCCGTACAAAGCTTCATAGGGCGCCATCTGAATACTTGACTGGTAGCTATTGTTGTAAGCAAATTCTGCTAACGGTAAGAACTCTTCCCAACTACCTCTGAAATCAATGACACATCCTCTCAACATGTCCTCCAAGATCTGAATCACCCACTCAGACTGTCCATCGGTCTGAGGATGAAACGCTGTACTAAAATCTAACTTCGTACCCAACGCTTGATGCAATGCCTTCCAAAATCGTGAGGTAAACCTAGGGTACCTATCCGATATGATTGAAACCGGTACTCCATGCAACCTTACCACCTCTGCTATGTATAACTTAGCTAACTTCTACAAGGAGTAGTCAACACGTACTGGGATGAAGTGTGCAGACTTCGTCAAGCGATCAACAACTACCCAAATCGTATCTTTCTTGGTGGGTGTGAGGGGAAGCCCACTAACAAAATCCATGGTGATTCTTTCCCACTTCCATTGTGGAATCTTCACTGGCTGTAATAATTCTAATGGTAACTGATGTTCCGCCTTGACCTGCTGATAGGTCAAACACTTACCAACCAATTCAGTTACCTCTTGCTTCAAACCGGGCCACCAGAACTGGTCTCTCAAATCCCGAAACATCTTACTTCCTCCAGGGTGCATAGCATATGCACTACCATGTGCCTCATTCAGAATCCTCCGCCTTAGCTCCGGATCTTTTGGCATGCAAACCTTCCCTCAGAAGCATAACAATCCTTCCTCATTCATACTGAATTCTGCTAGCCCATCCTTTGGGATTAGCTGCAATTTCCCCTTTAGCAACTCATCGGTCTGTTGCCTCTCCTTCACTTGACTAATCCAAGTAGGTTTCACTTGACTAAGGTGAGCAAACATTGCCCTTAGGTCAGAGACTACTTTACGACTTAGAGCATCCGCTACTACATTAGCCTTACCCGGATGATATTCGATCGAGCAATCGTAATCTTTTAGTAACTCGATCCACCTTCTCTGCCTTAGTTCAACTCCTTCTGAGTCAAAAGATACTTCAAGCTCTTATGATCTGTGTAAATGACAGATTTCTCCTCGTATAGATAATGCATCCAAATTTTTAAGGCAAACACCACTGCCGCCAATCCAAATCATGGGTGGGGTAATTCAATTCATGCGGTCTTAACTGCGGAGATGCATATGCAACCACCTTTCCATCTTGCATCAACACACACCCTAATCCCGCGTGTAACGCATCATAGTAAATTACGAACTCCTTCCCCGCCTCCGACTGAATCAACACCGGAGCCTCCGTCAGAAACCTTTTTAACTTTTCAAAACTCTCCTGCTGCTTATCAGACCAAACAAACAGAACTCCTTTCTGTAGTAACTTGGTCAACGGTGCCGCGACTGAAGAAAATCCTTCAACAAACCTTCAGTAATACCCTACTAGACCAAGAAAACTCCTAATCTCAGCCACAGACCTAGGTGGCTTCCAATCCAACACTGCTTCAATCTTTCGAGGGTCAACCCTAATCCCTTCTGCCGACACAACATGCCCTAGAAACGTTACTTCCCTCAGCCAAAATTCACACTTACTGAATTTGGCATACAATTGCTTCTCCCTTAGGATCTGCAAAACTATTCGCAGATGAGCATCATGCTCCTCCTATGACTACGAATAAACTAAGATATCATCGATAAACACCACGACACACCGATCTAAGTAAGGTTGGAATACTCGGTTCATCATGTCCATGAACGCTGCTGGCGCGTTGGTTAATCCAAACGGCATCACCATAAACTCATAGTGACCGTAGCGAGTCCTAAAAGTTGTCTTATGTATATCCGCCTCCTTGACCCTAAGCTGATGGTACCCTAACCTCAGATCTATCTTAGAAAAGATTGAGGCTCCCTTCAACTGATCGAACAAGTCATCGATCCTTGGCAACGGGTACTTGTTCTTGATTGTTAGCTTATTCAACTGGCGATAATCAATGCACATACGCATTGATCCATCCTTCTTCTTAACAAATAACACCGGCGCTCCCCATGGCGACACACTCGGTCGAATAAATCCTCTATCCAACAACTCCTGTATCTACGCTTTCAGCTCTACCAATTCCTTCGGCGCCATCCTATATGGAGCGATAGATACCGGTGCTGTTCCCGGGAGAAGATCGATACCAAACTCCACTTCACGATCTGGGGGTAATCCAGGAAGCTCTTCAAGGAAAACATCAGGAAATTCCTTTACCGTCCTGACGTCCCCAACAGTCAGATCCTTGGCTTCTAGAGCCCGAACAAACAATAAAACTGCCTCGCACCCTTTCCTCACCATCCTTTCTGCTCTTAGGGCAGTCACCACATTCGACAAGCAGTTCCCTCTTTCTCCTATCACCAACACTTCATCACCCTCGGTGGTTTTTAATACCATACGCTTGGCTGCGCAATCTAGATTAGCTTGATACTTCACAAGCCAATCCATGCCTAAAATTAAATCAAACTCTCCAAACGGTAATTCCATCAAATCCGTTCAGAAAACTGTCCCCTGAACTTCTAGAGGTACTTCCCGATAAAGTTTATCCACTACTACCGATTGTCCTAACGGGCTAACTACAGTCATTGCCTTAGGGGTAATTTCAGATTCTGGCCTTAAAGTCCCCGATACGCTACTAGCTACGTACGAATGCGTCGACCCAATGTCAATCAATGCAGTGTAAGGCAAACCAAAAATTAAGAACGTACCAGTTATGACATCCGGTGCATCAGCCTTCTCTCAACGTCTGACAGCATAGACCAACCCCGGCTGTCTCGCCTCAGTGTTTCTTGCCCCTTGGCCTGGTGCTCCACGACCCTGACCAACAACATTACCACCTCGGCCTGCACCACAACCTCTTTGTGGCTGTTGACCTCCTCTACCAGGCTGAGCATTCCCTCGACCCATGGTCCCTTCACCGTCCCATTGCTGCGGACAGTTTTTAACTTGGTGGTCCGTAGATCCACACCTAAAACACTTCCCACTACCTACCCAACATTCCCCGGCATGAAATTTGCCGCATCGAGCACACCTTGGGGTCTGGTTAGCAGCAGTAGGTTTCTCTTCCTGTTTCAGTCCATCAGACCTGGACCTTTAATGAGTACGCCCAGTTGACGATCTAAAATTCCTCTTATTTCTACCTCTATCTTTATCCCGATTCAGTTTCTCAGTCCGCTTCACCTCTTCGGCTATCTTAGCCTTTTCCACGAGCACAGCAAATTCCCTCTCTCGCTGTGGGGCTATCAAAACACGCAAGTCATCCTTCAGGCCATCTTCAAACCTAACACAACATTCATGCTCCGTGGCTACCATCCCACGAGCATATCGGCTAAGACGTAAGAACTCAGCTTCATACGCAGCAACTGACCTACTCCCTTGCACCAGATTTAGAAATGCTCTGCGCTGCGCATCCACATAACTTGATCCAATGTACTTATTCTGAAACATCGTTTTAAAGAAATCCCAGGTGATACGGTCAGCCACAGCACTATCCTTTACCGTAAGCCACCATTGATAGGCTTCATCCCTCAAGAGGGATACAACTCCCTTCAACTTTTCCTCCTCCGTGAAATCCAAATCATCCATTATGCGTTCTACCGCCTCCAACCAATACTCAGCTGAACTTGGGGCTACATTAGAAATTCCCCTAAACACTTCTGCCCCATTGGCTCTAAGCCGTTCTGGCACAGATTTCCGGGCTCCTGTGCCCATATCAGCCCCAGCAACCCTCTCTAAAACCCTTAGCATTGCCTGAGATACCGCGTCATCTCCGGCAGTCTGATCCTGAAATTCCTCCTCCGCGGCTGGCATCTCATTCCCAGAACCATGACCAGATCCTACTGGTTCCGACACCGTCATCCTACCCCTACCACGACCACGTGGCGGATGCCCTCGACCCCTTGTACTTATTCTACCGATTCGCGTTTATCTGATTAGAAATTTTATGAACTATTAGTTTTCTTCCACTGTTTTAACCACGATCAGTCTTATGAATAATAGCTTTAAGAGTAATTCTTTCGAATTCGCATTCACCATACAGTCTCACGTTCAAATCCTCTAGGGAACACATACATTCAATCATGAATTCACGTTCATTACAGAAAAGTGTTGTTGTTGTTGTTGTTGTTGTTGTTGTTGTTTTTACTACCCAGGGGTATTTTCGTAATTTTATCCTACAGGGGTATTTTCGTAATTTTCCAAAATAAGGTTCCTTGGTGATTTTGTCAAATAAGGGTATTTTGGTAATTTTGCATTCCGAGGGTATTTTGGTAGTTTTGAAAACTGAGGGTATTTTGGTAATTTTGGAATCCAGGGCATTTCGGTAATTTTGAAATCCAGGGGTATTTTGATAATTTTGAAATTCGGGGGTATTTTGGTAATTTTGAAATTTGAGGGCATTTCGATAATTTTGAAACCCGGGGGTATTTCGGTAATTTTGAAATTCAGAGGTGTTTCGGTAATTTTGAAATTCGGGGGCATTTCGGTAATTTTACCAAACAAGGGTAATTTGGTAAATCTACAAACCAGGGTTATTTTGGTCATTTTGCAAAACAAGGGTAATTTGGTAATTTTCTTTATAGCGGTGAACATTTTCAAATCAAGTGTATTTTTTTTTGAAGTGTACAAAACTTAGGGGTTTTTTGTTTGCAAAATAAAGTGGTTGATCCCTTTCGGGTTTTAATTATGGGTTCAGCCCATGAACAAGTCCTTATAGCTAGAGTGAACAGTCACTACGCACCAGGTAAGATTCCAGCGAAGAGGAGGTGAGTCACTAGGACTGCTTAAATACCAAGCTCTCCCTGAATCCACTCCAAGGCATGCGTATGCCTATTGCCACACCCCGTCATGGCTAAAGTGAACAGTCACTATGCACCAGGTAAGATTCCAGCGAAGAGGAGGTGAATCACTTGGACTACTTAAATACCAAGCTCTTCCGGATCTACTCCTAGACATGCATATGCCTGTTGCCACACCTTAGTCTTGCGACTCGTTTACAGGTTTTGTTTAGTGAAATTAAGTCTTATGGAATTGAAGAGTTGTTTGTCTAAGCATAGAGTCCATCAAGTTCTAATCTAGATAGTCTACGTCCCATAAAGCCCACTAAGCCCACATTTATAACACAATCCGGAGTTCAGAATACTTACCTGGGTGGATTGGATGCCGGTAGACTCGAAGGCCATGTCTTCAAACCAAAAATTTTCCTTAAATATTTTTTTTCTGAAACACTTCTAGGCCCATTTCACAGCCCGAGTTTTGAACTGGGCTCTGATACCAAATTGTAACACCCCAAACCCGGCCATGCGTTTCGACCGGATCTGGCATGTCATGGCTTGTACTTTGAAAACTTTTGCTTTGTATGTTATGGAAATCATAAGTCAATTGAACATTATTTGGATAGATAGGTGGCATTTTAAAAATATGGAATCCTTTGTATTATTATTATTAAAAGTATAACAAACCTTATCATAAATTCATAAGTTGCTTAACATTGAAAACGACTTAGTTGAATGAAAACTAGGGGCCTTATTACATAAATATTCTCGAAATAACAATGAAATAAAGTAAACTTAAAGAAATCCCAAAAGAAAATAACTTGTAGAAATAGAACTTGATGGCCCCTCGAGTCCCTCTTGGCTCCCAAGTCCACGATCTACTGTTCATCTGGAAGAGTAGAGAAAAGGAAAGCGTGAGTCACAAAGACTCAGTGTATAAATCTCAAAACACACATCGACCTGAGCTACAAACACATTATGGGCCCTGGCCCATACAGGAATGCATCAATCATAATCACATAATAAACAATTAAGAATGAATAACCTAACCCATCCTAGGTTTCCATCCTCTACACACCAACCCGTACCAACCATCACACCGTGGGGATTTCTACAATCAACCCTCCATCCGCTACACACCAAAACGACAGCCGTACTGCCTATTCCTATTAAGTAGGAATCATTAAACGTGGCATAGCCACCGATCACTATGTGACCTTACATTTAAATTATGTGGGATTTCTACCATCGATCACCAAGTGACCTATCATACACTTCCCCTTCAATTATCATCATTCCCACCCCATGCATACATACATAAAGAAAACATCAAGCAGACTTATATATTCTTCGATACATATAGGGAGTTCTATGTTTACGTACCTGGTATTCCTTGCCTAACCCTTTTTAGGGTTCCATTCGACTGTCTATACAGCCTTATTCCGGCTTTTTAGCCCATAACATACATAAATAGAAATACATACAGGTTTATTAGTAGTGTGTTAGAGATCTACACACCTGATTACCGATAAAACGAGGCTTTCTATATCGATGCTATCATTAGTCGACACAACTGCTATCTGCCTAAGGTGTTGTTCAGAAGCCGGTCCACAACCAATTGGCCAATCCCGAACAGCAGATACAGCTCGTTTCTTAAACTTAGGGATTCTTTCTTTTGCCTTAAAATCCCGAAATTGGAGACTTATGATTTTCGGCTTTTAGATCTAGTCGACTAAGCTTCCTTAGCTTAAGAGATTCGGCTAGCACTAGGGAGAGGATTCGGCAATGCCAATGGAAGATTTAAATGCCGGAAGTATAGAACAATTCCTCAAATAGGATGAATAAAAGAAAAAGCGATGGATGCTTCGGCTTTTTAGAGAAATCGGCACAAGGGAAAAGAAAGTGGGGAAAAGTTTCAACTTTTTGAAGTAATTGAAGAAAGAAATTTGGAGAGGGAGAGGCTAGGGAATTTCGGCACTAAGGGAGAGGATTTTAGGGTTTTCAATGTCAGAAACAAGGAGCTAGCCCCCCTATTTATAGATTTTTGACACCTATTGCTAAATACCGAAAACGCCCTTAAAATTTAGGCTAGAAGAGAGGAGAATTTCGGCACCCTCTATGCCATGCAGTAGCCAAATTTTACACTCCTCTAGGTGGTGGATTTTCAGCCAACACTTCCTTTGAAGATAAGCTCCTAACTTTTCTCCTTTTTATCTATGATATTATCACTTAAAAATCCACATAATTTTTCCTATTTTATAGCCTTGTAGCCGTCCACCTCTTACTAACCCTAATGCCAAATTTAACTCACTTAAATTAAAAGATCTGGGCCTCATTAAACTTAAATTTTGGGCCCCTAAATCCCTTGTGTGTGGCGTCACTACTAATTCCCTTATAGTGCCACTTATTGTTGGGCCACAAGCCCATGTTTGGCATTTTAAACATAATTACCACCTTTTTAATTCCTTAATGCCCAAGCTAATAATTTAATCAAGGCCTTAGCCTAATCCTGTGCCCAATTTGGACCCCTATCGCTTAAGTTAACCTATTAAAGTTATCCCTACACTAAATGCATAGGCCCATAAATTTAGGATGTTACATTCCTCATACACTTAAAAGGCTCTTAGTAAACAAAACTCTGGGGTGTTCCCCTTCATAGGTGCGCACTCTCATAGGCATACTCTTTCTTCTCTTGGAAACATCCTACGATCAATTCCTTAGATACCACCAACGAGCGAATTTTTTAACGCTAGTATGCGCCAATACTCTAACTTGCCATCAGGCCAATAAGGTGGCGGATTATGTTACTACAACGCGCCCAATAGCCTACATACTTACTTTACTCACCTTTTCAAATCCATCGATTTTTGGGGTGTGACACTACTACTATAATTGGCGGCAGGTCAGCGATCGGGTCGAGTGTAGGGTGTTACATACATAGTCAAACATCCACTCTGAATTAAGGTATGTCACACTATAAACATCACAAGTGAATAAATCCATAAACAGATCTAGGATCTATATAACTTGGGTGTTGTACGGTGTACTATCAATCCAGTCAGTCACATCTATGTCTCTATCTTCTAGGAGTCATCTTCTCCGATGCTCAAGATAAAGCAATTCCCCAATTGGACTTGTTAGATGACGCATTAGTCTTTCAAATGGTTTACTCATTTCTGATTGACTAAAGACATGTTTAGGTTCATCTACTAATACAAGTTGTCTTTTCGTATTACGATTTAACCACGTAATACCGCTTAGTATTAATTAAACGTTAGATAGCCAATGAGTCAATATTTGCTTCCATTTACTTTGCGTGCAAAAACATTAAGGACAATATACAAAGGGTATTAATGTAATTAATGGATATTTTTATTAAACCAATTTGTTCAAAAAATATAAGCATACAAAATGAATATACTACACTCAGTGTACTAGATCCAACAGTACCATTTGTGGCAATTATCCATAAGCAACATTAAACTTCAACAAAAAAAATATCGAAAACCCAAACTAAGAAAACTAAGACCTTTAAGTACATGTCCTAAACTGCTAAAAACTTATAATCCAAATGGCTTGTTGAGAACTCCTCAAAAGATGTTGCTTGGCACGATAAACAACTCTGAAATCCTTGAAACCTATGCACGAAAATAAAAAAAAAAAATTGCATGATGAGCTTTTCCACTAAAGCTCAATGGTGCACATCCAATTTCTAATATACTTAATGATTAAACTAAATTGAAAGCATACTAAAACAAACATTTAAAATACATTATCACAATAATATTCAACATAATTAAAAGGTCATTTAAATGCATTAGATCATTGTGAATACACATTGAGAGCATACATTTCAGATTTTCATCATAAGCACCATAGTATATTTAATTGCTTTACTCAAATCAAATCAACATGAGCATTCACCGATGAGATTTATATATCAAATTTAGTTATCATTACATACTAAAACATTGCCCTTATTAATCGGATTTGCGTAAATGGATACACAAATATCCAACCAAATCCCCAAAAAGCAATGCATAAGAACAATGGTAAGATATACAATATAACAAATCTTCGATGTTTGTTTAACACAATTTATCCAACCAATCCTTCAAGAATTGTGCAAAGTATGACAAAACAAATCTCTTGGGCACCCTAAGCTAATTCATAAACACATAATCTTTTAAGAATTCTATTCTATGGCATGTCAACTATACCCGAGAACTAGCCAATATCATTTAATTGGACCATTAATAGTTAGAAACACGTATTTCCAACACGAAAAACTCCAAAACATACCAACAAATTAGCATCATGATTTTCATTTGACATTTCAATAAAACATGTCAAACATCAACATTCATTTATTTCATCACATATCAACTTAAGCCTCGCATACATAACATATCATTTATCAAGTCAAACATATGACACAAAAATTGTAAAATTAATCCTCAAGCTAGCAATTTAGGCATTATCATGAAGCATATCAAAATTAGAATGTACAACTCGAAACCAACTATGATTCGAACACTTTTTTCTTCCCTTTAGCCTTAAAGCTCTCACCAACTTCTTTAGCTTCAAGTTCATTGCCAAAATAATAAATCAAGTCAAATTAACCATAAACAACAATAAAAAAAATCCTAAACCTAATGAAATGATGCAATTCGATAAAGCGAGACTCTCATTTCACTTTCTAAATCACTTAAGAGAACTTTAACCTAAACATCCCCAAACTAAAATCTAATAACTTGCTGATGATTTAGGGCTCCTAATTAGTCTAAACATCTCTTAATTCCGGCTAACTTATTCTTAAATCCCATCACTCTTCTCTCTCTAAAACTCATCCTAAATTGCAAAAATTCACTCAAAGTCCATTTCAAATATGAATTTTATTGTTCCAATGTTATTCTAAACTCATTAGCACCAAGTATCTTCAAGAAAAACACAAAATTAAAGCGCTATCTGTGAACAAAGGAAAAGATGAAAAATGGTGAAACCATGATTTCAAAACCTGAAAGTAATTATAATGAATTAAATGTGAAGTTTTACTTTACTTTGTCGAAATCAAATGTTTGTATTCAAGAAAAACTCAAAGAACCAACCCCTTTCCCATCAATGGTAGTTTTCATATGAATGAGAAAAGGAAATGATGATGTTAAAAATTAAAATGATGAAAGAATTGATGAGAAAACATGTTTACCTTTCTAATATTGACTGATTAAAAATCAAGAATGAAATTGTTTGAGAGAAAATGTTTTCAAACAAATCATGAAAATGAATGGAAAATAATTGTTGGCTATAACAAATCTCTTCTATTAGTCTATTTGCTCTCATGCCCTTGGGCTGATAACCATTTTAAGACATTACTCCTTTCCAATTTTGTTTCTCACTCTGAAGACATTTGCCCCACTAATTTTTATTTCCTTACCACAACTTCTAATTTTCTTCATAGTCACTAATAATGAATTAGAAAATGTCTCGAATACTAATTCTGACCGTACGATGTTAATTATTAAATGATTTGGGAATTATAATTTGAATTGCATGCACGATAACTGATTAGACTATCAGAAAACAAAATCATGCTAGACTCAAGTGCTTTTAATCTGCTATATATATACATATGTGTGTTTAATCTGGTTCTTTTAGAATAGAAAACAAGGCTGCAGGTAGAGAGAGAGAGAGAATATTTAAGCGAAATAACTAGCTAGCTTGCATAAAAATAAAATATTAGAAAACACGAGAGGGAAAATAAATGCATCATTCATATGACTTTTTCCCCTCTGAGGAGAAAAAGTGAAAAACAAGCCAACTTCAAAGTTGCAAAACTGGGATGAAAAGGATTGCTGTTTTTCTCTCTCTGCATTGTAAATCAACTCTAGCCCTTTTATCCTTTTACAGCAATACATACAGGTTGTAGCTATTAGGGTGTAATCACCAAGTTTAACTTACAATTTTGTAATAAAATTTGAATAATTTACAACACTAATATTTCATTTTAGAAGAGAAACAAGCCTCTATTCGAAACAAAACCACTTCTGAATAACCAGAAACATACATTCTCCATGTGTAACAGTTGTCTCTTTGTTAACGGGAATGAATGCCTTAGGCTTAGCATGAAAAGGTGAAGCAACAATAATTACGGCTCCATATGATTATTAAACGTAGAATACTCCTTTTCATTCATTCATATTCACCTCCAAACTCACCCATGGAAAATCCGGTGAGAAGTACATCAACATTCGTATTTATATTCCTTATTCATCATCCATTTATTTTTTATTAAATAAGAATATTTTTGTCATTAATTTTTATTTGTTTGCCTTCATCTTTTCTTAACTTGTTCGTTTGTGTTTATTAAAATTTTAAAAATTGTTCATCTTTATTTGTTTAAATTATATTTAGGAAGAATATAATCATGGAAATATTTATCAACAATATAATTCAACATATTTGTAAAGAGCAAAAATATGTTCCTGAAAAGTTAACAAATCACTTCTATTTTTAAATATAAATTAATAAATTACTACGACTCAATTATTTATAATTACTATACAGTGTAAAATTATATATAAAAAATTAAATATTTAAATATACTCTTAAGTTTCTGAATTTAAAAATTTAAGTTCAATTGTTATCACCGTTAAATTCTTTATTAAATTTATTGGGGTAATATCTTGAAATTAAAATATTGATAACTTAGTGTGATATTTTGTAACAATAAAAATAATATTTAAAATATTAATTAAGATTTTTTCCTGAAATCTCATCAATAAAAAATATTTAATTAAAATAATTAATAATAATATTATCTAAATACACATTAAAATTCAATTTTTATTATAGTACGTACAAGAGTAAAAACTAAAATTTAATAAAATAATACAAGGCAAACCAAAAGTAGCGTGTTGGGACCTTACTTTTCTATACTGTTAGATAATATTAAGCATATAACAATCCTGCAACACGAGTTTTAAACCAACTCTGGACATTTTATTAAAGTAGTCACTACATACTGTTTTTCTATTGGCACTAGTATGGTAGGATAAATTATTATTTTTACATAATATTTTATATATTTATATAAAAAGTATTTATAAATATTAAATAATAAAATTAAATAAATCTCAAATATAAAATACTCATAAAAATAAAAATTTGGTACAAATGGTAAAAAAACATATTTTAAAAATATTGATAATATGAGTTCAAATCTCACCTTATGTAAATTTTAAGATGCCAAAAATTAAAAATAAAAATATAAAATATTATTTAATTAGCTTCACAAATACAATCATTACACAACACATCATCTCAAAATAAACAAGTAAAGATCTATTTTATAAATTAAACCATTTTATAATTCAACAAATCTAAAATACATAATTATAATTTTTTTAATACCACACCATATTCTAACCGGTATGCATTGGTACCAATATCAAAATGGAACCCAAAATTTGATGTAGGAATGAAACGTTCCGGCAGCAATACCAACAATCATGATAATATTCATAAAAAAATGTTTATAAATTAATTTTAAAATGCTTTCCATTTAACAAAGAAACATAAATTAATTTATAAATTTATGTAGCGAAATGAATATAAACAACTGTTGAGGTGCAGAACTGTAGGTTTCTTTTTTTCTCATTGATTATCAAAATGCCCAAGAAGGGGAGTGGGACCGCCTGCAATGACTGACGGACATGATGGGACCGCTCATAATCGCACGGCTATAATTTCTCAGTGAGGGGAGGAGGTTGGAACATTTGCTGACAACTGGATGCCACGTGCCAGATCAATGAGGCTGCAAATAGAGGCACGTTGCCACGTGGGAACCCACGGAAAGGGACCATGATAGCTGGCCACCATAATAATATCATTTATTTGGGTTCTGTTTTGAATTTCCATGAACGATGAAATTAATTTGTCTGATTAAATGATAAAAAATTAATATTTTTTAAGTAAAATTTAAATTTTGAGTGTTGTAGGAAATAATGTTATTTTAATTTCAAATTCAGTCAAAGTTTAATAACATTATTAAATATTAAAATTAGATTATTGATATAAAAATATGAGCATAATTAAAAATGACAATAGAACAAGAAAAGGTAAAAATTGTCAAATACATCATCTTCGTTTTACAACTATCATATTTTGCTTCATTATCGATTTCACTTTATAATGAATGTATAATTTTAAAAATTATCGCCATTTTTATAAATATTAAATGCATTCATTTTATTCGCGCCTCACCTCACTTCAATTTTATTTTTGTTTGTTATTTAAATACATATGGTTTTTTTTATGACATGTTTATATAGTTTTATCATTCTAATAATTATATATATAAGTAAAATAATATTTTTTATAGTAAAATAAGACAAAATAAATAAATAATTATTATAACCATTCGATAGACAGTTTTTAAAAAATTCATTTCGTCACATCCGATTTTTCAAAAAAATAAAACAAATTATTTCAAAATTCATGGATGGTTGGAATTTTTTTATTATGGACGATGATGCATCCCCTCTTGCAGTCTTTTTGATCTCTAAGCCATTTACGGTCGAAAGCGTAAGGTCACTTTCCGCCATAACTGGGGGAGGGTTGGTGGCGGTGGGACCATTTCAAATTTCAACCTGCCACCATCAAACACCACCTTACACAAAACCCCCCAACATAAGAGAGCAGGGCAGTGCAATGCAGCATATCAAATTTTCTATACATATAATACGGCTTTGATTATGGTTTTGAATTATGACAAGTTTCACCCAATAGAAACTGCCAGCCCACTGTCTCTCTGATTATAAACCGCAAACACATCAATTTTCTTATCTTACTAATATTTTGAGGTGTAAATGTAATAATATTTAACATTTGAATGCAAGCACTTGATAGAATAGGAGGTAACTGTTCTACTGTTGCCATACCATGCATGCAGTGGTGAATTTCTGCAAATAGAAAATAACGTTAACAGTCCAATTTGCATAGCATAAGCAAACACAGAACATCCATGGAAGTGACCGCCCCATTCTAAAAGTCATTAAAAAAAACCAAATCAAACATTGGAATCATCATCGGGTGTTCATGTAACTCCCCGGACACTTTCTGGCTTTGTCTTCAACATTTGCTCTATTTATATATCTACAACTTTTGAGTTTCTTCATCAATTTACTTCCTTTTCACTACTTGTAGTAATACCCTATATATCTCGTTATTTTCAGCCTGCATTTTAGTCAATCCAGTTTCAATGGCTGCTTTTGCTACAATCTCCGCATCTTCATTGCCCGCCCCTGCTACAATTCCTTTTGCCAAAGGATCTATTTCTCAGCACAAAAGCTTCACCACCATTGTAAGTGACTTACCCCTTTTTGGAAAGGAAAAAAAAAACTACAATGTGAATAGTAAGGCAGATTGAACCGACCAATGAGGTCTTGGTTTAATGACAAAATAAAAACTTTGGGACCTTTCTACCTATGTAAATAATACTGGCTCATCATGTGTAGATCTCATCCAACCGAGTTTTTATTGCAGGGATGTCCAGTAGTATGTAATGGAATGAAGCTTATTCCAAAGATTCAATTCTCCAAGGAGAGAAACAAATTTTCGACTCGATCTAGCTGCTTTAAGACACCAGTTTCATGCTCTCTTGTAAAAGACTTGTAGACCATGTCTTTGTTTCGTTTTTTTCTTATTACAATTGTCTTTAGTACATGAAATCGTCATTAAGCTCATTATCTTCATACATATTGGATTCCGTACTAGGCTCAACCTGAGACATTGAAAACCGTCCAAAATACCATTGCCAAGCAATTGTCAATTGATGCGAGCACAGTGACTCCTGATACTAAATTTGCTGATCTAGGAGCTGATTCACTTGACACGGTGCGTTACACCTTTTACAAGACATTCACATTTGGTTTTTTTTTTTTTTTTTTCTTTTAACCCTTTCAGTTTCTTACATCATGAGCATAATATCCTGGTTCATTTCTTATGTTTTGTTTGATGTCAAATTCATTTCAGGTGGAGATAATGATGGCGTTGGAGGAACAATTTGGAGTTTCAGTCGGAGAAGGCGGAGCTGAGAACATCGCAACTGTCCAAGATGCCGCGGACTTGATTGAGAAAGTGAAAGCTGCTGCTGCATAGGCCATTTACAAGAATACCAGAACTTCTTTTCTTTTAGTTCTATAAATGCCACCACAGATAAAAACATAAATTACAGTAATCATTTTCCTTTTCTTTCCTACAAGGTGTGGCACTATTTTTCTTTCCTTTTGCTTAACCAAGAGGGCAATTTTTGTAACAGGGTGGGTCTTAAATTGTAGCCTGTCACTTGTCTCTTTGTTCTTTTCTGTTTCATGCAAAAGCAAGAACGAAAACAATAAAGCCAATGAATAAATGCATGAATCAACTTGAGCTTTGTTTTCAGATATGCAACTTACAGGTTCTTCCGGTGAGAACCCGGTTAAAATATGGCTGAAAAATGAAACAACTAATATAAGGAGATCATTATCTAAGCAACAAAGATAAGAGTTTGTTAACCCCCATTTGCAGGGTGTATTGTTCCTTCTCTTTTCAAAACAAGAAAACATGTAATAAGAAAGTTGTATTGAGCCTATCCTAAAATGTTTGGCAGGTTTTGCAACCAAGCTAGGGCTGTAATTGATGGGTAATGCAATGACACTCTCAGAGGAAAACCATCATCTGAAAGGCCCTTATCTTAAATATACATACAATGGTCAACGGTAGCACAAAAACATGGTTAGGCTTATTTGATAAGAGAGCATCAGTCACTTAACAGCATGTATATTGAAGAAATACACCAGAAAAAAGCATGAAGAAAATACCAATAAACAAGAAAGATTCAAACTTAAAAACGTATTTTCCAACTGACAAATAAACCTCATTCATTTAAAGGATCATAGCCTTTTTGGAACCCAAAAGTTTAGAAAAATAGCTGTTAAAGAGGGTGATAATCCAAACAAAAAGGAAAGTATTTATCATACACCAGTATATATGCACTCAGAAATAACATTCATAAGCTACATAACCATGCATGCTCAAATAGAGAAAAGTATTTGCCCATTGATTTCATGGATTCGGCAGAGACCTACAACCAATTCGGCTAATGAAATTCATATTATGTACATTCAAGCAAGAAATGTATATCAGATAAAAGAAGCTCTCAGGGGCCCATTTTATATTCTTTTTTGATCCATTTGTAGTCTAAAGTTCAATTCCTAATTTTCTTTTGTTGGTACATATGAAAGCTCATTCAGCTTGGCTATACACATGCAGCTATCTAATTTTTAATTCCTTGGACCTCAATAATCTCATAAATTATATTTTCAATAAACTGTGTGCCCGCACAGAATCAACTTACCATAGAATTTTGGCAGTTACTCTTCAAAACGTCTAAACCAATCAGAAATTGTTCTTGAGAGCACTTTAGTTTCACTCAGTGAAAGAGTCTTAAATCCCTGAGCAATAGCATCTGCCGGAGTGTATACATATCCTGCTTGCCATTTTGGTTCCTGATCAGGCAAAGTAAATTTAACATATTCAAGATGTGTACCATTATGAACATGGAAACTCAATGTATCCATGCTCGCCACACAGCCAGATGTATAGAGAAAGTGAGGGACAGGGGGGTGAACAAGGGAGGCAGAAAGAAATAAACTTTGCATGTCATACCGGCACACACGGTGTTATATGGTTGCCACTTAATTGGACCTTCTCTAGTGTCCCAACAATAGACTCCACGCGAGGCTTCAATGTCTCTTCAAGGAGATCAGTTTCATCAATTGTGTCAAAGTTGAACTTCACCTAAAAACAGATGTAGGTTCACAAGAATAAACACAATAGCAACCTACAACATCTAATTAACCAAATAGAATGCACAAAATGTATACCAGTAGTGTATGTTGGACATTGTATTTGTTCTTGCAACATTCACGGTTCTCAGAAGGTGTTGGCTTGAACTCTGATATCCCTTGTGTGACCTAAAGGAAACAAGATTACAAAGTGAAAGTAAAAAATCCACCTGTCCAGGGGAATCTCACTAGCATCAAAGAAGCATCAGAGGAAAATTGGTCTAATCAAACTAGCAAATCACCACTATCCTCACTTTTGTGTTACATTTGCTCAATAAGATTCGAGTTACAAACTCCAAATTGGAGTCTCATCCACTAGAAATGTCTGAACACAATAAGTTGAAACCGCATGGCAGAGAGAAGAAAGAACCAATTACAGTGCACAATAGACTTGGTCACTTCATGTAGTATCTCAGACAACTTTGTTAAAGACAGATACATACCTGACCAAAAACGGAGGGCAACTGATCCACAAAATTGGTGAACGAGACTAAGGCTTCTTGGTCTCTTTCAGGTATCATTGCTCCAGCAGTGTCAATAAACATCTTCCACGCATCATCTGCAGTGTTTGCAATGAAAAATTATATCCAAATAATCTCATATTATTTATGCATACAAAAGGATAATGTGTATGTTAACAATGCACACGCATTATAAAATCATGCTGTATTTTGAATAGTCATGGTTATACAACAGGGGAAGACATCGAGCCCAAAAGAAAAAAACTATCACAGTATAGCACCAAATTTATTAGCAAGCCAAAAGTCACTAAGCAAGAGTTAGAATGTAATTTACCTGAAGCACTCCTAGCCATTGAATACATTGGAGATGTTTCTACCATTGGCATCATCTGCCTAACTAGAGGACCCAACTGCAAAGTATAATAACCAGTTTTACCATTACACAGTTCATTAGACAAACATGCCAGGGCAAGAACTAACAAGATTCATACAGGTTCTGTGAGTGCAAACTTATAAACAACATCAAACAGCTCTGGATGATGAAGTATCAATAATAAGCAAAACATTAGAGGCTTAATAGAACATTACCAATAATTTTAGTTGATCCCAAGAAAATAAGCCTCATTAACAACACATTATTGCTAATACTTTACCAAAAAAACTTCGTTTCTAGTTGCTTTTACCTGATAAAAGTTAATAACAGCCATCATCTTTTATCCATGCAATTTATTAACCAACTCAACTCATATAGTATTAACCCTAATAAAGGAACAAGCATCTGACCAAAAATCATTTGGTTATAAGAGGAGCCCAAGTACTTAACAGGTGTGACAACATCACTTAACAAGCCCCCCCCCCCCAATGTATAGCTCACAGGGCCTACATGTGGACAACCTCACATCAGGTTTTGGTAGGTAGAACAGCATAACAAACTTCGACTCCGATACCATGTTAAGCATCCCATCTAAAACCTTTTGTTAATAGGAGAAGCCCAATTTTGATAGATGTGAGATAACACCACTTAACAACAACAACAAAAAACTAATAAATTTGGACAAGTCCACCTAATGTTACCTTCAATTTAAGCTTAGAACCTTCTTTTATTCACATAATGGTTAACATGCAAAAGAAATGGTATCAGAAGCGACAAGAACAACATACCAGTGCAATTCTACTAACACGTTAGGCATGGAGATTAAACATATGCCCTAAGGTAACCGTAATCAATATTTGCTGCCTTTCATAAAATAAAGACTATTACCTGCTCAAAGTATGGCACCGCCTCTGTTGCTGACTTGTTGTTGTATGAGATTATGGCATTAGCCTTCCACAAGAGATAACATTCTTTGTCACACTCCAGGAACTATTGAACCTAATAATAAATTGCACTATCTAAAACTTCATAATTTTACATTTTGCCTACAAAAACTAAATTGTAAAATCAACTTCTTCAAAACTGCAACCAACAAAGAAAGCTTCAAAAACCGGAAAAAGAAAAACCAAACCTTTGGTATCTTCTCAGAGAAATAACTGCCTGTGAGTACTTGAAGAAGAGCACCATTGCTGCAATTATCATATAATTAAAATTGTAAAAATGGATATTTCTTTTCTACTTCTTTCACAAGAGATTACACTACATATTTATATACAAAAAAAAAGGTTACCTAAGACTCTAGGCTAGCAGCACTACTGATTTTAGGCTGGCAGCACTACTTATTTTAGGCTGGTAGCACTACTGATTTTTAGGCTGGCAGCACTACTGGTATAGTGCCTTAAAATAAAATATTCATAGGATAACATTTAACTTATTGGACAACTGTAACCTGACAACCTAATATTCTGTTCTTAATTTAAGGAATTCTAACACTCCCCCTCAAGCTGTAGTGTAGATGTTTATCAAACCCAGCTTGCCAACAAGTTCTTCAAACATATTCCTGTTCAGGCCTTTTGTTAACACATCAGCAATCTGTTGTCTGGTAGGTAGATAGGTAACACTCACTTCTCCTGAGTGTATTTTCTCTTTTATGAAATGACGATCTATTTCAACATGTTTAGTACGATCGTCATGCACAGGATTGTGAGCAATACTGACAGCAGCTTGGTTGTCACAAAATAGTTGCATAGGTCTATTATAAGGAACTTTTAGTTCCTTCATTAGTCTTTGTACCCAAATTCCTTCGCAAATACCATGTGCTAGTGCTCGAAATTCTGCTTCTGCACTGTTGCGTGCTACCACAGACTGCTTTTTACTCCTCCATGTCACTAAGTTACCCCAAACATAGCTACAATAGCCACTAGTGGAGCGTCTGTCGTTGATAGAACCTGCCCAGTCAGCATCCGTATAAACCTCCACATTCCTGTTGTCATTCTTCTTGAAGTATAGGCCTTTTCCAGGAGTCCCTTTTAAATACCTTAGTATTCGATATGCCGCTTCCAGGTGTTTCTCCCTTGGGGCATGCATATATTGACTTATGACACTCACACTAAAGGCGATGTCGGGACGAGTGTGAGCTAGGTAGATAAGTCTACCTACCAGTCGTTGATATCTCCCCTTGTCAACTTTTTCTCCATCTTGATCAGTACCCAACTTAAGATTACACTCCATGGGAGTTTCCGCTGGTTTGCAACCTATCAATCCAGCTTCAGAGAGTAAGTCAAGGACATATTTCCTTTGGGAGATGGAAATACCTCTTTTAGACTTTACTACCTCCATGCCAAGAAAGTACCTGAGATTTCCCAAGTCTTTAAGTTCAAATTCTGTTCCGAGAAATTCTTTCAATCTGTCAATTTCTCTGGTATCATCTCCTGTCACGATAATATCGTCTACATAGACGATGAGAATGCAACATCTTCCTTCCTCAGAGTGCTTGTAGAACATAGTGTGATCTGCCTGTCCTTGAGTATACTGTCTGCTCATCATAGCCTTTGTAAAACGACTGAACCATGCCCTTGAAGACTGTTTTAGCCCGTACAATGACTTTTTCAACTTACAAACTTTGTCTCTACTTTCTTCAAACCCCGGAGGAAAATCCATGTATACTTCTTCATTTAGCTCCCCATTGAGGAAAGCGTTTTTAACATCCAACTGAGTCAAGTGCCAATTAAGATTGACAACGAGAGATAGGAGGACTCTAATGGTGTTAAGTTTCGCAACCGGTGCAAATGTCTCTTCATAGTCAAGTCCATAGGTTTGGGTGAAGCCCTTAGCCACAAGTCTAGCCTTGTATCTATCGATATTTCCATCAGGTTTGAATTTTGTAGTAAAAATCCATTTGCAGCCCACTGTTTTCTTTCCTTTAGGCAAATCCGAAACTTCCCAAGTTCCATTATTCTTGAGGGCCTCCATCTCTTCCATTACAGCTTGTCTCCATTCATCTGACTCAAGTGCTTCTTCTATATTTTTTGGAGTTTTTACAGAATCAACATTAGTCACAAATGCTTTATAGGACTTAGACAGATTACCATAGGATACAAACCGAGAAATAGGGTGTTGAGTGCAGCTCCTTGTGCCTTTCCTCATTGCGATTGGAAGATAGATGGATGGTGATAGAGGTGAGACTTCAGTTGTAGTATCTTCAGAACAGTCTTCGGAGAGAGATGGGATTGGCACTGCTATATCTGTTTCAGGATGCCGATTTTTTCTGGAGTAAACCTGTAGATTAGGCATCTGTTCTTGCTGTTTTTCTTGGTTAGAAGGCAGTCCCGATGTGGTATTAGGATCAGGTAGGATAGTGCTAACTGTTTGGTTTATAGGAGGAAAAACAGTATCAGTATTGAGGGTAGTGACAGGATCTTGAGGGGGTATGATAAGGAGGGTATTAAGATTTTCATCTTCATTTAAGGTCTCCCCCTGAAGATGAGAGGTTCCAAAATAGGGTTCATTTTCAAAAAAAGTCACATCCCGAGAGACAAACATTCGGCGTAAAAGTGGGGAGTAACATTTATAGCCCTTTTGGGTGGAAGAGTAACCAATGAATATGCAGGTGTGAGCTCGAGGGTCAAGTTTTGACTGATCAGGTTGATGATTATGGACAAAGGCTTTGCAACCAAATATTCTGGCTGGAAGGTTAGTAACCTAGAATAAAGGAAAGGATTTTAGAAGGGTATTTAGAGGTGTTTGAAAGTTTAATACTTTCGAGGGCATTCGGTTAATGAGGTGGCAAGCAGTAAGGACAGCCTCTCCCCAAAGATATTTAGGGACATTCATAGTGAACATAATGGCTCGAGCCACAGCTAGAAGGTGCCGATTTTTCCTCTCGGGAATTCCATTTTGTTGAGGAGTGTTGGGACAAGAGCTTCGGTGTATAATGCCATGGTCAAAAAAGTAAGGACTTAGGACAGAGTTAAAGTATTCTCTTCCATTGTCAGTGTGGAGGGTATGTATGGTGGAGTTGAATTGGGTTCGAACCATAGAGTGAAAATTTTTAAAAACATTGGGTGTTTCAGATTTGTCTTTTAATAGATATACCCAACATACCCTAGTATGGTCGTCAATAAAGGTTATAAACCACTTAGCACCAATAATATTTGTCACTCGGCTAGCTCCCCATAAGTCACTATGAATTAATGAAAAAGGTTTAGATTGGGTATATGGTTTCAGAGGGTATGGCACTCGAGTATGTTTGGATAACTCACAAATTTCACATTTCAAAGAATTTATTCTTTTATTTCTAAATAGCAGCGGAAGATGCCTTTTTAGATACAAGAGGTTTGGATGTCCTAACCTACGGTGCCACAGCATAATGTCATCTTCTTTTGAAGTAGATAGAGCCAATCCCCCTTTTGTACTGTTTTTATTCCAAACATATAATCCATCCTCAACTTTAGCAGTGCCAATCATCTTCCCCGATTTCTGTTCCTGCAGTACACAACCAAGATCAGAAAATTCAGCAAGCATGTTTCCAATTTTTGTGAGTTTACTTATCGAAAGTAAATTACAAGACAAGTTTGGAACATGTAGAACATTGTCAAGGGAAAAATTTTCTGCTATTTTTACTTTCCCTACTCCAACCACAGGTGAGTACGAACCATCAGCTATTCGGATTCTTGACTTGTTATGACAAGTGGTGTAGGTTTGAAACAAAGAGAAGTTACCTGTCATGTGGTCCGAGGCTCCCGAATCTAGTATCCAAGAGGTTTGGTTATTAGATTCAAGAGCAATATTAAGAGCAGTACCTTGAGTGGCTAGAGTCCCATGTTCGGTAGAGGTACTCAGGATCTTATGGAGATGTGCAAGCTGAGTCTTGGTGAGGCGGACATCAAGTACTTCATCTGCATCAGTGGAGGATAGCATGGCAGTTTTCTTTTCTCTCTGTTTTTTATCCGGATAACCATGCAGCTTAAAACACCTTTCCTTAGTGTGACCAACACGGTGGCAGTGGCTACATACTGGTCTGTTTAATCCAGGGTCACTTCCAGCACGTGACTTTTGTGTTGGTGGACCTTTGGAGACGAGAGCAGAAACTTCAGTAGGCTGTTTTTCAGAAGGGATCATTGGTTTAGGTTCTCCCATCATGACAAGACGACGTTTTTCTTCTCGTCTTACTTCAGCAAATGCTTCACCAATGGTTGGAAGGGGTGATCTACCCAGAATTCTGCCTCGAACTTCATCTAATTCATTTCTTAGTCCAGCTAGAAATTTATAGAGTCGTTCTTTGTTAAGATGAGTCATGAACTTAGACTGTTCTAAGCCTTCACCCCAATCTGCCTCGTAGTACATGTCTAACTCCTGCCACAATATTTTCAGATTATTGTAGTAGTGAGTTACCTCTCGAGTCCCTTGTCGAATATCCTTCAGTTTGAGCTTTATCTCAAAAACTTGAGAAGCGTTTCCAAGGTCAGAATAATTTTCACTAACTGCATCCCACATGTCTTTTGCAGTTTTGAAGAGAAGGTAGGTTCGACTTATGTGGCTTTCCATCGAGTTAATCAACCAGGCCATAACGATAGAGTTGTTGAGTTCCCAAGTAGCATAAGTCGGGTCAGCAGCATGTGGTCGTGGGAGGTCTCCATTAATATACCCTAGCTTGCCACGACCGCGAATCACCATGAGGACAGATTGAGACCATTGCAGGAAGTTTTTTCCATCTAGACGATGACTAGTGATCATTAGAGAAGAATTGAGGTCACTTTGATTGATCCCTCGATTGCCATTCTGAAATATTTGTGAGATCTCAGTTTCGGACATGGCGTCATTGAGGTCAGCCATGGAAAAGAAAAGAAAAAAACGGAGGAAAGTTTAAGAAGGGATTTTTCGAAACAGAAGAGGGATCGAATGATTACTAAGGCTCTGATACCATGTAAAAATGGATATTTCTTTTCTACTTCTTTCACAAGAGATTACACTACATATTTATATACAAAAAAATTACTTTTAGAAGACTCTAGGCTAGCAGCACTACTGATTTTAGGCTGACAGCACTATTTATTTTAGGCTGGTAGCACTATTGATTTTTAGGTTGGCAACACTACTGGTATAGTGCCTTAAAATAAAATATTCATAGGATAACATTTAACTTATTATTGGACAACTGTAACCTGACATCCTAATATTCTATTCTTAATTTAAGGAATTCTAACAAAAATAATATTCTTTCTTAAGCATAAAAAAAATTACAACCACTTAGAAACACTTACCTGTGACCGACAGAGAAAAGTGGAAGATTAACAAGATCAGCAGGAGTAAGATTAGCATCTGGATATCCAAAAGCAAGAATGTTGTCCAAGCAAGCATTGAACCTCTCATACACTTGTTTAGTAGCTTGTTCATGATCAAATGTCACATTGTATGGCACTGATATAATTAAAAATCCTTCCTTGGCCAAAAGCTCAATCAAGTAACTTAAAAAAAAAAAACCCAAATCAGCTAAAAGGACCTTATGTTGATTCCACCATGGAAACGAGAAAAACGAGGTACCTGTAAGTAACTTCGGGGACAGCTCCAAGGAAAGCACCTCCTAAGAACTTGATGATAGCACGTGGTTTCTTGTTTCCGGATGGGGGTATGATCAAACAAGAATCCAACCTCTTGTAAAACCTGTTAGAGATGTTACTATTGGTACTTGAGGTAGAGGTAGAGTGGTTAATGAAACCAAAGCTGCTTCCTTTGCAAATAAAGGCATTGGAAAACGGGGGTGGAAGCAGAGAGTGAAGGCTCAGAAACTTGGTTCTTTTAGGAAGCTTGTAAGAACGGGAAGTGGAGGTTGTGAGATTCTTGGGACAAAGCAAGTTCAGCTGTGCGCCTGAGACGAAAGAAGTGGCTAACTCCATGGGTGTGATTTGTGGAGACAAAATCTGAAAAGAAGCACTTTGCGGGAAAACCACTAAAACTTTTGGTTGAAAAGGAGGAAACTTGATTATATGCTGATAGGTTCAGGTTTAGAGACTTGGGCTGGAAATGGCCAGAGTTTGGTGAATCCATACCTTATAATATCCAACTTCATCCACTTACAATTATAACATTTTTAGGTTTTCTTATACTTAATTTAAAAAGAGTAATTTTTCTTAATTTCATAACACAAGTGTTAAAAGAATATCTAGGCGAAATAATTCAAATTTCTCGCTTTCAATCGCATTTTATAAGGGTTTTTTTCCTTAAATCCAGTTCTGCAACATCCTTCAGTTCAATTCACCCAAAATATTTATTTTTTTAATGTTATAACAGATTTTATATGTTTCAACTAGAAATTTTTTATGACTTTTGTAAGATTTTATGACATCTTAATTATTTTTTACATATTTTAATTATATTTTTTTATTTGAGTTAATGTCATAATTGGCCTCTGAACTTTCATATATACAATGTAGTACTTATACAAAATTATCTCATTTAATACTTGTATTATTCTGCCATGTATAAATGTACCCAAAATTTTATTATCATTTAATTTACGCATTAACTTGGCAGCAACAGATAAATGAATGCCACATATTATTATACGATTGGTTTTGGATTTCAAATATATTTTTTTCCGTCCAATTTTCAACAGGTAAGTTGTATTTCTTTTCTTTTCTTTTTTGGATGTTTTAATATTTTATTAGGTAAAAATAAAATAATACCAAAAATATCAAATAATTTAATCTACAGTTCGTATTCAAAACCCAAAACCAATCTACCACGTTACATATTACATGAAAGTTCAAAGGTAAACTTTGAAGTTTAGTTTTTATAAAAATTTATAAAATGTGATCTATTTAGTCTTGTAAAACTTCATTTAAAGACGAACGGATTCAATTGTGATTGTTTTGGAGGTTAGATCCAAGTATTAAAATTTTAAATAAATTAAATTCACAACTGACTGACAAAACGAGAGACAAAAATGAGATAAAGGTCAAAGCAAGCAAAAAAAAAAAAGGCACTACCTTGTTGACATCCCTAAAGACCGTATAAATAGAAGTGAAACATTGAATATTTGTAGGTCGATTGAGTTTTAGCTCAATTAGTATTAGTATTGTTATCAATGGAAGAAGTCATAAGTTCGAGTACGTTGAAGCGTATTATTCTTTCATTTAAGGGTTGAAAAAAGACTATAAATAATTCTAAGTATTGTATTAAAAAGAACAGATATAATAACAATCTATAATAAAACTATTATTATTAAAAAAAAAAACATTCAAGACCTGCAGAGCTTCTAACCCAAGTAAATAACCAGAGCTCAAGTGAACAAACTAAAATTTTTTATTAAATTCAAATGCATTATAAATAAATAAATATTTTTTTAATATTCAAAAATATCATACTAATAAATTTAACAAAATAACTTTAACCATATTAACAATTAAATAAAAAATTTAAAATCTAAAAGAACAAAAAGATTAAATTTTAAAAAGAAAAAGGAGTAAAGGGATTTGGAATATGTTATAACCCGCGAAAAAAATGAAAAAATAAAATAAAGAGCGGCCAAAAATACCCACAATGTTTCTTTTTTTGTGCAGATGTTTCAAAACCATAGATGTTGTAGATCCAAACTTCTTGAAAAATACCCGAAAAAGTATAATGAAGAAAAGAATGCCAACACTCATTATTTTTCTTGAAATACCCGTCTCCAACACATATATTAGGTATAAGAATATGACCTCCTCTAAATACATAGCTAACTTTAGAAATATCTAACCATATCATATCAACACTCACATCACATCCGAGACCAAATGCGAATAACATAGTTCTCAAGTCCAGCCGGTTTTTACCCAAGAGAAGCCCTAAACTCATTAATCATATATATGGGTTCTTAATTTATTAAAGAAAGAAATGTTTAGAGTCAACTGTTATTCCTCTTACATTGATGAGATTATCCTAATCTATCAGAATAAAACCTACAACAGTTCCTCCATTTGCTTTAGAAAGCAACAAGCAGCATTCGTATAGGATACAAAAGGTTCTGCTTCATCCTAACTACCAGCTAGAAATGCAGTCTTGTATAAACCAAGGTAGTCAGTAAAATTTTTGTACCAACTAGTACAGGTCGGTACGCACTAGTACAAGCTGGTATTGATCGAAACAGGCTAAAATACACCGAAATCATCAAAATGCACTGAAATTTTGACCGAAACGGAACATAAACTACTTGGTACCAGTTTAGGACTGGAACGGTACGTACCGGCCATTATGGTACCGTCTACCATGGTATAAACTACTAGCTTGTTTGGAAATTATAAGAGCATCAAAGAGCTAGAGACAATGTATAACTATTTATCATGGATCATAGCAACGATATTACCACATCTCGACTCCATACCATGTCAAACCCGTAGACCTATAGCATGTCCTCGGCAAGCAGCTTAATACAGAAACCAAAGGAAAAAGAAAAAACAAGAGAAACCCGCAATCTATGATAGAGGTGAGCTAAAAAGGTAACCATTGTGTTAAAAAAATCAGTATCTTTATTACACCACTTAGTCACATGTATAAATATAATAATGAAATATCATTGAAATTGAGTATAAATCCAATAAGACCAGTCATCTACACATACATGTATTCACCACCACGAACAGCATTTGCAGCACCTTTTCTCTCTTCTTCGGCTTCCTTTTCCCGCTCCTTCCAGCTCTCATAATCATGGTCATCTGTTTGCAGCTCGTATCTACAAATTGGGCAAGAATTGTGTTCATCCTGCCACAAAAAACCTTCGAATATAAGACACAGATAACCCACAATCGCATTTAATCCTCCATCACTAATAAAATAAAATCAAGCACTATTAATTACCAGCCATGGCTTTAAACAAGGAGGATGGAATGTGTGCTTGCACGGCAATTCTTGCATGTTATCGCCAACAAGAAGGTTCTCCTTGCATATTGCACATTCAGCATCAGATCCAAGCTTAGCCAGGATTTCTTCTGTGAGAGTAATTACTGGAAGCTTTGAGACAACTTCTTTACTAGCTGGTGGGACTCTTCGAACACCACCCTCATTCTCAAGTATCTTGAAAACAAAGATTAATCCATTCTCATGAGTTTCAAATTCTAATCAACTTCTATAAACCAATATATATTCCACTAGCAGATCGCAGAAAAAGTACCTCTGGTATAACACTATCAAGATGATCAATGAGCTGTTCAAGCACATTGGCAGCATTTTCCACTGTGTTAACATTTGTGGCCAACCCCTGAGAAGATTCGGCAGCCGCAGCAGAAGCAAAAGCATTCATGAGATTTGATTGGACCAACCATTGAGGTTGTGGTGGTTCAGGATCCACGGTAAGATGTCCCTCAAATAGATAACCTTTTGGGCAAAACAAAACAGAAATCATTTTAAACATTTCAATGTCCCTGAACATACTTCAAAACTATGTTACTCGAACTTGAATATGAAGGTGGACATGAATAAGGTTAGATTTTTCTATGTGTATATTTGTAGGATCCTTGTATATCACATCCGTTCTTAAACAAAAATATAGAAGTCCAAGCAAGAAAAAAAGCAAAGGATTGTTTTGGAAACAAACCTCTGTTGGCGGAAGATTCAGATGATTGGACGGGGTTTTCGATTTCATTCAAGTGTTGCTTAGCCTGAGAAATGCAATTCCTTAGATGACTCTTTTCAGAAGGATCAGAGACAAGGGGTTCGAAGAGTTCGAAAAGGCGTAAACCGGCAAGCCAGAAACCGGGTCCGGTGTATCTGGTCTTCAAAATGGTAGCAACACGGCAAACAACGGAATAAAACTGAACGACGAAAAACGATAGCATGTAAAAATTCAATTACCGCTTTAAATTGGAAGAGAGAAAAAATGAATAAAGAAAAGGGGATCTCACCGATTTGCGAAGGGAGGGAGAAGCTGAAGGATAATGGAGTTTAAGAAGGGAATTGATGGAGGAAACTGCCTCCTCGAATCTCTGTTTCTTTCCAAGCTGTTTCTGTAATTCCTCTAATTGTTGCTTCAAGCTTCCATCTGAACAAGAAGAAGACCCCATTCTTTCAACTCTGCAATCAAATTCTTAAAAAAATTCCGATTCTTGAATCTCGTTATTATTTTATATGTTGGGGTTTAGAGAATTCTTATTCGAATTTTGTTTTTAAGAGCAGATTTCTTGGCGAGGGGGATAGGTGTCGGCCGTGGACCAGTCGGCCCGGCTCAATCTTATACGGGCGAATGCCCGGATCTGGAGTGATTTGAAATGACTTAGCGTGTCTATGATAAATTTAAAAACCAAGACTAACAGATATAAAATTTAAATTTATTGAAAGTTAATATTTTTTATTTAATTATGTTTATTTTTATTGATTTATGAAATAATTAAATAAAAAGAGGTTAAAGTTTATTTTTAATAAGTTTTTGCGATTTGAATTTTTTAATATGGTGTAGCCTTAATATTTTAGTTATAACTTGAATTATATAAACTCCTGTTTTGGGCCTATAATATACCAATTTAAAAGAAATTGAAAAATATAACTGAAGTTATTTCACGACTCAAGCTTAAAATGCCAGGAAGATGTTCGAAAATGGCCTAAAAGTCTAACCCAAAAATTGCCTAAAAACCTAAAAAAAAAAAATATTATTTAATTAATGTCACTTTTATATTTTCTCTATTATATTATTTTTGTCCTATAAATAAATATTATTAAATTAAGATTTGTGAGATACCTAGTCATTCTTAATTTTATATTGTTTATTTTTATTTTATGGTTTTCTAAACCCTCTTTTCTAGTTGAAGTAATATTCGAAGTTTGATTGTACGAGTTTATGAGATTGAATTGTTTTTAATCTTTCTCTGCTCTTTAGTATTTGAATGCCTTTTGGTTTAATTACAATTGTTCAAATTTGTTAAATATCCGACCTATATTTGATAGCTTAGAGTGATTGCTTTCTCAATTAGATAATTAGTCGATTGATTGATTTCTAATATTTGTGACGACTGCATGATTATTTGTGTAGTGTAAGCATGCGATCTAACTTAAATAAACCATGATTGTGCACTTGTTAGTTAGAATTGAGTTTCTTTCATTCTTAAAGTTATTGATAAATTAAATGCATAAGTGATTATTATAGAATTATTTATAAATAAAGAAAGCAATTAATGACGATTGTCTTGATTATCAAGAAAGTCAGAAAAGATTAGGTTACCTGACGATTGTCGGTGCCTATAATCAATTTATTAAAGAACATTGAAATTGATCTTGCATCAATGATCAAACTCTCAAATCAAACGAAGAATTTACTTTGACTAGAATGTCTAGTTGATTTTTTCTCAAAATTTTAATTGTATTATAAACAAAAATAATAGATAAAAGATGGATATGAGAATATGAGGATTTCTATTGCATTCTATACTTTTTCATTATACTTACAAGTAGTATACTCCACTATATATATAGGGAGATTAGACTTTCCGTATTCTAATACATAAATAAGAAAAAGTGGTTACAAGGAGATGAAAGGTTTAAGGAAGATGGAAGGTTAAAGATTAAAGAAGATGAAAGGTGGAAGGTCAAGGGAGATGAAAGATGAAATGTTGAACATCCATTAAATAACATTCATAACACTCCCCCTTGGATATTCAACCTATCATCTTTCATCTTTCATCTTTCATCTCCCTTGACCTTCCACCTTCCACATTTCATCTTCTTTAACCTTTAACCTTTAACCTTTAACCTTCCATCTTTCTTATGTTGGAAAATGTGCCCATATTGTCGTAAATATGTAACTGTTTTCTATTTATTTGAACGATTAATAATTAAATAAAGTTAATTCCACATTTCACTATTATGTCTTTTGTATTTTCTATATTTTATATTTTGTATGCATAGCGAAATTGTGACAAGCAAATATTAGCTCATTGATTGTCTAAAATTCAAACTGAAGATAAGTGGCATTGGAAAGAATGCTTACATTGCGAGAAAGACAACTTACTTCAATCGATGATCTAAATGAGTCTGTAATCCCGTAAAAGAATCAAAGTGAGCATTTGATTCAAATATGAGAAGGATTATTATGTTGTCTACAATTCCAATTGGGGAGATGACTAGTCTTGGCTATCGGAGCAGTTGACTCCATAAGTAGAGACATAGATATATTCATTGGTAGAATGATACATTGGACTGGACTCAAGATGAATTAATTCGGAATTCGTTTGTGAATTAATTCACTTGTGACGTTCATGGTGTGATTTACCTAAATCCTAAGTTAGTCACTAACAATGCATATGCAACTCATGTGCTTTAATATAAGTGAAAGCTTATGCTCTAAAGATGATCGAGCCCATAGTCGGTATGTTGGGTACATAATTTGTGTATGGCATGGATTTACTAGCAAAAGTGGAATTCATATCTCAATTAAAGAGTTAATGATATCTTCTCATTGGCATTGTGTGGATTGTTAAATATGGAACGTGGCCACGGGTTGCTAGTTCTCGAATAAGCAATTTATCACAATCATTTGTTGATAGTGATCATATTAATCATTAAGAAGACATAATGCTACCAAAGAGATAAAATAGGATTGTATTGAGTGAACAGATTTAACTCAAAGGAATCAAGGATATCATATGAGGGTAACACACACATGACGAGGTCATTGGATAAAACAGTTGGATGAATTACTTTAGTAAAGAGTATATAATAAGGAGTTTTCAATCATGGTACTTCTTATGGACTGACTCTATGATTAAATAATTGCGAATTATCGGAACGATGCTTCTAAACATAATTACAATCACTAAAGCCTAATTGTATATGTCTGATTGGTCCTTCCGCTAGCATAACAAAAGCTTGATCGGACTGAATTTGAATCAGAAGAAAATTCTACGAATTTGAGAATAATTTAATTGAGTCGATTTATTCAATATGGAATTAAATTAGGTGGTTGTGAGAATTGTTCAATTAAAGAATTTGATTAAAGAATTTTCTTGAAATAATAATTGGAAAAATCTAAGTGAATTTTTGAAAAATTAATTTTGATCAAGTAAAATTAAATTAATCAAATTAATTAAAATTAATATGATATTTTTGGAAATTAATTTTCAAGTCAGACAATTGGCCCAATGGGTAATTGAACTCTAAAATTGGACTTAAGATCGTAAATTGAACTTAGGAGCCCAAAACCAAGACCAAGACCTAAAAATTGTTCAAACTGGGTCTGGTATGTGAAACTGAACTAACGATCCAACCGGTGGCTAGATCGGACCGGTCAGGTCATCCTTGACCTGGATCGAACCGACAGCAGCAGAACCGACTCAGGGTGTCGTAAGGATGTTGCACATGCATCACCAGACACGGTAATACCGGTGGCTGCGACGGTGACATCCCAATGGCCGGCAACGATTTGTCAGTGGTTGGACAGTGGAAGAGTTACACTCCTACTGAGTGTAATAGCCCGATTTAGGGGCTAGTCGGAACAGTGATCTCGGGATC
Organism: Gossypium australe; assembly: GCA_005393395.2. Classification (NCBI taxonomy): domain Eukaryota; kingdom Viridiplantae; phylum Streptophyta; class Magnoliopsida; order Malvales; family Malvaceae; genus Gossypium; species Gossypium australe. The sequence continues at coordinate 112,895,515 of CM016619.1, forward strand.
ACTAATCCGAGGTTAGGGAAATTATTTTCATGTTATTTTATGAGTTATAACATGTTTATAAGGGTGCATGAAAATTTTGGTGCTTTTATTTTGGCGATTTCATGCTTAATCGCGAAAAAGGACTAAATCGCATAAAGTGCGAAAGTTCTATTCTATTGGCTAAAGGTACCAAATAGCCATGAAATGTTAATTGGAGGTCTTTAAAGGGCAATTAGGCCATCTAGAATGTGTTGGCCAACCATGTAGACAAGGGGGACAAGAGCATTTAATTTTTGGTCAAAGTTGGTAAGTTTGGTGGATTAAATTGATGTTTTATAATAAAATAAAGAAAGGAAAAAGATGTCATCTTTCCTCTCTTCTTCTCCACTGAAATTTTCAGCAAACAAGGGGTGTTTTAAAGCTCAAAATTTCAGCAAGCTTTTCTCCACTCAAGTAAGTGACTTTGATGTTATTTCTTGAAGATAATTGTACTTTTGAGACCCCTAAAGCTTAAGCTTTCTAAAGAGGGGACTATTTTCCATTATGGTAAAAAGTTTAGGGATTTGTCATGTGAGCTTTTAAGTTGTTTTCTACATTTTTATGGAAGAAAATGAATGTTAGGGAGATGAGAAACAACTTTTGTGAAAGGTGTTGTCATGAAAACACCTAATTGGGACTAAAATGCAAAAGTTGTAGTTTGTTCATTGATGCATGAAATAGTTAAAATTTTGGATAGTTGTAAGAGGATTTAATGTTTAGCTAGGCTTGTTTGACAAGAAAATTTGATGAAAAATGATTTACGAGCCTAAGGGGAAAATTATAATTTTGTCAAAGTGTAAGGGTAAAAGAGTCATTTTTGCCTAAGTGTAGGTTATGAAGTATTATGATTAGTGTGGTGATTAAAAGAGCAAGTTTTATTGTTCTAGATCAAAGAAAACGAGATTCGGACCTAGAAAGAGAGAAAAGAGAAATGTGGGCAAAAAGGTCCCTTTCTACCCCTTTCGGTATCGAGGTAAGTTCATGTGTTAAATTGTACAACTCTAAGTGAAGTATTTTAATATTTCAATGTTGTATAAATTGTTTATTGCCTCCATGTATACGTTAAATACATTGTGATGTGATGTCAAGAAATGAAAGCCTTGATGTAAACCATGAATAGTGGAAATGCAAATAGCATGATACGATGGTAATTAAGGTCCCGTGTAAGACCATATTTAGAATATGGCCTCGGTGTGGGATTTCGTGTAAGACCATGTCGGGGACATGGCATCGATATGTTAATTCATGTAAGACCCTATAGGGGGTATGATGTCAATGTGACATTATATGTATGAGACTCAAGGGAGTTATTTAACAATTTGAGTGATTCAATAAGTATGTTGAAAATGAGAATGAATGTGGTTGTACCACGAGAGGTACGGGTATGTATTAGAACTGAATTGAGATGAATTCGGTATATGATGATCCCATAGTGGGTTATGTGTAAATGATGCACCTTGGTTGCATAAGTTATAATTATTAATGCATTGCGTGAATGTGAACGATTATCGTAGAAAGTTAAGTAAGAATAGTAGAGTGTGAGGATTTCCTGGATGAACATTTGAAATAGAGAAATGCATGTGGATAACTAGCCATGAATGTATAATGACGGTGGGCTATGTGTGATACCACCTTATTAATTATTAGTAATGGGTTGCGTGCGATACCATCAACAATATTATTAACGGTGGGCTGTGTGCGTTATCACCTTATTAATTGTTAAATGATAGGTTGTGTGCGATACCATCGCTTATATTATCATTTGGTGGGCTATGTGCGATACCACCCTATTAGAGATTGAGGGTGGGCTAAGTGCGAAACCACCGAGTGATTGGTAGTATGAGTGGCTTATTGAAAACGTTTGATGTGTTGTTTTATGTGATCATGTGGTGACAAGTGCAGGGATGTATGCTAATTAACATGAGCATTTGGCTTGTTGCATGGTTAGAATGTGGTAGGAGACTGAATGAGTAAGCTTCAAGAATGATTGTGTAGGTAACCATGAGTTAAGATGTAAAACTCATTATAATACCTTGTGGTTGAGTATAATCAATGACTATTAATAGTTGATTATTATATGTATATGAACTTACTAAGCATTATTGCTTACTCCTTTTCCTTCCTTTCCCACCTCTTATAAGTTAACTTTACCAACTCGGGTTGGAGACTGTCGGAGATGTTTTCACACTATCGAGCAGACGTTTGGTATGAGGTTTCAAGTCCTTATAAGTTATGGCATGTATAGAGATAGTATTTAAAGTTGATTAAGTCATAGTTGATATAGCCAAATGTGTTGGCCTAAGAGAGTTTATGGTTTGATTGTGTATAGACATAGATGAAGGCTTAAGTTGATTGTAATTATATCAGAAATAGTAATCCCTCGTGTATTGGGATGAAGACTTCATTTTATAGTTTAAATGTGATAATTCAAGGGTTATAATTGATAATATGTGAAGTTTATGTGATGGTGTATGAATGTATGCAAGTGAGGGTGACAAGAGCTTGGCAAATAGCCTTGTTCTTGCCCACACGGGTAGGCACTCGGACGTGTGTCTAGGCCGTGTGAAGTCTGTACCTTGAATTTGGAATTTAAATCGCCACACGGTTGAAGCACACGGGCGTGCGACAAGCTGTGTGGATTAATCAGAGATGACCACGGGCCAGCCATATGGGCGTGTGCCCAGGCCGTGTGATTCAAGTCAGAGTCGATCACGGGTGTCGAACACGGGCGTGTGAGATGACACACGGGCATGTCATTTCCCCCACGGGCCTGTGGCCCCTGTTTAGGTGAAAATTTTCTAAGTGTTGAAAAGTTCCAGTTTGGTTCTACGACATCCCGAACGGGTGTAAAGGGTCTCGTTGACCCATGATAGGGATGTTACGATGGTGAATGAAAAGTTTTAAATTGGAGAAATTTTTTTTATAGCCTAAAGTGGAATGATCAAGCAAGTTAAGTCCGGTAATGCCTTGTGACCGATTCCGGCATAGAATTCTGGTAAGGGGTGTTACACTGAGACTCTACTAGAGAATTTGATTTCAGATTAATTGTTCCAAAAATAATATTATTTTAATAGTTTAATATTAAATTTAATTTAATATTTATATTAATAGTATTTTATTAATTTAGTATTAAAGTGGTTATTTTAATATTAATTTCAATAAGATTTAATACTAAAGTGATTAAATTTAATCATAATTGAACTCTCTAAACTCTCTCTATATAAAGAGAGCCTTGGGTCATTATTTACACACACTTTAATTCAAGAGGAAGTTGTAGAGAGAAAATTCTCTTCAGAGATTATTCCAGAAAATTTCTAGAGATATTTTTCTAATTTATAATTTGACCCAAAATTTTAGAGAAATTGCAAAATTACTTTACTAGTAATTTTTGTGGACAATTTTTTTATTCAAAGTGAGCCCACACTCGACAGACGTGAGCTTGAGGATAGCAGAGAAAACTACTCGGACGAAGCGCTCATCCTAGACGAATTGAAATGGTACAATTTTGATTAAGTGTTTATTACTTTAGATATCACAACCAAGATCTTATTTTGGAAAAAAAAATTGAAACTCTTGTTTTTCATTATATTTATTTTTCGCTGCGTTTTCCAAACCCGTTTTCCAACACCTTAAACCTTTCATCTCCTTACAACCCCTTTTTATATATAACTAAATGGAGCTTACAAAAGGAAATTGTTGTCGACAACGATAATATATGTAGAACACTTCAATATTATGGAAAAGTGAGGATCTTGAATGAAAATATATTTGAAAGCATGGATATGGGAGCAACTCATCAAAACAAAGAGACACTTCTATTATAACTTATGAAATGTATCTCGAACTTGAAGTCCAAACACCCGGAAGGTGTAAAGGCAATGAGAGTACATGTTAGCATAATAGCAAGTCATAATATATGAATTGACTTGTAACAAGACATTTGGTTTTGGTTATGAAAAATGATTAATTAATGGTGTATTCAAATGCCAAATAAATTTATTTATTTACGTCTCGTGAATTTGTATCCGGTTGGTATAAATTATTTCATAATATTGATACTTGAAGCATAAAACTCGAGTTTCATGAGAAAATCATTAAATGTAAATATGATTTTGCTCAGAAGTTTTTATTATTTAATGTATTTATACATATAGGTTGTTATCATCATTGTTGATATTAATGTATCAAATATCATTGGAGTTCCTGAAGAAATTTCAATAGTAATAATTATTCGGTAGATAAACTTTATAATGAAAGTATATCTAAAAAATTAAATATTATCTTGACCTAAAGATTGAGTGTACAATAAGAACAAACGGTCATACAATAATGTTATAAAACGGTTGTCCTGAAGTACAATTTCTTCTTGTGCCCAATGCACTTATTGTATTGGTAATAGTGAATGATGCAATACATCGTGCTTTATAAAGTTGTTGGTGACATCCAAAGCATGAGAATGCAATTGAATTTTATTGCTATATTAATACGTATCAATAAAATTTTTTGATTTGTTATTGATAAATAATAATTGAATGTCTCAATATAGGGTTATAAAATGATGTTCAAATAAGGGGGAGCAAAATATGGATTGTTGTAACACCTATCACCCGATGCGAATAATAATCGAGAATTTAATTAAGCACTTCCTACCGCTACATTTGAGAAGTTAATTTTTAGCATTGGATTGCGTCGTTTCAAAGATCTTAAGTGATCCATACATGAGGGGGAGTAAATTAACACTACATTTTTGTTTTAAAGTTGTGACATAATGTGTATCAAAGGATTATGTACTCTTTTTTCCTTCACTAGGTTTTTGTCCCACAAGGTTTTTCCTAGTATGGTTTTTAATGAGGCATATCCTTTATACAAGGAACATCTAAGGGGAAGTGTTATGAATGTTATTAAGTGGATGTTCAACCTTTCATCTTCTTCCACCTTTCACCTTTCATCTTCCTCAATATTTCACCTTTCATCTTATTGTAACCCTTTTCCTATTTATGTATTAGAAAATGAGGAAACTAATCTCCCTATATATATAGGAGTATACTACTTGTAAGGATGATGGAAATAGAAGAAAATTGCAATAGAAATATCCATTTATTCTCATCTATTATTCTTGTGCTCTTTGCATTATTATTTCAAAACACGTTATCAGCATGAGCACTTACATCAATCCAAGAGTCTTGCATTTTTTGTTAGTTTGGATCAAGCGATATCGTCAATTCCAAACCTTGCAAAACTTTTCTTCACTCATGATCTACAAAATAATAAATATATAAATGTTCAACAAATTTGTTCAAGTGAGAATTTAATAGATCTTTTTACTAAGGCGCTCCCTACTGCTACATTTGAGAAGTTAATTTTCAACATTGGATTGTGTCGTTTTAAAGATCTTAAGTGATGCTTACGTGAGGGGGAGAAATTCGTTCTTATAAGGTTGTGACATATTGTGTATTAAAGGATTATGTACTCTTTTTTTCATTCACTAGGTTTTTATCCCACAGGGTTTTTCCTAGTAAGATTTTTAATGAAACATATCCTTTATACAATGAACATCCAAGCGGAAGTGTTATGAATGTTATTTAATGGATGTTCAACCTTTCATCTTTCATCTCCTTTGACCTTCCACCTTTCATCTTCTTTAACCTTTAACTTTCCATCTTCCTTAAACCTATTATCTCTTTGTAACCCCTTTTTCTTATTTATGTATTAGAATATGAAAAGTCTAATCTCCCTATATATAGTGGAGTATACTACTTGTAAGTATAATGAAAAAGTATAGAATGCAATAGATATTCTCATATTCTCATATCCATCTTTTATCTATTATTTTTGTTTATAATACGTTATCAACACAGGCACTTACATCAATCCAAGAGTCTTGCGTTTTTCGTTAGCTTGGATCAAGGTATGTAATACATTTTATCAAGATGTCCATTATGATAAAATTACTTATGTTTATAATTTGTTTCATTTTTTTAAGAGTTCTACTAATCTTGTAATTTGTTAAAAACTTCTAACATAGTCAGATTTACTTGTAATTTATTTTATGACTAAATTGTTGTAGTTATTTGGGTAATTTTTTTCCTGTTATGTTATGCTTGAAAGTTTTGTTAAGGGATTACTAATGTTTGATTGAATATTTGTTAATGAACTACTTATATTTATATTTATATTGTAGCGATAGCATCAATGTTGAACCTTGCAAAACTTGAATTTGTGGCTCTTGATATTATTGGGAAGAACTATTTATCCTGGATGTTAGATGCCGAAATACATTAAGATGTAAAAGGCCTTGGTGAAGCTATTAATGAAGGAAATGAAGCATCTAGTCAAGATAAGGCCAAAGCCATGATATTTCTTTGACATTACCTCCATGAGGGACTAAAGACTAAATATTTGACTGTTAAAGATCCACTTGTCCTTTGGAATAGTCTAAAAGAAAGATATGTTCATCATAAAACTGTAATACTTTCTAAAGCTCGCTATGATTGGCTACATTTGAGATTATAAGATTTTAAATTTGTGAGTGAATATAACTTGACTATGTTTAGAATCACTTCCCAATTGAAATTATGTGGAGAGAACATAATTGATGAGGATATGTTAGAAAAAAATACTTCATATTTCACGCAAATAATGTTGTCCTGCAAACACAATATCATTAAAAAGGTTTTAAAAAATATTTTAAATTAATATCTTATCTTCTTGTGGCTGAGCAAAATAATGAACTGTTAATGAAAAATCATGAGTCACATCCAACTGGCTCTACTCCATTCCATGAAGCGAATATGACATAATATAACGGAAAGGATAAAGACCACACTAGCAGTCGTGGTCAAAGACACGGTCGTGGTCGTGGTCGCGGTCGAGGACGTGGACGTGGACGTGAACGAGGTGGTCATTTCAGGAATACCCACTATAAGTGGGATTATAAGGATGGAAAGAATGATAAAAATACAACTGGGAAAGTGAAAAGTTTGTGTTATCGTTGTAGAGGTAAAAACCATTGGTCCTTTACTTATCGTACACCAAAGCATCTGATAGAACTATATCAACAATCATTGAAGGATAAAGGGAAGAAAATAGAGACAAATTTTGTTTGCAAGAATGGCAAAGATGATTATGGCATCGTTGGTACAACTCACTTGGAAGTTGTTGATTGCTTCACCACCCTTGAATGGAATAATTGATCTTTTAATTTTATTATTATAGTTTTAAAGAATAAATTTTATGCAAGTTTGTTATGTTTTTAATAACATGGTTATTATATTATGTTTTAAACTGTTTATGAAAATTTTATATATTTTGAAAATTTATGTGACATTTATTTGTTTTCTTTGAAGAATATGAATACCTCTCAAATTCAATTAGCGACAAATGATGAAGACTTATGCTTAGCAGACAATACAATTACTCATACTATACTTAAGAATAAAAAATATTTTTATCATTTAACAATTTAAAAGGCTAGTGTTAGTACTATATCTGGTAGTATCAAAACCATTCAAGGCTTCGAAAGAGCAGCTATATTGTTGCCTAGAGGAACTAAGTTTCAAATTAATGATGCTTTATACTCTCCTAAGTCTCCAAAAAATTTGTTAAGCTTTAAAGATATTCGTCATAATGGATATCATATTGAGACAATAAGTGAAGAGAATGATGAATATCTTCAAATTACAAGTATAATTCAAGGAAATAAAATTATTTTAGAGAAATTGTTCACACTCTTCTTTGGTTTGTACTACACGAGAATTAGTACAATTGAAGCACATGCTATAATAAATCAGAAGTTTACTGATGACTTTATTATTTGGCATGACCGATTAGGCCATCTCGGTTCAATTATGATGCAAAAAATTATTGGCAATTCATGTTGACATTCATTGAAGAGCCAAAAGATTCTTCAAGCTAATAATTTTTCATGTGATGCTTGCTCTCAAGACAATTTAGTCATTCGGCCATCACTAGCCAAGATAAATTATGAATCTATCATTTTTCTAGAATGGATACAAGGAGATATATGTAGACCAATACACCCTCCGTATGGACCATTTAGATATTTTATGATTTTACTCGATGCTTCGACTAGATGGTTGCATGTATCCTTGTTATCAGCTCGAAACATGAAATTTTCCAAGTTACTTGCTCAGTTAATCAAATTACGAGCACATTTTCCATATTTCCCTATAAAGACAATTTGTCTTGACAATGCTGGTGAATTAACTTCCCAAGCTTTCAATGATCTTTGTATGTCTATTGGAATAAGTGTTGAACATCCTCTAGCACATGTTCATACACAAAACGGTCTTGCTGGATCATTAATCAAACGTCTTCAATTGATAGTAAGACCATTACTTATGAAGTCAAAACTTCCAATTTCTGTTTGGGGGCATGCCATACTATATGCAACATCACTAATTCGAGTCAGACTAATAAGTTATCATAAGTTCTTCCTGTTACAAATGGTTTTTGGTCTAGAACCAAATATTTCCCATCTGAGAACTTCTGGATGTGTTGTATATGTTTCGATTGCTCCACCACAACGCTCTAAGACGGGTCCTCAAAGGAGGTTAGGAATATATGTTGGATATGAATCTCCATGAATAATCAAATATCTTTAGCCATCAACAGGGAATTTATTTACGGCTCGATTTGCTGACTGTCATTTTAATGGGTCAGTTTTCTCAATGTTAGGGGGAGAAAATAAACAACTGAAAAAAGAAATAGATTGGAATGAATTATCATTGTTACATTTTGATTCTCATACGCAATGATGTGAATTGGAGGTTTAGAGGATAATTCATTTACAAAGTTTAGCAAATCAATTGCCAAACACATTTACTATCTAAAAAGAGTGACAAAATCACATATACCAGTTGTAAATGCTCCAATCAAAATTGATGTCCTTGAAGGATAAACTCTAGTTGCTAGTAAGTCTAAATAACGTTTGAAGCGTGGTAGACCAGTTGGCTCCAGAGATAAGAATCCTTGAAAAAGAAAAGGAGAAAAAATAGATGATGATCAGATTGAGGAAGTAATGACTTTAAAAGGATCTCCAGAAGAGATTTTAGACATGACTGAATTTCAAGGAAAATCTCAGGTACCTAATAATAAAGAGTTCTCAAAAAATTATGTCATGTCAAGAATTAAATGGAACCAAAATCAAATTGACATCGATGACATATTTGCATGCAATGTAGCACTAGATATTTTGAATGACAATAGGGATCATGAACCAATGCTAATTGATGAATATAGACAAATAGATGATTAACCAAAATGGAAAGAAGCAATTGAGGTGGAGTTAAAATCTTTTGAGAAGAGAGATGTATTCGAACATGTAGTTTGTACACCTGAAGGTGTAAAACCTGTGGAATATAAATTGGTTTTTGTGAGATAATAAAACGCGTTTGGTTGCACAAGGATTTTCACAAAGACTTGGTATTGATTATGAAGAGACATACTCTTCTGTGATGGATACAACTACTTCTAGGTTCTTGATTAGTCTGGTAATAAGAGAAGGGTTTGATTTACGCCTAATGGATGTAGTTACAGCCTATTTATATGGCCCACTTGATAATAACATTTACATGAAACTCCAAAAAGGTTTTAAATTGCCAGAAGCAGCTAATTCATGTTCTCGAGAACATTACTCAATTAAATTAAACAGATTCCTTTATGGATTGAAACAATCTGGGCACTTATTGAGGTAAGGCTATAAGAATGATCCCATTTTCCCATGCATTTTTATAAGGAAGTTTGGATCAAGATTTGTTATAATTGTTGTGTATGTTGATGATTTAAATATCATTAGGACTCCTAAAGAGATTTTAGTGACAATGGAATGATTAAATAAAGAATTTGAAATGAAAGACCTTAGAAAAACAAGATTTTGTCTAGGTTACAAATTGAGCACCTAAATAATGGAATCCTTGTGCATCAAACAACATATATAGAAAAAGTGCTAAGAAGATTTTACATGCATAACACACATCCATTGAGCACCCTGATGGTTTTTAGGTCACTTGATGTAAATAAAGACCCTTTTCATCCTCGGGAAAATGATGAAGATTTTTTTGGTACTAAAGTACCATATTTAAGTTATATTGGTGCATTGGTGTATCTTGCTAATCATATACGACCTAATATATCATTTTCTGTCAACTTATTAGCTACATTTAGCTCTTGCCCAACTCGAAGACATTGGAATGGGGTTAAGCATATTTTTCGTTATTTTCAAGGTACAAGAGATATCGGGTTGTTTTTCCCTAACCTACCCAAAACAGAATTGATTGGTTTTGCAGATGCAGGGTACTTATCTGATCCTCTCTGCTCGATCACAAACTGGTTATGTTTTCACATATGGTGGTATTGCAATTTTTTGGCGTTCTATGAAACAAACAGTTGCTACTTCTTCTAACCATGCTGAGATTTTGGCAACCCATGAGGCTAGTCGTGAATGTGTGTGGCTAAGGTATGTAATTCATCACATATGAAAAGATTGTGATTTATGCTCTAAAAAAAACTCCAACAGTTTTATATGAAGATAATATAGCTTGCATTGCACAACTTAAGGAAGATGGAATGTTAAAGGTTAAAGAATATGAAAGGTGGAAGGTCAAGGGAAATGAAAGATGAAAGGTTGAACATCCATTAAATGACATTCATAACAAATTATTGCTTTCTTTCCATTAAATGACATTCATAACAAATTATTGCTTTCTTTCTTTCTTTTTTCAAATCTTAATTTTAGTTTTAAAGTTTTCTTTAAAAACCCCTTTTTGAATAAGATTACTATCAACCTTTGTGGATTTAACTTTATTTGTCTCTTTTACTAATTATTATTTTTCAAGTAGGTTTTATTTTTTGCGGCTTCGATAATCATACAATTTCTAATGAGTCAATTTTTTTACACATGCTTGATAATTTAAAATAAAAATAATTTTATAAATAAGTGTGAAAAATGATAAGTAGATAAGAGCTACTTATTACTTGATGGGGAATATTTTTAATTATTTCTATTTTAATTATTTAATTATTTTATTCTATAATAAAATACGTTTAAAATTTCACTTTTATTTAGAAGTGAAGTATTTAAAAATTAAAGATAAAATGTAGATATAATTTTTTTTATAATTGAAAATCTATATTTATCATACAATCTAATTATATTCCGTAATTAATTTTAAGGAATATATGAAATATATTTTATAACTTAAATTCAATACTTAAGTTTTCAACACTTAATTTTTCAGAACTATTTTTCTGTTTATCAAATAGCACTTAAGCAATGAAGATTTAAATATTGAATTTTTAGTATTGAATTTTATGGGTATTGAATTTATATTAAAAATTATTTGATATATTAATAAAAATTAAGCACTTAATATATTATTTTGTTCGATAATAGTAAATCTTGATTTTTTTAAAATTTATTGTTTCATAATTTTAATCTTATTAGTATGGTATTATTTATTTTATTTTGAATATTTTTTTATAAAATTTAAAGATAAAATTTGAATATTTTAATTTTTTAATAAAAAGAGGAAAATTTTGAATTTTTTTTTTTTTAATAAATAGAGGAAATAATTTATTTCAAAAATAAGAGTTTTAAAGATAAAATCAACTTAATATTTTTCACATTAAGTAATAAGTAGTTATCTCTTTACTTATTATGTTCAACATTTCTTTGTTAAAAAAATTATATTAAGTAAAAATTTAATATAATTATCAAACACAATTAAAAATTTATATGTTGAAATTTTTTATTTTTAATAAAATGAAAATCTTCAATTGTTTATCAAATACACCCTTATTCATGATAAAAATTCGAAAAAGAAATTGTGACTTATAATATTAATTTCATTTCAAAATCTTAGGGTATGCTTAATTGTCGTTGCGCGATTGCTAATGTGGGTGTTGGTTGTGCAACAATGAAGGTTAGGCAGAAGGAGGATGAACCTCCGAATGGGGGCACATATGTAACAACCCGTTTTCACTGAAATTGGAACACTGATTTCGAGACTAAAAATTTGAAGTCGAAAAAATTTATTTTTATTAGTATTATATGGTCTACTATATGATAGAAATACAATATACAAATTTTGTTAAGAAATTTTATCGTTTACATACCTAATTTGATGAAAAGGACTAAATTGCATTAAGTGTAAAAGTTGAGTTCTAATAGCTAATGGTATTAAATAGCTATAGAATTTTAAATTGGAGGTCTTTATATAGTAAATAGACCATTAAAATGTTTAGTGGTTAAGCATGAATAGTCATCATTGGAAATTTCCTGAAACATTAAGGTTAATTTTGGAAATTATCAATTAAAGTGATATTAAATAAAATAAAAAAAAATCTATTATGATCATCTACCACCAAATAAAATAAAAAAAGAAAAAGAAAACCTAGCCATGGAAGCTTGAGATATTAGCAAGATTGTTTTGCTTAATTAGGTATGTATTCTTGTCCCGTTTTAATGATTTTTATGTTTCCGAGATCGTAATAGCTTAATGTAGCTAACTCAGGGATTAATTTGCAAAATTGATAAAGTATTAGGGTTTTGCTATTGATGAGTATTCTTGAATTTTGAAGTTTTATGATAGAAAATGAAAGGTTGTTGTTAGATAAACAACTTTTGTAAAGAGAATTTTGATGAAATTATCAATTAGGGATTAAATTGAAAAAGATGATAGATTTATGGTAAAATTGTAAAATTGTGAATTATGTGGGCTACTATTAATATGTATAAAAAATTGACTAGGCTTGAGTAAGGATTAAATTGCATAAAAGTCATTTTCCGAGCCTAGGGACTAAATTGTAATAAATTAAAAGTATAGGGGCAAAATAGTAATTTTACCAAAATATGTTGTTGGACTAAATTGAATATGAATTATATTGAATTGGGTTAAATTCATTCGTATAGATCCGGTTAGATCTAGTACGGAGTTAGATCGAGGCAAAGGAAAAATATCGGATTAGTCGCATCCGTATCTACATAAACTCATCGAGGTAAGTTCGTGTAATTAAATTGTACATTAATATGCGTTAAATTGAATTATTTTTTGTGAATTTTACAATTTCCATGAACAAATACCAGTTGTATATTCAACGATTACCGAGTCCCATTTGAACCTTATGAAATTCGTAGGATACAAATGACATGTCATTAGGGTTACCGATTTGGTTGGGGTCCTGCATGTGTTGCGGACACACCACAGCTATTATGAGCTTCCCGATACTTAGCTCACATGAGCTTCCCGATAGTCAGCTCATATGAGCTTCCCGTTATTCAACTCGTATGAGCTTCCCGTTATTCAACTCAGAAGAGCTTATTGTTTATAGCTCGTATGAGCATACATGAATATGAATTGATGGATTACAGTTCAGTACACCTCGTGTGTACTACCCGTGTATCCAACGATATTTTAAATGGTTCAACGGGTACAGCTCTGTTATGAAATCATATTAGTTTGATATGAACTATTAAATATGATTATTTGATGAATTCCACCATTTGTGTTGGATTTTATATGTGATTTTCATGGCTAATATGTTGGTGATCATGTGTTTAGGCTTTTGGCCAAATTGATTGAGATATGCTATGTTTACTTACCTATTTTGTGGAAATATGGTAAAGTAGATTCTGTAATATACGAACTTACTAAACTTAAATGCTTACTCTATGTTATTTTCTATGTTTTATAGTAATTCGAAAGCTTATTCGGGTTGGAAGCTGGTCGGAGCTATTTCACACTATCCATCAGCTATTTTGGTACTTTTAGTAAATTAATCCCGGTTATAATGGCATGTATAAGTTATTTTTTCCAATGTTAGCATATAAGGGTTTTGTTGAGACTAGCCACTTGAATGGCTTGTTTTGATATATTTTGATGCATATATATAAGTGACTTTGTCATGTTTGATGTGTGTTTGATATGTTACAAATGAAAGAAAGTAAAATGGAGTTTGAATATGCATACATGAATTTGGTCATTTAGGCAAATTGAGATACTTGTTGACATATCTTTAAGTTGTCAATTGAGGTGCCTAAGGACATATTGGTTGTATGTTGTGATAATACATGTTTAAGACTTGATTTTAACTTGATTTGAATGACTTGTTATGGCTTTTTTATATGCAAATTATTGTGTTTAGGTTGGTACCAAATTGGGTGAGAAATGTGGCTTGGAAATGGCCTATTTTCGTCCATACGGCAGAAACACGAGCGTGTGTCTCAACCGTGTGTGACACACGGCCAGGTGACATGGCCGTGTGTCCTCTGTATCTTTTAAAGTTGCGCAAGTCAGTATGCTCAACAAGGCATAGCATACGGGCATGTGACTTGGCCGTGTGACCAAGTCAGAGAGTTACACGGGCATGGATGTAACAGCCCGATTTTGGTTCTAGTTAGAATAGTGGTTTCGGGACCACAAATTTGATGCAGTAAAATTCATTTTTATTATAATTTTTATGGTCAACAATTTTATGGAATGATTTCGTGAAAATTTCGTTCGAAAATTTTGACGTTTGGCCACTCAATTTAGTTAAAAGGACTAAATTGCAAAAATTGCAAAACTTAAATTTTATGTGTTAAAGGTGTCCAATTGCTATAAGATTTTAAATTAGAGGTCCTTAAATGGTAATTAGACCATTGGTTAAGTTGGTGGACAAAAATGACATGGTTTGGTATGTTTTTAAAGTTTTTCATTAATGGCATTTTAGTAATTTGGTAATTAAAATGAATTAAAAAGCAAAAATCAAGCCAAAATTTGTCCATCTTCTTCCTTATGGCCGAAATGCACAAGGGAGAAGCCATAGATAGGGTTTGGCCACTTCCAAGCTTGATTGTAAGTTCGTTCTAGCCCTGTTTTTAATGATTTTTATGTTTTTGAAATCCTTGTAACATGATATATCTATTCTACCACCAATTTGGAGAGATGTCAAAGTCTAAAATTTTACCCATGTTGAACATGTATGTATTTTGATGTTTGATGGTGGAAAATGCATGTTTGTTGTTTGTTAAACGACTTTTGCTAAGTGATTTTTTGGTAAAAATGCCTAAAAGGACTTGTTTGTAAAAGTTGTAAAATGAGCAGTAAAAGTGTGAATAAATGAAAAATGTGGACTTTTATGAGCATGATATAGGTTCGACTAGGTTTGGATGTAATTAAATTGAATGAAAATCATTTTACGAGCCTAAGGACTAAAATGTAAAATGTCAAAAGTTTAGGGGCAAAAATGTAATTTTTTCCATAATGTGATATTGGGCTAATTTGAATAGTATAATGGTTGAATAAGTTAAATGTGATATTATAGATCAAGAAAAACGAGGTTTGGACTTAGAACGGGGGAAAAATAACTATTTGACGATTTAGTCCTTTTACCCTTTTTATGTCGAGGTAAGTTCGTATGTTTAATAAGCATTAAATTATATGTGTATAAATTCTTGATTGATATAATTGTGATAAATTCTACATCATTGAAATGAAATGTAAATGCTATTAAGTACGATACTACGGAAATGACCGACGGAGATTTGATACAGCGAAAGTCCCGGTTGAACATTACGAATAGATAGGGTACAATATCATGACATTAGGGTTACTGTGGTTACGTGTAAGACCATAACTGGGATATGGCATCGATATGAAACTTCATGTAAGACCATATTTGGGATATGGCATCGAATGAGACTTCGTGTAAGACCATAGCTGGGCTATTGATATCGATACGAAATTTCATGTAAGACCATATCTGGGATATGGCATTAGTACGGTACTGTATGTACGAGATTCCCGAGTATCCTTTAGTATTCCAAATGGTTCAACGGGAAATTCAACGGGTATGTCAAAAGATGAGAAAGAGTATGTAAGTATTACGAATTGGTACAGGTATGCACGTAAAGTTTATAAGCATCGACTTCATGAAATTGTGAGTTCATGATTTCCACAATGATGTTTTTATGAAAAACATGTGATTATTGGTCAATACTTGTGATGTATGAAATACATGGTAAATTCGGTTGACGATTATGTGTTTGGCTTTCGAGCTAAATTGAGTTATGATATAGCATGATTCATTTACACAAATTGTGATTTATCGGATATGAGAAAAAGGAAAGATTGGCATAATTGCCTATTAAAATGGTTATGGAAGTAAGGGAAGATAAGAGTTTAGGCATTGAAAGATATTAAGACATATGCTCGAAAACATGAGTACACATAATTAATGTGCATGTTTACTATGAGGTTTGAAATGATTTGTTGAATTGCTGTAGTATGTTACAAAGGAGAGATTATGGTTGTTAGGCTGATGCCAAGATATGTTAAATTATGCTTATAAGATGATAGAGTAAACATTATGACTGAATAAAAATTATAACTGTGAGATTCATAGCAATTTGTATTATCTTATGTTTAAATTGTTGAACTTGATAAAAGATTGGTAAGAGTTGCTAATATTTTTCGTACGGACTTATTAAGCTATACATATAGCTTACCCCCTTCCTTTCCAATGTTTTATAAGGTTATTGAGCTAGCTCGTGTTGGAGATCGCCAGAGATCCTATCACACTATCAAGCTATCATTTTGGGTATTCATGAATTCAAGTATTTTGAGTTTATGGCATGTATAGGGACTTATTCATTTTGTTAAATGTGTCATTGTGAATGTAGCCAATGTGTTGGCTTGTGATTATCAAAGGCTTGTTTTGCTATTTTGCCATATAAGTTGGCTCATATTGGCTAACATGGTTGTAAGCCTAAGTATATTCATATATGTGTCAATGTTTATGGTGATATGATCATGGTATGCTTGGTGAATGTGAAATGTTTGGAATTGCGATTTATGGCATGATTGTGTTAGTTTTTGGGAATGTGACCTATTGATGAGATGAAGAATTTGAGTATCATTTGGTAACTAGAAAGTAGTCGAATGAAGCCTAATGAATGTGGAATTTGCATGAATTGGTGTGGAAAGGTTGATGTTCTAAGCATGATAAATAATGGCATGACGATGACATGTTATTGTCTTGGTTATGGTTTTTTAGTTGCTCTTATATGCTTGAATTTGTGCCATATGATGTTGTGTTGATGTGTGCAAGTGAGGGTGGCAAAATGACTTAGTAAATAGCATTGTTTTTGTCCACACAGGTAGACATACAGGCGTGTGTGACACACTGTCTGCCCCATGGGCATGTGTTCCGGCCGTGTGTCCTCTGCACTTTAATTTTGCAAAACAGAATGTCTAGAATTGAGCACACGGGCAGAGACACGAGCGTGTGTCTCAGCCGTGTGTGCTACACGGCCTAGCACACGGGCGTGTGGCACGGCTGTGTGGCACAAGTTAGAGAGCTCCCTAATTTGAACACAATCTGAAGCACGGGTGTGTCCCCGGGGCCACACGGGCGTGTCCCGTGGACCACACGGTCGTGTGGGCCTTGCTTCTAGCAAAAATTTTCTAAGTTTTGTAAAAGTTTCTTAAGTTCTCGATTCAGTCTCGAACCACTTCCAATACATGTTTTGGGCCTCGTAGGCTCGTATAAGGGACTTTATGATTGAATATAAATGGTTTTAATTTGTACGCAAATTTATGACTTGGAAATGTATGAATGCTTGTGTTATAAGTCCAGTAATGCCTCGAGCCTTGTTCCGACGTCGAATATAGGAAAGGGGTGTTACAATGGACATGGGTTAGGACATGGCCGTGTGTCCTTATTTGGAATGCCCTCACGGCCTGAGATACGGGCATGTCTCCTGATTGTGAGTCACACGGCCTGGCCACATGGTCGTGTGTCCCCTGCAACTTTAAAAAATTTTAATGTTTTCTAAAAAATTCTTTGAATTCCCGATTTAGTCCCGACTTGTTTCTAACGTGTATTTTGGGCCTCGAGGGCTCATATAAGGGACAATATGCACTTGATTTATGATGTGAATATTATATTATATGAAATGTTTAATTGATTGATCTGTAAACTCTGGTAATGCTTTGTAACCCTATTTTGGTGACGGATTCGGGTTAGGAGTGTTACATTTATTGGTATTAGAGCTACGGTTTAGTCGATTCTCGGACTAACGAAGCATACACGAGTCTTGTAACAACCCGATTTAGGGGCTAGTTAGAACAGTGGTTTCAAAACCACTATTCTGAGGCCAGAGAAATTATTTTAATATTATTTTATATGATATATCATGATTATATGAGTGCATGACAATTTTTGTGAATTAATTGTAATGATTACTTGCTTAATTTCGAAAAAAGACTAAATCGCATAAAAGGCAAAACTTGTGTTCTACTAATTTGAAGTGTCACATAGCTAGAGAACCTTAAATTAGAGGTCCTTAATGTGCAAATAGGCCCTTCTAAAGGTAATAACCGGCCAAAGGGGACAAAAATATTAATTTGGTCAAGGTTTGGTGGCATTATGTGACTAAATGAATAAAATAAAATAAAACAAAGAAAGCTATCATCTTTTCCTATTATCTTATTTTTCCACCGAAATTATCAACAAGAATAGGGGTTTGGAAGCTTGAAATTTTCAGCAACTTACACTCCTTACAAGTAAGTGATTTTGGTGATCATTCTTGATAATTTTTGTACTTTTGGGACCCTTGTAGCATAATCTATCTAATGAGAGGACTATTTTGCAAAATAGTTGAGAGTCTAGGGTTTTTCCATGTGAGTATTCATGTGTTTGCTGAAATTTTATGGAAGAAAATGAATCTTGTTTGTTTAATGAACAACTTTTGTGAAATGATTTTTCATGAAAACACCTAATAGGATTCTTTTGTAAAAATTATAAAATGGATAGTAAATGTGTGAAATAATTGGAATTGTGAGTTGCTATAAGTGAGAAGATGAATTGACTAGGCTTGGATGTGTGAAAAATGAACACATTTAATTTTACGAGCCTAGGGGCAAAATCATAATTTTGTGAAAGTCTAGGGGCAAAACGGTAATTTTGCCAAAATAGAAATTTATGGAGTGATTTGATTAATGAGGTTATTTAAATGAGCTAAATATGTCATTATAGATCAAGAAGAACATGGAATCAACCTTGACTGAGGAAAATGCAAGGTTTCGGACTAAATTGCAAATTGACATATTTTGTATCGAGGTAAGTTTATATGTAAATGATACATCCTTTTTACTTATGTTTATACATATTAATGTATTATGTGAAATGTGAATGAATATTACTGAAGTTTACTAAAATTATATAAAGTGAAGAAATTCCCGAATGAACCTTCGGAATGTGAAAATGATACGGATACACACCGTGAATAAGTGATTATTGGTGGGATGTGTGCGATACCACTGTATTTATTATTATTGGTAGGCTGTATGCGATACCACCATGGATATGTGATTATAGGTGGGCTGTGTGTGATACTACCGTGTTATTTATGAATGGTGGGCTGTGTGCAAAACCACTGTGTATCCGGTATTATTTCGAAGTGTTCATCGAGAAACTTTGACTAAGTGAAATTATGTGTGGCTATGTGATGATAAGTGTAGGGTATAAGTGTATGTAAACGTGATCAATGTTTATGATATGTATTTGGAATGTGGTAAGATTTGAAATGAGTAAGTACAGCTACGAGGATCTAAATTGTCCTTGATTAGTATGTAATATTTTTGATTGATAAGTATATAGTATGATGTTCATTGTTTACATATAGACTTACTAAGCTTAAAGCTTACTCCCTTCTCGTTTCCCTTGTTTTATAGTGTCAAAAAGTCAGCTCGGGATACGAAGACCGTCGGAGGATCACCCACACTATCCACACATTTTGGTATATTGAGATTTACATTGAATTATGGCATGTATAGGGACTTAATCTTTTTGGTTATATGTCATATTGGTTTAGCCAAATGTGATGGCTTAGGATGATACTTGATTCATTTTGTATAAGGCCATGAGATGTGGGTCATAAGGATTATTTGAATGTAAATCTATTTATATATGCATGCATGTGTCATCGCCATTATGATATGGCTTATGGTTATCGATGGTTAAATGATGATATGTTGCATGTGATTATGGATGTTTGATGATGGTGTATGGATGTTTGATGATGGTGAAGCACTTAGTTATGCTATATTAAGTGCCTTGGATTTATATATATATTTGGATTAGTGTGGATTTGATGTTGTGTAGGTTGATGCAAGTATGGGTAGCAAAAGGGGTTTGGTAAATAGCCTTTTTATTGTCCACATGGGTAGAGACACGGGAGTGTGTCTAGGCCGTGTGTGACACACGGTCTGCCCCATGGGCATGTGGTTTGGCCGTGTGTTCCTGCATCCTAATTAATGCAAAATAGAATGCCCAGTAGTAAACACACGGGCACGAGACACGGCCGTGTGTCTGGCTGTGTGAGAGACATGTCCATAAGACATGGGCATGTGCCCAGGTCGTGTAAAGTTTGCACTTGATTTTAGGAATTTAATTTTCCACACGGCCTAAGGATATAAGCGTGTTTCTTGGTCGTATGACCTTATTTGGTTGATGACGTCATAAACAGAATGTCCCCAATTTTTGACACGGCTTGAAGCACAGGCATGTGATATGCCACACGGGCGTGTCCTTTCGCTCACACGGGCGTGTGGACCTTTTTGATGAAAATTTTCTAAGTTTTCCCAGAAGTTACTAAAGTTCTTGGATTAGTCCCGAACCACTCCTTATGTATGTTTTGGGCCTCATAGGCTCGTTTAAGGGGTGATGTGAAAAGTTTTAAATTTAAGTGGAAAGTTATGTCTTGGTTTTGTATGGTTGTTTGCATATAAGTTTGGTAACGCCTCGTACCCTATTCCGGCGTCAAATACGGGTAAGGGGTGTTACAAATCTAGCTATACATGCCATTATATAACCTGTGATAGTGTGATATCTCCTGGCCATTTTAAAACATGTTTTTATATAATAATGAGATCCAACCGAGCTGATTTCGATGAAGTAGAGAGTAACGCTCAAGCCTCCATTCAAGGAATAGCTTCGAGTGGTACAAGACCCGTATCTGAGGGTCAGGGAGGAGAGGCTAAAGAGGCCTTCTTCCAGATGATGAATGAATGGTTCATCGAGTTCGTGCAGACGAACCCAGCTGCTCAACAACCTCCATCCCTCCTGTTCCTCAATCGGTTCCCATTATTCATCAAAGTACAAAACCTATCAGAGTTAGTAAGCCTCCTGTTAATAAGATCAGTAAGTACGGTGCTAAAGAATTCTGAGCTACAGCTCAGGATGATCCCGAAAGAGCTGAGTTCTGGTTAGAAAATACTATTAGAGTTCTTGATGAATTATCTTGTTCACCGGCTGAATGTATCAAGTGTACAGTATCTCTATTAAAAGATTCAACCTATTAATGGTGGAATACGTTGATTTTTGTTGTACCAAAAGATTGGGTCACTTGGGAATTCTTTCAACCGAGTTCTGAAAGAAATATATCAGTCAGAGGTTTCTTGACCAAAAACATAAAGAATTTCTGGAGCTTAAACAGGGTCATATGACAATGTCCGAATATGAACGAGAATTTGTTCGATTGAGCAAATATGTTCGAGAATGTATTCCAACTGAAACTGCAATGTGTAAGCGGTTTGAAGATGTCTTAAATGAATATATAAAACTATTAGTTGGGATCATCAAATTGAAAGAATTTGTTGTATTAGTTGATCGAACATATAAAGTTGAAGAGTTGAGCAAAGAGAGAAGACAAGCTAAGACTGAAGCGAGAGATTCAAGTAAGAGATTGACGGGGTAAGTCATATCAGTCAGCATCGAAGAAATCAAAGAAATATCATGATTGTTCTACTACTTCTACGGGATACTCCGATAGAGATAGAGGTACCCGACGCTTCAATCCTAAAACTCAAGCTACATCTGTAGCGAGTGTGGGTAATACTAGAAACACTAGACCCAAGTGCAAACACTATAACAAACTACATTTTGGTGAGTGTCGAATGAAGAGATTGCCCAAAGAAATCTAAAAAAGATAATATTCTAACTTCGAGGTCAAGCAACACAACTACAAGAGGTAGACCACCTCGTAATCCTAGAAATGTGTGCGATAGCTGTGGTGTGACGGAAGATTCTACTGTAAGGTCTGAGGCACAAGCACCGGGTAGGGCTTATGCTATTCGTGCATGCGAAGATGCTTCTACACTAGATGTTATTACTGATACTTTCTCTCTTATTGATACTGATGTAATTACTTTAATTGATCCTGGACAACTCATTCATATGTTTGTACGAAATTAGTGTCTAGTAAAAATTAACTTGTTGAGTCCACTGAATTCATAGTTAAAGTATCAAATCCTCTAGGCTAGTATGTGTTAGTTGATAAAGTTTGCAAGAACTGTTTGTTAATGATTCAGGGTTACTATTTTTTAGCTGATTTGATGCTATTACCTTTTGATGAATTTGATGTGATATTGGGCATAGATTGGCTAACTTTACATGATGCTGTAGTAAATTGTAGACGAAATCATATCATATTGAAATGTCAAAATGGTGAGATGCTTTATATTGAATCAGATAAATTGAATGGGTTTCCCATTGTGATACCAGCTATGTCAGTACAGAAATATGTGAGAAAAGGTTGTAATGCTTACCTTGCTTATGTATTGGATACTAAAGTGTCTGAGTTGAAGCTTGAATCAGTGCCAGTAGTTTATGAGTATCTTGATGTGTTTCCAAAGGAATTACCTAGATTATCGCAGGTTAGAGAATTTGAATTTGCTGTAGAACTTGTACCGGGAACAACACCAATATCGATAGCACCATACATAATGGCTCTTACTGAGTTAAAAGAGTTGAAAGCATAGTTGCAAGAGTTGACTGATAGGGCGACCTAGTTTTTCACCTTAGGGTGCACTGGTTCTGTTTGTTAAGAAAAAGGACGGATCGATGAGATTATGCATTGACTACCGTCAGCTCAGCAAAGTTACAATCAAGAATAAATATCCACTGCCTCGTATTGATGATTTGTTTGATCAGTTGAAAGGTGCCACAGTGTTCTCAAAGATTGAAATTCATTCTGGCTATTATCAGTTACGAGTGAAAGATTTTGATATGCTAAAAAATAGCATTCAGAACCAGGTACAAACATTATGAATTTCTTGTAATGCCGTTTGGTTTAACTAACGCACCTGTAGTATTTATAGATTTGATGAATAGAATTTTCAAATCATATTTAGATATATTTATTGTGGTATTTATTGATGATATTCTGATATATTCCCAAGATGAGACTAAACATGCCGAGCATCTGAGAATTGTTCTACAAACTTTGCAAGATAAATAATTGTTTGCTAAATTTAGCAAATGTGAATTTTGACTTCGGGAAGTTGGTTTTCTGGGACACATAATATCGACTAAAGGCATCAGAGTTGATCCAAATAATATTTCAGTGATTCTTAACTGGAAACCACCGAGAAACGTATCTAAAGTCAGAAATTTTCTGGGATTAGCTGGTTATTACCTGTGATTTGTAAAAGGGTCTTTGAAGATAGCTACACCGATGACCCGACTATTACAGAACGATGTAAAATTTGAATGGTCTGATAAATGTCAACAAAGTTTTAATTAGTTAAAAGCCCTATTGACCAAAGCACCAGTTCTATTTCAACTTGAATCGGGTAAGGAATTTGTGATTTTCAGTGACGCGTCATTGAACGGATTAGGCTATGTTTTGATGCAAGAAGGTAAAATAATAGCTTATGCTTCTAGACAGTTAAAGCCACATGAAAAGAACTATCCGACACATGACTTAGAGTTGGTAGCTATTGTTTTTGCGTTGAAAATTTGGTGACACCATTTGTTCGGTGAAAAATGTCATGTATTTACCGATCATAAGAGTTTAAAGTATCTGATGTCATAAAAAGATTTAAATCTGAGACAGTGTAGATAGCTTAAACTATTGAAAGATTATGAGTTAGTTATTGATTATCATCTGAGAAAAGCAAATGTAGTTGTTGATGCTTTGAGTAGAAAATCCTTGTTTGTTCTACGAGCGATGAATACCTGATTGTCATTATCTGATGACGGCTTGATCCTAGCTGAGTTAAAAGAGAGACCGATGTTTTTATAGCAGATCTGCGGAGCTCAGAAATGTAATTGTGAGATGTTAGCTAAACGGGTACAGTATGAGTTGACTTCTGATTCAAAATTTCAGATAAGACCCGATGATTGTTTGTTATTCAGAGGTAGAGTTTGTGTACCGAAGAATCCAAAGCTTATACAAAAAAAATTTCACGAAGCTCATAAGCTCATGGTGGTAGCTTATCGTTCTTCCGGGGAATAATAAAATGTACAATGATTTGAGACAAATGTATTGGTGGCCGGGAATGAAACGTGATATTTTTGAGTTTGTATCTAGATGTTTGATATGTCAGCAAGTTAAAGCTGAACATCAGGTACCTTCAGGACTGTTACAACCAGTGATGATACTAGAGTGAAAATGGAATAGAGTTACTATGTATTTTGTATCGGGGTTACCCCTATCTCCGAAAAGGAAAGATGCCATTTGGGTTATCGTCGATCGTTTGACGAAGTCTGCACATTTTATTCCGGTACGTACAGATTTCTCACTTGACAGATTAATGGAATTATATATTTCAGAGATTGTCAGGTTGCACGGAGTGCCAGTCTCCATTATTTAGAGATCCGCAGTTTACATAGCGATTCTGGAAAAAGTTACAGAAAGCTCTGGGTACGCCTTGAAGATATGCTTCGGTGTTGTGTTTTAGAGTTTGAAGGCAATTGAGAAAAATATTTGCCGTTAGTCGAATTCGGATATTATAATAGTTATTAATCAAGCATAAAAATGGCACTGTATGAGGCTCTATATGGTCAAAAATGCCGAACTCCATTATATTGGACTGAGCTCAGTGAGAAAAAGATACATGGGGTTGATTTGATTCATAAGACTAAAGAAAAAGTGAAAGTGATCTGAGATAGTTTAAAAGCAGCTTAGATCATCAGAAATCTTATGCGGATCTTCAACGTAATGATATACACTTTCAATCGGTGATAGAGTATTTTTGAAAGTTTCACCCTATACACTATTTTGGTACTTTCAGTAAATTAATTCCGGTTATAATGGCATGTATAGGTTATTTTGGCCAATGTTATCATATAAGGGTTTTGTTGAGACTAGCCACTTGAATGGCTTGTGTTTGGTATATTTTGATGCATATATATAAATGACTTTTTCATGTTTGATGTGTGATTGATATGTTACAAATGAAATAAAGTAAAATAGAGTTTGAATATGCATACATGAATTTGGTGATTTAGGCAAATTGAGATATTTGTTGACATGTCTTTAAGTTGTCAATTAAGGTGCCCAAGGGCATATTGGTTGTATGTTGTGATAATACATGTTTAAGGCTTGATTTTAACTTGATTTAAATGTAACACCCCTTACCCGTGTTCAACACCAGAATCGGGTACAAGGCATTATCAGACTCATCTTCCTTGAACGTACAACTTTGAATTATAAAATTTCATTCCAACTTAAAGCTTTTCAAACACATTCATATCATCCATATTATGGGCCTTCGAGGCCTTAAACATGAAAACGGAGGGTCTCGGAATCAAACCAGGAACTTTTGTAGATTAGAAAAATTTTGCCTTAGCAGGGTCACACGCCCGTGTGAAATGGGACACGCCCGTGTGGGCAAGCCGTGTGGTCACACACACCCATGTCCCTAGCCCGTGTGGAAATTATTTTTCCTTTCGAACCTACAGGGGTTTTCACACGGCCGGACACACGCACGTGTCCTTCACACGACCTAGACACGCTCGTGTCCTCACCCGTGTGTAAAAATCCGGGGTATTCTGTTTATGACGTCAGCACCTTATAAGGGGCACACGCCCGTGTGTCTAGCCTGTGGTCAACACTGACTTGCAACATTAACATGCAGGGGATACACAGCCCAGCCACATGCCCATGGGACTAACCATGTGTCACACACGGCCTACACACACGCCCATGTGTCTACCCGTGTGGACAAAAACAAGGCTATTCCCATTCAACCATTACCAAGCAACCCAATCATGCATCATACATATTCATGAATAACCTCATCTTTTCATAAATAAGTAGTAATGAGCCATCAATTATGGCTATTTACAAAAGAGTTCATTTTTAAAAGAGCCAACACAACAAGACATTTCCCTAAGTATAGCCCCTATACATGCCATACTCAAAATGCTAAGTCTAAATATACCGAGATGAGCTGATAGTGTGGGTCTTCGTATCCTGAACCTGCTCTTTGACACTATAAAACAAGGGAAAAGAAAGGGAGTAAGCTTTAAGTTTAGTAAGTTTACATGTAAACAATAAGCATCATAACATATGCTAATCCATCCATAACATTACATACTAAGCAAGAACAATGCACATTTCCATAATCATGCTTACTTATTTCATCTCTTACCACATTCCAACCATATATCAATTATATTGCTTAGAATTACTTGTACACATTCCTTGCACTCATCACCACAAAGCAACTTGAAACATTTACTTAAACAATTTCTCGATGAACCACTCGGAATAATTTTATGTACCAGTGGTTTCGCACACAGCCCACCATTAATCAATGATAGGGTGGTATCGCACATAGCCCACCAAATGATAATATAAACGATGGTATTGCACACAACCCATCGTGAATAAGTAATAAGGTGGTATCGCACACAGTCCACCAAAAAGGATAATTACGGTGGTATCGCACACAGCCCACCAAGTAACTATTACGGGTATTTTTCCACACTTACATATTTATTACGAGGTTCATACGAGAATTAATCACTATCTACCAATATCAATCAATCTCACTCATAATTGATCTTATTCCTACAATGCATCAATAAGTAATAACATATGTATTAAAGATGTATCGTTTACACATAAACTTACCTCGGTGCAAAATGTATTAGTCGACGGTTTAGTCCGTAACCTTGCCTTTTCCTTGGTCAAGGTTGTTTTCGTGCTCTTCTTGATCTATAATAATAAAATTTACTCAATCAATCACTTTATAACTCATGATACATCAAAATTTACACTTAGGCAAAAATGACCATTTTGCCCTTATACTTTGCAAAATTATGATTTTGCCCCTAGGCTTGTAAATCATTTTCATCACATTTCCTCATTAAACAAGCCTAGCTAAACATTTATTTCTCTTACAACAACTCACAAAACCAATTATTTCATGCATTTATTACACAATTACAACATTTACAAATAAGTCCTATTTAGGTGTTTCCATGATAACACCTTTCAAAAAAGTTGTTCCTTAACCCACTAGCATTCATTTTCTTCCATAAAAACTCAGCAAACAACATGAACACTCTCATGGAAAGTCCCTAAAATTTCAACCATTTAGCAAAATAGTCCCCTCATTAGCTAGCTTAAGCTTTGGGGGTTCCAAAAGTACAAAAATTATCAAGAAAGACCTCTAAAATCACTTACTTGCAAGAGAATAGTTTGGCTGAAAGTTTGAACTCCAAAATCCCCTATTTTCTCTTTAATTTTCAGTGGAGAAGAAGTGGGAATAGTGAAAGATGATATCTCTTTTATTTATCTTATTTTATTCATTTTTTTATCACCTAATTTCACCAAAATTTGACCGAAATTTAATGTTCTTGTCTCCTTGTCTCTATGACCGGCCAATACACCCTTAATGGCCTAATTGCACTTTAAGGATCTCCAATTTAATATTCTATAACTATTAGACACTTCTACACTTCTACATTGTATAATAGAACTTTTGCATTTTATGCAATTTAGTCCTTTTTCATAATTAAGCATGAAATCACCAAAATTAATGCACCAAAATTTCCATATATCCTTATAAACATGTTATAACACATAAAATAATATCAAAATAATTTTATTCAACCTCGGATTAGCAGTCCCAAAACTACTGTTCCGACTAGCCCCAAAATCGGGTTGTTACAACTCTCCCCTTTAGAGATTTTCGTCCCCGAAAATCTTACCGGTAAAAAGGTTTGGGTACTGTTCCCTCATGGCTTCTTTCGGTTCCCACGTAGCCTTTTCCACACCATGTTTTTGCCATAACACTTTTACTAAGGCTATGCTCTTGTTCCTCAACTGTTTAACCTCTCGAGCTAATATCTTAATTGGTTCCTCTTCATAAGTCATATCCAATCGTATCTCAATTTCTGTTGAGGGGATCACATGCGAAGGATCGGAACAATATCACTGCAACATTGCCACATGGAACACGTCGTGTACACCCCTTACCCGTGTCTGACGCTGGGACAGGATACGAGGCATTACCGTACTTAACCTTACTTGAACATGCATTCTCGGGCTATAAAACTTTGATCCAACTTAAAACCATTCTTTCTTAATCATAATTTGCATATCATGGGCCTACAAGGCCTTAAACATACATCCGAAAGGTTTTGGAGTTCGACAGGAAACTTTAACGCTCTTTGAAAATTTTTGCCTAGACAAGGGCCACACGCCCGTGTTGTCCAAGGGACACGCCCGTGTACCTCTAAGACATGCCCGTGTTCATCACTCGTGGTCAACACTGACTTATTTCACATGGCTGAGCACACACCCGTGTCTATAACCCGTGTCCTTCACACGGCCTAGACACGCCCGTGTCTCCTACCCGTGGAGCTTTCTGTTTATGACGTTATCACCTTACTAAGGTCACACGGCCAAGGTACACGCCCGTTTCTTTAGACCGTGTGTCAAATTAAATTCCACATTTTAAGTGCAGACTTCACACGGCATGGGCACACGCCCATGTCTAAGGCCGTGCCTCTCACATGATTAAGACACACGGCCGTGTCCCTGCCCGTGTGTTTACTACTGAGCATTCTGATTTTGTAAACCTAGCATGCAGGGGACGTACTACCGAATAACACGCCCATGGGGCTGACCGTGTGTCTCACACGGCCTAGACACACGCCCGTGTGTCTATCCATGTAGACATTAAAAGGCTATATTCCAAGCCAAATGCCACCCTGCATAGCAAAGATACGTATTTCAACTCATATTAACATTATTCATGACCCAAAGGCACGTTCAAGAACTCAATTCAAAGCATTCACACAAGCATAAAATTCATAATTTCATCATCATTGAATATATATAAACTTATCAAGTATTGGCCCAATTCCAAAGACCATTTACAAAATGACTTTTATAACATACATAGCCAACACTTTGGCTAACAATTACGACCTAACAAAATACCCAAGTCCTATACATGTCATACTCAAAATAAGTTTAAATTGTTATACCAAAGTGACGTCGATAGTGTGGTTTTCGAACTCCTGCGTCCCACGATCCCCGAGTTATCTTGGCAATACTACAAGAAAAGGGAAATGAGAGGGGTAAGCATAAAGCTTAGTAAGTTTGCATGAAAATAAATAGCAATAATAAGCTCATAAGGACATCAATCCTTAGCATTAGTTAACCACACAAGGTCATAAACACTTTGCCATAACTTACTCGTACTCGTTCTTAACTAGAACATACCATGCCACATATCGTAACATATCTCGTGAACTTCTCACGGGCACCCGTATTCACTCAATCACATGACTTTAGAACTAATATCATTTCTATTTCCAAGCTTATCTATTTATCCCATTAATCACTAGGGATACTCAAAGACACATACTCATCGTCATCATTATAAGCACGAAGCCAATGCCACATCCCAAATGTGGTCTTACATGGGGTAACCTCTGAGTGCCGATGCCATATCCCGGATATGGTCTTATACGATTCTCATATTCAATACCAAATCCATATCCCAGATATGGTCTTATACGGGATTTCAATTCGGTACCGAGGCCATGTCCCCGACATGGTCTTATACGGGACCTCATCCATCTCATGTCTCAATGATAGTGTTTTCACATTCATTATAGTCCAACTAGGACTTCGATATCTCAACTTACTCATTCAACACTAATTACTCAATTTAGTAGGATACCATGTATCATCATAATTGTTGAATTTATCACATACAAACTTACCTCGATTTCAAAATAAGCTAGATCGTCGATCTAATCCGATATTTTGTTCTTTCCCTGATCGAGGTTGATTCTTGGCTCTTCTTACTCTATAATAGCAAATGAGCTCATTTTAATCATCAAATTAATAAAAACATTTCAATAATCATACTTTGGTAAAATTACTATTTTACCCTTAAACTTTGGCAAAATGACCATTTTACCCCTAGGCTCGAAAATCAATTCTAAATCAAATTTCTACCTTTAACAAGCCTAGGTGAACATTTATTTCTCTTATATCTATCATCAAAACCCAACATTTCACACATTTACAACAAATTTTGAAACCTTTATAAAAAGGTTCTTTTAGGTGTTTTCATGGTAACACCTCTCACAAAAGTTGTTTATCTAACAACTAAGACTCATTTTCTTCCATAAAAATTCAGAAAATAACAATGAAAGCTCTCATGGAAAAAATCTAATCTTTTCACCATATTGCAAGATAGTCCCCTCATTAGAAAACTTAAGCTCTAGAGGTTCTAAAAGTACAACTATCTTCAAGAGAAACCATTAAAATCACTTACTTGAATGGAGATGAGTTTGCTGAAATTTTTAGCTTTCAAAACCCCTATTTTGCTTGCTATTTTTGGTGGACGAAGATGGATAGGAAAGATGATATCTTTTCTTTCTTTATTTTATTAATACAAGTCAATTCAATCACCAACTTTTACCAACTTTGACCAATTTTGTCAATTCTTGTCTCCTATGGCCGGCCACCCTATCCTTAGGGGTCTAATTGCACTTTAAAGACCTAAAATTAATATTCTATGGCTATTAGGCACCTTTAGCTTATAAAATAGAACTTTTGCACTTTATGCGATTTAGTCCTTTTCGCAATTAAGTAAGAAATCGCTAAAATTAAATCACCAAAATTTTCATGCACACATATAATCATGTTCTAGCTCATAAAATAACATGAAAATAATTTTCTCTAACCTCGGATTAGTGATCCCGAGATCACTATTCTGACTAGCCCCTAAATCGAGCTGTTACAGTGTATCATTTCTAACTCTGCTGGCAAAGCCAACCGGTATGCTACTGGTCCCATCCTTTCAATAACCTCATACGGCCATATGAATCGTGGACTCAATTTGCCCTTTCGACCAAATCTCAATATTTTCTTCCACGGGGATACTTTTAGAAATACTTTGTCGCCTACTTGAAACTTGATTTCTTTCTTTTTTAAATCCGCGTATGACTTTTGTCGATCCAAAGCAGCTTTTAGACTATCATGGATTACTTTCACTTTCTCTTCAGTCTCTTTAACTAAATCAACCCCGTGAATTTGCTTCTCACTAAGCTCGGTCTAATACAAGGGAGTCCGACACTTGCGACCATATAAAGCTTCGTACGGTGCCATCTGTATACTCGACTGATTATAGGCAAACTCAACCAAAGGTAGATATTTTTCCCAACTACCTTCGAACTCTAACACACAACATCAGAGCATATCCTCAAAGAACTTGAATCACTCTTTCAGATTGGCCATCAGTTTGAGGATGGAACTCTGTACTAAAATTTAATCTCGTACCCAAGGCTTCTTGTAATTTCTTCCAAAACCACGAAGTAAACCTCGGATCACTATCCAATATAATATATGTAGGCACTCCATGCAATCTCACTACCTTAGCAATATACAACTAGGGCAACTTATCAAGTGAATAATCCACACGCACTGGTATAAAGTTAGCCGACTTCGTTAATCTATTAACAATGACCCACACAACATCTTTCTTTCTCGGAGTCATAGGTAACCCCGTTACAAAATCCATGGTGATTCGATCCCATTTCCACTTAGGAACCATCATTGGTTGAAGCAATCCCAAAGGTACTTGATGTTTGGCATTCACCTGTTGACAGATCAAACACTTTGTAACAAACTCGGAGAGGTCTCTTTTCATACCCGGCCACCAATACAACTTCTTCATATCATTGTATATTTTCGTACTGCCCGGGTGTACTGACAAGCAACCACTGTGTGCTTCATGTGAAATTTTCTGGATTAACTCATCATCCTTTGGTACACAAATTCTATCATGAAACATCAAACAATCCTCTAAACTAACCTGAAAATCAGAGATATTCCCTAATTCGCACTGAGCTCTCTTAACTTGCATCTCACTATCATTCTTTTGAGCTTCACATATCTGCTGAATAAATAATGGTCTAGCCCTCAACTCAGCCAATATAGCACCATCATCAGACAATGCTAAGCTCGTACTCATAGCTCTCAAAGCATACAGGGATTTTCTACTCAAGGTATCCGCAACCACATTCGCTCTTATCGGATGGTAATCAATTACTAACTCATAATCCTTCAATAATTCCAGCCACTGCCGTTGTCGCAAATTCAAATCCTTTTGGTCCATCAAGTACTTCAAACTCTTGTGATCGGTGAAGATTCGGCACTTCTCGTCATATAAATAATGACGCCAAATCTTCAAAGCAAAGACGAGCGCAGCCAACTCCAAATCATGAGTCGAATAATTTTTCTCATGCTGTTTTAGTTGTCTCGAGGCATAAGCTACTACCTTACCCTCTTACATCAACACACAACCAAGACCATTTAATGACGCATCATTGTAGACCACAAACTCTTTCCCCGACTCAGGTTGTACTAAAACCGGTGCCTCAGTCAACAATGCTTCCAATTTCTCGAAACTCTGTTGGCATTTCTCAGTCCATTCAAGCTTAACATCTTTATGCAATAGTTTCATTATCGAGGTAGCAATCATGGAGAACCCGTTTACGAAACGTCTGTAGTACCCCGCTAAACCCAAAAAGCTTCTAATTTCTGACTCATTCCTTGGCGGTTTCCACTTTACAATAGCCAAAATCTTACTCGAATCAACTCTAATGCCATCACCTAACACAATGTGTCCTAAGAATCTGACCTCTCAGAGCCAAAACTCACTCTTGTTGAATTTAGCATACAACTGCTTATCTCTTAAAGTCTGCAAAACAATTCTCAAGTGCTTTGCATGCTCACTCTCATCCCGAGAATAAATTAATATGTTATCGATAAAAAAAACTACAAATTTATCTAAATACGGTCGGAAGATACGGTTCATTAAATCCATAAAAATTGTAGGAGCATTCGTTAAGCCAAATGGCATGACAAGAAACTTATAATGGTCATACCTCATCTGAAATGTAGTTTTCAGCACATCTTGCTCCTTAACCCTCAACTGGTAATAGCCAGACCTTAGATCTATCTTAGAGAACACCGTAGCTCCCTTTAGTTGGTCAAATAAGTCATCTATCCTTGGCAAAGGATACTTATTCTTCACCGTCACCTTGTTGAGTTGTCTGTAGTCTATGCACAATCTCATCGACCCATCTTTCTTTTTAACAAAAAGTACCGGAGCACCCCACGGTAATAGCTCGGTCTTGCAAAACCCTTATCCGTTAACTCTTGCAACTGAACCTTCAATTCTTTCAACTCCAATGGTGCCATCCTATATGAGGCAACCAAAATAGGTGTGGTACCCGGAACTAACTCAATCCTAAACCCGACCTCTCTAACTGGAGGCAATCCTGGTAATTCTTTCGGGAACATATCTGGATACTCGCATACCACCGACACTGATTCAATCTTTACCTCTAACTCTTGAGTATTCAGCACAAAGGTGAGATAGAACTCATACCCTTTTCTCAAGTATCTCTCGGCTACCATAGATGAAATTATCACAGGCAAAATACCCGATCTACCTGATTCAACTCGAATGACATCTCTATTTACACATTTCAATTCAATAAACTTACTACCACAGTTCACTAAAACATTATGAGCAATCAACCAATCCATACCAAGAATCAAGTCAAATTCATCAAACGGAAACAACATGAGATTTGTCAGAAAACAATGACCTCTAATTGTCAAAGGACAATTTCTACACACCTTGTCAACTAGCACATGTTTGCCTAACGGGTTTGACACCTTTACTACAAATTCTGTAGACTCAACAATCATGCTTATGCTAGATGCCAATTTCATGCAAATATAAGAATGGGTAGACCCCGAATCAATCAAAGCAACAACAAAGATATCATAAAGAGAAAAAGTACCCGTTATCACATCTGGAGAGGATGCCTCTTCGCGAGCGCGAATGGTACAAGTCCTTGCAGGTGCTCGACCTTTCGATCTCATAGCAGAGTCTCTGGGTGCACCTCTACTACTAGTCACACCTCCCGGGTTCTTTTGTGATCTACCCCTCGAAGATATATTACTTGATCTCTCTTCTTACTTTCTTTCCTTCTCATCCCTCTCTGGACAATTCTGGATGAAATGGTCGGGTGAACCACAGTCGTAACAGTTAGGGTTATTTCCCTAACACTCTCCAGTGTGTTGCCTACCACAGTTTGGACACTCCGGTTTATTTGACTTTGGATTGCCCACACTTGCCATCGAGGTGGCTTGAACCCTCGAGCCCGAGTAAGTATTACCTCGATCTCGATGTGAATATCCAACCGACGCAGTCGTTCGAGGGTTTATTTCCTTGGACCTCTTTGATTGAGCTAGAAACGATTTACTCATTGGCCTTTTTCTTGCATCTCGAGCCTCACTCATGGCTTTTCTCTTTTCCTTATTCAGCTCATCAGCTTTGCATATCCTATCAACCAACACCACAAATTCTTTCAATTCTAAAATCTCAACTAGCAGTCTGATATCCTCATTCAGCCCATCTTCGAACCTTTTGCACAAAATAGCTTCCATAGACACACACTCTTGTGCATACTTGTTGAGCCTAACAAACTCGCGCTCATACTCTGTCATAGTCATTTTGTCTTGCTTCAATTCAAGGAATTCATTCCGTTTCTAGTTCGCAAAACTCTGACTTATGTACTTCTTTTGGACTTCTTCCAAAAAGAAGTCCCACGTTACTCTTTCTCTTGGAACTACCGACGTCAACGTTTTCCACCAACGATATGCCGAGTCCTTCAGCAATGACACGACACATTTCAAACTCTCATCAGGTGTGTAGGAGAGTTCATCAAATACTCGCATTGAGTTCTTAAGCCAGAACTCCGTCCTCTCAGGGTCATCATCTATATTAGCTCTGAAATCCTCGGCCCCTTGCTTCCGAATCTTATCGACCGGGGGTTTGGTCATTCTCACCAAATCTATACCTTAAGGAGCCACATGAACTGGCTGAGGTATAGGAGGGGGTGGAGGAGGTTGAGCATTAGGGTTCCCTTGTACATACTCTGTGTACTAATTACTCATCATTTGGAGAAAGGCTTCCCGAGCCTCTTCTTCTTGACCCATAGTCTCGAGTCTACTCTCTACAGGCGCGATCCCTTGCGCGGGAGCCGGAGTGTTACTAGCAGCGTCATCAGCAGCCGCTCGATTGGGATCTATTTACTATATAAAAAAGTTTAGAATTGTCAGAAGTCACCACACTATCAATATATGTTTATGGCATGTATAGCTAGACTCTTACACACGCTATGGTAGTTCGAGAATCGACTAAACCATAGCTATGATACCATTAAATGTAACACCCCTTACTCGTGTTCAATGCCGGGATCAGGTATGAGGCATTACCGGGCTCATCTTGCTTGAACGTACAACTTTGAATTATAAAATTTCATTCCAACTTAAAGCTTTTCAAACACTTTCATATCATCCTTATTATGGGCCTTCGAGGCCTTAAACATGCAAACAAGGGGTCTCGGAATCAAACTGGAAACTTTTGTAGACTTAGAAAAATTTTGCCTTAGTAGGGCCACATGCCCGTGTGATATGGGACACGCCCGTGTGGGCAGGCCGTGTAGTCACACACGCCCATGTCCCTAGCCCGTGTGGAAATTATTTTTCCTTTCGAACCTACAGGGGTGTTCACACGGCCAGACACACGCCCGTGTCCTTCACACGGCCTAGACACACCCGTGTCCTCACCCGTGTGTGAAAATCCGAGGTATTCTATTTATGACGTCAGCAACCTTATAAGGGGCACACGGTCTAGGCACACGCCCGTGTGTCTAGCCCGTGGTCGACACTGACTTGCAACAATAACATGCATGGGACACACGACCCAGCCACATGCCCATGGGACTAACTGTGTGTCATACACGGCCTAGACACACGCTCGTGTGCTTACCCGTGTGGACAAAAACAAGGCTATTTGCCAAGCTCTTTTGATCACCCTAACTCATACAATATAAATCTCATTCAACCATTACTAAGCAACCCAATCATGCATCATACATATTCATGAATAACCTCATCTTTTCATAAATAAGTAGTAATAAGCCATCAATTATGGCTATTTACAAAAGAGTTCATCTTTAAAAGAGCCAACACACTTTGCCAAAACAACAAGACATTTCCTTGAGTCTAGCCCCTATACATGCCATACTCAAAATGCTAAGTCTAAATATACTGAGATGAGCTGATAGTGTGGGTGATCTTCCGATTATCTTCGTATCCCGAATCGGCTCTTTGACACTATAAAACAAGGGAAAAGAAATGGAGTAAGCTTTAAGCTTAGTAAGTTTACATGTAAACAATAAGCATCATTACATATGCTAATCCATCCATAACATTACATACTAAGCAAGAACAATGCACATTTCCATAATCATGTTTACTCATTTCATCTCTTATCACATTCCAACCATATATCAATTATATTGCTCAGAATAACTTATACACATTCCCTGCACTCATCACCACAAAGCAACATGAAACATTTACTTAAACAATTTCTCGATGAACCTCTCGGAATAATACTATGTACCGGTGGTTTCGCACACAACCCACCATTAATCAATGATAGGGTGGTATCGTACATAGCCCACCAAATGATAATATAAACGATGGTATCGCACATAGCCCATCATGAATAAGTAATAAGGTGGTATTGCACACAGCCCACCAAAAAGGATAATTACGGTGGTATCGCACATAGCCCACCAAGTAACTATTACGGGTATTTTTCCACACTTACATATTTATTTCGAGGTTCATACGAGAATTAATCACTATCTACCAATATCAATCAATCTCACTCATAATTGATCTTATTCCTACAATGCATCAATAAGTAATAACATATGTATTAAATATGTATCGTTTACACATAAACTTACCTCGGTGCAAAATGTATTAGTCGACGGTTTAGTCTGTAACCTTGCCTTTTCCTCGGTCAAGGTTGTTTCCGTGCTCTTCTTGATCTATAATAATAAAATTTACTCATTCAACAACTTTATAACTCATGATACATCAAAATTTACACTTAGGCAAAAATGACCATTTTGCCCTTATACTTTGGCAAAATTATGATTTTGCCCCTAGGCTCGTAAATCATTTTTCATCATATTTTCTCATTAAAAAAGCCTAGCTAAACATTTATTTCTCTTACAACAACTCACAAAACCAATTATTTCATGCATTTATTACACAATTACAACATTTACAAATAAGTCATTTTTAGGTGTTTTCATGATAACACCTTTCATAAAAGTTGTTCCTTAACCCACCAGCATTTATTTTCTTTCATAAAAACTCAGCAAAAAACATGAACACTCTCATGGAAAGTCCCTAAACTTTCAACCATTTAGCAAAATAGTCCCCTCATTAGCTAGCTTAAGCTTTGGGGGTTTCAAAAGTACAAAAATTATCAAGAAAGACCTCTAAAATCACTTACTTGCAAGATAATAGCTTGGATAAAAGTTTGAACTCCAAAATCCCCTATTTTCTCTTTAATTTTCGGTGGAGAAGAAGTGTGAATAGTGAAAGATGATATCTCTTTTATTTATCTTATTTTATTCATTTTTTATCACCTAATTTCACCAAAATTTGACCAAAATTTAATGTTCTTGTCTCCTTGTCTCTATGGCCGGCCAATACACCCTTAATGGCCTAATTGCACTTTAAGGACCTCCAATTTAATATTCTATAGCTATTAGACACTTCTACCTTGTATAATAGAACATTCGCACTTTATGCGATTCAGTCCTTTTTCATAATTAAGCATGAAATCACCAAAATTAATGCACCAAAATTTTCTACATCCTTATAAACATGCTATAATAGATAAAATAATATCAAAATAATTTTCTTCAACCTCGGATTAGCGGTCCCAAAACCACTGTTCCGACTAGCCCCAAAATCGGGTTGTTACATTGAATGCATTGTTATGGCTTGTTGATATGCAAATTGTTGTGTTTAGGTTGGTAGCAAATTGGGTGAGAAATGTGGCTTGGAAATGACCTATTTTCGTCCACACGGGTAGAGACATGGGTGTGTGTCTCGGCCGTGTGTGACACATGGTCAGGTGACACGGCCGTGTGTCCCCTGTATCATTCAAAATTGCACAAGTCAGTATGCTCAACGCGGCCTAGCACACGGGCGTGTGACCTAAGTTAGAGAGTTACACGGGCATGGACACTAGGACATGATCGTGTGTCCCTATTGGAATGCCCACATGGCCTGAATCACGGGCGTGTCTCATGACTGTGTGAGTTACACGGCTTGGCCACACGGCTGCGTGACCCCTGCAACTTTGAAAAATTTCAATATTTTCTGAAAAATTCTTTGAATACCCGATTTAGCCTCGACTTGTTTCTAACGTGTATTTTGGACCTTGAGGGCTCATATAAAGGACAATATGTTTGATTTCGACTTGATTTCTGATGTGAATATTATATTATATGAAATGTCTGAGTGATTGATCTGTAAACTTCGATAATGCTCCGTAACTCTGTTCCGGCGACGGATTCAGGTTAGGGGTGTTACAACGGACCCAATGGAATAAGGGGACATCGACTTGGTGGCTCCAAGTGGTGGGGTGTAACGTTCTTTTAAGGACACATTGTTGCGGAATTGAGAGTATTCGACTGTTAGCAGTGCTGCTAATGGGGAGGAGGATTTTCCTGTGTTAGATGAGGATGTTATCACAAATATTGTGGATGGAGTTTTGAACATTAATTTTTCGAAGTAGGTTCATGATTTGATCAAGAAAAGTATGAGTAAGCCTATGGTTCATGATTATGTATCGTATCATACAAATGTATTACTCGTATTTTAAATGTTTAATGGTTGAAATTGAATGTAATTGATCGTAGTTCTATTGCCGCCCCTTCATGTCCATGAAGGGTAGTATTGGGCCCATTTATAAGTGCTTCCTAGACTTTTTAACCCGACGCTTTATAATATAATTCAACCTAATACTTGTTTTCTATTTCCAAAATAATTATTATTTATTCAATTAACTAAATTAATTTCTCAATTAAATAATTTTCTCAACTCAATTTTAATTCCATTAAAGCCACGACAACTTTACCATAAAAGAATCTATAAAAAAATATATTTAATTAATTTTATTTTATTTTCTAACTTTAATTATTTAATTATAATTAATTAAATAATAATTCGAAAACCATAAATTAATTCTCAAGTCATTTATGTACTTAGCAAGAAAACATATTTATTAGTGAATGCAACTCATTTCCCTTACTTCATCATTTCCATTCATCTCTCCATTTGATTCTTATATGTAATTCATTTTTTATTTTAACGAGCTAGCGTAAGGATCGATTGAACATATATAATTAGGGCTCAAATAATTTAAAATTAAGTTCTAACTTCTTGCTTATTAATTATAAACTTATTTAGTCACCAAGTCATTCTACTATAATATCCTAATTGAACTCTCCCTAATTACATATCATTACGAAAGCTACTTAATAAGTTCTAGTCCAATGACTTTGTCATAAGTGTGTTACCCTCATAGGATATCCTTAATCTCTTTTAAGTAAATCCCTTCTCCCTATATGATTTTATTTTATCTCATGGTAACTATTACATTTTCCTTTAAGAAAAAGTCAATTACTATCAAATAATAAAGTCATTTATCATAAAGACAAATGACTCATGACCACGTTTAGTTTTTATTTATCATGTAATGCCAATGAGAGGATATCATTTACCCTTTAATTAGGCTATCAGTTCCACTATTGTGAATGATGCTACATACTACAGAAATCGTATACCCAATGTACCAACTTTCGGTTCCTATTCTATTTGAACTCGGGTTTTTTACCCATATCAAAGTATATGAGTTATGCATAC
Organism: Gossypium australe; assembly: GCA_005393395.2. Taxonomy (NCBI): domain Eukaryota; kingdom Viridiplantae; phylum Streptophyta; class Magnoliopsida; order Malvales; family Malvaceae; genus Gossypium; species Gossypium australe. Next base: position 112,935,683 of record CM016619.1, read on the forward strand.
ATAGCTTATCATCCACTTAAGATTAGGGTACACTATATTATGAATGCCACAAGTGAATAAATCCACAAATAAATTTAGGATCTATTTTACTTAAGGCCTGTCTGATATACTATCAGTCCAATTAGTAACATCTATGTCTCTATCTTCTGGGAATTATATACTTTGATGCTAAAAAAAAACTCCCGAATTGGACTCAATAGACACATATTAGTCTTTCAATTAGTTTGTTCATTTTCGATTAGACTAATGACATATTTAGTTTTATCTACTAATACAAGTTGTCTTTTCGTATTACTATTCGACCATGTAATACCATTTAGTATTAGTTAAACGTTAGATAACTAGTAAACTAATATTTACTTCAATTTTGTTTTGTGTGCAAATTCCTTGAGGACAATATACAAATAATATTAATATAATCAATATATATTTTATTAAATCAATTTCTTTCAACTTAGTACACTAGATCCAACATTATATGTACATAGTTGCAAGGTATGTCCCGCCGAATATTTGTAGCATATATAATTTCGTAATTATACTTTTTAAGTTGTTGAAATAATTTTGTTGATAATTAGCAATTAATAGAAAATATAATAGCGAATATTGATTAATAACTACATAATGTAAATGCACTATGAATAATATTAGTATATGATTAAAAAACATAAATTACGTATATGATGATTCATATTTGTGAAGTGACTATTAAAGGAATGTAAGAACCAAAATTAAGGAAATTGAAAATCGTGATCACCAAGTCATTAGCCATTAATGATTGAATGACATGGCAAGTAACAATATCTATAAAATATTAGACTACATTTGTCATAATATTTAACATACTACAATACAATATTCTTATTGCATTATAATTTGTTCAAAAGAAAATTAAAATTGTAATCACTTCTTAAAAAATATATATATTTTAATCACTCAACTTTGAAAAATTTATAATTTGCATTAATAAATTTAAAATGTGTTTTTTTTTTTTGTGATAAAGAAGAAAAATAAAAAGGACAAATTACATCACATTACCTATTTCCCTAAATGGGGATACTTCAAAAACATGTAATCCTTGACTATTCAAATGAACCAATTTAACCAATTTATCAGCTTCATGGTTCTCTTCTCTAGAGATATGACAGATGCTTCAAAGTTGAAGCCGAGAAAACAGTTGAAGAATTCTCCTGATCAAAGCAGAGTTAGATCCTCCTGTGAGTCCCTCCTTTACAGCATTAGCCACTTCAAAACTATCCGTCTGAACCAGCACATTATTATAGCCTCGGTCAATCAAGATGTCTAATTCATCTACGATGCCCCACAATTTTTCCTTGAATACTAAGCAACTCCCTAAGAATATGTTAAAGCCAAATATCAATTCCCAGCTTGGTTTTGCACAATTCCTCCTACTGAAGCAGAAACATCCTCAATTTTTACTGAACAATCAGTATTCAAGTAGACCCAGTTTCCATGTAGATTGGAACACGAATTTGGAGCCTGAATTGGTCTCGTTGGGCCCTTAGCTGTCATCATAAACTGTTTGGCCCAGCTATAAGAGACCTAAATAGTGTCAATACTATTCCAAGACGCCCCCTAAAAAATAGAGAGATTACAATTTTTCCATATGCGTCATATGAGAATCCCCAAAAAGCATTTCCAATCGGCTTCTCCAAATCCCAAGTCATGCTCGTTCTATAGGTTTGAGACGATCCATTCATGTAGATTACTTGACTAAAAGCTAACAATTTTATCAGTAGGAATTAAAAGATTCCAAATATGCTTTGCAACAGAACAATCCCTGGTAGCATGCAGCACATCCTCAGTGATGTGCCCACATACCTCACACATCAAACTATGGCCTATACCTCTCCAGACTTTTTCAATATTAGTGAGCCACCTCTACTTGAGAGCAAGTCAAATAAAGAACCTAACCCTTTTTGTGGTCTTTGAAACTTCCAGGGGATCTTCCACACAATCTCCTTCAACTTCCAGAAAATTTCCCAAATTTTCTCATATGCACTTTTAACTGAAGATGTGTTTTGATGTTACAAAAAAATTCATATTTCAATTAGAATTTCTTGATTGATGTAGAATGTAATAAATAGTTAAATTTACTTGGATGAAATCAAATGATAAATTTTGATAAATTAGATAATTGAACTTTATTAGAGTTGTGTGACCCAAATTCCTGTTAAAAAAAAGTGGCAAGATAGGAGGATTTGTGGGGATAAAGGCTGTAGCCCGCCGCAGATCCCCATTAAGCATAAAATTGGACTAGGGTTGCAATCAGGGGTGTAGGGACCGGAGGCCCCCGCGGTACGGTACAAACTACAGAAGTGGAATCCGTATATAAGTACATTTCTTCTATTTGATATTGATTTGAATAAGATGTTTCAACCTTACTGCATTGCGTCTATTAGACTTTGATTAGAATAAGGTTTTTAAACCTATAAATAGCTGTAGTCGTCTCTCCTCTTGTATAATTCGAATTCAACAGTTAGTAAATTTTTCTTCTCCTCTGCCCGTGGTTTTTCTCGAGAGGATTTTCACGTAAAACCTATGTGTTCTATTTTTCTCTGTTTCTTTGCGATTCATTATTATTATCGACATTCAAATTTCACAAATTTATTCATACAAACTAGTAAATTATGATAAATAAGGCAATAATTATAAAAATCTAATTTATTTAGTTGGAAATTATTTGCTGAATGTGTATGGTTCCTATTCCTAGTCAAATAAATAATTTTGCATTTAAAACTCAAATAAAATACATAAATACCATTTAAGAATTTATTTAGTTAAATATCATATAATTGGGAGTTAGGCGTGAGAAAAGGAGGCACAATAAACTTTTCAATAAAACTAAAATAAATTTACTTTCAGGTGAAAGAAAATTGTTTTCAAATATGAATTTTTAACTAGAATTTATTAATTTTAAAATTGTGTTTGGACATCATCAAACTGTAATTGTTTGGATAGTAATTATTTTTTCTAGTAATTACGATAAATTATAATTTCTTAAATGTGTTTGGATGATAAAATATAATTACACTGTAAATCTTTATGTCTTGTTTAGTAGTACAAATTATAATTTCATAGTTAAACAATTTAAATTTTTTTAAAATATTAATTATTATAAAAAATTATTAATAATACTTGAGAAAAAAAATCCTAAACAAGTAATAAAAATGTTAGCCCAAGGAAATAGTCAGCCATACAATTAAAAATAAATATCATATGAAATTGTTTGTAATTGCTCTAGCATTCCATATTTGTTGGGCTATTACTTCTCTAACCTTTAACATTTACTCATTATTGTCGATTGAGTCTTAGTTTGACTGACATGAGAATTGTTGCCGATGCAGGAGGTTGGGTTTGAATACGTTGAAGCTATTCTTCTATTTATGAGTTTGGGAGGGTATATGAGTAGTTCTAAACATTGGATTACAAATAGCAAATGTGATTAAGAACATATAACGAGATTATTCAAAAAAAAAAAACATTTATTCATTATTATCATTTGTTGATCCTTGACAATTTCTCTATGAATTTGTATCTCTCTATTATCTGAATAAAACTTTGTATGTATACGATTAAGATGATGACATGTACTTTCTAAAGTATAAATATTCCTAATTCCACCCATAAATAAACCTGCGAAGTATATAACCAACTAACATAATTCAACAGGGAAGCAGTTTTGTTAAAACATGCTAATTACCTTTCAATGAAACCCACTTATTAAAACATGCTGATTGCTATTTATTACTCCCAAATCTAATCTAATTATTAGTAAACACTACCTAAATCTAAATACAGGTTTTGTGTGAAAAGGAAAACATGTAAATTATAAAAAGAGATCCAAATTGAAAAGCCCAGAACTGGGTTAGTTGATCAAGCTAGCTCCATTTCAACCCTCGGGGAAGAAACATGGCTTAAGATTTAAGATCTAAACTAGAGTCTTGAGTTACAAGCTCAGGTATCTTCTATTTATGGAATTGTAAGTGAAGATGAAGCTATCCACTGTGACGAATATTATGGGCTGAAATGTAACAAGAAGAAGCAACGAAAAGAGACTTTCCATTAATGACAGAAACCATTTTTAGATCCTAGTTCCAAAGTATGCATACATTCCTTCTATTCTGGTTTTTCCATTTAGGCTAGGCTAGCTGCTCCTATTGAATATGTGTACACGTCACCATCTCCAACATGTTCATTCTATACCTTTATTGGTTAACGTAACCTCTAGCCTTAAGATAATGTTTTTAAAATGATGATTCAAATTTGGGTTTTTCCCTTTGGAATCCAGTTCGTTGTTGAGCCTTTATGTAATTCCTTCCCTTTCTTTTCCCATTGGTAAAAGCACATTTTCTCCACCTTTATATGCCTTTAAACCTCAGACTACTTCCATATATAAGCACATACAGACAAGGCTTACGAAGTAAAAAGAGGCTTTGTCTGATACTGATTGTCGTTTCCAAAAATGGGTCAAATCCGTTTGGTGTGGTTCTTGTTTCTTTGCCTGTTGGGACATGAAGGGTTGGCTAAGGGTGTGTTAGGCTTGGCTTGCAACTGGGGGCTGCAATCCACGCACCCATTGCCACCTAACATAGTGGTCAGGCTCCTGAAAGACAATGGGTTCAACAAAGTGAAGCTGTTTGAAGCTGATACCGGGGCACTCAAGGCTCTTGGCAGATCTGGTATCCAAGTTATGGTTGGAATACCAAATGACATGTTGGCTTCGCTTGCCAGTGCTGTGGGAAATGCCGAGGCATGGGTGCAGCAAAATGTTTCCTACTATATATCCACCCATGGAACTGATATAAGGTACACTTTCTTTTTATATGTATATTTGCTTATGTTATGTTCTTATATCTATATATAGTTAAAAGATAAACTTTTTGTGGTGTATAATTCCAACTTGCCAGGTCTGTAGCCATAGGCAATGAACCTTTCCTACACTCATACAAAGATATGTTCGTGCGTACAACATTGCCAGCCCTTGAAAACATTCAAGCAGCTCTTATCAAAGCAGGCCTAGGCAAACAGGTGAAGGTAACCATTCCACTGAACGCCGACGTCTACCAGACCGACTCCGGTCTACCCTCCGGCGGTAATTTCCGACCCGAATTGTTGGATCTAATGACAAAGATCATCAAGTTCCTACAAGACAATGGTGGGTTTATCACCATCAACATCTACCCCTTTCTTAGTCTCCAAGCTGATCCCAGTTTCCCCAAAGAATATGCCTTCTTCAACAACACTGCTAGTCCCCTTGTGGATGGTTCCATCGTTTACACCAATGTTTACGATGCCAACTTTGATACCCTCATTTCAGCCCTCGAAAAGAATGGCTTTGGACGTATGCCTATCGTCGTTGGAGAAGTTGGGTGGCCAACTGATGGTGATCCTAATGGAAATATAGACAATGCTAAAAGGTTCAACCAAGCACTTATAAGCCGTATAATCCAAGGCCAAGGTAGCCCAAAACGCCGTACCCCGCCTGATGTCTACATCTTTTCACTCCTCGATGAAGACCATAAGAGCACTTTGCCTGGCAACTTTGAGAGGCATTGGGGTATCTTCAAATACGACGGCAGCGTCAAATATCCATTGGATATGGGCAATGGAAAAGCCCTCGTCCCAGCTAAAGGTGTCAAATATTTGGCCAAGCAATGGTGCGTAATGTCTCCTTCGGCTAGCTCGTCAGACCCCAATACGTGGGCACAAAGCATTACCTACGCATGCGAGAACGCGGACTGCACCAGTCTGGGGTATGGATCCTCGTGTGGTAATCTGGATGCCCAAAGCAACGCTTCGTATGCGTTTAATTCGTATTTCCAGACCATGAACCAAAGCAAAGAAGCATGTTCTTTTAATAACTTGGCTACCATTACAAACGTTGATCCTTCTAAGCCACCTTGTCGTTTCGAGATCATGATCGACACCCGAAAACAGAAAACAGCTCGTACCCCTTTCAAGTCTTCGGCTTCAAAAATGGAAGGCATATTTGCAGCTTTGGTAGTGGTGTTGGGTTTAGTTATTTGTGGTGTTCATTGATTTGAGTTCTTAATTTGCCTTTGCTGCAGTCACCCAGGCAACCATCTCTTCCATTTTCTGAGGTTAAATTTATTAATTTATTTTTAGACCCCATTGTAAATTTAATTATTCAATCAAAACATTCCTTGTTTGCAGATTAAGATCTAAATCCTCGCTATGATATCTCTCCCCTCAATTGTAATATATTAAAAACTTCACATTCAGCGCTATATTGAAGATGATAATTATGGTCTCAAGGAAGGAGAGGTCAACTGAAATGAAAAACGACTCCATGCGGGGCTTCAGTCTAAAATCGAGTACTTAAATAATTTAGGTCCGAGGCCCAATGTTGGCCTTGCACAACCTTCAACATCTAAACCAAGCAGCAAAGGTACTGCCACAATACGCAATTTTCCATTCAATCTCAACCAACTCTTACTAACCATAATTCAATTATTACACTAATTTAATACTTAAACTTCAAAACCGTGTTTAAAGTATCAATATTGTATTAATAAGTTGTTATTTTAATATAAACATTAAATACATAGCGAATCAAATTATTTATCGTATGGATAATTTAAGTCCAATGTGTTTCGATAAAAAAATATGAGGATTAAATTTTTTAATATATCAAATTTAAATTATCCATATAAATTTATTTATAATTTAATAATTAAACTAGTTGAAGGCTTATTGATAAAATGACGATACTTTGAGTACCAATTTAAAAATTTAAGCATCATGTAAAGGTCTACGATGGAATTAACCCTTTATATAAAAGTAATGGTTAGAAAATGCGGAACATGATGAAGATAAGCATTTCTCGACTTTACGTCTTCATTATAATAATAAAAATAATACAATTGGAGTGGCTGAGCCAGCGGCGCGCCTATGAGGTTCTCGGCTGCACCGCACAGCAACACACGTGTTTTTTCATTTTAATAAAATTTTGTTGACCCTTTTCCCTTACAGCAACTTGTGCCGACCCGATCCTCATTCAAATGCTTGACATTTTAAATTAGGTTAAACTCATTATTTAGATAGTCCAATTAGATCTGATTTAAAAAAGGGGAAATTCGGCGGTCCCAAAGTCACCCATCTCCTCTCATTTTTGGCATTTTCTTTAATTGGTTTTAGGAAAAGCAGAAACGAGGTTCCAAAATTTGTAATTCATTTACCTATTATTATACGTAAACATCATTTTATGAAATCCCTCAGATTCTCCTAATTTCTAGATATCCTTCAATAAATCCCTTCTCAATTTTCTTTTATATTCTCACCTTTTTCCATTATAAATATATCACTATCGCCGCGCTTTTCTTTTACTCCCAGTTTCCCTAATCAATTCAAACGCCCCTTTTTGTTTCCCTGGGTTCTCTCTCTTTTTTTCTTTCATTAATTAATCGATTTATTTAACCAATTTTTTTCTTTTGCTGCAAAAATCATTGCTATTGTTTGCATTTTCTGGGGGTAAGCTGGAATGTGAAGAGCTTCGTTATGTTACATAAGCAAAGCAGCAGTGTTCGTTTCTTCTTCAATCAAATCTCTAACTGTAACCGTAAGGGAAACGATATTTTCATGGCGTTTTTGGCCCGTAACGACCCCTTTTTTTCCAGGCACCTTCACACGTCGCCCAACGACCAGCGCCGTTGCTTCCAGTTCTTGGGCAAACTCGTGCCGCTTGAAAATTACAATGTCAGCTGCTGCGGCAGCGGCGGCGGTTTCAAGTTCAACAAAGCGGCCTCTGGCTTAAATTTGACTGTCAAAAGTTGTCTCAATGATTCGCCGAGAAAGTGGGATCAGAAAGCACTCGCCTTCGCTTCCCAATTGGCTCGCGAATTAGAAATCTCTAAACATGATGAACCCCAGAAAAGGGCGAATACAGTGGCTGATTCTCGTGGCTTGTCTCAAAGAGGGACTCTTGATTTTCCCGACAAGCCGTTGCCTGAGAAAATCGTGGTTGCTGTCGATGTCGATGAAGGTACAATTTTTTTCCTACCCAGCTCTTTTTTTATGAGAAGAAAATATGTATTATCTAACGCAATGATTGCTTTTTCTTGGTTTATGGTATAAACAGTACTGGGAAACTTTGTGTCGGCTTTGAATAGATTTATAGCGGATCGTTATTCGTTAAATCATTCAGTTTCGGAGTACCATGTTTACGAGTTTTTCAGGGTAAGATATCTTTTTCATGATTTGTTTATTCATTGTTGGGAATAGTAGTAGAATGAAGTCAAGATTCGAGAATTCTTGGCATTCTTTTGGTACTATAAGTCAATCAATGTTGAGTTTTAATTAAGTGGAAAAGATGATGAGCCATAATTTTGTTGAGTGGGCGAAGACCCACTGAAGAAACAAAGAAAAAGTGGCTCTTCTCTGAGTACAGCAAAGCTGGCGAGGTTAAGGGAAGGGGGAAAAAGTCTCATTTTTATGCCAGGAATATCTTTATATGATTGTTGTAGAATTAGCTAAGGCTTCAAGGGGTTTTTAGCTGTGAAGTTCTGTCTTTTGCGCTACCATTTTGTGTGTGAATAGTTTCTACTAGAATGCTGCTAGCCATTTGCACTTTCAAGTTATGTCAGTAATGGTCTCATTCTGTAAATTATTGTGAAATGAATTTGCTTCCATGTTTAAGTTGCAGTAACATGCTTGATGGTTTACTCTGCGGTTGGGGACTTGGGGTATTCCAGTTTAGTAGTTTTACTTTTGTCATTGTATTTTCTACTAGGTAGTCAGATACTGTTTCAATGTTGGTTACGTTTCTTAGTTAAGTGTTCTAATGCATATTTTATTTTTGTTACAGATATGGAACTGTTCTCGTGATGAAGGTATCACTAGACATACTGATTGATTCCTCTGTGGATGTATATATATATTAAATTCATGTCACAAAAGGCATCCAGTAAGATGCTGCTACTGCTATATTGAATTTCATCAAATTCTGTGTATAAATTGCACTGAATTTAGCTTTTTTATGCATGAAAGGTAAAGGTTGTCAACCTAGGTGTGGTCTTTTGTGGGTTTCTCTTGTTTTCTGAAATTCCTACTTTAAACAAATAGAGGAATAGAATAAATAGACTAATAGAATCCTTATTAGGAAGTGATTTGAGGAATTTCTTTTTTCATCATAATAAAGGAGAAGTATCAGATTAAGTTAAATTTGTATCAATAGTAACTTTTTGCAAATATGCTGAGGTTTCTACATTTTGCATATGTTCTTATTGTTTAATAAAATGCTGAATGTTCTGATATTCTTTCTGAAAAAACTTTCAACGCTTTGGCTAAGGATTACTTAAAAACATACCCTGTTTTGTTGTTTTGGCAGCTGATATCCGTGTCCATGAGTTCTTCAAGACACCATACTTCAAGAATGGTATCCATCCACTCCCAGGCGCTCAGAGGGCACTTCACAAGTTATCTAGATTCTGTAACCTTTCCGTTGTAACGTATGTATGCATACTATTCTTACTTAATGATGATGCCTTTATTTCTGATCTGTTCACTTAAGCAGTTCTTTCATAATTGTTTGAGTAGGTCTCGGCAGAATGTGATCAAGGACCATACAATTGAGTGGTTAGAGAAGCATTATCCCGGACTTTTTCATGAGATTCACTTTGGCAACCATTTTGCTCTTGATGGTGAATCTAGACCCAAGTCAGAGATATGCCGGTATGCTCATAAGGCCTTGTTAACCCATAACATTGCTTTTGGATGATTTTAGTAGCAGCTCCATTTTCATCCGTGAATACCTTTAATGATTTCAAGTGCAATTGTTTGTTTATTATGAATGATGCAAGTAACCAGCATCTTTTCATGGTAGTTGTCTTGCCGAGGTTATTAATTCCTTGGAGAAGTTATTTCTGACAAGTTGCTATGTTGATTTCGCTTGCAGGTTGTTAGGAGCCAAGATCCTAATCGATGATAACCCTAGATATGCTATTGAGTGTGCTCAAGTTGGAATCAGGGTTCTGCTTTTTGATTACGAGAATTCTTATCCTTGGTGTAAGACGCAATCAATCGCTGAACATCCTTTGGTGACTAAAGTGCATAGCTGGGAAGAAGTGGAACAACAAATAGCGTCTTGGATCATTAGTTCTACTATCCTTTAATATGGTCTTTATGGTCAGACTCCTACTTCACAGTTTTGTGAACTGTTTCTCATACTCGAAAATATTTGACAGTCCCGAAAAATTTGAGCTTGCTATTGTTCAGGGCAAATCAACCATTAAGGAGACCCACCAAAAATTGGGGACATGGTTGTATTGACATTGAAGACAGAAACTGGAAGGAATGTGAGTGGAATAATGCATTAATGTAATTAGTAATTCCGTAGAGTACGGAGGGTTCCACTGAAGAAGGAAAGTTTTCTTTTTAGCCATCCTTTTGTCCAGTTTGAGTTTAGGGGGAAAAAACGTTAGCGAGATCCAAATTGGGTGAAGTGACGTATCATTGAGTTGCTCAACTGGCTATAATATCCAAATTCAAGGTTCTTTTCCAATTGTAGTATCAAGTTTTGTATTTTTTCCCTTTACTTGCAAGGGTTCTTTTGTTTATTAATAATGATGACATACAAAGCCTATGTGAAGGAGTAGATCATTAGCATCTGCAGTGAATCCACCTGACAGGTAGCCGTGCATTACAATTTACAAATAAACTCTTTCCATCAATGGCATTCAAATAGTGTTTATATATTCATTTATTAAATAACATCTGTTGTTTACATGCCCCTCGGAATAAACTATATATGCATTTTTACGTATTGGAGTATGCACATTATATACTTACATAAGCACTTTATGCTTTGAAATGTCTGGTTTTAAACCGGCATTTATATCCACTCCCCGAGAATCATAGATATCTTGAGAAATGGTGATCACTCAGTTTTCTCCATCAGTTTGATACCATAGGCTTGAACAATTTCCAAAGCTGCCACGGTCAATACTATTGATGGTTAAAAATCTCAAAATTAATGGAATAAAGCAAAAGAAAGCTTTGCAATGGGTATGGAGAAAATTACCTGGTAGATAAACTTCAGGAACAATAGGCCTCAATACACCTCTTGTTTTGATCTTGTTTACAATTAAAAGCTGAAACCATCAAAATTACAATAAATTAATTTCAAAGCATTTTCAATTATAAGGGGTTTGATGCAGAAGAAGAAGAGAAATGTTGTTAAAGTGTACCAGAGCTCCAATTGCTACTGGAACGCCAACAGTAAGGGCCATAGCAGATATCATTTTTCCATTCTTAGCCTTCCCGAATTCCAGTAAAGTCGCGGTATGGCGCTCGGTCTGTTTGCTATCAGGGAAATCTACTTCCACTTCATGATGCAACAAAACCATATCCTGAGGATCAAATCAAACTGCTTGTGAAAAAATTCATCCAACTTTTTTCTCATTAAATTATGAGTAATTTATATATACCTGTTCTGTGTTAGAGTATGTTAGCCTTTCTTCCATTCGATGACATGTTACAGCAAATGCGCTTTGGCACGAAACCGGGATTCCTGTCTGTTCGTTTAGTCCCAAAAACCTGAAACAGATGAAGAGTGTTATGGTTTGCAACTTTTGATTGCTATGTCAAAAGAATACATAATTGATATTAGAATGTAAACTGGGCTTACACAATCGTTTTGGCAGCCTTTACAGCAACTCCTCGCTCCTTGCAATGTCCAAGTTCTAGGATCCTTTCGGCTATCTTTTTTTCCCCAACTACAACATTCATGTCTTTAGTATCAATTTTCAGAAGCTCACGAAGGAAATTTCTAAATGTTGGTCGACCTTCATGTTTGAGAAGTGGATGAGTTTCAGCATTGAATATACCAATTCTTGTAAGTGTGGCCATTATCTCACCAAAACCTGGAAAATATATAAAGATGTTAATATAGATTCAAATTTCTAGCATTGAAGCTTAAACAGAATCAGGAGTAGCAAAACTCAAGAGGGGATTCCCATGCCTTCATAGCGGAGAGTTCCACGGAATATTGTGGATGCTTCATGTCCGATCCCATACAGATCCCCATAAGTTAACGAGTTACGATTAGGAAGGCACTCCAATGCAAAAGCTGGAAGATCAGGTATCCGAAATCTCGCAGCCGAATCATAGAGGTCATCCCCTGAAAACATGATCGATTAAGTGAAACAATAAAAGGTAAATCCATAAATTTGTAGCCATTACATGACACAAATATACAAACATAAGTCTTTAACTAATTAAGGATCATATATATGTAACTATAATAAAGGGTGATTAATATACATGTTTATAGTAAAACAAGTTGACCTGGATACATAAATCGTTTTTCTTTGACTTGTTAAAGAAGTTGACAGTTTACCATTTACATGTACTGTTTCACCCTGAGATTTGTACGTGGCAGGATTTCGTCCTGCTCGGATAGCTCCGGCAGGATTCCAACTGAAAAATCAAGAGTAACATTTGTGAGTTATAACTATGGTGCTCAAACATTTAACTTCCATTCATTTATAAGAGTAATATCATCAGGGAAACAATTAGTTGACCTAACTCCAAAACCAAACAAAAAAACAAAACAATGTGTGCTTCAGTTAAACCATGTAGTTTAAAATAGAGTTTAACAGCCTATCTTAACACAATTCTACTTGTTCAGCATTAGAAGACAATTCAATGGACCTGAATTTATATGCCAATGGATTATTTGCAGCTGCTGGAGATGGGATCCCTCCACAATAGGAAGTGAAAGACTTTACTTTGCCCTTTTTGAGATGCGCTTGGTTTATCATCTTCATTGCCATCATATGATCTGAATAGCAGAAACAACATATTTAATCCATAATTATGTTCTTTATGTATAGGATAATCATATCTCCTTATCCATGTTCCAAAATGTGTCCAACATGGGTTCTTCAAGAAACCAGAAGAGTCTGAGTAACATGCTTTATTACAGAAGCCAATGACATGAGCAGGCTTTAAGAAATACAGGCACTACAAAGCAAAACTAGATTTACCTATTCCAGGGTCCAAACCCATTTCACCAAGAATTGTAATGCCAGCATTCTTGGCCTTTTCATCCATCATTGACATGGAGTCATCGACATAGCTTGCTGTGACAAGATGTTTTTTAAGCTGCATAAAGTGATATTAATACAATAATTTTAGCTATGATGACTGAAGAACCATATTCACGGTAACAACTCAAACATTTGATTATTACTTTCATCTATTGAATCATTTTTAATTGCTCGCACAACATGAGTTTGAATCATTTGGTTATCCACTGCAACAGGGTTTGTTAGAAAGCTAGCATCAGTTTTCAAGGTACTTCTTCACTAAGTACAGTGTTTCAGAAGTTATCACTATGCTGAATTGTGTAAGAGAAAGTACCTCGACGCACACGTTTGCTATGGCAACATGGCAACTAGCAGGCAACAAACTGATAACGATCTCAACCTGTTAATGGCACAGAAGAAAAGCATATATGATAATGTAAGACCCTGATCTAAGCCTTGAAACAATGATGCACACTAAGCTAAAGGCTTACCTATAAAAGTAACAAGAAGCTACTGAATCAATCATTTCAAATCATTTCATTCATATATATATCATTTGATACAAATTGCTTCTTGGATCATTGCAGTATGTAGTTACTACTATTAGTTATTACATCTAACCTGTGAAATATACTGATGGAGAGCTCTATGATCAGTGACATCAAGCTCAACTGCCGTTGTATTCGGAATACCTTGAATTATCTGCCATCAGATCCATCACTATCGGAACATAAACTGAGATTTCTAAGCTTATGTTACTCGGACTTGAGAGTAACACGAGTATGATACTCGGACATGAACATTTCAATAAGAATGAAAAGTCCGAGCTGTTACCTCTTCTGCATCCTTAAGGTATAGAGATGCAACAATAACACGAACATCCATCTGCTCTTCGGAATCATTTTGGAGGCAAGTTTTATACCATTGGCGAGAAGAAGCGGTTCCTATTGAGGCTAACAGCTCGCAAGCCGGTTGACAAACACGGCCGGCGCCGAGTATAAGCACCGACGTCTTCCTTTTGGGGTCGGATTCGGAGTCTTTCTTCATCCCAGTCTCCTGGAGCTTACCAACTTTGAGGGAAATCTTATTCAGTTGTTGACTTGGGGTTCCATGATTTTCAGTTGGATTAGCTATAGATGTCAATGAATCAATGATCTGATCCAGAACTTTCCCATCATCTGCACCAACCTAAAAAGGAAAACCCGGCTTCTAGTAATGAATTTTAACTTGAAATAGATACGCCATAACTAAATTCAGAAACTAAATAGCTTAAAAGTTAAAACTAGTCGCTTTCAATTTCTTCATGATTTAGGAAGAAGATAACCAGTGTATGAATTACGTAACTGGAATAATCACGCAACTGAGGAGTGAATTGATGAATATTTTTGTCCTTTTTCATGTATCAACAACCGTGTATTTCTTGTTATGTTGTGTAATATTTTACTTTTTCTGCTTGAAACAATATATAGTCTGGTATTAGGGTGTAAATCATCACAACATTCCATTAACTGTTTGTGAATTGTTCGTGTTAACTCGTTTAAAACTAGTTTATTTATTAATAATATTTTCTTATAAAAATTCTATTAGTATATATTAATAAAATTATTTTAGTTTGTGTTTTTTCCATTTATAATATAATTATTAATATTTATATTTGACTATTTTATATCTAAACAATATGTGTACGTATTTATTTATTTACTGTTTATTTGTTTATTATTTATTAACTTTATTTGTGAATATGTTTAATTATATGTTCATGAACATGTTCGCAAACATGTTCGATTAAGTTAAATGAACATGTTCGTGAACATTAAATAAATGAACATGAACACACATAATTTTAAATAAACGAATATGAATAAAAATTTAAAATTCTTAACGAACACAAACTGAACACGAACAAGCTTAAAAATAAATAAACGAAAATGAACATAGGTTTGTTCCTTCAAACTCGGTTCATTTAAAGCCCTATCTAGTAAGAGTCGCACTAATTTTTTTTAACTAAAATTAAATATAAGAATTAACTTAAATTGATTGTATCAGTATTAGACTTGAATAGTCTAGGTTATATATTTATTGAGATCAAATGGTTGTATTTATTCTGATTACAAACCACCCAGTAGGACATGGCATAAATAGCCGATGCATTAATTATGTATACTTACCTCAAGCTCTGAGTAGGACATGGCATCGGTACTCTGGCCCACTTGGCACTTCACCAAGTGAAAGGAACCACCAGCTGCTTCTATTATATCCAATGCCTCATTTATTAGGAACTGATCAAATAAGTGCCCACTCAGTGATACCTGTCCATCATTAATTACAATAGGGTCTGATGGTTAAATTTGGTTTCGCTCCTTCTACTTGATCAAATTTTGGATTTCATCCCCGCATTTTATTTTGATATTTAATTAGTCGAAAGCCATAATGTGATGGATTTAGATACTTACCAATACACTGTATTTCTTTTTGTTATTGATGTGTCCATTAGTATGATTATCTGATATATCTCTGCAATAAAAGATAAATTCAGTTATGAAAGTATGGATGGATCAAATTTGGTGTTGACGTCCCAAGATTGGATTAAAATGCTTACAGTGTGTCAGACTTTCTCATACGAGGGATATATTCATATAAGGTAGTAAGTGTTCCCCCATGGACTATACAAGCTCTGGTGAGGTGTGCAGGCAACTTTGTGAAGTCTGCTGTAGAAGCTAAACTCCCAACGAACTGTGATAGAATGTCTCCAAAGTGTTGAGATGCCTTGAAACAGTTAAGAATGGCATGTTAATGAACATAAGCTGCATAAATATTAACCTAAAAACTTGTTCATTCTACGGGTCAAAGAAAAAAAACAAGCCATAAGGTTAACAATAAACTTCAATGGAAACACCATGGAAGGGAAATATGAATTGCACCTCTTTTGCAAACTCAGTTGGGAGAACATCAACAGCTGAACATATTATACCATTACCATCCATGTCATTATGGTACGAATCGGTCAATGGCTCATATCTGAAAAGCATGATTGATCATATAAGAGTATTTCAAATATCATAGTAGATTTAGTATGATTTGAATTGCAATCCACAATATATATGCATTTGGATTAGGATTTGACACCAATGGTAAAGTTTGAGCTTCAAAATCAACTCCATCATTAAGTGTGAACTAGGAATCATTAAGCCTCCACTTCCACGGTACTGTGTTTTATGCTATTGGGGTAGGATAAAGACAGATTCCTGGCCATGCTTTCAATTTCATTTTTGATGGAACTTCAAAAATGGGATTGCTTTCAGTGTTTCAGTAGCCTAAAAAACAAGGCATTTTGAGGATCAAAGCAGCATTAGAATACCTGAAGAAAGGCGAGTCGATTGATGTGGTTTGATTAACAAACTCAATTGAGCCCCCTATGTCACATGTTATATCAGAGATCCCAACAAGTGGACATCCTTTCTTGTTTAGTTCTTGAATCTGCTTGGTACTCAATAATCTAGGAAATCTTCTCTCCCAGTACATGCAATTCACTGTCACAAACCGCATTTCAGTGATTTATAAGCAATGAAATCTTTACAAAGTGAAAAACAAACCTACCAATTACTGATGCATATGGGGCTATTTTTTCATGGAAAATGGGGTTGTAATGTTCTGGATGTGCATAATAATCTGCCTGGAATTTGAAAAGAAAAGAGAAAAGGAATACCAAAGATCAGTCTTTCAGTCGGAACCGAAAATGAAGAAGAAAAAACAACCAGAAGTAGAGAAAATGAATTACTTTATCAAATGTTTTTGAAGGATCTTTGTGTGAAACCATGTCGCGACTAGTCACGATACAACCATAAACTTGAAAGACCCTCTTCGATGTAACATTCCTTCCCTGAGAATGGTTTAAAAATTTTGATGAGAGCAGCATCAGAAGTGGGGGAAATTGATTGGATAGATGCCACTATATGCATAAAAAAGGAGTACTGAAATTGGAAACTGACCTTTCCAAAGAGTTCTGGAAGGCTGCTTGGTTCAACAAAAACATGAGGAAGTAGTTTAAATATCTCTTGAGCACCAACAGAAACTGCAAAGCAAAACAGTGGTATTAGGCAAGTTTATACATTAAGTAATCTAATAACATCAAATGAATGCAAACTCTGTAGCAGCACAACAGACATGTATTCTGATGGAAGATCACATAATTGAATGTTGTAAGAAGTTCCAGTACCATTTCCGGAACCCGTGAATACGAAGACTACAGGACATATCCCTGAAGGCAGTCCCTGAGAAGCTATCTCTTCACCCACGGTGATCACTGCAGCCTTTGCAGCAGCCAAGGAAGGATACATATATGATGCACCCAGAGACAGGAATGGTGTTGAATATCCTAGACTCAAATACCCTGAAATTTGATGACAATTCAGCATCTTCGCATAGACAAAGGTATGCAAATGATAAAATCTCCAAAATTTTAAAAGGATTAAAGAGTCGTAGAGCATACGCTGTCCCAATCCGCGTAAGAAATCGATCATTCCTGCTCTGCCAGCATATTTGCCAAATGCAAGTAACCTTTTACCATTGTCCCCAACAATAAGCTCATAGTCATACAACGATACCCTCTCCGCGAGGATCTACATGCATGCCATAGACGAAGTCATACAATAAGTTCATAGTGTCATACAAAGATACGACAAAAGAAGCTTACCTTATCTAACAATGGCATATTCTCCTTCTGAGCTTTGTGAGTATGTGAGAAGAAGGCATAAGCTCTATTAGGAAGAATCATGTCTAACTGCAATAAAGCACAACCAGTTAGGCCATAAAAGATTGTAAAATGTAAACAATAGGGAATGGTGAACCTTTAGCACCTTTGGTTGCTTGATACCCAAAATAAGACCACATTCTGATAAGTCATCTGATATGTGACAACCAACATCCTCGTAGAGCGAATCGTGATGGATGCGCTTCGTCGATGGCTTCACTATTATACGAGCTATACCTGTTTTCTCCCTCCCGCTGTGTAAAAGTCGAGCACAATGTGATGGGGTGAGAGGAACCCTTCTTTCCCATTTATTTGATGACTCGGAAAGAATCCCAACAATTCCATTTCCAAGCATCTTGAACCTTCACCAGAGAAAACAAAAGGAAAAAAAATGAACAACTAGGACTATTACAGGCTTCTTTAGAATGGGATTGAACAAAAAATACTAATCAAAGTATGTTTCTTACAGAGGATCCCATAAAAAAATAGAAAACAAATTAAGTATGAAACAAATTGCTGCAGAACAATTATACCTCAATGAGATCAGTCACAGAAATTTAAATACCGCTGACAGTTTTCTTTATTAGGATCATTTCTCATTCAATCGAACAAATTAAGTGTGATTTTGAAGTTATATAAACACAAGTTAAGGAAAGATTCAAACACGTAAGAGAGATGAACAGAGATTGAAGAAAATAAAACTTACTTGTAAATGAAGAATTAAACGATGAGATGAACCCAAATTGAAGCGGTGATCAAACAATTCTGGGAAGGAAAAAGATATATCACT
Organism: Gossypium australe; assembly: GCA_005393395.2. Taxonomy (NCBI): domain Eukaryota; kingdom Viridiplantae; phylum Streptophyta; class Magnoliopsida; order Malvales; family Malvaceae; genus Gossypium; species Gossypium australe. The sequence continues at coordinate 112,954,293 of CM016619.1, forward strand.
GAACTGAAGAGTAGAGACTATGAACATGTATGAATTACATGTCATTAGAACAAATATTAGTCTGAAACTCAGAAATCATATTGATTGAGTTTAACAATGAAAATAATAATAATAACGTTGAAACAGAGGAACCGCTTTACGTTGAAAGAAAGGAAAAGTTAGTTGTGAAAAAAGATGGGCAGCTGCCACCTAGCTTCCTGGAATCATAGAAGAAGAGATCGTAATACGGATTAAAGGCTTCAGAGCGGAGGAAGTTTATCAGAAAAAATATAGTATAAATAAACGAATGATGATATGTTAATGCATGTATCTGGAATCCTACTCGTGAATAATGGATGGATTATCACTTTCTCTTGGGTGATGATAAGGATATGACGCTAGGGACAGAGAAGATGGGTCCCACTTTTCAGTTATTACATATCTATTACTTCCAATCACGTGGGGCCACGTATATCCTAGTTCCAAATGCCTTCCCATAATTAAATCATGTCTAATGTTAGGTTTCAATTTTTGCCACCTGGGACAAGTTACCCTTTCTCCACCTCATCACGTCTCCTTAAGACTTGCATTTACCGGCTTTTTTTTTATTAATATGATCTTAAAATTTTTAATAAAATACAAAAATATTCACTATTTTAATTATATACATAAATGATTTGAAATGAATAGACAAAGTTGATCGAAAAGAGAATAATATCACCTATATAAATACTAAGGAAAACCTCAGAAATAAATTATGATGTTGAAGCCCTTCAAAATAGTGTCATCACTTTTTATGTGTCAGGATTTTTTTTTTAATTTTTAAATTTTAAAAAATATTATTTTATTTGGTAGAGTAATTTTAAATGGTTTCACTATTGCACTATGTGTTTTTTTTTAAATTTAAGAACGTAGAAAAAGAAATCATATTTTATTTGATACAGCCATTAAGAATAGCATCACTAATGTATTGTGCTTTTTTTAAAATTTAATTAAATTTAAATATAAAAATAATATTTTATTTGGTGGAGTCATCCTCTCTGACGTGATCAAATAGCTAAATAAAACCCCTAATCACTATAAGTTGAAGTAAATTTTTTTATTTATATTATGTTAGAGGAGAGAATGTATGGGAGAGAGATGAGGAGTGTTTTTATTTTATTTTATATATTTGTGTTTCTGTTTATTTAATAAATTTTATAATTTGAGGTATGTTTTGTTTAACGATAATTTGGTGGAGCTTCAACACCGGCAAATTTAATGATTATTTTTGGTTGCTAGTTATTTATTTGGTAACGGATTCAAATTGGTTATGCAGCAACGAGTGGATTATTTGAGATTCTCTATGTCAACGGAATGTTTGAAGGTTTTAAGGAATGCCAAATTGAACCTCACGGGTGAGATCATCACTATCGGCAGCATTCGAGAAGCAAGATAATAGCATTGACAAACTTGCTTAGACGACTTGCTCGTGTTGCGGTTAAAAATTGTAATTTTCAATTTGTAAGACACAATACTATCGATCTTGAACAAAATCATTTAATTATGTTTTATTTGTAAGACATAATGTTGTCGGTCTTGAACAAAATCATTTTTTTTAGTATTGAGAAAGTTGCTCGTGTTGTAAAATTATATATTGTAAGTTTAGTGAAATTATTTTTGAATGTTGCAAATGTAAAATTATATTCTGTAAAATATAAATTTTAAATTATGTAAATTGTAAAATTAAATATTGTAAGTTTAGTGAAATAATTTTCATGTAAATCATTTTTGTAATGTGAATTAATCATTTGGTAAGGGACATTTTTAAAAGAAATTAAGAAATAGAGGACCAAAAAATAAAGAAACTTTGAGAAAAATGAGAAAGAAAGAAAAAAGAAAGTAGAAGAGGGAATTGACTAAAAAAAAGAATGAAAAATGATTGATTTGGAAAAAAATATACTAAGGCTGTCGTAACCATTTTTGACAAAACGGGAACCGACTTGGATTTTGAAAAGAACGAATAAAAACGGGAGTCGCCACCGATCTTTATTTGGTGTGATCGGATCACCTTTGTTTTAATAAAACATTTTATTTACTAAAACGGCATTTTTTTTGTCTACGAAACTCGAGAAAATGGGTTCAGGAGTCGGTTACGCACGAGGAAGGGTTAGCACCCTCGATGCGCCCAAGATTGGTACCTAATTGATTATTTAGTGTCCTTGCATTGAAAATTTGGAAAACTTATAAATTTCTGAGGAAAAATTAATCAATATTAAATTTGAATCTCAAGGTCAACTCGTTTCGAAGGGAATAAAAATATCACATCCAGTACGTTAGGACATAACACCTTTATACCTTGATACTGGAATCATCTTTGATCTTCAAGACGCGCAATTAAAGAAGGGTATTTGATTATCGGGTTGGACAGAAAATTGACTCCCAGTCTGTTAGGGCATCATTTTCTGACTTTCCAAACGCACAAACATTGCCTTATTTTGAAAACGAAGTTTTATATTAGGCTTAAAATGCATTTAAAAAACATTTAGTAAAATTAGAACACGTTAGAGTTTGAGGCGTAACAGTAATAAGCATTAATCAAAAAATATACACAAATTAAGACTGTATTAATAACATGCTATAAAGTGCAAGTTTGCTTAAAGAAAGTTAGTTTATATTGAACCTTGAGCTTCAAGATTAGCTCGTTTCAAAGAAAATAAAAATATCACATCCAGTACGTTAGGACATAACACATGTATACCTCGACACTGAGATCATCTTTGATCCTCAAGATACTTAATTAAAAAAAAGGACATTTGGCTATCCGGTTGAACAGAAAATTATACCCAGTACGTTAGGGCATAATCTTCCATACTCCCAAACATACAAACGTTACCTTATCTTAAAAATTTTGTGTACGCGAAATTTTAAAATGAACTTAATGTAGACAATACAGCGAGTATAAATGATATGGTAATTCACAATTGATGAAAGTCATAAAACAAACAAAGACATGATTAAAAAGTTAAAATGACCTTAATACCAATTACATATAGGTAGTAATGTATACGGGTATTTGAAATAAATAAAGTTTAAACCAAGATTTTTAAAATGATAATCATGTGTTTATATACATATTTAGAATAGAATACGTATGTACATATATTTAAAAGAGAATACACACATATATAAGATTAAACACACGTTCATAAAATAGTTCAATATGAATTATATATAATATAAAAATTTAACTGAAAACCACACGGAGAAACAATATCTAGAACGAAAAATATATAATATTAGTTTTTAAAAGGATAATAAAAAACAACAGTAATCAAATAATCCGATAAAATAATTAAAGGACAATATTGAAATCGTAAAAAAATTGGGGAGATGAGAGTAATAAATTAAAAAGAACACGAAAAGGGCCAAAGAATGATGCGCGCAAATGATTGGGGACTAAACTAGTAAATAGCCCCTAGTCGCACAATCGTTGCGCTTAAACGAACTAAATTGCGAAGGAAACAGGGAGTGAGGGACTAATTTCATAAATATTCCGTTAAAGGTGGAAAGGCGCAGATTCGGGTCACGAATCAGGTCGACGCGCGGATTCCCCACCTTCCCTAAACGGCGCCGTTTCGTTTATTATAAAACCCAAAAAATATTTTTTCATTCATTTTCCCTGTTTCAAATAACGAAAACCCCCCTTTTCTCCAGACCAAACCCTAGCCTCCCCTTTTCTTCTCATGGTTCTCCGCCGCAAACGAAAGAAAACCCCTCCATTAAGCACTGAATCGTCACTGCAAATCGGCGAAAAATAATTCGCGACAGTCCGATTTCGTCGACCACCCCGTCATCCGGCTCCGATTGCGACGGAGGAAACGAGCAGGATCTTTCGAAGGTAAAGCTCTTCATATTACTCCTCTTTTCTTTCCTTTTGGTTCTTTGATTTAGTATTTTTTGAGATAAAAAATAAATAGAAATAAAATACAGTAAATAACAAAAAATGAAAATGAAATCAACCTTTTTCTCTTTTGATTGCTGATATTCGGAAAAGGAGTAAGATTACAAGAGCTCTTTTTGGTTCTTTTTCTTGATTTTTTTTATTTCTGAATGCGTAAAAAGAGAGAGGGAGCTGTTTCGAATGTTTTTTTTCCTTTTTGTTTTCTGCTGATCCCCCCCGAGCAAAAAAAAAGCCCCTGTTTCATTGATTTTCCCAAATCCTTATAGTCGAAAAGATACAACCTTTTTAGTATTCTACTATTTATTCCATGCTTCTTTGCTGTTTGTTGCCTCTGTTTCTCTGTCTGTCGCAGGGTATGGGCGATGGTGGTGGTCAGGAGCACGCGGGGAGCGGCAGACGAGGTGCCTGGGGGAGCCACGACCGTCAGGGGCGTGGGCATAGGAACCGGCGCGCGTGGGAAGCTGGAGTGACGCACATGGGGGCAGACGAACCGTTAGTGCGGCGCCTAAGGTTTTCTTGTGCTGCTGTTTTCTGACAATGGGCTGTTGTGGATTGGGCTAGGTTATGGTAGTTGGGCTTTGATTTTAAACGGGCTAATTTGTAATTGGGTTGGTTAAAGGTTTTGTAATTGGGGTTTCGGGCCTTTTTTAGTTGGGCTCCAGAATTATTTTGTAAATGGACATTGGACTATTTGGGTTTTATTAATTTTTTGGTTTTTTAATTTGCTGGAGTGGGTCTGATGGGTTTTGTAATTGGGCCGCAATGTTTGGGTTGTGCATTTGGACTGTGATTTTAGACTTTTAATGGCTTTTATTTTAGTTGTATTTTATTGTTTGGACTTTATTATTTTGTTTATTGGGCTTTAATGGGCCAGGCAAATTTGGTTATTATAGCTGCCCCTCTTTGCTCATTATCGTGAAACGAGAATAGAGCAAAGAAGATAGAAGAACCAATTTTGCCCGGTCTTGGCCAAGCCTTGACTTATTGGTCCTTGTCTCCCTCAAACGTCTTCAAACCCTGTTGCTTTGATCCACTCCACTGCTATTTCCAAGAGATATGACCTGTAGATTCCATTTGCTTTTCCTCAATCTTCTAAGGGGTGAAATTTGTTTATTTTTAACTTGCTCCAATATGACTTCAGGGCACGAAGAGATTTGTAGCTTCGATCTACTAACTGCTCCATTGGGACTTCGATGAAATCTGAACTTTTTAAACTGCTTCCTTATTCTCGCAATATGAGTTGACCCCTTTTTTTTTTAAAACAGAAACTGAAAAATAAAAATTAAAAATACCTCAGCGTGCGTGACCCGAGGCCCAACTCATCTCTTGTATTATGAGTTGATAATTGAAAAATAAAAATTGAAAAACACCTCAGCGCGTGACCCGAGGCTCAACTCACCTCTCGTATTATGAGTTGATATTTTGAAAAATAAATAATTGAAAAACACCTCAGCGTGTGACTTGAGGCTCAACTCACCTCTTGTATTGATATTTTGAACAGAAATTGAAAAACACCTCAGGGTGTGACCTGAGGCTCAACTCACCTCTCGCATTATGAGTTGATATTTGAAAAATAAAAAAATTGAAAAACACCTCAGCGTGTGACCTGAGGCTCAACTCACCTCTCGTATTATGAGTTGATATTTTGAACAGAAATTGAAAAACACCTCATGGTGTAACCTGAGGCTCAACTCACCTCTCGTATTATGAGTTGATATTTGAAAAAAATAAAAATTGAAAAACACCCTAGCGCGTGACCTGAGGCTCAACTCACCTCTCGTATTATGAGTTGATATTTTGAAAAATAAATAATTGAAAAACACCTCAGCGTGTGACTTGAGGCTCAACTCACCTCTCGTATTATGAGTTGATTTTTGAAAAAAATAAAAATTGAAAAACACCCCAGCGCGTGACCTGAGGCTCAACTCACCTCTCGTATTATGAGTTGATATTTTGAAAAATAAATAATTGAAAAACACCTCAGCGTGTGACCTGAGGCTCAACTCACCTCTCGTATTATGAGTTGACATTTTGAACAGAAATTGAAAAACACCTCAGGGTGTGACCTGAGGCTCAACTCACCTCTCGCATTATGAGTTGATATTTGAAAAATAAAAAAAAATTGAAAAACACCTCAGCGTGTGACCTGAGGCTCAACTCACCTCTCGTATTATGAGTTGATATTTTGAAATCAGAATTTCAACATGCACCATCTGGTGGAACTCAGATGTCTTCTTTTTCCTTGGTTCGGTACAGTTATCGTCAAAACTTCTTGCTTTACTGGCGTGCCTGTATGTGTCATGCGTGATGTTATCATGATATGCACGTGTTTGTCTTAAATGCTTTTATGCCTACATGATTATATCATGCGCCTTGGGCTTGTTTGTCATATATCTCTTTTCGTTACGACTTTCATGATAACCTGCATTCATTGCTTCGATTCTTGACTTTCTTTTCAGGTTTTGTACCCGTCCTCAAGCTTTACGAGTAACCCATGTTTCTTGTATATCGCCCTTTTGCCCCCTGTTGAACTTTGTCCTTGCTTTGAGGCTCTTGTGCTTACCAAATTTTCATCCAGGTAATGCTCAACATTCCTTTTGTTTAGAGTATGTCATTTCGCTATTTATCATTTAACTGAACCAAACATGAGATGCATGAAAATGACAAAGTAGGTATGAAAGGGATACCTCACACCCATATTTATTTCAAAAGTGACAAGCAAAGAAAATTGACAAGGAACAATTCAATAAAGGAAATGTTATAAAAAGGAAAGTAGGTTCAATTGTCGCAAATGCTCTGGATATCTAACACATGAACTTTTAACGTTTCTTCATCCTGGATCTTTTCGAGCAAAGCTTCTTGTGTATAAGATTTTGAGCTTTCGAGTCCGCTTCAAATATTAATATCTCGCCATTTGACTCCCTGTTCAAATCGCCCTTGCTCTTTAAGCCCAAATTTACTTCCTTAGGACGCCCTTTCGGGTTTTCATCCTAAACCTTTTTGTTTACCAAGACGCCCTTTTCGAGTTTTCATCTTGATCTTTTTTTTTCAAGACGCCCTTTTCGGGTTTTCGTCATGATGATTTTTCTTTTTTTTAGGCGTAGTACTTCTTCACGGCATCTGAGTTCACCGGATTTGGTACTTCCTTCCCATCCATCTTAGTGAGAATCAAAGCTCCACTCGAGAAAGCCTTCTTTACAACGTATGGCCCTTCCCAATTTGGTGTCCATTTTCCTCGAAAGTTTTTTTGTATTGGGAGAATATTTCTTAGCACGAGTTCTCCTTTACGAAACTCCATTGGCCGTACCTTCTTGTCATGGGCTGTGATCATTCTCTTCTGGTACATCTGTCCATGACAGATTGCTTTTAAGCGTTTTTCTTCGATCAGATTTAGTTGGTCATATCGAGCTTGAACCCATTCTGATTCTTCTAGTTTTGACTCCATTAAGATTCGTAAAGAGGGGATTTCAACCTCGATGGGTAGCACAACTTCCATTCCATAGACCAGAGAGAAAGAAGTTGCCCCAGTAAAGGTCCGCACACATGTGCGATATGCATATAGGGCAAATGGTAGCTTCTCGTGCCAGTCTTTATATGTCTCGGTCATTTTCCTAAATAATCCCCTTAATATTTTTGTTGGCTGCTTCTACTGCTCCATTCATCTTTGGGCGATAGGGCGAGGAATTATGATGCTTTATTTGAAATTGCTCGCACACCTCCTTCATCATCTTGTTGTTCAGATTCAAAACATTATCTGAAATGATTCTCTCAGGTAATCAGTATCGACATATGATCTCCTTTTTTAAGAACTTACAAACTGCAGTCTTTGTCACATTAGCAAACGAAGCGGCTTCTACCCATTTTGTGAAATAATCTATGACCACGAAAATGAATCGATGTCCATTAGAAGCCTTTGGGGAAATTGGCCCTATAACGTCCATGCCCCACATAGAAAAGGGCCACGGAGAAGTCATGACATGAAGGGACGAAAGTGCTGCATGAATTTTATCACCGTAAACTTGACATTTATGGCACTTTCGCGTGTAACTAATGTAGTCGTTTTCCATCGTCAGCCAGTAATAACTGAGTCTCATAATCTGTCTGGCCATAGTGAAACCATTGGCGTGCGTTCCACAAACTCCTTCATGGACATCTTCAAGTATTTTTCTGGCTTCACTAATATCCACACACCTCAAGAGCACTTGATCTTTCCCTCTTTTGTATAGGATGTCCCCATCAAGAATAAATCCTACCGCCATTCTTCTGATTGTTCTCTTGTCGTTCTCATTTGCTTGTTCGGGATACCTTTGATTCTTGACATATTCTAAGATATCATGGAACCATGGCTGTCCATCTGCCTCTTTTTTAATGCTAAAATAATGCGCAGAGGCCCCGTATATGCTCATTTGGAGAGGCATTATTTCTGTTTCTCGGCTTGCTTGAACATTGAAGCCAAAGTGGCTAGGGCATCAGCCAATTGGTTTTCTTCTCGTGGTAAGTAATTAAAAGTTACTTCTTCAAATTCTTTGATCAGCTCTGTCACGAGATCGCGATATTTGACTAACTTTGAATCTCTCACTTCCCAATCTCCACCTGAAACTCCGTATACCTTTAAGATTTCGATGTCTCGTTCAATAGCTGCACGAAGTCCCATGATGCAAGCCTCGTATTGGTACAGAAGAAGTTTAATTTGGCAGTGAATGGATAATGATTTCCTTCTGGTGACACTAAGACTACTCCAATCCCATGCCCCAATGCATTTGATGCACCATCAAAGGTCATCTTCCATGATTTCTCTTTTGACGACTCACATTCTTCTTCTGTAATGCATATCAAGTCTTCATCTGAGAAGTCAAATCTCAATGGCTCATATTCCTCTGTCATTCGAGTTGCTAAGAAGTCGGCTATTGCGCTCCCTTTTATCGACTTTTGATTCACGTAGATGATGTCGTACTCCGACAGTAGGATCTGCCATCGTGCCATCGTGCCATTCTTCCTGAGAGTGCAGGTGATTCCATCATGTACTTTATTGGGTCCAGTTTTGAAATTAACCACGTTGTATGATACAACATATACTGTCTGAGCCTCCGAACTACCCAGACCAAAGCACAACAGAATTTTTCAATTGACGGATACTTTACTTCATACTCCGTGAACTTCTTGCTGAGGTAGTAAATTGCCCTTTCTCTTTTCCCTGACTCATCATGTTGCACCAGTACACAACCCATTGAATTTTCGAACACAGTCAGATACAATATTAACGGTGTCCCGGGAGTTGGTGGTACTAGCACCGGGGGGCTAGACAAATATTGTTTTATCTTGTCAAAAGCCACTTGGCACTCCTCGTTCCATTCTCCAGGATTGTGTTTTCGAAGGAGTCGAAAAATTGGGTCACACTGGTTGGTAAGTTGAGAAATGAATCGAGCGATGTAGTTCAACCTCCCTAAAAATCCTCTGACTTCCTTTTGTGTCCGTGGAGGTGGTAGTTCTTGTATGGCTTTTATCTTATCTGGATCAACCTCAATACCTCTTTCACTGACAATGAAGCCTAGTAATTTTCCCGAGGTAGCCCCAAATGTGCACTTGGCTGGATTAAGCTTCAACTGGAACTTTCTTAGTCTTTCGAACAATTTCCTGAGGTTCCCAACATGCTCTCTCTCCCCCCGAGATTTGGCAATCATATCGTCGACATAAACTTCTATTTCTTTGTGCATCATGTCATGGAACAGCATCACCATTGCCCTCTGATAGGTTGCCCCAGCGTTCTTTAATCCGAATGGCATCACCTTGTAGCAGAATGTTCCCCACATCGTCACGAAGGTAGTTTTCTCCATATCATCGGGGGCCATCTTTATCTAATTATAACCCGAAAATCCATCCATGAAAGAAAACAACAAATGTTTTGCTGTATTATCCACCAACGTATCGATGTGTGGCAAGGGAAAATTATCTTTAGGACTTGCTCGATTCAGGTCGCGATAATCTACGCACATTCGCACCTTGCCGTCTTTCTTCGGTATTGGGACTATATTAGCCACCCATTCCGGATATTTGGAGACTTGCAGGAAGCCAGCATCAAATTGTTTCTTGACTTCTTCTTTTATCTTTAAAAGCATTTCAGGTCTCATTCGTCTTAACTTCTGTTGAATAGGTTTGCATTCTGGCTTCAGTGGGAGTCTGTGGACCACTACATCCTCGTTCAAACCTGGCATGTCCTGATACGACCATGCAAATAAATCTTTGTACTCAAGAAGCAAGGCGATCAAATCATGCTTGGTGTTCTCTGAAATGGAGGTCTCAATCTTCACTTCCCAAATTTACTGTCTCAACGGATTCTTGGTAGGGCAGAATCTGTTTATCTTCTTGTTCTACCATTCTTAGTAAGTCAGGGGACGAGACATAATTTTCAGCATTTTCCTCAGCTTCGCATTCTCCTAAACAAATAGCTTTCTCGAAATTGATTTTAGGTCTTGTAACGGGATTGTTCACGTCGTTGATATCTGAATACCTGAAAGGTGAATGGAAAAGAAAACTATAGGGGAGCCAAAGTATTGGAACCAAACAAACATAATGTTATGGCATGATATGAGGTACATGTAAGGACAGGTGGTGAGAAAAGGGAGCAATTATGAAGTTAACGAGAATGAAAGAACTATGACAAAATGCATCTCCATTAATGTTCATTCAAATGATAAAGTTCAAGCATAAGTTCTTACAAAAGGGTCCCACTATTACTTAGGGGCACACAAAAAGAGAGTTAACACTGAACATTACTCTGGAGAGGACTTAGAAACTACAAGAAGATCCACAGCAATCCAATTGTTCAAAATGAATCTAGGGGGACAAGGGCGTATCATTGAAACTTCTTTACTTGTATCACCTCTTTTGTCACTAACATTTATACTGACGTTCTGAAGACCCCTTTCAATCAATAACAACATGCTTTGTGAATTATCTCTCCCCGGGTACATCATTCCTACAGATGCAAATGTTTTCTACAAGGGCGGATACATTATGGGCTCCCATTCCACTTCCCGACCTGAGGCTCTTGCAATCCTCCTTTCTTGATCCTTCTGTAACTATTTCCTTCTCTGTCGCACATCTGGCTTGAATCCTAAATTGTCTCGAGCCTTGTGATGTACTGGCTTAAGTGCTCTGGCTATCTCTTGCTGACATCTCCCCAAACCTTTCTTCGTTCGGGCTCCTTTTCCCACAGTCAGCTTGATTCCCACCTTGGTATTCCTTGACAGTTTGGGTGTGGGAATCTTATTTCCTTCAACAACAAATGTAGCATTAATAAATTCGAAGGAACGGAAGGAACATTCTACTGCATCTTTATTTGCTTCAAGGTAGGGCGCGTCAGTAGAAATAGATGCAACAATGTCTTCTTCACCAGCGACCGTGATCAAGCGGATATCCATGACAAACTTTACTTTTTGATGAAGAGATGAAGGAACTGCCCTGACAGAATGGATCCAAGGCCTCCCTAAAAGGCAGTTATACGAGGGTGCGATGTCCATGACCTGGAACTCAATATCATATGTACACGGGCCCACTTCTAGAGGAATCTCGATCTTTCCCATGACCTCCCGTCCTGTCCCATCAAACGCCCTTACTGTAGAATGACAAGGCCTCAGATAAGACATATCAACTGGCATTCTGGACAGTGTAGCCAAAGGCATGACATTGAGCGCAGACCCTTGTCAATAAGCACATTCGGTATTATATAGCCTTTGCAACCGATCGTGATGTGCAATGCTTTTACAGAGCCCCTACCGTTTGGTGGTATTTCGTCATCACTGAAGGAGATGAAATTATCCGCATTTAAATTGTTCACCCACCTATCAAGTTTTTCAACGGGTACGTTGCTCGGCACATACACTTGGTTTAACACCTTCAGTAAAGCGTTTCGATGTGGTTCTGAGTTCAACAGTAGAGATAACACTGAGATTCTTGCCGGTTGCTTGTTCAACTGCTCCACGATGTTATATTTGCTGTGCTTGATGAACTTTAAGAATTCATGTGCTTCATCCTCATTCACAGGTCTTTTAATTTCCCGTTCGGATGGAGTTTCAGTCTTGCCCTCCGCCTCATGCATTGGTGCCTTTCCTTTTTGATTCGAGCCACTGGTCTTCTTACTTGGTTCAACCACCTGAGGAGAATAACATCTCCCGCTGCGGGTAAAATGCCCCACCTCGCTAACACTTCCAGTCGTAGCTTCGGGCATGGTAATGTTGACAACATATTTCCATGGCACCGCCTTGCTGTCCTTATAAGGGAAAGGAGAAGGCACTTTGATCACTAATGTTGGTTTGACTTCCTTCTTCTTGGCCTCATAATAAATCACGAGAGGCCGATCGGCACTACAAGGGCTGGCTGACGGTTGATTATCAGAGGCGTAAATTTCCTTTTCCTCGGCCTCGTCCATTTCATCAAAGATCTTGACCTCCTTGTTGTTCATCATATCTTGGAGTAATTTTCTGAATTCTTCATAAAACTGGATGTCATGTCCTTCAATGCCACAAAAACATTGACCTTTCGTGTTTCCTCCTTTGAAGACTCTATTGGGATGGCAAAACGGCCCATTCTCAACCATTACCTCCCAAACTTTTCGCAAAGGTGTTTTTATTTCAGAAACGTAACTTTTAGCCCACCGCCTGTCTTCCCTTATCACTGCGCTCACGTTCCCTTCAGTATGGTTAGGGAGCGAATTTCCAGCCATATTACTAATACCATCAAATTGTAAAATGCCTGCATCAATAAGACTTTGAACCCTTTTTTTAAAAGCTAGGCAATTTTCTGTAGAATGCCTCCGGTTTCTAGCATGGTACATGCAACTAGCGTTAGGATCGTACCATTTTGGGTATGGAGGTTTCAGGGGTGCCATAAAATGTGGGGATATTAATTGTTTTTCTCGTAATTTCGGGCACAGCTCTCCATACGACACAGGAATAGGGGTGAATTGAAGTTTTTCAGGATTGGGTTTTGTTGGTCTTTGTTCATTTTTGGGCTGACTTTGAGCAGGTGTAATACTTGGCGGGAATATAGTGAATGGTCTTTGGTTATCAGTGGCACAGACGGGGTAAGGAGGAGGTGTTTGATAGTAAGGGTTTTGAGGAGGAAAATAGAAGTTCGGAGGTGGGCGAAATCGAGGTCGTGGTTGGGTTGGGTACGGATTAGAAGCATAGCGGCTCCCAGTCCCCACCATGTGAGTTTCAGGCTCTTTTTTTCTTCATAGGTACTGGCCTTTTCGAACTCTTGGGACCTTACATCCTTCCACTCTTGATGCCATTTTCAATGAGTTCCCCAGACATTACGATATCGGCGAAGTCTTTTGTGGCGTTTCCCACCAGCTTGTCATAAAATGGCGCTTTCAAAGTGTTGATAAAGAGGACCGTTATCTCAGTTTTAGTCAGTGGGGGTTCTACTTGGGCTGAGATATCCCTCCACCTTTGAGCGTATTGTCTAAAAGTCTCTGTTGGCTTCTTTTCCATCATCTGCAACATTAGTATATCAGGCGCCATATCAGAGACATGCTTGTACTGTTCACAAAATGCTGAGGCTAGATCCTTCCATGATTGGATCCTCTCTCTACTGAGTTGATTATACCATCGGAGGGCTGATCCGATCAAGCTATCTTGAAAATAGTGTATTAACAATTTGTCTTCATTCACATAACCAGCCATCTTCCGACAAAACATGATAAGATGCGCCTTTGGACATCTCGTTCCATCATATTTTTCAAAATCTGGCACTTTAAATTTCGGAGGCAGGACCAGATCGGGAACCAAACTGAGCTCTTTGGCGCTCAGTGCAGAGAAGACTCCAGCACCTTCTATCGCCTTGAGTCTTTCTTCCAGACTCTTATACTTGTCCTGAGCATCATGATCCTTCATTCTCAGTTTGGCTATTTCTATCGGATCATCCAAATCTGGGACGATTGGATCAGTAGGATTAGCTCCGGGGTTCGATACGAATATTCCTTGCCCTAGATGAGTAGGTGGTACAGGTGGTTGTTCTGGGCTCATAGATTCCTTTTGAGGCCAACCTTCGTACATTGCATGGGCGTGAGGTGGAGTGAATCCTGAGGGACGGAACGGACTCTGATTAACTCTCGAATGGGGTTCTGTAATATCAGGACTCTGCACGGGTCCTTTTCCCTTGATCAGAGCTGCCATCATCTCCATCATTTTGGCCATTTGATCATTTTGCTCGAGCGATTCCTCTCGGGATCTTACCATCAGATCCCTTGCTTCTTGCTGCGACTTGGTCAACTGCTCTTGCAACTCTCTCTGGATTCTTTCCATTCTTTTGATTCTTTCATTGAGTTTAGCATCCATAGCTCTAGCTCTTAGACGTGTCCTATAAGGATGACGTGATTCCAGATTCGTAGTGTCACAACTGTGGATTATATGATTTTAGCCTCAGTAAATGATTAGGGTGATATGATACTACTGTATGTAATGCAAAGCAAATGCATGGTATGAATGCAAAAAGGTGTCAATTCTGATTCAATTCCCCATAGAAAACTTTATTAGAAAACAAAGCTCTCTACATAAAATAGATTACAGGTATGGTTTGGCCTTAGCGCCCAGAGCCCTAATCTTTTGGAGTAACGAAGCCAACTCCTGTCCTCGGCTTGTCTGTGACTCATACAGCACGCTTAATACATCCGCCTCTGCTGCCAGAATTTGCAAGTACTCGGCCACCTCTCGAATCTGATTTATGGCCTCTCTCATGAAATAGTCCCTATTTTTAATTTGCTTCTGGGCATTGTGTAACTCCTCCTTCTGTTGCTCCTTACTCTCTTTCAAGTACCCAATATAATCCTGACAATCCTCCAGTGCCCCTTCTAACTCTTTAGTCTTCTTTTCCATTTCTTCAATTCTACTCAAACTTGCCTTTAATTCTATTACCGAGTTACGGTTTCGATAATAATTAAGGGACCTTTCCAACTTTGCCACTCTAGACTTCAATTTATTTCCTCCGTTTTGGCTTTCTGACACTTGTTTTTCTAGGATCTCCTTCTGAGCCTTCATTTCTTGGAATTTCCTTTCCCATTGCTTGGCCTTAGCTCTTTCTTCTTGTAATTCTTGTCGCCATTGACTTGAAGTCTTTCCTAGCCCTGCAGTTCTCATTGAGAGACGCATCTTTTTGTAGTCCCTCTTTAGGCTATCTAGCTCTTCTTCAGCTTTGCTCTTCCCTTTTCTTATTTTCTCTGCTTCTGATTTCTGTATCTCTACATCCAATTTCAAAAGCATCTTCTCCCCCTCCAACTGTTCAATTTTCTTCTCGAGCTCTGAACTCCGCTTTACAAAATCTTGCTTTATAATTTCTAACTCTGTTGGTATCATTTGCAAACGTTCCTCCATAGACTGAGCATTGTCTGAACTTGGTCCCGGGATATTATCGTTGATTCTTTTACTCAACCATGCTTTATATTCAACGGTCACCATTTTGCCCATGCTTATTCCTTTCATCCGACGAGGTCGTATCCAAGCATCAGCAATCTCCTGACTCTTTTTCTTGTAATTTTCCACTTTATAAGAAAATTCACTTTGAGCCAACCCGTGCGTTACCGGTATAAACTGCCTAGACTTATACTATCTTGCCGCAAGTAGCGGAGCATACCCAATGGCTCCCCATATTCCCGGTAAAGGGACTCAATTAAGATCCCCGCATCTGTACAGTATCTCGTCAGGCACCATCCAAGGAGCAATCCACACCACCTCATCTTCTTGAAGATTCTGCAAGACTATTATCCACCTTTCTTCTGACATATCCTCCCGTCTTGGTGCAGTCACTTTCTTTTCTAAAGGTGAATAATTCTCACAATAGGGCCGGTAAGAAACCTTATCTATCTTTCAAAAGTGACCATGAAACCATACTATCAATAACTGTGCACACCCAATAAACCTACCTTCTCCGGCTTTCCGACATGCATTTAAAGACCTAAAGGTCTCGGCAAGAATCGCGAGAATTGGTGTAACTTGCTTATTTAATCGATCAAACAAATCTGCCACTGATTCATCTACGTGCCTTAGAACTCTGGGGAAAATGACTAATCCGTAGATGCTCAAAGCAAAGATGTCCACCCTCCTCTTCACATCGGGGTGTGCCAAAATTAAGTCCCTTAAATTTTCCCAAGGAATGCATCTTCCCTCGCCTTTTTGTTGTATCCGAGCCAAAACCCACTGCTCGCTCATCCCGGTAATGTTCATCAATTTTTTCACGAAGGACGGAACATTAGCAATCCTAGTATAAACTTTATCAGCTTGGATCCCTGGACAACGAAGTAAAGTGGTGTACTCTTCTATAGTAGGTACCAGATCTACGCTCCCAAAGGTGAAACAACTATATGCTGAATTCCAAAACTGAACCATAGCCCGAAATAAGTGTCGATCTACTTTGACATTAAGCAAATGAGAAATATCGCCATAATTGCTACAGAACATCTGTTTAGTATCATCCTCCCAATGAGTCCAAATATCCCTTAATTCTTGAAGGTCATTTTGTGCTACACTAATGCGGGTGTAATCACACGACTCAAAGACATATCCTTCAACTAGACTGTCCCCCTTTTCCACTTGCAATCCTTCTGACCATGCACGAACAGCAGCATTGTCCTCTACCTTAGCAAGAAATTCGTTTTTCATGGTAAATCTTCTATCTTAGCAACCGAACAGGAATCGACACCTCTTTAATGCAAAATGTCATGCAAATAACAAGCTAATCGAAACGAGTCAGTATCGCATAAAAAAAAAATCAAAACAGGTAAAATGCTATCAAACACTCATCTAAGTAACCATTAAAGGTTCGGCATTCTATCTAGGGTAGGTCTTTGGGGTTTACTATATCCGGTTTGATTTTAAAGAAGGGTACCTGAACCAGCAGATTCCTCAATCCTCACCCATTATAGACTCATATGGATCGAGTTCAGTTCAGGGGAACACATTACCCTATGGCCATGCGGAGGTGAAAACCTCACGAAGTACGTAGGTACAGATGTGTCCTGGAAGCAGTCCACTAGCCCATGCGGAGGTGAAAACCTCACGAAAGCATAGCTTCTCACTCCCACTTAAAGGTGTGACCACAACGGTCATGCAAATATGAATGCAGAGATATCCTACGAGACTCCACATTATTGCGATCATAGCACCAACAGATGCATCAAAGAAACATGATTTTTCAAAACAATTTTCCAAATTTTCGACAAAAGGACGAAGAATAATCAATTTTATGGCCTGACTCATTAATTTCCCCAATGGAGTCGCCAAGCTGTCGTAACCATTTTTGACAAAACGGGAACCGACTTGGATTTTGAAAAGAACGAATAAAAACGGGAGTCGCCACCGATCTTTATTTGGTGTGATCGGATCACCTTTGTTTTAATAAAACATTTTGTTTACTAAAACAGAATTTTTTTTGTCTACGAAACTCGAGAAAATGGGTTCGGGAGTCGGTTACGCACGAGGAAGGGTTAGCACCCTCGATGCGCCCAAGATTTGTACCTAATTGATTATTTAGTGACCTTGCGTTGAAAATTTGGAAAAGTTCTAAATTTCTGAGGAAAAATTAATCAATATTAAATTTGAATCTCAAGGTCAACTCGTTTCGAAGGGAATAAAAATATCACATCCAGTACGTTAGGACATAACACCTTTATACCTTGACATTGGAATCATCTTTGATCTTCAAGACGCGCAATTAAAGAAGGGTATTTGATTATCGGGTTGGACAGAAAATTGACTCCCAGTCCCTTAGGGCATCATTTTCTGACTTTCCAAACGCACAAACATTGCCTTATTTTGAAAACGAAGTTTTATATTAGGCTTAAAATGCATTTAAAAAACATTTAGTAAAATTAGAACACGTTAGAGTTTGAGGCGTAACAGTAATAAGTATTAATCAAGAAATATACACAAATTAAGACTGTATTAATAACATGCTATAAAGTGCAAGTTTGCTTAAAGAAAGTTAGTTTATATTGAACCTTGAGCTTCAAGATTAGCTCGTTTCGAAGAAAATAAAAATATCACATCCAGTACGTTAGGACATAACACATTTATACCTCGACATTGAGATCATCTTTGATCCTCAAGATACTTAATTAAAAAAAGGACATTTGGCTATCCGGTTGAACAAAAAACTACACCCAGTACATTAGGGCATAATCTTCCATACTCCCAAACATACAAACATTACCTTATCTTAAAAATTTTGTGTACGCGAAATTTTAAAATGAACTTAATGTAGACAATACAGCGAGTATAAATGATATGGTAATTCACAATTGATGAAAGTCATAAAACAAACAAAGACATGATTAAAAAGTTAAAATGACCTTAATACCAATTACATATAGGTAGTAATGTATACGGGTATTTGAAATAAATAAAGTTTAAACCAAGATTTTTAAAATGATAATCATGTGTTTATATATACATATTTAGAATAGAATACGTATGTACATATATTTAAAAGAGAATACACACATATATAAGATTAAACACACGTTCATAAAAATAGTTCAATATGAATTATATATAATATATAAAATTTAACTAAAAACCACACGGAGAAACAATATCTAGAACGGAAAATATATAATATTAGTTTTTAAAAGGATAATAAAAAACAACAGTAATCAAATAATCCGATAAAATAATTAAAGGATAATATTGAAATCGTAAAAAAATTGGGGAGATGAGAGTAATAAATTAAAAAGAACACGAAAAGGGCCAAAGAATGATGCGCGCAAATGATTGGGGACTAAACTAGTAAATAGCCCCTAGTTGCACAATCGTTGCGCTTAAACGAACTAAATTGCGAAGGAAATAGGGAGTGAGGGACTAATTTCATAAATATTCCGTTAAAGGTGGAAAGGCGCGGATTCGGGTCACGAATCGGGTCGACGCGCGGATTCCCCACCTTCCCTAAACGGCGCCGTTTCGTTTATTATAAAACCCAAAAAATATTTTTTCATTCATTTTCCCTGTTTCAGATAACGAAACCCCCCTTTTCTCCAGACCAAACCCTAACCTCCCCTTTTCTTCTCATGGTTCTCCGCCGCAAACGAAAGAAAACCCCTCCATTAAGCACTGAATCGTCACTGCAAATCGGCGAGAAATAATTTGCGACAGTCCGATTTTGTCGACCACCCCGTCATTCGGCTCCGATTGCGACGGAGGAAACGAGCAGGATCTTTCGAAGGTAAAGCTCTTCGTATTACTCCTCTTTTCTTTCCTTTTGGTTCTTTGATTTAGTATTTTTTGAGATAAAAAATAAATAGAAATAAAATACAGTAAATAACAAAAAATGAAAATGAAATCAACCTTTTTCTCTTTTGATTGCTGATATTCGGAAAAGGAGTAAGATTACAAGAGCTCTTTTTGGTTCTTTTTCTTGATTTTTTTGATTTCTGAATACGTAAAAAGAGAGAGGGAGCTGTTTCGAATTTTTTTTCCTTTTTGTTTTCTGCTAATCCCCCCCGAGCAAAAAAAAAGCCCCTGTTTCATTGATTTTCCCAAATCCTTATAGTCGAAAAGATACAACCTTTTTAGTATTCTACTATTTATTCCATGCTTCTTTGCTGTTTGTTGCCTCTGTTTCTCTGTCTGTCGCAGGGTATGGGCGATGGTGGTGGTCAGGAGCACGCGGGGAGCGGCAGACGAGGTGCCTGGGGGAGCCATGACCGTCAGGGGCATGGGCATAGGAACCGACGCGCGTGGGAAGCTGGAGTGACGCACGTGGGGGCAGACGAACCGTTAGTGCGACTCCTAAGGTTTTCTTGTGCTGCTGTTTTCTGACATGGGCTGTTGTGGATTGGGCTAGGTTAGGGTAGTTGGGCTTTGATTTTAATCGGGCTAATTTGTAATTGGGTTGGTTAAAGGTTTTGTAATTGGGGTTTCGGGCCTTTTTTAGTTGGGCTCCGGAATTATTTTGTAAATGGACATTGGACTATTTGGGTTTTATTAATTTTTTGGTTTTTTAATTTGCTGGAGTGGGTCTGATGGGTTTTGTAATTGAGCCGCAATGTTTGGGTTGTGCATTTGGACTGTGATTTTGGACTTTTAATGGCTTTTGTTTTAGTTGTATTTTATTGTTTGGACTTTATTGTTTTGTTTATTGGGCTTTAATGGGCCGGACAAATTTGGTTATTACAGAGGCATTTTTAAAATAAAAAATTGGACCAAAATATAAATATTTTGACTAGTCACATCGCGTCAATTACATCAACAATGTTAACGATGTGACTAGTCAGGTCGGACGGGGGTTTAACTTTTCTTTTTAATTTTTAAGTAAGATATGTGAAAAAAAAATTGAAGAGAAAAGAGGAGGGAGGAAGAGGCCGGTTGGTACCGTTAAAAGGGAGGGTAGGGCTGTTTTTGGTCCCCCTTGTGTTGAAACAGAAGAAGAGAAGAGAAGAGAAAAAGGAGTCGTGTTTGTTTCGAAACTAGTAAATATGATTAAGGTATGCAAATCTATTTTGATGTGCATGTATTATATTAGTAGTTATTGTAATGTAATAATTAATTATATTTTATTTATATACTTTTAAAAAGAAGTTATGCAGATATCAGAATATATTCTCAAGTAAACACGGAGCACACTTCATCTAGGATCAACGAAACAGTAAAATTATTAAATCACAAATTATTTATTCACGGTATTTATTTATAAAATGTGGTATGCTATTCTTATATACTACTTTTACTAATATATAGATTTAAATTATAATTTTTTATTATTGGACAGAGTTGGAGTGGTAGAGTTTTAGATTATGCAATAGCTTGAAATGTCCATAAAATTGGAGGTGACCAATAATAGGGATAAATCCGACACATAAAATTGAATTGTGGATTTCTTTTCTTCATTTTCACTGAAATTTATATTAATTTTCAATTAAAAATAATATTAGTTTTTTATTGATTTGACAAATCAAATCAATTGTATTTATTTTTAATAACTTAAATTTATATCAATTAATCTTAATTACTAATTCGATGTATTGGATTTGTATAACTTAAATTATGCAGTTCTAAAATTAGTCACCTTTGTAATAATATATGATATTATTTTAATATAATTTTAATTAAATTACTTAAAAATAATAAAAACTTTTTTAAAAAAATGCAAACATGTTGAAACTATGCTCTGGAAAAAACCATAAACAAAGATGAAATTGGAAAATGCTAACATTGATAGTATTTTTTAAATATTTAAAAATTCGTGGCCAAACACAAAAAGAAAAAGTTAAAAGGTTTGATACATCATAATTTATCGCATTCTTTAAATATTTATTTTAAATAAAAAAATATTTGAAGAATTCAAGAGCCAAATACAGGTTACCTTATTTTTAAATTTTTATATTAAGCGATAAAATTAAAATTGTAAAGTTTATCAAAAAATAAAATAAAAATATAATTTTATAATTACATTTAAATAAAAATATTTAATTAAACTTTGAGCTTCCCAACCTAATATCCCACACTTTTAACTCGTGAACATAACTATTATCAATTTTATTTAATTTATTTTATTTGGGATCTTATTTGGACTTTTTTTTATTAGCGAAATTCAATTTCTTTAATGAGTTTTTTTTTTTAAGAAAAATGGGCTGATATTATTAGGCCTGGCTCAAATCAAAGCATGAAAAAAATCAAAATAAAATACAGCAACCGAAAAGGCAAGACAGAAAATAAGAAAAGTAGCTGGCATCAACAAACAATAAATGAACTTGGGAAGATAAACAGATCAGAAGAAAACTTGAGCCAAAAACCACATCATCTTCGAGAGCCAAAATATCAGCCAAGAAATCGTCCTTCCTCATCAAAGATCAAAACAAAATTGAAGAATCAGACGAAAGCTTTGAACAACGCCTATTGCCAGCGCCTGGAGATTCAACGAACCTTCTCCAAGAACAAAGCAAAACAAAAACACCCCTTAGTTACCCAGATTCCACTCCAATCTTTCCTTCAACGCGAGCAGCGTCACCGAGTCTGGAATTCCATTGACCCAAACCCCATAGAACCTGTTTCTCCTCCCCTCTAACGCCAGGGTGTGAGCCACTCCATTGACAGAGCGCGGCACAAAGAGGTAAGAAATCACATCAAAACTCAAACCCATTTGATAGATGTGCTGGGTAATCGGTCTGAGTACCGATTTGTCTTAACTCTTCCTCTTTATGCTTTTGATGACTGACAGGGCATCTCATTCCACAACCAAATGCCGATAACCCATGGATTTCGCAAAGAGCAAAGCCCTTTCACATGCCCTTGCTTCCGCCACAAAAGGATCTGCTACATTCTCTAAAAGATAAGTCTCTGCCTCTATAACGACTCCTGTAGAATCTCTGGCTATAACTGCTGTTGTTGCTAGTCTCTCCTCTCTTTGGAACGACGCATCAAATTTAATCTTAATAAATCCTTCATCCGAAGGCCGCCATAACTCCTTCGATAGAGGTTTGACATGAGAATGAAGGTTCTTTTGAATTAAATCAAGTTCTTGTGCATAACCTTGAATGAAACCCAACACCTCTTGTAATTTGAACTTAACCCCTTCATGGATTAATTTATTTCTTCGATACCATAGACTCCATGAGGAAATAGCAATAATGCGTTTTTGATGTTCATCAGCTGCAGAGAAAGTCCGAGCAAACCGCATTTTGGAACCCAACGAATCATCAAGAACTGGAATCTTAATCTTGAAGTAAGCCCACACACACTGCAACATACTGCAAGACCACAGCAAATGGTTTGAATCTTCCAGATCTTCCTTACATAGTGGACAAACAGTATCCACTGACAACTGTCTTCTCGCCAGATTACTATAGTGAGGAAGCATGTTATTAAACAACCGCCAGTTATGTATTTTTATTTTACCTGGGATATTTAACGACCAGAGAGCTTTGTAAAAAATTTTGTAATCATCCTCAATAGGACTGTACTTATTAGTCTGCACTAGGGAAGTAGTAAGAACTCGGTAACCACTCTTAACTGTATAAACCCCGGATCCCTCATATTTCCACACTAAAGTATCCTCCGTTCTACTTTCGGAAATTGGGATAGTAAGGATTCTGGTTGCTGTGGTCTCATCAACAAGACTACGGATCAACTCCCTATTCCAGGTATTATTGTCAGCCTCCATGAGTTAAACAAATAGATATATAGCATATAGTAGGTACGAAGAAATAAATTGATTGGAGAATTACTTGAAAACATTGAATGTTCAAATTTTTTATTTTACCTTAAATTTTAATTTTATAGATACTTGATTTATCATATTTTTATAAATTTTTTACCATACACGATGAGTATCGGGTATTGAGGTCGCGATTCCATTTTCTTAAGTACGCTGTGGACGAGCGGGTCATGCCATACTTATAGTTGGTGGGATTTGGGGACGTCGCATAGATCCGGAGGTTCGACTTGAGGGACGACCTAATATTTGCCTTGGTTAAGCAGTGGTGCTTAGAGACTCTTCATTATGCATTGCAGGGAGTGCAGGATCACATTGGAGGACGCCGCTATGCAACTTGGGTTACGAGTTAACAGTGATGTGGTCAAGGGCCGAAGTAAAGTGTTGGAACCTTCAGTAAGATGCCACAGATTGCTTGGATGGTCCCCTGTTAATGGGGAAGAGAACTTTACGTGCTTGACATTGCCATGGTTGAGAGCAAATATTTAGAAATTATCGAGCACTGCCATTGAGTACGAGGTGAGGTGCGCTGCTCGAGCCTATATTATACAGCTGATAGGGGTTACTTTGCCGAACAACACGTCTAATAGGGTTCACTTAATGTACTTGCATCTATTGAATGATTTCAATCGTGCCGGTATTTATAGTTGGGGATTAGCAGTGTTGGTCATATTGTACCGTAAGATTTGTCGAGCAACAAAACACAAAACAACTAACATAGCCGGTTGTTTGGGGATACTGCAGTCTTGGGCTCTGTATAGGATGCCGTTTCTGTTATATGTATAATTTTAATTAAGTAACATTGATTTAACTTATTTAATTGTAGTATGTGACTTAACCCATTCTGTTATATTGTGTAGTTTTTGTAGATGCCATATTCTGACCCTTATTCCATAGTGGGTTCATCCCGAAACAAATGTGTGGTGCTGAACTTCTCAGCTGTTGAGTGGTACAATGCCGATCGAGTTATACGATAGTTTGGGTGCAAACCATTTGTACCGGTCGATCTACAACAATTTGGTAATGTCCACGATAAAAATATGAGGGGAAAAGACAGAGCGGATTGGGGTGTGGAACATCAGTGTTATATAGTACTATAGAACACCTGGTATGACAGGTTGCCGGAGATGCACTCCAACATGTTTAACTTTAATCCTTCGAATGAATACATGTAGTGGTACATCGCCAAATAGTGCAGTTATTTGTATGGTAGGTAACTTATGATAACACTGGATAACAACTATAGACGTAAAAGTCAACCTATGGCAGAGTCTGACTCGGAGGACCAACCTCCGGACACACACACTTTACCAGACCAATGGGTTGGCATTTTTGGTAAGGGATCCCAGAGCAATGCATATCACCCAGAGATAGGCGACCCCAGTTCAACTTACATGCAACTGCAATCACCAATACCATTTGATATGTTTGGTGATACCATGTACTCAACCCCGCCTCAAGCCACATTCGATCCGACGCCTGATCCTCTTGATGTGTACAACACACCCTCAATGTCCACATTGTCAATGAAGGCCCGTAAATCGCGACACCCTGAATGACGATACCACTCTCGATTCATTCTAATTTTGATTCCTGTAAATTTCAAGTTTTATGTCATATTTGTTTGTTTAACTAATTTATAATTCCATAACTTATGTATTTTTCTGTATAACTTATAATATTATTTTCAAGTATTAAAAGTTGTATATGTGTTTATAATTAATTAAAAATATAAGTTAGTTCTAAATAAAAGTTTAACACTAAATACTTTAGCTAAAATTAAAACTAATGGTTTTGAATAAAATTAAAAGAAAATTTCATTTCCATAAGACCGTAAAACTAAAAACATCGAGTATGTCATTTAATTTTGTCCAGACTATGAAGATTGGCCAACATGGACGTTTCAATGCGAACACTTACTTCGATTGTGGCCAGCTATTCTGCATATGGTGCAACGCTTTGGTTCGAGCTCTTCTATGATATCCATGTCATTTTGAATCCTCGTCGTTTTCGGTTGACCTTTGAGTTTCCTATGTAGTGACCTATCTGGAAACATCTCAAACGCAAGTGGGGTCATTTCCCATGTGGATACATCCTTCAATACGGGGAACTGTTACCCCAAACACGCAATGAACGTTCAAACGTATACACATCGTCGATATATTATTTGACATTCAAATTAAAGGTTACACATGTTGCAACCACATGCACATATGGGTATCGAAGTGTTTGGAACCTCTTGCACTCGCACTGCCTGTTTTAGAGATCAACTCTGTAGGACCTTGGCGGGATCCCTAAGCGACGACCGATGTACTCTGTCACCCGAAAAGTTTCCAAATTCCGGGAATATAATTCTGCATTCATCGACCTTGCCCTATGAGTGTTGACTTCTATGGCATTCTTGACATCTTTGACGTGCACGTGTCCGACCTCTATCTATTTTGCTTGTCTCAACCCTATTTTTGGCATCAGGGTTGCCAGCTATAAAATGTAGCTGAGAAAATTGATGAAATTTGTACGTGACATGTACGCCTCAATACGGAATTAACAGCCTCAACAAGGTTGGTCATTATATGACCATATCTGTAGCCATCATAAAAACATTGAGCCCATTGCCACGACTCCATGCTATCCAACCACTGTTTGAGAGAAGGATTGGACCCCGCCATATTAGTCTCCAACCTCACCAACTTATGCCTGAATCAGTGTGGTTCTAGCTCGTACCCTGTATATGTATTCCGATAAAACACATTACTATTCCTTTTAGTAAATGGACTCAAAATATTCACAAAAAAATTTTAAATACGATATTTGTACCCATGTTCACGACTTGGTTGCACCAATCTTTGTTCTTATACTCTTTGTAGAAATTGACAGCGATGTGGCGAATGCAATAGATGTACCCCCACGAAACCTCAGATTGCCTAATCATAGCAACAAGACTCTTGGATCTGCCGGAGGCAATACAAATGTTGCCTTGCTTGACAACATGCCTCCGCAAGTTGCTAATGAAAAATTCTCACAATTTGGAATTCTTCGACTCTACGATAGCGAAGGTGATCGGTAGAACATTTATGTTACCGTCTTGCGCAACAACAATCAATAGTATCTACATGTATTTTCTATAAATCCACGTTCCATCAACCTACACAAGCAGTTTATAGTGGAGGAAGACCCTAACACATGAATCAAATGTCCAGAACAATCGGTGAAAAACTTTTTTCCCTGTTTCAAGTTGTCCATTCAAGCCTCTGTAAGGCAATGTTTGCAAGTCCACGATAGTTCCAGGCATGTACTCCATCATCGCTGAAATCTATCCTTGAAGTTCATTGTATGACTCATCCCAATAGCCGTACAACTGCTCTATGACCATTTGTTTCACCTACTATGCTTTCTTTTACGACACTCTGTACTGGAACTGGGCTTGCATGTTTTCAATCAATGTTGAACATGAATGGTTGGGCTATCTTTCACTAGTGGCATGATGTAGTTGCAGATACTTTTGGCATATAGTTTTCGGGGCTCTTGAGTAATACATGTGACAGTGCATGTATGACGCCCTTCTAAATTCCGTATTTTCCACTATTGAGTCATCTATATAAATGTAACTCGAACTCGCCAGCTACACCCTTTGGCAACTCTCCAACATTCCCCAACATATAATGTCGGTGTAGACTTGACAACCTTGTAATTAATCGACACCTTCATGTTATTCTGTTTGATGGCAAACACATAGTCCACCTTGTTCTTGAACCGTTGCCCAATGAACAACTCCTACAACTGCGAATTTGACGCCAACCTGTGAGTAGAGATTATATAGGCGTACTCGGGGAACTTAGGTGCATGCGCTACATCTGGATCTATGCACAACATGTCACCTCAAGGTCATTTCATAAGATAATGCCATGACTCGGGTTACTTGAAGAAAGGGCGTGAACATTTTCAACCTCCTTTGGGTCTTCATCCTCGATATCCTCTAGAACCTCATCAAGATCGGGGTCACTATAATCTTCGACATCATGATCAGAATCTTTACAATTATTAGACCCATCTTTGACGTCTGCATCGGTGCCTATCACCTTCGGATGTATTTATAGATGAGGACCCGATGCAGGGTTGTTATACAAACTCCCACCATAATTTAGATTTTTGAGCAACTATGATGTCCTTCCCCAGCTTGACTGATTTTTCCATCCGACATTAAGATCAAAGTCAAACTCGCGATGTTGACTTATTGAACTGACATTCTCAACAAGCTCTAAGTTAGCTAACTCAGCAAACAACTCAACTGGTTGGGGATTCTCATTCCCGACCGACCACCATATTTCCATCATAGTGCCTAAGTCATCATCATCTAATAGTTGCATCTCACAAAATTTCAATGGATTTATAGAGATTGGAAACTTGTAAAATAATCTGGACATCGTCTTTCCACAACGGATAGCTATTTTCCTACTAATCTTTCTTTTCATTTCTTCAAGCTTCACAATTTTATTGAATCAGAACCCAACTCTCTACCGACCTCGAAATACACAACCAATATCACATTCTACAATTTCACCATAAAAAAGAACGTATACCAAAAACACCGAGTTATTCATCTTCACTACAATTTTTGAGCTCTCCTACTAAACACAACAATTTCTCTCTTTTCTTCTTTTCAAGTTTAATTGTTACCAGAATGTTAACAAGATCTATATATGTAGCACCACCAAGGTGGTCATGCCAAGAGAATGGCTCCACCAAAATAAAATAATAATTTCACTAAAAGAGCTAATTTTTTTTTAAAAGAAAAATTACATTGGTGGCACCATTCTATATGGCTCCATCAAATAAAATAATATTTTTTAAATTAAAAAAAACTAAAAAATATATTTTTTCATTTTAATTTTTTTTAAAAAATAAACAAAAAGAAAAGAACCACAATACACTAGTGACACCATTTAGAAAGACTTCACCAAATAAAATAATATATTTTTTAAACTTAAAAAAAAAAATACCCCTGACACATAAAAAGTGGTGGTGCCGGTTTGAATGGCTTCACTATCATTATTTATTTCTTGGCCCCCAATTATTGAAAAATCTTAGTATTTTCTTGGTATTTATATAGGTGACGCCATTCTCCTTGGCTGTACTAGAAAATTGATTTTTTTATTGTGATGGCTGACGTGGTATGTTGGTACGCTATTCTCTTTGACTTCACCAACTTTTACTATTCATTTTAGATTATTTACGTACATAATCAAGAAAGTGAGTCATTTTCCTAATTTATTAAAATTTTAAAGTCATTTTAATAAAAAAGCCTCATTTAACATATATATAAAATTGGAAGGCTTCAAAGCATCTTTTCGCCTTAAAGTGTAAGGTTTTCTCTTTTTAGTATTTAAATGTTTCTTGATTTATCTAAAGTTATATTAAAAAGTATTTTGTTGTAATGTCACCTAATTAAAATGTGTCATGTGATACTTTGACTCAATTAAAAAAGTGTCATGTGATACCTTAACTTAATTAAAAAGTATCATGCAACATTTATATGTATTAACAATAAAAATAGATTAAAAATTCAATAAATAAATAAAATTATAAAAAAATAAAAAATAATTTATAAAATAAAAATATAAAAAATTATTTGGTCAACAGTCATTCAACACCCAATCAACTCTCGGTCAACACCGACCAATGATTGGTCAACATCAATCAAAGTCAAAGGGTAATTTCTTTTTATTTATTTATTAAACTATTTTTTAAATTTTTATAATTTTTAATCTATTTACTATTGTGAAAAATATAACGTCGATAATGACAAATATTTCGCAAAGAAAATAAAAAATAAAATAAAGAACACACAGATTTTACGTGGAAACCCTTTCGGGAAAAAACCACGGGCAGAGGAGAAGAAAATTCACTATGTCGAATTCGAATCCAGTTACAAGAGGAATAGCTATGTCTATTTATAGGCTTGTAAAGCCATATTCTAATAGGAGTGTAGTAAGATTGAAACTCCTTATTCTAATCAATATCAAATAGATGGAGTTTAATAAGGTTTAAAAAACCTTATTTAAAATAAAATAAAAGAAGTGTAGTTCTATAGGGGTTATTCTTTTATTTTGTTTTACCATTGTATTTTATTTAAATAAGGATTCGGGTCACTTAATTCTAACAATCTCCACCTTGACACGAATTCTCAATGAACAAGTTCTTCATCGCGAACTCTCAATGAACAAGTTCTTCACCTCTTCCATAAAACCCCTTAAGGGTTTAACTTCAACAATGAACACCAACCAAGTCTAAGTAATGCTCAAACTTGGTTATAGGAAGTGATTTAGTCATTATATCTGCAGGATTTTCATGAGTACTAATTTTGCTCACAACAATATCACCACGAGCAATAATATCACGAACAAAATGATACCGAACATCAATGTGTTTTGTTCTCTCATGAAACATTTGATCTTTTGTAAGGAAGATGGCACTTTGACTATCACAAAATACTGTGCTGATTTGAAGGTCTTCATTGAGCTTACTAAAGAGTCCCTTCAACCAAATAGCTTCTTTACAAGCCTCAGTAATCGCCATATACTCAGCTTCAGTGGTAAACAAAGCGACTGTAGTTTGCAAAGTAGCTTTCCAACTGGTTGCATAACCTCCAATTATAAAGATATAACCAGTGAGAGATCTTCTTCTATCAAGGTCTCCAGCAAAATCAGCATCAACATACCCAATGACTCCATCTCTAGTTCTTCCAAACTGTAAGAAAACATCAGTAGTACCTCGTAAGTATCTTAAAATCCACTGAACTGCTTTCAAATGTTCTTTACCGGGATTCGCCATGTATCTGCTAACTGCACTAACTGTATATGATAAATCTGGACGTGAATAAACCATAGCATACATGAGAGATCCCACTGCACTAGAGTATGGAACATGTGACATGTACTTAATCTCATCATCTGATTGTGGAGACAAAGCCGATGAAAGTCTGAAATGGGCTACTAAAGGAGTACTAACAGGCTTAGCACTCTGCATATTGAACCTGCAAAGAACTTTCTCAATGTACCCCTTCTGACTTAGGTACAATTTACTTACTTTTCTATCTCTGAGAATCTCCATACCAAGTATCTTCTTTGCTGGTCCCAAATCTTTCATCTCAAAATCTTCACTTAGTTGGGCTTTGACCTTTCTTATCTCTCCTTTATCTTTTGCTGCTATCAACATGTCATCAACATAAAGAAGTAGATACACAAAAGAACCATCACTGTTTTTCTTAAAGTAAACACAACTGTCAAAACTACTTCTTTTAAAATCATGAGAAGTCATAAAAGAATCAAACCTCTTGTACCACTGTCTTGGTGACTGTTTCAAACCGTAAAGGGACTTTTTCAGCAAGCAAACATAGTCTTCTTTTTCTGAGACTGTAAAACCTTCTGCTTGTTGCATGTAAATATCTTCCTCAAGTTCTCCATGCAAAAATGCAGTTTTTACATCTAACTGCTCAAGCTCCAAATCATGCATGGCCACAATACCAAGCAAAGCTCGAATCGAACTATGCTTTACAACTGGGGAGAACATATCTGTGAAGTCCACTCCTGGAATTTGACTGTAACCTTTTGCAACAAGCCTTGCTTTATATCTGGGTTCTTCAACTCCTGGAGTCCCTTCTTTCTTTTTAAACACCCATTTACAGCGAACAACCTTTTTACCTTTAGGAAGTTTCACAAGATCCCATGTTCTGTTTTTATGGAGTGATTCCATCTCCTCTTGCATAGCAAACATCCACTTTTCTGAGTCTTCACAGCTAACCGCCTCAGAATAATTAGACGGCTCTTGGTTTGCATCTATATCTTCAGCCACATTTAAAGCATAAGCAACTAGATTAGCCTCGGCATACTTCTTTGGAGGTTTGATTTCTCTTCTAGTTCTGTTTTTGGCGATAGAGTATTGTGGTGAAGAAGCAACTCTATTCTCAATTTTTGTACTGGCTTGAAGAGTCGACTCTGTATTAATCTGATGCTCAACCTGCTTTTAATTTTCTTTATTGGAAAAGTCTTTAAGAGATAAGTTAGGTATTATAGCAGTTTCATCAAAAACAACATCTCTGCTAATCACAACTTTTCTATTTTCAGGACACCATAACTTATACCCTTTTACACCAGCTTTATAACCAAGAAAAACACATTTAATGGATCTCGGTTCCAATTTTCCATTATCAACATGAGCATACGCAAGACATCCAAAGATCTTTAAATCAGAATAATTAGCAGGATTACCAGACCATACCTCTTGTGGAGTCTTTTTCTCAATGGCAATGGATGGAGATCGATTGATCAAAAAACATGTAGTAAAGGCTGCTTCGACCTAAAACTACTTTGGTAAGTTGGATTTGACAACATACATCGAACCTTCTCCATGATCGTTCTGTTTATTCGTTCTGCAACGCTGTTTTGCTGTGGAGTATGACGAACTGTCAAGTGTCTCACGATCCCTTCTGACTTGCACAGTTTATTGAACTCATCAGAACAAAACTCTAAGCCATTGTCTGTACGAAGGTATTTTATTTGTTTTCCCGTCTATTTTTCAATCATAGTTTTTCAAGACTTAAATGCAGAAAACACATCGCTTTTCTGCTTCAGGAAGAATGCCCAGATTTTTCTGGAAAAATCATCAATAAAAGTTAGCATATAATTAACTCCACCTCTCGAAAGCACTCTTGATGGCCCCCACAGATCAGAATGAATATATTCTAACGTTCCCTTCGTGTTATGGATTCCTCTGGTGAATCGAACTCTCTTTTGCTTCCCAAAAATGCAGTGCTCACAGAACTTTAGTTTGCAAATTCCTTGCCCATCAAGAAGTCCTCTTTTGCTCAATTCTGCCATGCCATTCTCACTCATATGCCCTAGGCACAAATGCCAAAGTTTAGTAATATCATCATCTGACAAGGAAGAGGAAGCGACAATTGCATCACCAATGACAGTAGAACCCTGCAAAACATATAACTTGGCAGTCTTTCTCTGCCCTTTCATCACAACGAGGGAACCTTTGGAAATGTTCAAAATCCCACTTTCAGCTGTGTATTTGTACCATTTTGAATCAAGAGTACTAAACGAAATTAAATTTCTCTTCAATTCTGGAACATGTCGTAGGTCACTAAGTATTCTGACAACTCCATCAAACACCTTAACTTTAATTGTTCCAACACCTGTAATTTTACACGAAGCATTATTTCCCATCAAAACAACACCTTCAGACACTGTTTTGTAATTTGTAAACCAATCCCGATTGGGACACATGTGGAAGGTGCAACCCGAATCAAGTATCCACTCCTCGCTCACTTTAGAATTGTTGACAGAAGCGACTAGAAGTTCACCATCGCTGTAGTATTCTACAACATCAGCTTCACCGGAATTTTCTGGTTGTTTTTCCTTTTGATTCGCAGCCTCCCTTTTAATCTTGTTCTGTAGCTTATAACACTCAGATTTAGTGTGCCCTTTCTTCTTGCAGAAGTTACAAGTTTTACCTCTATTTGAAGACTTCGATCTACCCTTAGATTTACCGCGAAAGATTTCGTTCCTGTGTCCTTCCATGATCATCATCAGCATTTCGATCTTGTCTCCCACAAACAATGAGACCCTCTCCCTGAGAGTCGGGTTTAACCACAAGATGCTTCATCTTATCATACGAGGTCAAAGAATCATAAATCTCATCAACTGTGAGAGACTCGCGGCTATATAAAATCGTGTCTCTGAAGGTTGAATAAGACGAGGGCAACGAACAAAGTAGAATCAACCCTAGATCTTCCTTATCACACTGAACCTCCATGGCCTCCAAGTTTGAGAGAATTTCTTTAAACACTGTTAAGTGTTTGTGCACAGACGCACCTTCCTCCAAACGATGAGCATAAAGACGTTGCTTCATATGCAACTTGCTGGTTAGAGTTTTCGACATACATATTTGTTCTAGCCTCTTCCATAATGCAGCGACGGTCTTCTCCTTTATCACATCCTGTAAAATTTCGTTAGACAAATGCAGATGTAACTATGTTAACACCTTTCGATCCTTGCGCTTCTTCTCTTCCTCCGTCAATGTCGAAGGCATCTTATCTACCTCTAGTAGGGCTTCCTCTAAATCCATCTGTGCAAGAACTGCCTGCATCTTTATCTACCACAACGCGAATCTAGTGTTGCGATCCAACAGCGGAATTTCATACTTCAAAAACGCCATTACCATGATCGAGATGAAAAACCCAGAAGCTCTGATACCAATTTGTGAAAAATATAACGTCTGTAATGACAAATATTTCGCAAAGAAAATAAAAATTTAAAATAAAGAACATACAGATTTTACGTGGAAACCCTTTCGGGAAAAAACCACGGGTAGAGGAGAAGAAAATTCACTATGTCGAATTCGAATCCACTTATAAGAGGAATAGACTATGTCTATTTATAGGCTTGTAAAGCCATATTCTAATAGGAGTGTAGTAAGATTGAAACTCCTTATTCTAATCAATATCAAACAGATGGAGTTTAATAAAGTTTAAAAAAACCTTATTTAAAATAAAATAAAAGAAGTGTAGTTCTATAGGGATTCTTCTTTTATTTTATTTTACCATTGTATTTTATTTAAATAAAGATTTGGGTCACTTAATTCTAATAACTATTTTTATTACATATGGATTTCATGTAGTAATTTTTAATTGATTGAAATGTCGCATGGCATATTGTAATTTGGCCACATTTTAACCATATTTTAATGGGTATGAAAATTTTTAATGGTAATGGAGTGAGCTAATAACAAAATAGGTATCAATCTAAATAAATAATAATAATTAAGTATTGAAATAAGAAAAATATATACTTTAGGGCATTTGAAATTATTTTCAACGCATGTTTGTTTTATAGAAAACTTTTTGTATTAATTGATACCAATATTTTTAATCATTCAAATGATAATAATTGAAACGTGAATGTTTAGAATAATTAATAATAGGATTAGTTCTATTTATTTAATTATTTGCTACATTTTTTTTAATGTGAGATTGTAGGTTTAATTATGAATTTAACCTCTGTGTTTGAGGTAGGTTGTAGGAGGAAATTATTGACTTCAAGCATCAAGCTTTTTACGGTTTGGAAAGGAGGTCAATTGTTTAGACGTAGTTTTTAAAAGTATTTTTTACTTGCAAAATATTTTTGGTTTCAAGTAATTTTTGTTTGAAAATTTTGGCTTTCCAAATGTACTTTTGTTCAAATAGAAAAGTTAAAATTTTTAATTTTTTTCCGTCAAAAACACCTTTGGAAGTTAATTTATTTTTTCATCCCTCTAATTTTCTTCTCCTAAAACATACTGTACTTTTATTTTCTTTTTTCATTTTCTCTTTTAAGTTGGAGTTCTCTAATTCTCCCTTTTCTTTTATTTTCTTTACTTCTTTCATTTTTTTCCAAAGGTTTTTGCTTTTCTCTTTCTTTTTACTCCCTCATCCCATCTTTAATGCTTAAGTTA
Source organism: Gossypium australe (assembly GCA_005393395.2). NCBI lineage: Eukaryota > Viridiplantae > Streptophyta > Magnoliopsida > Malvales > Malvaceae > Gossypium > Gossypium australe. The sequence goes on from CM016619.1 coordinate 112,988,911, forward strand.
GTGAAGTTAAAAGGAAAGGGAAAAGCATCTACTCACATAACATTTCTTTACTAGAGTAGGTTTGTAGCATGATGTAGTCGCATAACAAGCCAAAAATATCATTGTTCGAATGCCTTTTGAGCTAATGCCCTACCACCTAACCTACGTGGTCGCCACATGCTCCTTCATATAACACATGGAGCATGTAGCGTACGTCTTTAAGATCCAAGAAACGCAATGATGAAAACATAAAAGGATTTTTATACAAGATGTGATGGAGAGTGTGCCAAGCTTGATCTTGTATTTCCATTGTTTGAACAAGTATTAAATCTGTAGGTAAGATGGTGCCATTAACGAAGGAGATGGTGTTGGTCGTGAGAGAGCAAACCTGTAGAGATTGTTTATATTTGACTTGCATCACTTGTGCTTTTTTATAAAAATAATACTAAAATATTAATTAAATAAAAAAATAAGGTGAAGAGCAAATTAATTACAAAAATGGAGTGTTTGTTACAATATTTTCTATCTTTTTCCTAATCATGTTGCAATCATGATGTTTTTTAAAAAAAATATTAGTACTACTTGACACAGTGGTGACACTGATATGTATTTCCAAAAATACCCATATTTTCACGAGTATACATGATTGGAGAAAAAATCGATTTTTTTTTCTATTGGTGTCATCGGTGTGTTTGGCGGCACCGCTTTAATTTTTTATTTAAAAAATAGCATGTTAGAAAAAAAAAAAAGCAGCTAAAGTAAAATAAAGTGGCTAATCATATGGTGTCATTAGTGTGTAAAGCAGCATTGCTTTATTTAAAAAAAAATGGCCTGTAAAAAAAGCAGTAGAAGTGAAATAAAGTGGCTGACTTCATATGGTGTCGCTGATGTGTCAGGCGGTACCGATTTGAAAATTTGAGTCCCGCCATGCTGTCAGGCGACATCAACCTCTATATAATGTCCTGTCCCTCAACGAAGATATTGTTTTCGTCTATTTAAGAGAAAAAAAATTGTTTAGCAATTTAGGAAAGAAAAAAATTGGTTTAACAAAACAGGAAAGAAAAAAAAGAGCTCTTAGAAATTAAAGTTGAAGATCAACATATTTGTTTTTTATTTTAGACTTCAATAATCAAGTTTTAGTTTATAATGTTAGTTTGTAATTATTTTTATATAATTATTTTTATTTTATTTTGATAATTAGTAATATCAGATGCAAGTTATATTATTTGGTAAAAAAAAAAAATTTTTGCTTTAAAATGGCATGATTTGTTTTAATAGGAACTAATATTTTTTATTTTTAATTTATTTTACAGATTTGGTATTGAAGATGAATAACCGATTCTTCGTATACATTCATTTCGATGGGGTAATTTTACAAACAACAGTTGGTTGTCTATTTGAATCGCTCCATCAAATAGGAATAGGATTTAACAAGAATGTAAAAGTCGATGAAATGAAACAAAATATTACTGCAAAAATTGCACGACTTTGTGGGAGGAGGATGTCTATTCTACAAATTTCTAGTTTCGTCAAATCCGTGCAAATAAGGAGATGAAACTTGTAGAGGATGATGATATGATAGCACTATATTGCTTGCATGGGAACGTTGAACTAGTTGAGTTGTTTGCTGAGTTAGTGAATGTTGAGCTCGTTCAAAATGTCACTCCATTAAATCAACAATATGGAGTTCAAGACTCATATACGGAGGTTCCGAGATCGTTTGCCAATAGCAGATCGTCTGAACGTGGTTTTGACTTTGATCTGAATGTTGGGTGGGTAAAACTGTGCGAATATGGAATGACATCGACATGGGCTGGTAATCTACACAATGCTTTGACTGTGTATAACAACCTTAACCTGGGTCCCCATTTACAATTACAATATTGCATATTGTAAGATATTTAAATATTACATTTTAATACTATAAAATTGTTTATAGTGTACATTATAAAAATTTAAAATTTGAATTACAATATTTTAGTTTAAACAATTTATTAATTATATTTGTAAATAATTACAAATAATTAAATTTACATGTATCAAAACTGATGGTTTGATAAAAGTTGCCCGTGGGGTGAACCATTATGGTGCCCTTTGTTGGTGTCTAGGTTGTTCGTGATGGTTAATGTTATCCTCACTTGAACTTGTATTCTCATTATCCATAGAAACCTTGGGGTGTATTGAAGCAACTCGAAAAATCGTGTATCCCAAAGGTTTATCCGAGAGGTGTAGAGTACTGGAGTATTGGGGTGTGGAGCTAAACATATCAACCATTATTGATGATATTGGTTTTTGATAATCAGAATTAGAACTGAGCATCTCTGGAGGATGTGCATTACCTTAGGACCTTGACGCAAAATTGTCAAGCACAACTCTTGATGGTATGTGTCCTCCCAAGTTCGGGCTTGGCCTCGGGAGCAGGAGGCGGATATCCTTGGGAGGATGTGATCGACTTGGTCCACTTTGTTGATGCCCTCATTATTATATGTGTTTAGGGATTATAATCAACTAGCCACTAAATAAATATGGCAACCTGTTCTCTATGTACCAACGTTGGTAGTGGACCAGGAGCATGACATCCCCCATACAAGACTTGTAACACCCCTTACCCGTATCCGACGCCGGGACAGGGTACGAGGCATTACCTAACTTAAACTCATGCATACACATAATTTCGAATCATATAATTCCATTCAAATTTAAAACCTTTCAAACTTCCTTTTAACAACCTTAATATAGGCCTACGAGGCCCAAAACACATTACAGAAATGTTTCGAGATCAAATCGATTTCTTTAGAAGATCTCTGGAAAAACTTAGAAAAATTCTCATCAAACAGTCTACATGCCCGTGTGGAAGAATGGACACGCCTGTGTGGCATGTCACATGCCCGTGTTTCACACCCGTGTAAATTTATTTCTCATTTCGAACCTAAAGGGTTTTCACCGGCCTAACACACGCCCGTGTCTATGGCCCGTGTCCCTCACACAGCCATGACACGCCCGTGTCTTCTATCGTGTGTAAAAACCTTGACATTCTGTTTCTGACGTCATCATCCCTATAGGGTCACACGGCCAAGGCACAAGCCCATGTCCCTAGACCGTGTGGTGAATTAAATTCCTAAATTTAGGTGCAAACTTCACACGGCCTGAGAACATGCCCATGTCCTAGGGCCGTGTCACCCACACGGATTAGACACACGGTCGTGTCTCAGCCCGTGTGGTTACTACTGGGCATTTTGTTTTGCCAACTTAGAATGCAAGGGGACACACAGCCAAACCATATGCCCATGGGGCAGACCGTGTGTCACACACGGTCTAGACACACACCCATGTGTTTATTTGTGTGGACAAATACAAGGCTATTTACCAAGCCCCTTTGCCACCCTAAAGCAATACATAGCATGACCATAAAGCACTTCTAATATTCACTACTTCATAATGCATATATAAATTTTACACATTACTCATTCACTTGTATAAACTTGCACTTCATGAATTTCATCATCATTGAATAAATATAGCTTGGCTAGTTTTGGCCGAATTCAATGACCATTTACAAAATGAATAATTAACCTTAATAGCCAACACTTTGGCTAACCAATATGCCATATCGCAAAATGACCAAATCCTATATATGCCATACTCAAAATAATTAAACTTCACTATACCAAAAGAATAGCTTGATAGTGTGAACCAAGCTCCAATGTTCTACGATCCCCGAGCTAGTTTGGCAATACTACAAGGAAAGGGAAAATAGAGGGAGTAAGCATAAAGCTTAGTAAGTTTGCATGCAATGAATAGCAACATAAAGGCTTATGATAACATCCATTCATCACACTAAATAATAACACAAGTTCTCAAGCACATTGGCATAACTTACTCATGCTTACTCTTACCAAAACACACATCACATTCTGCATTCATTTCTCGTAAGTTACTCATGGGTACCTATATCACTTCATCACATAACTTTAACACTTTTACTGTCTTGAACATAGACTTAGCTCTTTATTCCGTTGAACCACTTGGAATCTCGAAGGATACTCAAATTTGTCATACACGTAATACGATGCTAACGCCATATCCCAGATATGGTCTTACATGGGATCACATCTCTATGCCGATGCCATATCCCAGATATGGTCTTATAGGGAATCTCATATCAATGTCGATGCCATATCCCAGATATGGTCTTACACGAGATCGTATATCGATGCCATATCCTAGATATGGTCTTACACTAGATCGTATATCGATGCCATGTCCCAGACATGGTCTTACACGATTTTCTTATTCGATGCCGATGCCATATCCCAAATATGGTCTTATACGAGATTTCAATTTGTTGCTGAGGCCATGTCCTAGACATGGTCTTATACGAGACCTTATAAATCTCATGTCTTGACGATGGTATCCTCTCACTTCCTAAGGTTCAACCGGAACTTCAACATCATAATTTTCATCATATTCTCATCGAAACATCATTGATCAATTTTATAGAAATAATATACATCTTCACGAAATGTCAAGCATTTTAAAACATAATGACATGATATTGAATCATTACACACAAACTTACCTCGGTACCAAAATGTACCAATTTGCAGTTTTAATTCGAGACCTTGTCTTTTCCTCGGTCAAGGTTAATTCCACGTTCTTCTTGATCTATAATAAAAAATTTACTCATTTAATCACTACATTGATCAAGACATTTCAAAATTCGTACTTTGGCAAAAATTACCGTTTTGCCCTTAGACTTTTACAAAATTACGGTTTTGCCCCTAGGCTCGTAAATTGATTCTGATCAAATTTCCCCATTTAACAAGCCTAGATGAACATTTTTTACTCTTATAGAAAATCATAATACCAATTATTTCACACATTTACCACCTATTTTACAACCTTTATAAAAAGGTCCTTTTAGGTGTTTTCATGGAAACTCTTTTCATATAAGTTGTTTATTAGACAACTAAGATTCATTTTCTTCCATAAAATTTCAGAAATCAACATGAATACTCATATGGAAAAACCCTAGACTCTTCACCATTTTGCAAAATAGTCCCCTCATTAGCTAGACTAAGCTTTAGGGGTTCCAAAAACACAAAAATCATCAAAAATGATCATCAAGATGACTTACTTGCAAGGATGAAGAGTTGCTGAAATTTTTGAGCTCTCAAAACCCCTATTTTGCTGATATTTTCGATGGTAGAATAAAATGAAGAAGGATGATATCATTTTCTTTTTATTTTATCTTATTACTCAATTAAGTCACCAAACACCACCTAACCATTGACCATGCCTCATCTTTGTCTCTATGGCCGGCCTACTCATTCCTAAGGGTCTAATTGCACATTAGGGACCTCCAATTTATTATTCTATAGCTATTTGACACCTCAAGCTTGTAAAATAAAACTTTTGCACTTCATGCGATTTAGTCCTTTTTCGCAATTAAGCATGAAATCGCTAAAATTAATGCACCAAAATTTTCATGCACTCATATAATCGTGCTATAGCTTATAAAATAATATTAAAAAAAATTTCTCCGACCTCGGATTAGTTGTTCTGAAACTACTGTTCCAACTAGCCCCAAAATCAGGTTGTTACAAAACTCCAATCGAGGCCTTCTACCCATCTAGGCATTCCAGAATACAATCCATTGTTGATGCTCCAATGCCCAATTCTTTGCATCTTTTCCTCTCTTATTAATGCCGTGGAAATTGTCGAAGTTCAGCGGAATGACCGAAAAATCTTACTTACTTTCAAATTATTACAAAACTTGATCCTCGTTATACTACTCAACGATTGAAGAATTCAACACGGGTGTATTAATGCACCACACGAGTGAATGGTTGTAAGTTGACTAGGGAATTACACCTGTAACGTCTGACACAACATATGACATACACACGAACTGCACAATTAATAACATGGTTATAGTGACATGAGTAAAATAACATAACTAAACTAATTACATGACATGAATATAATTCTATTTTGAAAAAAAATTACCTCCTCCTCGATGTATGCCTCAATAATGTATTTGTAGACAGTAAGAGTTTCAGACTTCTCGATCCCTGGACAAGTAAACCATATAAAAAGAAAGTAAACTTGTTAGATAACCTTATCATAAAAAAATAATTCCTGATCGAAGTTCAAATTATTATTTTTACCTATTTACAAGTGGGAATACATATTTTTGGTGACTCAATGATGCCAGAACTGACATCCTATATAGCGCTTAGGATTGCAACAGTACGAAGCACCTACCTATATCTTGTGTATCATGCTTTGTCGCCCGAAAAAACTCACGATATAATGTTGCTAATACTGCTGAACCCTAACTGTACGAACGACCATCTTGAAAATCAACCAATAGAGGCAAGTATGTAACGCCCCTCACTCGACTCGATCGTCAAATCCGAGCTACGAAATGCTAAATTTGTTGTCGGTGCAACTACAGTTAATCAGTCAACATACAAGCACTTATACATGAAATAAAATGTTATTCAAACTCAAGATATGATAAACAATCATTTTCTGGTCTTAATCGAGCTTACGAAAGCCTTTTTGTTGACCTGAGCACGAAATAGGATAAAATTTCAAAGTTTTAAAAGTTCAGGGTCGACATTGTGCTATCACTTTCTCCACGTCGAGATGTAGCCAAACACTTTGTCATGTGGATCTAGTGCCATCAACCAAGAATTGTTGGATCTAGTGCCCTGAGTGTAGTATATTTATTTGTAAACTTGTAATTTTTTCAAATAGATTGGTTAATAAAACAAACTTATTGATATACTATAACACTTGGGTATCTTATTGACCTGAAATCTAGGGAAATTTAGGATTAAATTGAAAGGATTGGTGAATTTTCGAGTTCTACTAGAAAATTTAGAAAATTTAGTGGTCGAATTACGATTAGTTGGATCTCAATCCTGGTTTGGTTAATATGGAACCGACTGGTTCTGTAGTGGGAGACAAAATGATTGAGGATGAATGGTTGTGGCAACCAATGAAGATCATGTCATAGGAATATATATAGGTGTGTGGAGACGGAATTTCTCAATTTTGTTTGCACATTTTTCTCTCCATAACATCATCTTCTTTAGTCGCTCTAAAGAAGAAGAGGATGTAGTTGAAGGAAGCTTTGCATGTCTTAGCATTCATGTGCATTGAAGTCTGGTAGTAGAGAAAATAAGGAATTGATATGCTTCTTTACCTCTCTGTACTTGTGGATTGAAGAAAGAAGTAGAGTAAGAACTCTTAAAAGGCTCTTTATGATGACGAATTTTGAGTTTTAAGGGTTGAACACCTTTACTTAGCCGATAAATGGTTGTCATGCTTAGCTACTAGGTCAATGGAGACTCTGGTGTTCAGACAAGCTAAATTGACAAGGATAAGGAAGTGATGTGAGTTTTTGTACCTTGCTTTGGGTTGTAGATGATGCTATGTGACTTGTATGTACCACGTTGATGACATACTGAGATTACCTAAGATAAAGTGTGTATACGCTTGAAGAAAGAGTAAGTTGTGTATGTGCAAAATACTTTGTGAGCTCTTATCAGTTTTCTGCTAATTATTTTAAGGTAGAAAGTTAATGATAGATAATTTGACGTAATGTTGTTTAATGATAAATTGTATGATATACTTGATTAATGTATGCATAGTGTGAAGGAAAGTGTTGATAGGATAAATGAAGTTAGGACTTGGGAATGGAAATTTCTGTTAGATACTACCATATGGTGTTGCTGAGTACAAACAGTGGTGTGCGAAGCTTCGAGCCCTATGGAGGGGGCACTATGGTGTTCAAGTATCAAGGTTAGGAATGACGAAATGGAGGAATAGACGGAGGAATAAAGAAAATGGAATTTTGTTAGGATACCGCCATACGGTATTACTGAGTGCAAACAGTGATGTGCGAAGCTTCAAACCTTGCCGAGGAGGGGTATTTCAATGTTCGAGCATCAAGCGAAATCTAAAACAGGTCCTTCGAGACAACATCGTGATGATGGTTATTAGGTTCCGTAGAGCAACATTGAGATGGTGGTCAACAAGCTCTATGGATTGACACCGCGATGGAAGTAAAGTCCTACGAGGTGATACCTCAAAAGAGGTCTAATGTGTAAGACCATAGCTCGACTTTAACAACCAACATAGTTCGCTGGGACAGTAAACAAAGGGTAGTTCACCAGAAAAGTAAATATGGGGAAGTCCGTCAGGATGTCAAACATGAGAATCAAAGTTGGAAAGTTAGTAGTTTTGGAGGAACACCAAGGATTAAAGTAGAGTTCATTGTGTGTGATTGGAGCAATAACTCATAAGAATAAATGAGTTTATCGTGTCTAAGGAACACAGTCCATCGGGATAATGAGAGATTTAACCAAAGGCGATGATGAATGGGCCAAGGGAATGCCACAACCCAAGTTAGGATAAAAAGAAGAAGAAACTCCTTAGATAAAGAGGTATACATAATGTACGTCAAAACTAGTCCGCCAGGGAAGCTGCAGATCCGACATGGTCCAAGCAGACACAGATTAGACGCCAATAGTATGTAGTCACGAGTTGAAAGCCGACAAAAAGTTCGCTGAAAGATATAAATAGGTCGAAAAGGGTTTTTGTGGGAGGAAATGCTTGCACAAGGCTGGATAGTCAGTAAAGTCTGTATGAAAATAGTGGAATGCAAATGTGCATCAGGACCATGTTAAACGATAAAGATCTTGTTGATCTACTAAAGGTAGAAACGACATGTCTAATGTAGCCTCTTTAAGGAACAAATTAGAAGGAAGGGTTGGATTGTAAACACTAGTTATCCCAAAGAAAAGAGAATGTTAAGAAGAGATCATATTATGGTAAGGGTTCGGATTATGGCAGTTATTCAGAAGACGCTGAGTGTCGCCAGCCAAGAGTAAAAATATGAGTAGTAAGGATGTGGATTGACGACAAATGGGGTGAGACCCTAATGAGAAATAAAAGCTATGGCTTGATTAGAGATCATGTCCACCAATGAACGACTCAGAGTGACTAAGGCACAGGTCTTGCCAACTGAGTTCCCAAAATCTCCTAAGAAATTCATGGAGTTAATTTTTGAGTCAGGCTCTATAATTCTTGAGATCTTTGCAATTTTACTTAAAGTTAGGTGTGGATCTCATTAAGTTCTTCTGAGCTTATAGAATTGTTGTTTGAGTGCAGAATAGATAAAGACTTAGGAATTAAGAGGAACCAAGCTAGACTCCGCTAAAGTGAAGTGGTTCGTGGGAACTGTTTATGTATATAGAGGGGTACCCGCTAAGGCCTCACCTCAGGGTTTAAGATGAGTATATTCGTTATAGTCTTAATCCAAAATTTTGTAAATATTCGTGGGAATCAAGGTTGTAGGTATTTATCACAAATTTTGTATGAGATTAAATGGCAGTTAGATTTTGAAATAAAGTTGTTCAAGCATATAATTAAATTTAGACATAAAAGTATCGTTAAGTTATTCGGGTTGATGTAGCATCTAGAACCCGAACTTGGCAATTGGGTCGGGTATAGGGTATTACATATACTTTGTATAATTGTCATCAAATGAGTTCTGCACACAAAGAAAAATGGAAGCAAGTTTTGCTTATTAGTTGTCTAATGTTTAACTGATACTAAGCAGCATAACGTTATTGGATCTATAACACCCCTCACCCGGTCCGGTCGCCAGACTCGAGTAATAGAATGCTACGAACAAATACCACACAATTACAAACAATCTATAATTAAAAATCACAAATAATTATTAAATTATCACATACGTGCATGTATAATCACACTAATTAATCAATTTCAGGTCGACATTGACTATAAAAAAATTTAAAAACAATTCGGGACTGAACATGGATCAATTTGAATTCAAAAAACAAAAATCTGAGAAAATTTTGAAATAAGGGTCACACAGCCTTGTGACAGAGCCCAGACCGTGGCTCAGAAACATGGTTGTGTGGCCAAACCATGTACAATTCGAAATATGGGTCACAAGGTTGTGTCGTAGGCCATGTGCTAGACTATGTGTGTATTCGAAATATGGTCACATGGTCGTGTCGTAGACCGTATGAAAATCTTGCACTTAAAATTAATAAGACAGACGGTCGTGTGAGAAGGTCGTGTGGCAGCCTATGTCCCAGGTCATGTACACCTAAAATGGCTTCTAAAACAAGGGAATTGTTCACACATCACTTGGCTACCAAGCCAAACCAAAATCAATCATTTACATACCTTAAAAACTCAGTCAAACAAGCTTAAAACATGTTAAAATATTCAACCTAAGTGCCTAACCAATGTGCCCTTATTGGCACAACATTTCAATAATTCAAAACAACTTAAAATGGAATTGATCAAATATACTAATCTTGAGTACATTAAGTCATTTAAACATATCATATTTGATGTTCATTCTAACATCACAAATTAGATACAAAGACTACCAAAGCTAATAATGTAAAACATAGTTATAACTTGACTTCTAGCATACTAACATCATTAGGTATATCATGTATTAACTGGTTCCAAATAATCATCAATGTAGAAAATAGCCAAATTAGCTTGTATATATTAGGAATTTACTGATATGCTGTAATCTTGTAGATTAGGATTTATTATTTAGTTTTCTAGGACAAATAGGACTAGTCATTATTGATTTCTAATTAGTTGCTTTCCTAGTTTATTAAGATTCCTAACTTTGTGGGATTGTCCCATTATCTTTCCTAGAATAATGGAATGAAATGTCAGTCATCCTAATATAAAGTTAGGTTGCATTTCCTTTATAAAAAGAGGAATTTTCTTGCACTAAATTCCTCATGGTACCAGAGCTAGGCTCTAAACCCTAAAATAGCATGGATACACAAACCATATCCTCCTCGGAAGTCAATTTCAAACCCTAGCAAAATCCCTCAACCAATATCATCAAAAACTCTCATTTTCCTATCCCTAATCATAAACTCAATGGCCATAATTTTCTTCAGTGGTCACAATCCGTCCTTATGTATATTTCTGGTAGAGACAAGGATAATTATCTAACCGATGAGGATCTTATCCCAACAAGAATGGATCCCGATTGTTGCACGTGAAAGATTGAAAATCGCATGGTCATCTCATGGAGAATAAACTCCATGACCACGAAAATTGGAGAAAATTTCCTTCCCTACGAAACAGCCAAGGAAATCTGGGATGCGACAAGAGAAACTTACTCCAGTTCTGAAAATACCTTTGAACTTTTTAAAATTGAAAACTCGTCTTCATGATCTACAACAAGGTGAGATGACTATCACTCAATATTTCAACACAATAACTAGGTACTAGTAGCACCTTGATATGTTTGAAATATACCCTTGGAAATGTGCAGATGATATAGCTTTACGCAAAAAGATTGTTGATCAAAAGAGAACATTCAAGTTTCTCCTTGGTCTCAATAAGGATTTGGATGAAGGGGGAGAATCTTGGGCAACAAACCTCTACCTTCCATTCGAGAGACATTTGCTGAAGTCAGAAAAAAAGAAAGTGGGAAGAAACTGATGATGACAGAAAAAATGAGTTTCCTAGTTGCTGAAGGCTCAGCCTTGTATACACATAACTCGTCTCAGGATAACTAGCAAAGAAAAGGAAGACCATGGTGCGACCATTGTAAGAAACTTGGTCACCTCAAAGAAACATGCTGGAAATTACATGAGAAGCCTGCTGATTGGAGGCCTAATTCAGCACGCCAAAATGAGACAGTTGAGCAAATGTTGCAAACACTTTCGACAACAACAACACTAGCAAGGAAATCAATCCATTCACCTGGGAGGAAATTGAGGTACTGCTAGGGGTGTTCAATTGGTTAACCAACCCGAAATACCATTAACAGAATTAACAGACCCTTTTAAACCCTTAACTGTTAACCAAATTGAAATTTAAAAAAAAAATTAATCAAACAGAAATTTTTCAGTTAATTTGATTGGTTAACCGAATTAACCGAAAATTATATGTTTTTTATTTTTGGTTAAAACAAGTATAAAAATTAACTGAATTAAAGTATTGAATCACTACATAATTTAAAACACTAGATAAGTCTTGAAATTAACACATAATTAAAATGTAAGTCTTTAATATTCTCCATTTGTATCCATTTCTTCTCTCCAAAAGATCTCCATTTGCATTATACCTACAAAAAATATGTGCAAAAAATGAGCATTTAATAGAAATATATGCATTTAAAAAAATCAAATAATATAAACAAATGAATATATTGTAAGTTAACAAGAATAAGATAGTAAGCATACCCTTCAACTCATGAAAGCTCATGAATTTAGGGTAGGCTTTGATGCATTCCGAGAAAAGTCTAAACATTGAATTGATTAAATAAGTATGAGTGATATGGTAAAAAAATTGAAACTATTAAAATAAAATAATAAATATACAATTTTCAATCTTGTCAAGCTTTTGGATTTGTTCTTCAATCTTTTTGATGTCTTCTTGTGATGATGATTTTCGAATCCAATCTTGAGTACACACAAGAGCTTGTATAATTTTAGGAGTTAAAGAACTCCTATATTGATCAAGCACACGCCTCCTGGTGCTAAATGCAGACTCTAAAGCAATCGTAAAAACTGGTATAGCTAACACATCTCTAGCCATCTTTGAAAGAGTGGGAAATCTAGGGCTATTCACTTTCCATCACAATAAAATATCAAAATTTGCAACAAAATTGTCATTAGTCTCAGCTAGATATTTATCCAGTTCAGATGTTTTATCCTCACCACCATTTTCCAACTCACGCTTTTTATACAAAGCTTGCATTTGCCTTTTCATTTTTTGTTGTGGTTCACCGAGAGAAACATGTGTTGGCACACTCGATTGGCTACAAGTACTATGAAGTGGAGGCTTATACTCATCAAACAATTCATACAAAGATTCCTTCAATTTTTGCATCATTTCACAAGCTTTTTTTAGAACAAGACATTTCACTAAGTGCAAATTCAATATACTTTAGTTTTTTTTCTATGATCTAAAACACAAGCAACAACATAAGCAAATTCATCTTATCAATATCACCCCAATACATATCATACTTTTATTTCATCTTGATGGACATAACATTGAAATCAACATTAATATTTAACTGAGCATATCGTAAAAGAGGATCAATTTCAGAAAGCTCGTCAAAAAAATTATTGGACGTGACATATGAAGTGCCAGATACAGGCAAAGTGACTTCATAAAAGTGTTTCAAGAAATCCCTCAAGTTTCTAACACTAGCCCAATCATCCACACTTGGCCAACCCTCTCCCCTTTCAGGTTCAGCTCTAAAGTTTGTATCTTGCTCCTCAAATCTCTCAAAAGCTCTCTCAAAGTTCTGAGCAGTGTCTAACATGAAGTAGGTTGAGTTCTACCTAATACAAACATCAAGACATAATATCTTCTCGGACTCTACCTTTTCCACCACAACACATTCCTTAAACTTTTGTAATCTAGCTAGAGATTGTCTCACATATCTAACAACCTCATAACATGTTCAAAAAATTTATTCATTTCCTTTAAGCCTTCAACAACAATCAAATTCACAATGTGTGCCATGCACCTCATATGAATATATTTACCATTTTGAACTAAACCCCCTCGAGGGTTAATTTTCTTTCTCAAATAACCAATAGCAAAATCATTTGAACTTGCATTATCAATAGTAACAGTAAACAACTTATCAATCCCCCAATTCAACAAGCATTTCTCAATCACCATCGTAATGGACTCACCCTTATGACTAAAAATTGGACAAAAGTTTAAAATCTTTTTATTCAATTTCCAATCGTTATCAATAAAGTGAGCAGTAATACACAAATAATTAACTCTTTGCAAAGAAGTCCATGTGTCAATAGTTAAGCAAACTCTAGAACAAGAACTTCTCAAAAGTTGTTTTATCTTGACTCTTCATCTAAATAAAATTGATAAACATCCCTAATCATAGCAGTTCGTGAAGGAATATGAAACCTAGGACATGCCACGAAGATAAATTTCTTAAAGCCTTTACTTTTAAAAAACTTAAAAGGTAATTCATCAATCACAATCATTTGTGCTAATCCTTTCCTACATGCTTCTTGATCAAATCTCCAAGTTGAAAGATGCCCTTCCTGTAACAGCCCGTTTTCAATGAAATAGGAACAGTGGTTTTGAGACCACAAATTGGTGTTAGAAATAAAAATTATTTTTATAATATTGCATGGTCTGCATTATGATAGGAACGTCGTACAAAAATTTTGATAAGAAAATTTTATCGATTACATGTTTAATTGATAAAAGGACCAAATTGCATAAAATGCAAAAGTTGAGTTCTAGTAGCTATAAGTATCAAATAGCTATGGAATTCAAAATTGGAGGTCCTTATATGAAAAATAGACCATTAAGAGATTTTAGTAGATAAATATTGTAACAACCCAATTACGACCCAATTACTTGATTTTTGATAATTTTAATATTCTTGAGGTTGTAGCCTTGTAAATTAGTTAACCCATGTTCAAATTTTTGTTATAGATGTGTCATTCGAATGTTGCCATGGACATAAATTTTGTGTTTGTGTGGTTAAGGCTAGAACATGTTATATGTATGTTAGATTATCAATTTCTTCTTTGAAATTCTTAATGGAAATTATTTCAAGGAGGAATTCATGAAAAGAAAATTCATGAATGAACTATGTAGCTAGAAAAATGAAAGAAATGAAATGATATATTAACTATGAATATTCGGCCTTGAGTTGGTGTTGTTGGATTTTTGATATCTTGTGTTTGGAACCATAAGGACTATATTATGAGCATGGTAAATGATTGAGGGTGAAAAATGCAAAACGACGGTTCGTATAGATTTAATAAAAGATGAAGAAAATTCGGTCCTTAAGAATTTAGTCCAAATTTCTTGTGCTTTGAGTGTTATGCTTTGGGGACTAAATAGAAAACGTTGAAAATTCTAGGGGTAAAATGGTAAACTTTATAATCTTGAGTTTTGGATTAAATTAAATAGAAATGAATGTGAACAAGCTTTATTTGACATTTTTTAGATCGAGAACAAAAAGAAAAGGAGCTAGCTCGAGGAAAAGCTAAAGTAAACGAATAGCCAGGAAATTCAAATTTATCGACTTCCGAGGTAAGTTTTAAGCAATTGGATTAATTTGAATTATCTATATATTAATGTTCATGTTAAGTGACATAAGTACTTTTAAATTTCAAATTGCCGAATAAGGCATAAGGAGTATTATACATAATAGTTGATGTGAATTTGTAAATACATGCATATATGCAACTGTAATAAAGAATTTGATATATACCATTATATGTACGGAAAAGAAATATTCAGATATGTGTGCATGTAAGTATATCCTTGATGATGTCGAATGTGATAGGATGACTTTGAATGTGGTTGCCGAATGTGTTAGTACCATGAACATGTATTTATATAAATATATCGAAATGCTTTGGATGGTTGAAATATGTATAAAGATATGTTTGCCATAAGTATGAAAGGTGGATATGTTTGGACTAGATAAATAATTATGGGTTGAGTTGTAGTTAATTGGGGAACATGAAATGAGTGATAGTGGTGAATGAATGAATAAATAAGTGTTTAATTGTGTAAGGCCGAATGTAATGGTAAATTATAAGAAGAAAGATTCGGGTTGAATGTGCGTATGTAGGTATGTCATATTTATAATATGTGAATTTATATGTTATGTTTAAGTGGAGGTTGTTAATGAGCACTGTGTGTGCGAAAAGGTTAAGTAACGGCTCTATGTGAGCGATACGTTACGTAAAGTTGGCACTGTGTGTGCGAAAATGTTAAGTAACGGCTCTATGTGAGCGATACGTTACGGAAAGTTGGCACTGTATGTGCGGAAATGTTAAGTAACGGCTCTATGTGAGCGAGACGTTACGGAAAGTTGGCACTATGTGTGGGAGAAACGGGTAATGGCACTATGTGTGTGGTACATTACCGGTAGATGGCACTATGTGTGCGAGAAATGCGTAATGGCACTATGTGTACGATACATTACCGGTAGATGGCACTATGTGTGTAAGAAACGGGTAATGGCACTATGTGTGCGATACATTACCGGAAGACAGCACTTCGTGTGCTAATTATCAAATAACGACTAAGTGTAATTGAATATGATTATGTGATGAATAAGTGCAGGTAAAAGTGTGAAAATTTATGAACAATGTGCTCGATATTTGAGCGAACTTTCGGTAAGAAGAAATGGAGTAAGTGAAATTATGAAAGAGTAAATTTAGAAATAAAACAGTTTTGGACAGCAGCAGTTATGTGTCTTTGAAAAATCACCAAAAATGGTGGAAATTGAATTAGAGGTTGAATAAGATGTGAAATTAAAGCTGGATGAGTCTATTTTGACATAAAAGAAACGGTGTAAACAAAAGAATTTAATATTCTATGATATTTGAATTTTTGTGAGACAGGGTTAGAATGATTTCAGAATCCCCTGTTGTAACTTTGCAAATTTATTAAATATTGTACAAAAATAATCATGGGATAAAATTTATATCCCTGAATTTCTTAATGAGTCTGTTTTCAATAGAAATAAACGGTAATATCATTTGAGTTCTGTACAATGAGATAACTAAATTTTTATTGAAGAAAGGTCAAAACTGTCAGACAATAGAACAGGGAATACTTTAAAGAATAAACTGTACTGATTGGCTAAGCCAAAAATTCTGGAAATTTTATGGTGTAGAGATATTTGAGTCTAGTTTCATAGAAAATTTACGGTTGTTCATTTGGAGATCTATAACTCGAGAAATAAATAATTTAGTGACAGTGACTCAAATAGATAGCTTGAGATGAACATGAATAAAAAGTGGAACTATGTGCAATTATGATTGTATTATCTTGAGAACATATTGTGGAGATTTTTGAAAGCCTGTTAATAAATCGCTTATTATTTACATACTTACTCACTAAGCTTTGTAGCTTACTTTCCTTCCTTTCCCATATCTTATAGGGTTGTATGCTAGCTCGAGTTGGAGATCATCGGAGATGTAATCACACTGTCAAGCTATCCTCGTGAGTAAAAAGTGAATACAAACCTCTTAAGTTTATGGCATGTATAGGGGACTTAGTCATTTGTATATGTCATAATTGGTTTGGCCTAAAATGTTGGCCATTAATATTTAGCAGTTCATTTTGTATAAGGCCATTGATGTTGACTAGTATTATTTAAGTTATATGTTTGTGATGTAAATTGAAAAGTGATAATTTGGATAAAATTCTATGACTCAGTTTAATACGTTTACAAGTGTATGTGTTCTGGTAATGCCTCGTACCCTATTCTGGCGTCGAATACGGGTAAGGGATGTTACATTTAGTGGTATCATAGCTACGGTTTAGTCGATTCTCGGACTAACGTAGTGTGTGAGAGTCTATCTATACATGCCATATATAGACCGTGATAGTGTGATATCTCCCGGCTCTAACGAAATCATTTTGTTACGACAGAGATGACTTCCAACCGAGCTATTTTTGATGATGCTAAAAAATATATATATTGAGGTGATTGAAATGTATTTGTGATGAGACTAAACTTAGAAAGGTATGGATAGAAGTTCATGATATGTATGTGTTAGTGTACGAAGTGAGATAATCATGAGTTGAGAAATGAGGAAACGTGGAATAAAATGCAAGTTTATGTGGTGATAAACCCATTCATAGTTGCTTGGCATGCATATGATGATATGTGCCCAACCTATTTGATCATGTGAATATGATAAGTACACCTACACAAATTGATGGAATGTGTGGTTATGTACACTTGTTGAATAAGTGTAATCAGTATGTTAATGTGGTTGAATTTTATATTTACTTATTAAATTACAGACTGTATGATGTTATGTTTTACGTCTTTGCTAACGAGGAAATGAATGCGATCGTTTAATGATGAATTGACGGATAAGACCATGGTTGGACCATGGCAGTACGTGTGTGTACATGTAAGACCATAGTTGGACTATGGCATCAAGTAAACGACGTACTCGAACCCGTAAGGCGTTCTCTAATTTGAAAATTGCTAGTAAGTAAATTTCATTGTTTGAAATTGAAAAAAAAAAGCATTCGTAAAATGAATAAGCATATTAAATTGTCCGAAGTGAATTACGTGATTAAGATGATATTACGTTAATGATGAATGTTAAGTCATATGTGTGTATTTATGAGCGTCAAGTTAGAGGCTGTGTGACCTCACCCCCTTATCAGTGATGCTTTATGACGAAATTTTACCAGAACCGCGTTGAGTAAGTTCATAAGTGTGAAACTAAAGAGTTAGTGATGAAATAATTAGTAATGTATACAGAGATGAGAATAGTTGGAGGGTGAGAACAACTTTAGAAGAAATACCAAAACGTTTTAAAGATTACATAGATTATGCAATGTCAAAGACAAAGAAGAAGCTAGTCTCGGCTATTCGATTCAATTGAGTTATGTGTATTTATAGTATCCTCAAGTATAGTAATGAATTTTGTGCATTCACGAGTATATAGATGGATAGTCTGAATGAAGAAATTATATTCGGGAAAGTATGATACAGAGACAAGCCTATTGGATTGTTTTACTCGAATGATGTTTTTACGAGTTAAAAGTTGTACTGATTGATAAAGTCATCACATTTATGAAAGTTCGAATGATCTATGCATGTTAGCAAAAGTTCTAAATGGTTAAAAGTATTATTAACCGAAGCTCTAATTCTGAGTTCAGTTTGAATTGAGTAAAGAAATTGCGATATTTTTTTATGATGTCCTATTGAACAGATCGGAATATGTTTTAATACATGTGAAGAAGTAGTTGCACATGTAGACGGTTAAAGTCACATGAGAAAAAAAATTGTTCGACTAATGATTTAGAGACGGTCACTTTTATATCTGTGTTGTGAATTGGATGATTCTATATGTTCGATGAAAATGGTATAAGCTTCCTGATCTTAACGGGTTAAAGTATTTAATGTCGCAGAAGGATCTGAAATTAAGACAACATGATTGTTTTGAGGTGTTAAAAGACTAAGAGTGATTATCGACTTACCTTTCGGAAAGCAAGTATGGTTACAGATGTTTGAATGGAAAATCTTTGCTTATTTTTGTGAGTACTAGTTACTCAATTTATCTTATTTGATGATGGATTAGTCTTAGCTAAGTTAAAAGCTTAAGCGATACTTTCTTCGTGAGTTGAGATAGCTTCATTATAAACTCTTTTCTAGTTCTTGTGAAGGTCCGACTTTGATAAAAGTGAAAATGATAGAAGAATAATATCAAATTTGTGAAACAATATGTCTGGGTTATCCTTTTTAATGAGAAGAAAAGATTTCTTTGAAAAGACTAATTCAGTGGTTTAGTCTGATTTAAATCATTTGATTGAAAAGATAATTGGGTTATATGTGTCTGAATCTATCCATCTGACTAGAAATAAACTATGAATGTATATGTGTGAATTGAGGGATAGTCTGAAAAAAAAAACTTGTATTCTTGAAGATTTGATACCGAATTATATCCATCAGAATGATTCTATATGGAAAATTTTGTGATAAATTAAAGTTAGTTGATTGTGGAAGTTTTCTTTTGCACGAAGACATTATCAATCGAAATGTCAGTTCCGGTTCTGCCAGAGTTGAATAAAGAGTTTATGATTTTTAGTCATATATTATTGAATGGTTCGAAATTTATTTTAGTATTAGAATGTGCAAAGATATCTTGTGATTATACAGTTAAAGTTGCAAAAAAAAAAAAAGAGTTATGTGACATATTTGGTGACTATAAGAGTTTAAAACATTTAATGTCAAAGGAAGATCTGAACTTGGCATAGCAAAGTCGAATCGTCGAAAAACTTTTGAGTCTGTAAGTGATTCTTATCCGAGGAAAATGATTATAGTTTTGGATGTTTTGATTAGGCGATGAATACATGATTGATCTTATCAGGTAATCAACAGTTGTTAGCTGAATTAGAGCCTAAATAAATGTTTATTTAGTGAAGTTGTGAAATTCAAAAATGTGTCAGTGAATTATAAGTTAAAAAGTGGTTTAACATAAATTGATTTCTGATTCAGAACCTCAGATATGGTATCAATGATTATTTTTTATTTTGAGATAGAGTGTGTATACTGAAAAGCTCTATGAATATACAACAACTGCTACAAGAAACTCTCAGTGGTAATTTATTTGCTCATATGAGAATAACAAGATGCACAACAGTTCGAGATATGATATAGGTGATGAGTGTAAAATGTGATATTTCTAACTTTGTGGATTATAAAAATGGAGGGTTGATGAATTTTGTATCAGGATTATTTTTATCATTGAAAAAGATGAAGTTATATGAAATATGGTTAACTGTCTGAAGAAATCTCTCTGTAAGTATAGATGTTCTCTTTTGATAAAAT
The DNA here is from genome assembly GCA_005393395.2 of Gossypium australe. Lineage (NCBI taxonomy): Eukaryota > Viridiplantae > Streptophyta > Magnoliopsida > Malvales > Malvaceae > Gossypium > Gossypium australe. The sequence goes on from CM016619.1 coordinate 113,009,303, forward strand.
AGTTGAGTTATCCATTTCTGTGTTGGTAAGTATGTCTATGATGTCAGTTATCATTGATTTGGATTGAGATCTGAAACTCATATGATAATTCTGAGAAAGATTACAGTAATCTGTGAGTATGAGATTGCATTGAAATCGGGAAACGTAAATCAAATTCTCGAAATATTTATTTATCACTGTGTTTTAGAGTTTCAAAGCAACTAAGAAAGACTGTTGCTGTTATAAGTAATTACCGAACTTTGTTATTTTAGGATCGAGCTTTGTGAGAAAATGATCCAAGGGATTAATATCATAAAAAAATGGAGCAAAAAATGAAAACAATTTAATACAGTCATAAGCAGTCTCAGCTAGAGATGATGTACAGCGAAAGTCAGATCAGAATTTCAATTGTGAGATAAAAGAGATTTGAAATCTGAAGCTATGTATGAATTTGAAATGTATTGTGTGGAAGCAAATCCTTAATCTACTTTCTGGTAAGATTTTCGGGGACGAAAATCCTTTAACGGGGGGAGAGTTGTAACAACCCAATTACGAACCTAATCGGAACGGTGGTTTCGGGACCACGAATCTGAATTAGAAAAGTATTTTAATTATTAATTTGATATTTATGTTATGCGGTCAAGCATGTGTTAAATTATTATATATTAATTTGTGTGTTTGGGTGACTAATTTAGATGAAATGATTAAATTGCATAATTAGTGAAATAGCTAATCATTATAAAGGGGTGATTAAATTGAATTGTTTCTTGCATCAAGGGACTTGCATGTCAAGTTGCCCTAAAACAATGTTAGTGGACGACAAAGGCACTAAAATAATACTAAGTGATTGTTTTATATTTATAAAATGAAAAGAATAATAATATATGTATGAGATGATTATTAAAATAAAAACAAAACAAAGCATGAGTGGGTGGAGTGTTCATCTTTATTTTCTTTGTTATTGCCGAAACTTTGAGGAAGAAGAAGAGGAATGGCTTTCACCATTTTCGAAAATTGCATGGTTTAATTAGGTGAGTGATTCAACTTGATTTTTGATAATTTTAATATTCTTGAGGTTGTAGCCTTGTAAATTAGTTAACCCATGTTCAAATTTTTGTTATAGATGTGTCATTCGAATGTTGCCATGGACATAAATTTTGTGTTTGTGTGGTTAAGGCTAGAACATGTTATATGAATGTTAGATTATCAATTTCTTCTTTGAAATTCTTAATGGAAATTATTTCAAGGAGGAATTCATGAAAGGAAAATTCATGAATGAACTATGTAGCTAGAAAAATGAAAGAAATGAAATGATATATTAACTATGAATATTCGGCCTTGAGTTGGTGTTGTTGGATTTTTGATATCTTGTGTTTGGAACCATAAGGACTATATTATGAGCATGGTAAATGATTGAGGGTGAAAAATGCAAATCGACGGTTCGTATAGATTTAATAAAAGATGAAGAAAATTCGGTCCTTAAGAATTTAGTCCAAATTTCTTGTGCTTTGAGTGTTATGCTTTGGGGACTAAATAGAAAACGTTGAAAATTCTAGGGGTAAAATGGTAAACTTTATAATCTTGAGTTTTGGATTAAATTAAATAGAAATGAATGTGAACAAGCTTTATTTGACATTTTTTAGATCGAGAACAAAAAGAAAAGGAGCTAGCTCGGGGAAAAGCTAAAGTAAACGAATAGCCAGGAAATTCAAATTTATCGACTTCCGAGGTAAGTTTTAAGCAATTGGATTAATTTGAATTATCTATATATTAATGTTCATGTTAAGTGACATAAATACTTTTAAATTTCAAATTGCCGAATAAGGCATAAGGAGTATTATACATGATAGTTGATGTGAATTTGTAAATACATGCATATATGCAACTGTAATAAAGAATTTGATATATACCATTATATGTACGGAAAAGAAATATTCGGATATGTGTGTATGTAAGTATATCCTTGATGATGTCGAATGTGATAGGATGACTTTGAATGTGGTTGTCGAATGTGTTAGTACCATGAACATGTATTTATATAAATATATCGAAATGCTTTGGATGTTGAAATATGTATAAAGATATGTTTGCCATAAGTATGAAAGGTGGATATGTTTGGACTGGATAAATAATTACGGGTTGAGTTGTAGTTAATTGGGGAACATGAAATGATTGATAGTGGTGAATGAATGAATAAATAAGTGTTTAATTGTGTAAGGCCGAATGTAATGGTAAATTATAAGAAGAAAGATTCGGGTTGAATGTGCGTATTTAGGTATGTCATATTTATAATATGTGAATTTATATGTTATGTTTAAGTGGAGGTTGTTAATGAGCACTGTGTGTGCGGAAAGGTTAAGTAACAGCTCTATGTTAGCGATACGTTACGTAAAGTTGGCACTGTGTGTGCGGAAATGTTAAGTAACGGCTCTATGTGAGCGATACGTTACGGAAAGTTGGCACTATGTGTGCGAGAAACGGGTAATGGCACTATGTGTGCGGTACATTACCGGTAGATGGCACTATGTGTGCGTGAAATGGGTAATGGCACTATGTGTGCGATACATTACCGGTAGATGGCACTATGTGTGTGAGAAACGGGTAATGGCACTATGTGTGTGATACATTACAGGAAGACGGCACTTCGTGTGCTAATTATCAAATAACGACTAAGCGTAATTGAATATGATTATGTGATGAATAAGTGCAGGTAAAAGTGTGAAAATTTATGAACAATGTGCTCGATATTTGAGCGAACTTTCGGTAAGAAGAAATGGAGTAAGTGAAATTATGAAAGAGTAAATTTAGAAATAAAACAGTTTTGGACAGCAGCAGTTATGTGTCTTTGAAAAATCACCGAAAATGGTGGAAATTGAATTAGAGGTTGAATAAGATATGAAATTAAAACTGGATGAGTCTATTTTGGCATAAAAGAAACGGTGTAAACAAAAGAATTTAATATTCTGTGATATTTGAATTTTTGTGAGACAGGGTTAGAATGATTTCGGAATCCCCTGTTGTAACTTTGAAAATTTATTGAAAAATGTACAAAAATAATCATGGGATAAAATTTATATCCCTGAATTTCTTAATGATTCTATTTTCAATAGAAATAAACGGTAATATCATTTGATTCTGTATAATGAGATAATTAATTTTTAGTGAAGAAAGGTCGAAACTGTCAGACAACAGAACAGGGGATACTTTAAAGAATAAACTGTACTAATTGGATAAGCCAAAAATTCTGGAAATTTTATTGTGTAGAGTTATTCATTTGGAGATCTGTAGCTCGAGAAATAAATAATTTAGTGACAGTGACTCAAATAGACAACTTGAGATGAACATGAATAAAAAGTGGAACTATGTGCAATTATGATTTTATTATCTTGAGAACATATTGTGGAGATTTATGAAAGCCTGTTAATAAATCACTTATTATTTACATACTTACTTACTAAGCTTTGTAGCTTACTTTCCTTCCTTTCCCATATCTTATAGGGTTGTATGCTAGCTCGAATTGGAGATCACCGGAGATGTAATCACACTGTCAAGCTATCATCGTGGGTAAAAAGTGAATACAAACCTCTTAAGTTTATGGCATGTATAGGGGACTTAGTCATTTGTATATGTCATAATTGGTTTGGCCTAAAATGTTGGCCATTAATATTTAGCAGTTCATTTTGTATAAGGCCATTGATGTTGACTAGTATTAATTAAGTTATATGTTTGTGATGTAAATTGAAAAGTGATAATTTGGATAAAATTTTATGACTCTGTTTAATACGTTTACAAGTGTATATGTTCTGGTAATGCCTCGTACCCTATTCCAGCGTTGAATACGGGTAAGGGGTGTTACAAATATGATGATTCATCTATGGAAAATTAATTAAAGAAAATGACTAAATTGGAAAGTAAAAATAATAAAAGATGATAAGTAATTAAATGATGAAAATATCATCTTTTTCATCATCGTTCCCAAAATTTTTTATGGGAACCCTAGCTAAGAGAAGAGAACTCAAGCAAGCTTATTTGGCTTAATTGGGTAAGCATTCTTGTCCAATTTTTAGTAATTTTTATGTTTCCGAGATCGTAATAACTTAATTTAGCTATCTAGGGGATTAATTTGCAAAGTTATCAAAGTACTAAAGTTTTTCCATAGATGAGTATGTATGAATTACGAAGTTTTATGGTAGAAAATGAACGGTTGTTGATAGATAAAAAACTTTTGTAAAGGGAATTTTGATGAAATGGTGATTTAGAGACTAAACTGAAAAGTTGTAAAATTCATGAAAAAATTCTGAATTTTATGAAATAAATGGGTTGCTATTGTGACATGTAAAAATCAGCTAGTATTGGAATAAAGATTAAATTGCATGAATTTCATTTTTCGAGCCTAGGAGCGAAATTGTCATTAATTAAAAGTATAAGGGCAAAATGGTAAATTTTGCCTAAGATGTGAATTTGATTGAATTGAGTATGAATTGTATTAACTTGAACTAAATTTACTCGTATAGATCCGGATAGATCAAATACGAAATTGGATCGAGGAAAAGAAAAAGTATCGGATTAATAGATTATAATTCACGAACACTTGTCAAGGTAAGTTCGTGTAACTAAATTGTGTATATTTATATGTTTGAATTGGATGTTGTATATATGAATTATATAAATGCCATATTTATGAAATTGACTACATATCTGATAAAGCCCGATAAATTTCAAGTCTCGTTTGAATAAATGAAATTCGATGGATACAAGATTTCCCGTATTGGTTGTGGTCCTGCATATGTTGCAGACACACCACAGCTCGAAAGAGCGTTTCGTTATTAGCCCTCTCGAGCTTCCCATTATATGGTTCATGCAAGCTTCCTGTTAATAGCTCTTCGAAGCATCCCGTTTGGTTGTGATCCTGCATGTGTTGTGGACACACCACAGCTCTTATGAGCGTCCTGTTATATGGCTCTTCGTGAGCTTCCCGATTAAAGGCTCTTTGTGAGCTTTCTGATTAATGGCTCTCTGGAGCTTCCCGATATATCTCGCTTGAACTTCCCGATATATGGCTATGCAGAGCTTTCCGTTAATGGCTTTTCGAAGCTACCCGTTATTGGCTCGTATGAGCTTCCTGATTATGGTTTTTATGAGCTTCCCGTTATAAAGCTCGGATAAGCTTCTTGTTATATGGCTCGAGAGAGAGCTTCCCGATTATGTGATCTAATGAGCACTCCCGAATATGAATTGATGGATTACAGTTTGTACACTTCAAGTGTACTACCTGTGTATCCATCGATATTTCTAATAAATTCAACGGGCAAATTTTGACATGGAATAATCTGAATTTGAGATGAATTATTATGGAAATGTACATGTTACATGGATATATGATGTGGAAAGCATATGATTATGAAAATTTTACATGATGAGCTCATTGGGTTGGAAGCTTGGCGGAGATATCATCACACTATTCATCGACTCATCTCGGTATATTTAGTAAATTAAATTTGGGATAATGGCATGTATATGATAGCTTGGCCAATGTTGGCAGACACATGTTTTGGTTGTAAATAGCCATTGGAATTGCTTGTGATGAATGTGTTTTAATGTATTATATGAGTGTTTAGTAAGGTTAATTGATAGTAAACTTCATAAGCATGTCTATATGCATTTTAGGTTAAATAGGTAAGTTGGATATATAGATTTATGAAGCAATATGTTATGCATAAGACTTGATTTTTGGCTTGGTTTAAATGTCTTGGGCTGGCTTGTGAATGTGTTAAAATGTTTATGTAGGTCGAAGACAAATTGGGTGAGAAAAGTGGCATTGAAAATGGCTTATTTTCGTCCACACGAGCAGAGGCACGGGCGTGTGTCTCAGACGTGTATGACACACGGCCTAGCACATGGGCGTGTGTCTTGGTTGTGTCCCCTGCATCTTAAAAATTCAAAATAGAATGCTTAGGATTTTTCACAAGGCTTGGCACACGGGCATGTGGCTTGGCCGTGTGACCCCTGCACCTACACACGACCTAGCACATGGGCGTGTGACTTGGCCGTGTGACCCAAGTCAGGGAGTTACACAGGTATGGACATGGGCTGGGACACGGTCGTGTACCCTATTTCGAATGCCTACACGGCCTGGGACACGGGCGTGTCACTTGGCCTTGTGAGCCACACGGCCTGACCACATGAGCGTGTGTACCTTGCACCTAGGAAAATTTTTGAAATTTCGTGAATAATTTTATGAGTACCTAGTTTAGTCCCGACTTGTTTCTAATGTATGTTTTGGGATTCGAGGTCTCATAGAAGGAACTTTATGAATAATATCTGACATGAATATTAAATAATATGAAATGTCTGTATTTGATCTGTTTATTTCGGTAATGCTCTGTAACCCTATTCTGACGATAGATATGGGTTAGGGGTGTTACACTTCCCCCCTTCAACTCCTTTTCTAGGTAAAACTAGTTGTCCTTGGCTAGTGTAAACAACATTATTAGAATTTTCTTATGTGAACTAATATGATATTTCAATGACCCTGTACCATTTTTTTCATACCACAACAAAATTCCTTTTCACAATAATTATATTTAGCCATACTTGCACCCTCATTATTAATAATCTTAGTGAAGTGAGACCAAACTTCTGACCTTTGAAGAGTGGCTTTTCTTTTCCCAGTAGTCCCCTTTATTTGGCTTGAAGCTTCAGCTCTCGAATTTTCAGAATCTGTCGAAGTAGGAGGTGTAACACTACCTCAATAGATGTTGGTTTGGTGGACATTCTGCAAGAAAAAAATTATATAACAAATTAAAATACATTTATAATATTAGAAAAAATTATATGATAAATTAAAATATATTTATAATATTAAACATATTTTGGTGTTGAGTTTTAGAGAAATAAAATATTGTTTGTCTTTTGATGTTAAGTTCAACATATACTATTACATATTTTGTTTGGCTTATTTTCCTTCATTTAATTTGGCTTGTTTATGCATAAAATCATACATAAATCAATTTTAATTGGATTAACACCATTTATAGACGAGTGTTAAGTTTATGTGGGCGAGGAAAAAAATACCTTAAAATCACATTCTCTTACATGATTTGGTACATTCAATTTCTTTTTGTCAAGCTTATGAAAAGATCAAATCTTAGTTATTATAATTGAAAGAAAGTATGATATTTTTTTGCCTACTGGATTAACAAGCATCTATTATATATAAAAAAGAAAAAGAATATAACAGTAAAATAAAATAGAAAAAGGAGACATTTCAAATTTAATATGATTATGGGATATGAAAGTATAGATTATAATATACTTGTGAGTAAAAATAATTATGTAATAAATTTAATATGATTTTCATTGAAATAGTAAAATTGAGGAGTGAATGTTATGGTGTTTTTTGTTCAAACCTCCTCAAGATTTCATAAATCATAAATTATAAAACCAAAATAAAAGCAATATCAATGTTAAGTTGTTAACCCACAAAATAGACAAGAGCATAGAGCCCAATCCAAAATGAACCAAAAAAAAAAAAAAAAAACCAGCCCAAAAACAAAACAAAATTCATAAAGCAGATACAAATAAACTAAGAACAAAAAACATGAAACACTAAAAGCACTCCTCCAATCAGCAAATTACCTAGCACCCACTCCTTAGAAAATATCTCACCCTCGAAACTTGTCGATACTAATTCCCAAAACCAGCAGCCTTCCATAAACCATCCATTTACTGTTTTTTCTTCTCCCCAGACCCTATCTCATCTTATACTATCAATCCAGTTCCCTCCTTCTCCGTCCCCATAATCCATCATCAACAACCACCTACACACTTTCACTCTAGTAACTCTCATTTTCATTTTCTAGTTAGTCTGTAACATCCTAAAATTGGGGCTATTTGTGATTGAATTATTTTTGTTTTCATGTGTTTGAATTGCTGTGTTATTAATTGTGGTGTAGTAAGGCTTAATTATGGACTGTGAGTAGGCTCGAGTAGTGGGAAAAATTTATTTTTAAGCTTTGAGATAGGGAGCCTTAGTAAGTAGGGGTTACAAGAATAAATGAGGGGTTATTTGACATTAAAAAGGACTTGGAAAAGTGGCAAAAGGAAGGCCACTTAAGAGCTGGAGTTGACGCCTCAGGGGGAGCAAGGGGAGCCTGTGTTCGAGCTGCAGAAATTCCCTTTTTGCTCTTTAATTTGGACGGCATGGGGGGGAGAGAATTTCTCATTTCAAACTCTTTTAGATAATAAGGATAATAAGAAAATTATTAAGTTTTATTTGGATTATTTGTGAATAATCTTTAATAAGTGGCAAAGAGAAAATATAGGAGTTTGAGTGTTCAAATTATTTTGAATAATTTTGAACAAGTGGTCAAGAGCAATTCAAGGAAGTTGCCGAAGTTTTAAACTCTTCATGGGAAGAGTGGACGGCAAGCTTAAGGGGGGGTGCCGAATCCCTTTAAAAGCACCTACCTAGCATCTTGTTTTCCTTTTCCCCATTTTTGCAAGTAGCCGAATCTCTTCTTTACTCCCTCCTCTTCAATTATTTTTCTCTCCTTTCTCATTCTCTCAAAACCAAAACTCTCTCCACTCCTTGCCGAAACCCCACCTTCTTTTCTCAACATTATTTCCTTTCCTTTAGCCGAATCCACTCCCTTGGTGTGCCGAAAATTCCCTCTCCTATCCTATAGCACTTTGGCCGAATATTAGGAGGGGAATAGATCTCTTCGGGATTTCTTGTGGCAATCGTTGGTGAAGGTAAGTGATAGCTGAATCTTCCTTTTCCCTATTCTTTCTCTCTGTCGATTTATAGGTTGGAGAAAAGCCGAAATTTCGGCATTTTCAAACAAGAAGACTAACCCTTCTTTGAATCGATATCATCTAGGAACTACGGGATTTTCAAGCAATAGATTTGACTCTCCATTCTCTGTCAATCGGTTATAGGGTAAGGTGGTAAGGATCTATTTTTAATAGATCACTCTTTTAAGTATTCAAAAGCCGAAGGCTATTAACATGGGATGTGATTGCCGATTATAGGGAAGCAGGAACGGTTGGAGTGTGGTGGCTAGTACTCAAAGGCGAATAGGTGAGGTTTCGGGTTCGTATGATAACCCTTGAGATTGTTTTAGTTTGGCCGAATGGCCTTGGTACTAATTTTTGGTAATGGCCGAATGTAGGGCAAGGAAGACTAGTGTAGCCGATTTGGTTCTTCGGGATTTAGGGCTGTCGATTGACATCAGGTGTGTACATACACACTTTATGATTAATTAACTGTGCTAAATGTTTGTGTATGCTAAATCTGGTTTATGTAGCTTTGGATTTAATACCATAACGGTATAAGCGATGATTCAGGTAAGTTCCTGTCAGTATGAGTTTACTTTTGATGCTTTTGGGAAGCACGGCATACTTGATATATGTGATTTAAATATATGTTGGCATGAATTCTGCTATATAATTAATTGATGTGGGATGATGAGAGGAGGGGGCAGTGATATTCGTGTCGACGGACACCAGTGGTTTGGTACCACATTGTGACTACGGTCACCAGAGGTTTGGCACCTCATAGCGTCTCGTCCCTGTGGCTTAGCACCACCGTGGGTTGGCCCCACTTTGAGATATGGGATTGACGCCAGTGATTTGGTATCACACGATGGGTTGGCCCCATCATTTGATTTGTGACTTCGGGTCACCAGTGGTTTGGCACCACAATATGATGGATTTCGTGACTTTAAGTCACCAGTGGTTTGGCACCACCAGTGGTTTGGTACCACACGGGGTAGAGAAAGGCGTTTGGATGGCTAGGTTGGGTGCATGATTTGGCGCATGTTACTTTGTTATAAATTGTGTATGTTGTTGCACTAAAATGGGAAAAGGTTACACATTGAGTCTTGGTGACTCACCTTCTCCTTTAACATTTTCAGGTGACTCGTAGATCGCGGATGAGGAGCCGGATGGACTCGAGGTGGCCATGCAGTGGAAATTGATATAAATGAACTTTAAATTTTAGTTTATTTTATTTTATTGTTGGTTTTATTTTATTCAAGTTGTAATAAGGCCTCCTAAGATTTTACTTTGATTATTCTACATGTTTTGGATAAGTTGTTTTAAACTAGGTAACGATATTAAAACAAGTACACATGTTTTCACAATTAAATCGAAAAATGTTTTATCGTGCCATCGGGTACATTTGAAATCTTTAATAACCCGACTTAACAAGAATTTTTAAACAAAACTAAGTAAGGTTTTGGCAAAACAATTGAAAATGAAAGGTTTTCAATAAAACTCAAATTACTTTAAAGGGGTTTTACAAAATGGTTTTCTCTGTAGCACACCAAATGCGGTCGTAATGTTTGGGCCGGGTTTGGGGTGTTACATAGTCAGTGGTATGTGCTAAGATATTAGCAGATCTGGGTATGTGTTTGAACTGGATATTATAAAAAGATTTTACATTTTATAATTTGATAATTAAATTGAAACTGTAACACCAATTCGATATAACATAACAAAAAGCATATGTAAAGCAAATCCTTTTATTGGGTCAAAATAACAGAGTAACCCAAGAGATCTGTTCTTCTTAAGCAGGCCCATTAATGATATCCACACTTAGCCAGTGTGAGTGTGTTCTAATTTCATCTCTTATCATTCACAATGCCACTTAATTGAACTTGGAAATCGTGTTTGAATCAATTTTTCTATCGTGTTCTAGTTTCACCCATTTCACCCAAAATTACGGCTATTTTACTCAAAAAGGCCCATTTCAAAAATTATTTACGGAAATGGGTCAATTTTTTGATTATTTATTGGAAAGGGCCGAATTCCACGAAATCGTGTCCACGTTAGCGCATTCTTAGGTGATGTGTAAGCAAAACGCGTCCTTGGGGGAGCGTTTTGTCCACGTCAGCACAAAGCGCTTCCTTGAAGGAACGCTTTGCTGATGTAGACAAAAAGCTCCCCCAGGGATGCGTTTTACCCTTGCCCAAAGGATACTTTTTTTGGACCGTTTGGGCTCCAACGGTCCCCAAAAAAAAACTATAAAAGGCCCCCTTTCATTTTTTTCACACAAAAGTCCTCTCATAATTCTCTCAAAATTCTTTCAAATTTTCTCAAAGCTCTCTTTAATTTTTGCAAAAAAGCTCTGTTTAAATTTTTTTTTGAATTATTTTTTTTAAAATTAAAAAATATTCGATTGTGTTAGCAATGACCGAAGAATTATTTCGTCTCGATAATAAACACATCTCTATCGATCAAATGACTATGGTAAGTGATAATTTTAATTTTTTAATATTATTAAATATTTTTTTCATTTATGCAATTTTATTTAATTTTTATTTTATAATTTTTTATAACAGTCTGTACATCTGATGTTACAATGCTATATCTGTAATATGTCTAGTCTTCCATCGCCGTTGATAGAGAATTACCTGCGGAAAGCTGGTTTTTGGCACGTGGCTACAATAGGCCGGGGGTGCAAGTTGGACTCGAAACTAATCAGTACGTTGATAGAGAGGTGGAGACCCGAGACACATACTTTCCATCTTCCATGCGGAGAGTGTACTATCACTCTGGAAGACGTGCAGATGCAATTGGGATTGCCGGCGGATGGGTACGTAGTCACCAGGTCCGTTCAATCTGTTGATTAGGGAGCCGTATGCTACGAGCTTTTGGATGCTATTCCGAATAATATTAACGGAGGTTAGATCGATATGGGCTGGTTATGAGACACATTCCTGGAGCCAGATAATGATTCGACTGAACTAGAAAGAATACGATATGCTCGGGCATACATTCTTGAGATGATTGGAGGTTATCTAATGTCGGACTTGTCACAAAACCTCGTACATCTGAGATGACTGCTGAAACTCGTTGATTTTAGAGTAGTTGGTGAATTTATTTGGGGGTCTAATGTGTTAGCAACATTGTACCAGAGATGTGCGGGGCAACGCAACCGAATAAAGCCAAAATCAGAGGTTACCTGTTACTACTGCAATCATGGGCATGGTTTCGCTTTCCATTTTTATGTCCTCGAGTAGACCAACCATATACATTCCCACTCATAATGAGGTAAATTTTATATTAGATTTTACAGTTATTACATAGATTTAAAATATAATTGTATGTTAAAAATTTATTTAATTAGGTGGAACCATTCTGTAACATCCCGAATTAGGGCCTAGTCGGAACAGTGGTTTCGAGATCACAAATCCGAAGAGGAAAATTTTATTTTTATTATATTTTTATGGTCTAAGATTTCATAGGAAGATTTCATGAAAATTTTGTTCGAAAATTTCGATCGAAAATTTCGACGTTTGGGCACTCAATTTAGTTAAAAGGACTAAATTGTAAAAAGTGCAAAAGTTGAGTTCTACATGTTAGAGGTGTCCAATTGTTATGAAATTTTAAATTGGAGGTCCTTAAATGATAATTAGACCATTGGTTAAGTTGGTGGACAAAAATGGACATGGATGGGTATGTTTCAAAAGATTTTTTTAAGGGGTATTTTGGTAATTTAGTGAATTAAATGAATTAAAAACAAAATTTAAATGCCAAATATGTCCATCTTCTTCATTAGGACGAAATTACAAGGGTTCTCCATAGCTAGGGTTGGTTTCAAGCTTCCAAGCTCCATAGTAAGTGATTCCAAGCCCCGTTTTTAATGTTCTTTACGTTTTTGGAATCCTAGTAACTTGGTTTAACTTATTCTAGCAATAATTTAACCTAGGGTTCATATTTGGAAAAATACCCATAGGTGAAATGTGTTTATTTTGATGTTTTATGATGGAATATGAAGGTTGAAATTATGTTAAACAACTTTTGCTAAGCAACTTTACGTGAAAACGAGTAAAACGACATAATCGGTAAAAATACCTAATGTTCATAAGTACATGTTAGAGTGAGAATTTGATGTTGCTATAGAAGGGAAAAATGTTCATCATCTTATAAAACATAATAATAAGGGATGAAGTTTAATTTTCGAGCCTAGGGACAAAATTGTAATTATGCAAAAGTTTAGGGGCAAAATTGTAATTTTGCCAAAGTTTGAGCTAGGGACTGTTTTGAGTAGTACATTAATTAAATAAGTGAAATGTGATGTTTTAGACCCCGAAAAATGAGATTTGGACCTAGAACTGGAGGAAAATCGAAAAATCAGGAAAGTTGGTAAAATGACCGTTTCGGCATTCGAGGTAAGTTCGTGTGTTAATAATAATGCAATACCATGCTTGACTTGTAATTTTCTACTGATATGGCATAAATTGTATGATTTGATATGTTTAGGAGAAGTTGATGGATGGTATGTATGGTATGGAAAATGTGATGTTTGTTGTGTCATGTGAAATTGAATGGCAAATTAATGTTACAAGAATTGAATGTTAAATTAATATTACATGGGTTGTATGAGTTGCTACACGGTTGTACCTGACGAGATTTCGACAAGAAAGTTTATATGTAAATAATGCATTTATTTTACTTGTATAATACTTATTTTGCTAGATGTTATGGAAATCATTGGGTGATAACTAAAATATGAAAATGAATGGAATGGGAAATTCTCGATTGAACCTTCGGAAAACCGAGAGATACGGACAATATGTAGCTAGGTCACACGAGTGATAAGGGACCTTCACCGTGTGCACAAGAAAGCTACTAGATGGAAAAATTTGATATGTAGCTAGTCCACATGGATGATAAGGGACTTTCACCATGTGTGCAAGAAAGCTATGGGATAATAATTTCATATGTAACTAGGTCACATGTGTAATACTGTGTGTATACCATGTGTACAAGAAAGTTACGGGTTATGAGTAGCTAGCTCACATGAGTGGTTCCTAGTGTTGGACACCATGTAGACAAGAAAGCTACGAGATGGAATGGCTAGGTCACATGGGTGATAAGGGACCTTCACCATGCATACAAGAAAACCGAATTATGTGTAGGTGGAGCTATGTGCTAAGACCACCGAGTATTGGGCATTTTCCGAAGGGGTTCAACGAGATAATTTACTAATGATGATTGGTGCGATCATGTTATGAATAAGTGCAAGTGTCAATGTGACCAATTGAGAAATGTGGCAAACGTACGTATGAACAATATGTTCGATATGTAATCGGAAATTGGAAAGGTTGGTATAAGCAAGTGATGAACACAACTAAAGTGAAAGAGAGAGCAAAAATTTACAATAAAACTGTTTGGACAGCAGCAGTGACATGAGTTTGAAAAATCACTAAAAATAGTAGAGATTGAATTACTAAAAATAGTAAAGCTTATTGAGTCTATTTTCATATAAAAGAAACATAGCAAACAAATGATTCGTATTTTTTGAGATATTTGAATTTCTATGAGATTGGTTCAGAATAATTACGTGATCCCCTATTCTACCTTGGAAAAATCATTAAAAATTGTACAAAAATAATTGTGGGATATAATTTATATGCCTGAAATCCTGAATGAGTCTATTTTCAAATGAACTAAAAAAGAAGGTCATATGAACTCTGTACAAGGAGAAAATTGATTCATAGTAAAGAGAGGTCAGAATAGTCAAATAGTAAAATAGGGGAATATTTAATGAATAAACTGTACTAATTGGAGAAGCCAAAAATTCTGTAAATTTTATGGTATGAAGATATGTGAGTCTAGTTTCAGGGAAAATTAGCAGTTTGAAATTCGGAGCTCTATAGTTCAAGAAATAAATAATTTAGTGACAGTGATTCAAGTAGACAGATTAATGTAAACATGAGTAATAAGTTTTAAGCATGTGATTTAATGATTGTATCAATTTGAGAACTTGTTGTGAGGATTTGTCATGTTGAGGCTTTGATAATAATACAAATGAGTAAGTTGGGAAAGTAAGAACTTAGCATTATTGTAACACCCCAAACCCGGTCTATGCGTTTAGACAAGATTTGGTTTGTCACACAAATCAAACATTCGTTTATTCTCAATGGTTAAAATAGAAAAACTTTTTGAAAATAGAGTTTAATAAAATTAAATTCGAGGATTTGTAAATTTTTGGCTTAAGAGAAATACTTGTTTTGAAAACTTATCGTCAAAATATAAATATCAAATTCTTAAGATAGTTTAAAAGAACTTTGAAAGGATTTAAAATAATTAAAGTGTCCAGAAATTTTGTTATAAAATCGATGTTCTTAAGAAAACTTAACATATTTAAGATAAAACCATATTAAAAGTTTGATAATAAGATTCAAAACCATCCACACAATAAATCCATATAAAAAAAACATAATAAGAGGCCTTATTACATAAAACCCATAACAGAAATTTAAAATAATAACTTAAGTAAAGTCATAGTTTATAAAAACCCAAGTTTGTAGTATGGCCTCCACCAAGTCATCTCCGGCCCAAGTCCACGTCAATTTCCATTACCTGAAATGGTTAATAAAAAATTGGGTGAGTTACAAAGAACTCAGTGTGCAACTCACTTACCACCATTATTGGGCCAGATCGTCAAGATCTCATGCTGGGCTTGAGCCCATTTACAGAATTCAAAAATATAACATAATGTAAATTAAAATAAATTAAAATGCATGTAAGATGAGTTTCCCAACCAAGCCTAATATCCATCCGCTAACACCCCCGTACCAACCAACACACCTGTGGGGATCAAGTCAACCCACCCCGCCAAACACACCAATTATAGGCTTTAAGCCTTTAAATAATTTTGTAGTGCACTACCGAACTAGATTGTGACATTGTCACCGAACTAGAGGCATTTAGCCGAAATTTGTGGCAAAGCCACCGAACTAGAGGCATTGAGCCATATTTGTGGCAACTGGCCATTCTTCTCTTCATATATCCCACCCCATGCAATCATGCGTGTATAACAAATATAATCATATAACAGATTTTCAATTTATCCATAACATCGGTGGGTTTATCATTAAACATTTTATTAGGCCCATATAAATAATAATTTAGCAACTAGCCCATTTAACAGTTTAGTGAACTTTTGGCCCATATATCGAACTAGAGTATTTTGGCCCAATTTATCGAACTAGAGTATTTTGGCCCAATTTATCGAACTAGAGTATTTTGGCCCAATTTATTGAACTAGAGTATTTTGGCCCAATTTATCAACTAGAGTATTTTGGCCCAATTTATCGAACTAGAGTATTTTGGCCCAATTTATCAATCTAGCAGTTTTCTCGGATTTTTCTCGATTTTAACTGTTTTCATGCATTTACTCAAAAATATGAATTATTACGTATTTTTCCCGTTTTTACAATTTTTACGATTTTAGCACAGTACTCACAACTTGATGTCTAACCCGAAAATGAGTGTGAAGTTACACACCTGGTTATTGAGAGAACTACACTTTCCCGCTCTTCAACACCTATACGTATCGCGATAATTAGAACACTATAATCTAATAATAAAATCGGTCTAAATATAGCGATCTAGAATTTACCCTCGGATTTCCGTAGTACTTCTACTTGCGATTTCTCCCCGATTGATGGTTCGCTAACCGAATCGAATCCACGAACGAATAATGGTTCGGGAGTACGAACGACTTCGAACAGTTGATTTTCCTCGGTTGAACGTCCGCAACCCGGTGGAAAATCCCGGATTCTCGAAATAGTCCTTTGCTTGTACTTAGGGGGAATAACAGAACCTCCCCTCTTCCGAAGACTAAACACCGCCCTTTTCTTCCCTATTTTGAATGTCTTCAAAGACAAAGATCGTTACTTCAATCTAAAATAATTTCAAAATAATACCAAGGTCTTAAAGATGTGATTTTCTTACCACAAAAATCGATTCCAACGATTTGTGTCACCCACGACTTCTTGATTTCCAAACTTCCGTTATCGCACTAAGGTATAACAAAATAAACGTTAATAGAATGAACGTTTATTTTGATCTAATAAAGCCTTCAAACCATCATCAATATTCGGCCATAACCACTATTAACTAATCGAAACGAAAAGAACCTCTTACCTATTTTCCACGTCGAAAAGAAAGGATTTGAGAATCGGGTTTGCTTGATGAACGATTCGGCTATAAAGAATCAAAGAAAAAGAGAAAATGGTTCGGTTAAGGTACACTAATATTCGGCCATTGGAGAAAAAGAAAGAAATTATGAGTGAAAAGAAAGAAAAAGAGAGAAGAACAATGATGATATTGTTTTGATTTTCAAAGAGAATGGAGAAGAAAAGAATGAAAGAGATGAGCTTTAAGATAGGTGTATATTCGGCAATGGTAAAAAGAAAAGAAAAGAAAAGCCTTTTAGGTATTGGCAAAATCGGCACAAAGAGAAAGGCAAAAAATTGACACTAAAGTGAAAAGGAAAATAACCAATTGATCAAAAGAATCAAGGCTTACCAAATGCACAAATTCGGCCAAGGGAGAGAGGTTGAGAGAATTTGCAAAACTATGCCAAAAACTAAGAAAATGACCAAAACAAAAGACTAAAATTCCTAGCCAAACTTTCACCAAAAATTCGGCTCCCCCCCTAGCCATATTGCCGTCCATATGCTTGGTCTATAGGCCAAGATATTGTTTCCATAAACAATTCCTTGATTCTTGCCTCATATCTTTACAACTTTCCTTATTTTCTTGATTCCCTTCCTTAAGTTAACAATTTCCTTATTCCTTTGATATTCTAACCAAAAATAACAAGTCAACACCTACCATATAAGCTCTTGGCCGACACTTGCTATATATGTGCAGAAAAATTCAAAATAAAATTCACCTAGATGCTAAACAAGGGATTCGAACCTTCTCCCTCATGCTTAAACCCATACGCCATCACTACTTAGCCATTAACTCATCTTATGCTTCACTTTGACACTTAAATTAATTTATGTGTCATAGCCACTTAATCCACTTCCATAATTTCTCAAAATTAATATTATTCCATCCCAATAAATTCTAATTCTTCTTCAGGACTATACTAAACACAAAAATAAATAAAGAAATTCCACCTTCTAGAATAATTATTCAAAGCACACAATGAAAATAAATTACTCAAATTTTCAGGGTGTTACAATTATTTATGCAAGTTATGACAGCTTAGTAGTAAGCTAAATTCATTGTTAATGCTTATTATTTTTACATGTGAACTAAGCTTTATAAGCTTACCCCCTTTTCTTTCGCATGTTACAGAGTCCTACTAAACAAGCTCGGGTTGCAGGTCGTCAGAGATCGCTTCACACTATCAAGCTATCTATGGGTATCTTTATTTATAAATGATTTAAGTTATGGCATGTATAGGGGCTTGACTAAGTCATTTTGTATATGTGTTAATTAATTTGACCAAATATATTGTTCAGTCTGGTAATGCCTCGTACTCGGTTCCGGCATAGGATACGGGTAAGGGGTGTTACACATTTGGCGAGTTATGCTGGAATACCTACCTCTCTTGAAGATATACAACTTCTATTAGACCAACGGTCGGAAGCACAAGTAAGTATTAAATAAAATATATATACATAATAAAATAGTCATTTCGTATTTAGTATTTAGTATTTAGTATTATGTATATAACTAATATTTTTATCATGTTCATATAGTTTCAATGGACACCATACGAGGATCCGGCAATTCGGGCAGTAATTCTGGATGAATTCTTTCAAAATCCGAACATTTGGCATGTGAAGGTCCCATTGGTCAACTATGCTACGGTGGAGATGCACCAGTCAGATAAAGTATTGCGACAATTTGGATTCCGACAACCGATTCCCGTGGCACCTGAGGTGCTCGATGATGAACATAGAGTCGACTTACGGCAATTGAATACGGATTGGCCGAGATACTAGTCAGAATATATCGAAATGTGGGAAAATCAGTATGATTATATACCTACTCGAGAACCGATCATCGTTCCTGAGTTAGCGTGCGTGTCGGAATACATGTCATGGTTTAGGATCCATGGCAAGCCATATTTACTGTCGGAAGAGGAGAGGCGATGGCAAATTCGTGTCCAAAGGGAACGACGGCGCCCTTTAAATCCAAGAAGAAGGGATGACGACGTGGGCCCATCAACAGTGCCCACACAATCACCGGGCCCAACACTTCAACCGACGACACCCATATCACAGCCTTTTCAAATTATGCTAGGTGCGTATCCTAGCCCTTATATGTTTCCTTTTCTCAGTCCTATGGCAGGTTAGAATGCATGGTCCGGTTCATCTCTGTTCCCGATTACTCTGAGTCAACCGCCGATCTATAGGCCGCTGTTGCATGAGGGATCGCACTAGGCGTCGTCGGGGAGCTCTTCTTTTTACCAATCCCCGTCGCCTTATGGGATTCAAACACCTCTGCCATGGGTGATGCAAACACCTCCGCAGTCATTATTCTATCAAGGTGGGTCATCCTCCCAATACCCACAACCAGATCCCCTGCCGGAGGAACCACAATCCCCGTCGGAGCAACCACAACCCCCGCCGGAAGCTGAACCAAGAAGGAATCCAGCACGTAACCGTCGACGACCCCCATGTGGCACTGATTCCGACCGGCACCAACATTGATTTTTTTTAATATATTTGTACAAACCTTTTTATATTGTTTCATTTAATAAATAAAAGTTGTTTTTAATATTTTAATTGTAATTTACTTTTTATATTTTTAATAAAATAAATTTTTGAATAAGGTAATATTTGTAATATTTTTATATTTTTAATATATTTGTACAAACTTTTTTATATTGTTTCATTTAATAAAATAAAAGTTATTTTAATATTTTAATTGTAATTTACTTTTTATATTTTTAATAAAATAAAAGTTCTTTTGAATAAGGCAATATTTTTAATATTTTTATATTTTTAATATATTTGTACAAAATTTTTTATATTGTTTCATTTAAAATAAAATTTGTTTTTAATATTTTAATTGTAATTTACTTTTTATATTTTAATAAAATAAAATTTCTTTTGAATAAGGCAATATTTTTAATAAAATATAAATAATGCAACATAATTTTATTACAACAACTATCAGCTATTCCGATTTGGACATGATCGAGTTGTATGGCCTAGGTTCCTACACCATCCGCACAACTTCTGTTGGTTGGTTGTTTCTCGGATATCCATATTGTTACGTATTCTAGTCGAGCAAGGTCGACCCTTTGGTTTGCGATGCAATTCTCTATCCGGTAACAACTTAAACGGAGAAAGCGATACAGACGACCACTTACGTTCATCTGGGACCAGTGGGAATACATGTCTCCACACGTTGTACATGTATTATATTTTGTACACTTCGTCGACATAGCTCATGGGATCTAGACGGAGATTCTGACAAGCTGAAATTACATGAGCGCATGGATAACGAAGTCCGTCAAACCTCCCATAGTCGCAGGTCCTATTTCTCAAGTGTACACGATATTGCCCGCCAATAATACCTTGGTTCGGTTTGTCAAACTCCGTCACATGAAACCATATGTTGTCACGATCGTCACACACTGTGTGCATGGTGTTGGCCCATGCCTTCGCCTTGTTAATTTCTTACAATACCTTCGCGCACCATACATGGCCTCCCTACATTTGGCCTTTATAACTCGCTGCTCGCTTTGGAAATAGTGTCGCTAAACGAAAATATGTCTCTCGCACAGCCGATGTTATCAGCAAATGACGCGTATCTTTTAGAAAAGAATTTATGTATTCAGCCAAGTTTGAGGTCATATGACTATATCGTAGGCCGCCGTCGTCTGCTTGTGTCCACCGTTTGAAAGGTATGTTACAGAGGTAGTCTGTGCCTTCTTCGTTAACTGAACACAAAACCACCAAAATCTCATGAAAACAGTCCTTACTTATCTCATACCATGCCAATATAAGTTGATAGCGAAAATTACACACCATTCTTCCATTTAGAATAAATTGAATATTACAAACGAAATTATATTAATAGAGATTAAATACCCATGTTGGTCACTTGTCGTTGTTCAGTTGTAGATCGATATTGCTCGTAGTAGTTGGACGCAACATGCCTTAGGCAATACCGATGGTGTGTGCGATGCCATAGGCTTCCCTGTCGCTCAATTGCGGCTAGTAATCTAGTGCCCCGATCCAATATAACACAGATATCAGGTTGGGGGCAGACATGCCTCCTTAACCTAGAAAGAAAAAAATCCCAATCATCAGTTGGCTCCCCCGGTGTTATTGCAAATGCAATTAGAAGGATTCTCCCACTGTCATCCTATGCTACAGCTAGCAATAGCCGACGGGTATATTTACCATACATAAAGGTACCATCAATTTGTACCAATGGCTTACAGTATAGAAATGCGTCTCGGCATTGCTTAAAACTCCAGAACAGATGCTTGAACACTTGGCATCCACGGAGCAATTGGTCGTTGTAGTACGCAGGTGCCGTTTCAAGGTCTGTTATGCAACCTAGGACATATCTCTCCAGCACTTGGCACCACTACCACACTTCATTATATGAAGCGTCCCACCCACCATGCATATTTTCCAACGCCTTCTGCTTAGCTATCCAAGCCTTGCGGTAAGAGGGCGTGTACCTCAATTGGCTACAAATATTGGCAATTAAGACTGGTACTAAAGTCCTGAGATTCAACTTTACCGTCGATAGTATTAAGCTAGCTAACATATCTGAATCCATCTTGGGATGATCTTGTGAAACACCTATCAACGAAGTACGTTAAATAATGCAACATTACGTAATAACAGTATTATTCAAAAACCCTAAACACCTAGTGATACTATACCGCCAACACATGTATGTGGACCTTTGTACTTTTATATCTCCCACAAGCCTGTCCTTTTCCTCAACGAAGCCATGATTTTCCATGAACATGTACTGTCTTGCACTGCACACTTGACCTCAAACTTATCGGATTTGGGTTTAACCACGTTGTAGTTAACCCTGTTCATGATGCTATGTTGTTTCAATGCACCAAGAAAACTATCCTTATTGGAAAACTCCCTACCAACTTCCAATTCACCCGAATCCAATGACGAATTTGTACGGTCATGCCTTCTTTGTGGTAGATCTGGAAACTCCAACACATCATCTTGAGATAGATCGACATTATGCATTTGGGCTGGAGGCGAGTACGCACTAAATCGTGGATCTTCTTCTTCTTCATCTGAACCCCCTTCAACATGTTCAGGTATGGTTGGAACAGGCTCCGGTTCAGAAAATAATGCAACTTCTGCACCATCGTGGCTGAGCTCTCGAGGTGGATCCACATCGGACTCATCATCTAACCCACTATCATCTGCAACAAACGATGTCCCCTCGCCGGTGGACGTTGTAGGGAGTACATCATCCCTGCTTGTGGATGTTTCATAACGTCCCCAATCAGATGTGGATTGCCAACCACTAGAAGTTGATGTCATTCCCCAGTATGTATTTCCAATATCAAACATCGACCCTCCGAGGTGCATGTCCAATCCACTAACGGAGTGTCGTGCAGGGGTTGTGTATTCCATACTGCTAGCAAACACGAGCGCTTCCGTGTTTTGCCACCCACTAATGGAGTGTCGAGCAGGGGTCGTGTATTCCTCTCGAACAGTAGTAGATGTTGAAGTCGCAAATACATCATTTGGCGGTGAAAATTGTACATATAACTCAAGGTAGGGTGATCCACTAGCAAAATGAGTCTGCACCATTGCCTCCAAGCTACGAGTGTAACACCCCTAACCCGTATCCTTCACCGGAATAGGGTTACGAGGCATTACCGATCAAAGCACAACATATAATATACATTTCTCATACATGATTCAATTTCACATGAATATCATTCTAAGATAATCACATTGTCCCTTATAAGGCTCTACGAGACCTTAAATTATGCTTGGAAGAGGTTCGGGACTAAATCGATAACATTTAAAAACTTTGGGAAACCTAGAAAATTTTCATGCATTTAAGGGTCACACACCCGTGTGAACAGGCCTTGTGAAAACAGGGCATACATACTAACTTGTACCACACGGTCGAGGACATGCCCGTGTGCCAGGCCGTGTGAAATCTAGAGGGGTTACTGACTTGGGTCACACGGCCAGCCACACACCCATGTGTCAGCCCGTGTGCCATGCACGGCCAGTAGACACACCCGTGTGTCTAGGCCATGCCAAACCTGTAGGGTATACTGACTTAATTCAAAAGGCTACCCCAGTGGACACACGGCCGTGTACCAAGGCTGTGTGTCACACATGGTCGAGCCACACGCCCGTGTGCTTGGTCTTGTGGAGTGAAAATAGGCTTAGTTGAAGCCACATTTCTCACCCTACTTAAGCACACTTAAACCACATCAAATTGCACCATTTTCATACATATATTAGCAACCAAAACATGCTATTTCATACACATTTTATGCCATTTAGAAACCATCCTCTTAACTACTCAATTCCATAGCCACAACATACCAAATCAATATACCAAAATCATCAAACTTACCTAACTTCTAAATGCATTTCCTCATCATCTTATCATCTATTTCATGCCTCAAAACATACCATTTCATCATATCAAAATCAATCCACAACATGCCATTTCTTAACCATGTTTCGTCATTTACAATTAGCCAAATCAATAAACTATCTAGCCAACACATGAACCATGCTAAACTTGCTAAACATAATGCATTATATGCATCATTTATCACTTATCAAACACATAATTCAAGCCAACTTAAATGACCAAATTCACATCAACATTTACATAAAAAACAAGCCAAATCTCATGGCTATATCATATCTCAAAACATATTATCTTAACACTAGCCTATACAAGCCATATACCATATATACATAGCATCCAAAGTACCAACAAGTAGTCGATAGTGTGATGACGGTTCCTGATGATCCCTGATGTCCGAGTAGCTTCGATAATCTATAAAACAAGGAAAGAACACACAAAGTAAGCTTTAAAAACTTAGTAAGACATATACAAATAAATTACCACATGTATCAACATCATTTCCATCAACAGGCAAGCTATAAGTAAGCATTTATAAGTTCACAAACCTTTTCATTGTACACATATTCAATATCACAGTTCAATTCATCAATTACTTCCCTTTTCAAAGCTCGTATGAATCTTGTACATACTTGAGTCATTTAACTCTTTCACACATTCCTTCTCAACTTGACTTTGCCCGTTGAACCATTCGAAATCGTTAAGGATACTCGAAAATCATATAAAGCTCATACAATGCCATATCCAGGATATGGTCTTACATGTTATCACATATCGATGCCACTGTCCCAGACAGGGTCTTATACGAAATCATATAACGATGCCAATGTCCCAGACATGGTCTTACATGTAATCACATCTCGGTAATCCTAATGTAATGTCATTTGTATCCTATACTATTCCTAAGGTTCGTACGAGACTTTCAGATGTCGTAACTTCATCGATTCTTGATCGTAATTGCTCTTTCAACATTCATAGCAATTCAATAAAAATTAAACATTTAAAAATCAATTTAAAGATATTAATTTGCATATGAGCTTACCTCGTATATACGATGAATAGATCAGATCGACTGCTCGACAACTTTCGATTTCCCCGATCTAAATCCGATTTCTTTCTTTCTTGATCTACATAAATTCAATTTTAGCTCATTTAATCACCTATTCAGTCAATTTCATCCAAAAATACCTATTTGGGCATTTTTGCACTTTAGCCCCTAAAGTTTCACATTTATTCAATTTAGTCCTTATTTCAATAAACACAAAATTCACACAAATTCAATTCAAACCCATGTGTGCCGAATTACTATTGTACCCTTAGTAGTTCATATTTCACATTTATTTCACATTTCAACCACATAATTTGTACTTTTCACAAATTAATCCCTAATTTGTATTTTTACCAAAAATAACTTAACAAAATATTATAATCTATCAAAAAATATCCAATTTTCATCATCATATATCAAAAAGCTCAAGCACTCATCAATAGAAATTCACAAAATCATCAACAAATTCAAAAATTAGGGCATAGGCTAGCTAGAATACGAAGCAACGATCACAAAAACATAGAAATCATAAAAAAACCGAGCAAAATACATACCTAAATCAAGCTACACAAGGATCGAACCCTAAAATGCCTCCAAACTCTCTTTTCTTCTTTTTTATTCGGTTAAGGAAGACAAAGATGGACTAAATTTGGCTTTAGATTTATTTAATTAACCTTTATTTACACAATTACTACAATGCCCTCAATTAAAATATTAATCAAACTTATAATGGATGACCATTTATGTCATAATCCACTAATTATGGTCTAATCATATAATAAGGACCTCACATTTAATCTATCAAAGCAAATAAACACTTAAACAATTAGAACGCAACTTTTACATTTTACACGATTTAGTCCTTTTGTCAAATTAACTAACCAATCGATAAAATTAGCTCATGAAATTTTCACACATATATATTCACATGCTGTAAACATCAAAAATAATATTAAAATAATTTCTAACCTCGAATTTTTGGTTCCAAAACCACTGTTCTGATTTAGTTAAAATCGAGTTGTTACAACGAGGACCTTTGATGTTGAATGAGTTATATCTCACGGGATCAACCGAAGTACAAAATCGATACTTAATAGACAAAACTTTCATTGGCATCGTTCCAAAGATTTTACGCCTAATTCTTTTACGAAGTTCTGTCAAATCTATGTTCTGGTTTAAAACCAGTTGCGCTGTGTTCTCCGATAAAAAAACAACTCCATTCTTGGTGCCACGGACCTCACCATCATAGTAAATAACAGCACTAATACGTTCACTCATCTTCAGTGTCTATTCTACTTTAGCCTCAATTTCTCTTGCTGTAACTTATGCAACCTGAGAATGAAATTTGGCTCATTTATAGTCTCAGGCCAAATAGGAACTACTGTAGAAAAAGAGCATCCATGTGGGAGCTTTTTTCAGTAATTTTGCTGACAGTGCATCCTGCTTGAAGCGTTTTGGACACTATTTGTTCAGAAACGTCTTCTCAAAATTATTTTTTCAGATACTACTGTAGAAAAAGAGCGTCCACGTGGGAGCTTTTTTCAATAATTTTGCTGGTAGTGCATCTTGCTTGAAGCATTTTGGACACTATTTGTTCAGAAACGTCTTCTCAAAATTTTTTTTTCAGATACTACTATAGAAAAAAATTTATATTGCTAATATATTTTTTCCAAAACCCTAAACACAAAATTATTTTTAAAAAAACTAAAACATAATTTAATTAATTAACCCTAAAACCCTAAACCCTAATTTAATGATTTTTTAATTAATAGTTAATTTAATTAATTAACCATAAACCCTAATTTAATTAATTTTTCCTTAAAACACTAAAACCCTGAACTGTTAAAATCTTAAACCCTAACCCTAAAACCTTAAACCAAACAAAAAACCCTAACCCTAAAAAAAGGGGGCAAAAACGTGTCCTTGAGGGAGTGTTTTGTCCACGTCAGCAAAGCGCTTCGAAGCGCTTTGTGCTAACGTGGACAAAACGCTTCCCCAGGGACGCATTTTGCTGACACATCACCTAAGAACGCGCTGACGTGAATGCGATTTCGCGAAATTCGGCCCTTTCCGGTAAGTAATAAAAAATTGGCCCATTTCCGTAAATAATTTTGGAAATGGGCCTTTTTGGGTAAAATGGCCCCAATTTACTATCTATTCCATCTTTCTCATCCCAACATTTAGGCACCACTTAAGAAGCAAATTCCTTGCCAAACTTTATCTCCCAAAAATGGCTGCTAAAGTAGATGTGGATGAAAAAGACGAACACTACTAAGAAGTAAAGACCTACAAACCTGACAACAAATACAAGCATGAGAGGAAAAGCCTACCTCAACTCGCCGATAATGATGACCTGGTAGACGCAAGATGGCATGACTGGTGGACGTCGGACAATTCATGAAGGTGACTAGCAGTGGCAGTAAGAGATTTTGGGAGAGTTCAAATTAGGGATTTTGAATTTTGATGGTTAAAGTCTTAAGGATTTCTTATTTCTATCGTGGTTTTTAGTTTGACTTTTAGCTTTAGGATTTTTATTTTTATTTATCAAATTATTTGTTTTTTTAGGATTGGGTTGGGTTGGGTACTTGGGTTTATATATATTGGATTGAGTTTATATTATATTTATATTGGATTAGGTCTGGGTGGGTAGCGGGCTAATATTTATATATTATAATTTTATTTATTAATTTTTTCAGTCAAATCGAAAAAATTTGGTTAACTGACCGTTTTGAACCTACTTAATCGTTAACCAAAAACCCAAAAAATTATTAACTGACCCCGACCAAATTAATTTAGTTAATCGATCGATTAATTGAATTTGATCAGTTAACCAATTTTTTTTTATTTTACCCGAATTTTGCACACCCCTAGGTACTGCAGAAATTACTCGGATAGATATCACCCACTACCGAACAGCATACAAGCATGCTAGTACATCAATGTACATTTTCTTTTGCTCATATTGCAACAACCAGAAAATTAAGACCATGGATAGTTGATTTTGGAGCTTCATATCACATGACCAGAGACATCAATGTATTCCATAAGTTCAGTCCATATTCAAGCCCCTATACAGTATGAATAACAGTTGGATCACTCTCAAAAGTGGCAGAAATTGGATTAATCAAATTGACAAAGGACTTTCTTCTCTCATCTGTCTTTTATGTTCCAAAATTAGATTGTAATCTGATTTCTATTAGCAAACTCACCAGTGACTTGAACTGTGTGACTAAAATTTATCCAAGTCTTTGTGAATTTCGGGCAACGGATTCGGGGAAAGTGATTGGCAGTGTTGAAAAGTGTGGTGGTCTCTACTTGCTCAAAGGGAACTCTCATCTATATGGACAAGTTCATTCAAGTTGTGTTTCTAACTCTTTCTCTAATTCGGTTTCTATTTCAAATAAAAATCAAGTCATGTTATGGCACTTTCGCCTTGGTCACCCAAATTTTCTGTACCTTGAAAATTTGCTTCCCCATTTGTTCATCAATAAAAATTCAAAGTTTTTTCATTGTGAAATATGTCAACTTGCTAAACACACACGACATGTTTATCCTAGCATTCAATATAAGCCTTCACATCCATTCTCTATAATTCATGTGACATTTGGGGACTTTCATGAGTGAAAAATATTAATGGGGCTCGTTGGTTCATACCTGTCATGGACGATCATACTAGAACCACTTGGGTGTTCCTTATGATAGAAAAATCTGAAACTCGGGAAATTATTAAGACTTTTTATTCCATGATTCATACCCAGTTTAAAAACAAAATTCATATTCTTAAGACCAATAATAGTAGGGAGGATTTTACATCAGCCTTGGGTTCCTATTTCATAAAACAAGGAATTATTCATATGAGTTCTTATGTTGACACCCCTCAACAAAATGGGATAACCGGGAGCAAAAATAGACACTTACTTAAGGTAGCTATATCACTTATGTTTACTGATCATGTACCTAAACACTTCTGGGGTGAAGCCATCCTTACTGCCACCTATCTCATCAATAGAATGCCTAGTCAAGTGCTAAAATTTCAGGGACCTCGTGAAGTCCTCCTACAAGCCTTTCCTCAAGCTAAATCTTTTTCTTCTGATCTTCCACTCAGAGTCTTTGGTTGTTTAACATTTGTTTATATACACCAACAACATCGAACCAAACTTGATCGCAAATCAGTCAAATGCATTTTCCTGTGATATTCTTCTAATAAAAAAGGGTAGAAGTGTTATTCACATTTTACTTGAAAGATGTAAATTCCATGGATGTCACATTTTTTGATCACCAAACCTATTTTTCCAAATCCAAAATTCAAGGGGAGAACTAGAGGGAAATTCAGCTTTGAGACATTCTTCAAGACACTCCATCCATGTATGTTTCACCCCAAAGTGTCAATCCAGCATCCTTACCCGCTTCCGAGTTCTCAAATATCTTACCTCTTCCGAGTCCTTAATTCGAATGTCCATTCCACATAACATCCAAACGACACACCATCTGAGTCTTAGTTCCATGAAGCCTCTAAACCTGAACTTGGTGCAAATCATCAAGAACTTTGTGTCTATTCTTGAAGAAGATGACCTACTAAAAATCTAGAGAACGACATTCAAATAAGAGATTGTCAAGAACTTGAACCGGAGTCTCCTGCTTCAGAATTTCATTGGAACACCCCAAACCCAGCCTAGAGGTCTAGACCGAATCCAGGATGCTACATTGATCACTGAAGTGATCGTAAGAAAATTTAACAAAAACCAGTTGTTCAAAATTCCATTTCTGAAAATATTTATCTCAAAACAAACCAAAACGTTCAATCATTTAAAAAGAACGTTTGCAAACGTAACCAAACATAATGTACGAACAAAGTTTAAAACAGTAATGGTACCACAGTATTATAAATCTTTACAGTTCAAAAATAAATGTAAAAACTAGAAAACACAAACTGCTCATTTGATGTTCACGAGCCTGTCCGAGACCTCCGCGTACTGAGCCCAACTACAGAATCCAGAACTGTGCCTGAAAGGGAAATAGAAGAGGGGGTGAGCTACTCGAGCTCAGTGTGAGATCAAACCAGCTAAACTACAAAAGCAGAAACAGAGAACTAGAAGTAGTTCAAAAGACTAACACACTTACGGACAGATAACAGTTAAGCGAATTCGCCCAACATCATACACATACCATATGTTCCTTACAGTTATATGGAATAAACAGACACACCTAACCTCACGTGCTATTCAAATACAATAGCAACAGTTCACGAGTCAGTCACACTATCACAACAACAATTCAGGCAGACATTTATAGAGAAAGTCTACAGAAATCGCATAGGCATACGTGCCTTTCAGTCGATCAATAACACATTCAGTTATATTATCACATTCAGTCATAGTATCACATTAAGCCAAACTGATCAATCAGACATTTCAGTCGAATAGTACAGTCACATTCAGTCACATAGATTCATTCAGATGCATATAAGTGCAAATGAATTATAAAATAACCCACCCGTCCAGCCAACACACCATCTCCATCCAACCCTACACTTACTGTGGGGATTTAATCAACCCACCCATCCCTGCACTCTGAGTAGGACTTCGAAAAGCCCATCCAACCTTATACTGTATAGTATGTCATCCCGGGTTGCCCGGCAACGATGATCATCAGCCTTGTCCTCGACCCTCAGGGAATTGGGACCAATCAGTGTGCAGATAAACTGTCAGTCTCATATATTACGCAGCAAGGCTAGCGTATAAGCTGTACTGTGCAATACGGTAAACCGTAGTACAGACATGTAGTATGAACTGCTAGATCAGATGGTGGTACGTAGCGTAGCTAACGTACATGCGGTACAGTGCAATGCGGTAATCCGCTGTACCGATGAGTTATAGTAAAACTGCCAGATCAGTCAATGATACGCAGCGATGCTAACGTATGTGCTGTACAATACAGTGCAAAAATCTGCAGTATTGTCAAATCGTCTACGACCCTCAGGGTATTGGGACTGCCCTCGGCCCTCTGGGTATTAGGGGCTTCAGTATGCAGTTAAACTGCCAAATTGTAAATCTTCCTTCTCTTCAAAGTCCCAACATAAAATACTTTATATGCAGATGTATGTATGCAAATATATGTATGCAAATGTATGAATATAGATGCACCAATTCAGAATACAATTTCAGGCAGTCATTCGGGAGTAGTCACTTACAGTCAGTCAATCAGTTACAGAAACATGCACACTTATGCACTCAGATTTAGTACCTAGCATAGCACACATTCACTTACAAGTAGTACATAATCCGAAGTCAGAATAAAATTGTATTCACCCTCAGTAAGCTTAGTCGAGGGGTTGGAACACATAGACTCACAATGACATTTGATTTGCCTTAAAATCAGAATTTGGCGAGTTAGGGCCATACGTGTAACACCCTAAACCCGGTCAATGCGCCATGACCGAATCTGGCATGCCACGAAGGAAAATGTTTTGAAGAAAATCGAATTAAGAATTAAATTTTAGTGAAAAACTCTTTAAAATTCTATATTACAAAGAAAACAGATGTATAAAAAAGTTTAAACTGATAATTTACTTTGAAATTTCATAAATAAAACTTTAAAGCTTAGTTGATAATTCATAGGTGAGAAAACATTTGTATCATTTAAGAAAAACTCGAATTATTACTATGAAAACATTTGCATTTGAATGTGGAAACTTAATATTTGGAAATCATTTAAATTGTAGAAAACACTAAATTTACATTTTACTATCAAACGATTTATATTACCCGATGGTAAGATTTTAAAACCATTGCGTTTTTATTATTTTAGAAAACTTTGGGCTCAATTATTAAATTAACCAAATAATTTATAAGCCATAATTAAAACATATCCAAAGCATATAAATAATCCAAAACATAATTAAAGAGGCCTTTTTACAAACCCAAAATAAAACAAAAACCAAATTAAAATAAATTTAAAGTACCCCAATTCGAAGTTCATGTAAAATCAAATTTTATTGCATGGCCTCCTCGAGTTCATCCGGCTCCATATCCGCGAATTTACGAATCACCTGAAAAAGTAAGGGAGAAGGTGAGTCACCAAGACTCAGTGCATAATCCCTCTCCCGGGTAAATGCCACGTACTTACACAAATTATAACCAAGCAATATATATATATGTAATGCACCCAACCTAGCCATCCGTAACACCTTTTTCTACCCCGTGTGGTACCAAACCACTGGTGGTGCCAAACCACTGGTGACCAAAGTCACGATATTCAATATTGTGATACCAAATCACTGGTGACCAAAGTCACGAATAATCAAGCTGTGGGGCCAACCCACTTGTGATACCAAATCACTGGCGACAATCCCAATACATCAAAAGTGGGGCCAACCCACGGTGGTACGAAACCACTGGGACGAGTCGCTATGAGGTGCCAAACTTCTGGTGTCCCAAAGACACAAATGTGATACCAAATCACTGGTGACCAAAGTCACGAATAATCAAGTTGTGGGGCCAACCCACTTGTGATACCAAATCACTGGCGACAATCCCATATCTCAAAAGTGGGGCCAACCCACGGTGTATTAAACCACAGGGACGAGTCGCTATGAGGTGCCAAACCTCTGGTGTCCCAAGGACACAATATCAATCTTCCCCCTCCTCTCATATTGCCCATACCAATGCAATAGATAGACAAATCATGTCAACATACTTTATTATGAATCACATAACAAAAATATCATAAATCGTAGATCATGATTTCAATCCACATGTATTAACAACATATAGAAACGGACTTACCCGAATCCTCATTCATACCATCATGGTATCATATTAAGATCTCATCGTTTCCCCACTTTGATAATATGATTAGTAAATTAATATTATAAATACATATACATAATTGAGTTATAAAGTGTGTAAGGTACACACCTTTCACCAATGCAAATACTAACTTCCGAAGATCCGATCTACCGCACTAGATCACCTTGTCCTACAATCGACCAATACTCAGATTATAAACAAAGGCCATTCGGCCATACCACTAAATTCCGATGAGTTATCACTTGAAATACCAAGTCTTACCTAAAGCTTACCCAAAACGATTGACAAAGAAACGAGGCTTAGATTGATTGCTTCCAACGTCCCGAGGAGCCTAAAAGAATAATCGGTTCCTAAAAATGGTTAGAACCTTGCAACAAATGCCCATAGGTTCGGCCTTTGTCCACAAGAAAACGACATAGAAAAGAGAAAGAAATGAAGGAAAAACGGCCATGAACACTTACCCTTTACCAAAACCGATTGAAGAAAACCCAAAATGAATGCCTACCCTTGATGATATTCGGCCAAAACAATACAAAAAAAAGAGTGGGAAGTTTCGGCAATAAGGTTATGAAAGAAGAAAGATATGTGAGTAGAAAAGAGAATAAAAAATGAGAGAGAGAGGATTCGGTTTTAGCAACAAAGGAAGAAAAGAAAAGTGAGTTTGGGGAAGAAAGAGGTTCGGCCAAATGAAAGAAAAAGGAAATGTGGTTGAGCAATTATCAAAAGAAGAAAAGAGAGAGATGGGAGAAAAAGGTTCGGCCAAGCACCTAGTTTGCCGAAAAGAAAAGTGCACAAAATGTAAAAATGAATTTTCGGTTTCAAAAGGTAAAATGAGAGAAAGAAAATAGTATTTGGTTCAAAGAAAATGAGAGCTAAAACCAAAAGTAAAATTGCACAAAATGCTTATGGTGCATTCGGCCAAAGAGGGATTTGTTTGGAGAGGAAGAAAAAAATATGCCAAAAGGTGCACAAATGCTAAAGTTGGCCAAATATCCCTCCCAAACCTCCTATCAACATTCGGCCACCCCCTAGCCACACATGCCGTCCACATACATGCACTAAAGGCCTTGGAAAAGTTTCCAAAACATCTTCCTTAAGCCAAGCCATATGTCCCCCCATCCTTCCATAACCTTAAGATTTCTTTCCCAAAGTACAAACTTTCC
The DNA here is from genome assembly GCA_005393395.2 of Gossypium australe. Taxonomy (NCBI): domain Eukaryota; kingdom Viridiplantae; phylum Streptophyta; class Magnoliopsida; order Malvales; family Malvaceae; genus Gossypium; species Gossypium australe. Next base: position 113,042,689 of record CM016619.1, read on the forward strand.
TAAACCAATATTCAACTTACCAAAAATTTGAAAGTCCAACCTTCCATAATTTGAACTTAGCCAACACTTAATGCTAGGATGTACAAAAAATAAAATCCTCAATATGCTTTCCATGCTACTCGAACCACTTCCCTCAAGCAACCTTTCAAGCTCCTTATCCACTATGCCACTAACTCCTCATGTGCTTTAATCTAACACTTAAATTAACTTAAGTGTCAAGCTCACTTAATCCACTTCACTAAATTTTCCATACTAAAAATTATTCTAGCTTAGCTAATATTTCCAAGCCTTCACACAAATATACTAAGCACACAATAACAATCATATCCAAGCTAACACAAGTAACAACATGATGCTCTAATATTTTTAGGATATTACAATACGCCCGTGTGCTCCAGTTGTGTGGAGCAGTCCAGGTCGTGTAGGGATCCAAATGCCCGTATGAGGGGTGGCACACGACCGTGTGACAGAGGCACATGCCCGTGTGGTACAGGGACATGACCGAGTGAACAGGCCGTGTAACTCACTGTCCAATTTTGATAAACTAAGTGCAGGGCAGACATGGCCATGTGAGGATCTCATATGCCCGTGTGCCCATCAGACATGGCCGTGTGTCCCGATACACACGCCCGTGTGGAATCTCTAGTCCCCAAATCAGTCACACGACCGTGTGTCCCAAAACACACACCCGTGTAGGATCCCTAATTTCCCCAAATCAGTCACACAGTCGTGCGGCCAGGCCGTGTGACCTTAAAACTCAAAATCCCTAATTCCCAAATCCACACGCCCGTGTGCCTAAAGGACACGAACGTGTGAAAATAAAAAAATCCTCAAAATAGGCCACACGGCCGTGTAGCCAAGCCGTGTGGCACCCAAAAGTGGTCGGAAACCCTAGTTTCCAAATCCACACGGCCGTGTGCCTCGGAACACGCCCGTGTGGCCATCGAAGAGGCTACGAAACCACCCCAATTCAATCCCGAAAACACTGATTTGGCCACCGTCCCTAACCTGTACCCTATCAACATATATCAGAAAGTGACGATTTCCCATCACTTCCATCAACTAAAAACCCCAAAACGAATGGGTTAGCATACGATCAAGTAAAGTCGAAAGCAAAGACTCATAGAACAAAATAAATAGATAAGAACTGTGGACAAGGTTCGAATCCCACACCTGTTTTGACGGCGAAGAAGATGACTGGGGAGCGAAGTTTCAGAATCCGCAGTTAAAATCGTATTCCAAAACTGAAACGAACAAAAGAGGGAAAACCCAAAAAAGGCAAAGGAAAAGAACGTGCAAAGTAAAATAGCAATTCCAAAAAAATAAAAATAAAAAATAAAAAGCGTATATATTAAATAACTAAATAGCTAGAATACTTTCTTTAAACCATGCAAAATAAAATGTTTCTAAAATTCACTCATAAGACTCGGACTCGGAACCTCAAGGTATGCCAAGACTCACACAACCACTAGACCAGCAGGCCCATTCTTGTCACTAAATTGTACAATTAAACACATATGTGCAATGTCTTCACTGTCCTTATACTCAAAGCTCCAAAATTCTAGGCCCAAAATTTGGGGCGTTACATTCATACTGATATAGATTCTTAAACTTGTGATCTTTTTGTTCCTTTTGTGGATGATTCTGATTTGCCTATTGCTCAAAGAAAGGGTGTCCGAACATGTACAAACCATCCTATTGAGAAATATGTGGCATATGGGAAATTACTGCCATTATATAAAGCATATATTTTAGCAATTGATAATATAAAGATACCAAGTTCAATTCAAGAAGCCTTAAAAAATCTAGCATGGAAGAAGGTTGTCGAGGAAGAAATCGGGGCTCTAAATAGTAATGGAACTTGGACTCTTACAGAGTTACTTTAAGGGAAGAAGTTAGTGGGTTGCAAGTGGATATTTGCAGTTAAGCATAAAGCAGATGAAAGTATCGAGAGGTTTAAAACCAGGCTGGTGGCAAAGGGCTTCACTTAGTCATATGGAATCAGTTATCAAGAAACCTTTGCGCCTGTTTCCAAGTTAAACACAGTTCAAGTATTGCTGTCACTAGCAGTAAACAAAGACTGGCCCTTGTACCAACTAGACATAAAAAATGTCTTTTTAAACAGAGATCTTGAAGAAGATGTTTACATGGAAATACATCCAGGTTAAGAAAACTCTTCAAGCAACCATCAAGTGTGCAAGCTGAAGAAATCATTGTATGGGCTAAAACAATCACCTCGTGCTTAGTTTGACAGGTTTTCCAAAATAATAGTAACAAACAAATACAATGAATGCCAGAAAGATCATTCCTTATTTTTGAAATCCTCATCAAAAGGTAGAATTGCTATTCTCATTATTTATGTCGATGTCATCATTCTAACTGGAGATGACTCTATCAAACTCAAAAGATTACTTGCTGCTGAATTTGAAATTAAAGATCTTAGCACTCTTAGATATTTCCTAGGCATGGAGGTTGCTCGATTTAAGGCAGGAATTGTTATATCCCAAAGAAAGTACATCTTATATTTGCTAAATGGAACTGTCATGCTTGGGTGTAAACCTACAGAGACGCCTATGGATCCCAACCTAAAGTTAAAGAAAAATGTGGAAAATGTACCAGTGGAGAAAGAGCAATATCAAAGACTAGTGGGAAAATTGATCTATCTCTGACATACAAGGCTAGACATTTCATTCTCAGTTAGTGTTGTTAGCCAGCATATGAATGATCCACATGAAGAACATTTAGAGGCTGTGAATTGGATTCTCAGATACCTAAAGATGACACTAAGCCATGGTTTACTCTTCAAAAAGTGTGAAAGTCGTGAGATATAAGTTTACACCGACGCAAGTTGGGCTAGAGAATTGAATGGAAGAAGATCAACAAGTGGTTACTGCTCATTTGTTTGGGGCAATCTTATTACATGGAGAAGCAAAAAGCAATCTATGGTGTCAAGAAGTAGTGTAGAATCAGAATATCGTACTCTTACTTTGGGCATTTTCGAAGGAATATGGATTCAGAGATTACTAAAAGAATTAAAAGTTGATTTTTAAGGACCAAATAAAATTACATAATGAAAGTCAATCTGTCATAAACGTTGCTAAAAATCTAGTTCATCACGACAGGACCAAGTATGTGGAAATTGACAGACATTTCATTTCAAAGATGGTCAACAATGAAATAGTCCAACTGAACTACATCCCTACTCAACAACTTGCTGACATTCTCACAAAAGCTCTTCTAAGAATCAACTTCGATGAATTCAACTCCAAGATGGGACTGTATAACATATACACCCCAGCTTGAGAGGGAGTGTAGAAAAGAGCTAAATTAGCTTGTACACATTAGGAATTTACGGATATGCTATAATTTGGTAGATTAGGATTTATTATTTAATTTCCTAAGACAAATAGGATCAGTCATTATTGGTTTCTAATTAGTTGCTTTCCTAGTTTATTAAGATTCCTAACTTTGTGTGATTGTCCCATTATCTTTTCTAAAATAATGGACTGAAATGTCAGTCATCCTAATATATAAGTTAAGTTGTATTTCCTTTATAAAAAGAAGAATTTTCCTGCATTAAATTCCTCAATCAAGAATAAAGCCAAATATGCAACCAACTCATTCATGACAACATTAAGCAATTAACCCAAAGCAAACACTTCCAAGCTATCAACCAATTGACCATTTCCAACACAAATGTATTTAATTACATACCATTAAAGACCATCAAGATACAAAATGACCAAAACTAGAATATCACAACTTTGGTACATGCCAAAACCAAACAAAAAGACTATTCACCACATTTGGGTTTGAGATTGTCGTTAGATGCTAAACCAGTGATAAAACTACTAGGTATCCAACTTGCGCACAAGAAAAACATACATACACTGAGTATAACTCATTGGTATTTCTATATTCAATATTAAGTTATAATATAAATTATGTAATGCATGACTTAACAACAAGATCCAATGCAAATTAATATTGGACAGTAGGGGTGACCGTTCGGTCGAATCGAATCAAATCCAATGAAAACTTTTTGAGTTATTCGAGTTGGCGAATCATATTCTATCATCCTAACTCGATTTGAAATTTTCTCGAATCGAGTCGAGTGAGATGGAATTCGATTCAAATCAAATTGAATCAAATCGAATATATTTGTTCGAGTTAAATTAAAAAAAATTAGGTCCTTGTAATCACTGCCACCCACCGTAATCAAATTTGTTATTAACTTTCATCCCATTATAATTTATTTGTTAATCTTTTATATACGGGTTAACTTCTTTGCTTGCTTAGTTGTTTCAATTATCTTCTGATTCTTGTCACTATATATTTTGAATTTAAAAAATATATTAAATGTAAAAAAAATTAATTTTTTAATAAAAATTATCTTAAAGATAAAATGTGAAATTAACACCAGTATAAAATTTTAACACGAATATTTTATGGCATCATTAATAATTCAATTTTAGCAAAAATTTATAAAGATTCAATATGATAAAACAATTCAATAATATAAATAGTACAAAATGTGAAATTTAATTTAATAATATAAGTAGTAGATGTAAATAAAATTATTATTATTTAGGTTTAGGATTTTTTTTTGGATGATTTTAATTTTTTTTATTTGGGGGTAAATGGTGAGAAGTAAAAGTTTATGGGGAAAATAAAAAGTTTTGGAGGTTGAGGGAGTAAAATTTGGGGGGGGAATAAATGGGAGGAGTAAAGGGAGGAAAAGTTTTGTGAGGAAAGTGAAGAGGTTTAGGAGTTTGGGGTAATAATGTAAATTATTATATTTTGATATTCGGTTTATTCGAATTATTCGAGTTATTCGAATTCGAAAACCAAACTTGATTCGAACTCAAAAATAAAAAAAAAATAATTTAAGTTGACTCGAATAATTCAAATAACTTTATTCGCTTAACTCGAAATTCAAAATTTTTTTTCTATTTTTTTAGTCGAATCGAGTTTTGCTCACCCAAATTGAAAAGCTACATATCATACATATCATAATGCACCATTTAATATTACAATTCGATTTACTATAATAATTCTATCTAACATAATTGTAACACATATACATTTCTCCTTATAACAATCAAAATAATTTTATCACATCAATATTATATACACATTTCCGAGCTTAACTCCAGTATCCTTTATTCAATTTCATTTATAATCAATGTCCCAAATCCATATCATTATTTCATCCATCATACTTATATACATATACGCAATTATATTTATATATCACATCTCAAAACAGATCCAATTTCATATTTATATTATTATACGGTATTTCCAAAAGTATTTATTTTAACCCTCATCGCAAATAATAAATTTGAATCAGATCAATTCAGCTCTTTTTATCATTTATAGCTTACCTTATGATCTTCCCATGTAATACAGTTCATAAATGCAACAAGTGAAGTTGTTCGGGTTATAGAAACACAAACCGTAAACTCCGAGCTATTTGTTGATGATCTTGTCTTTTCCTTTCTTTCTTAGGGATTTCGGGTCGACGTTAGCTACGTATTAAAACAAATATAATAAATTAACACTACATATCCCAATTCAAATCCAATTGTTAAATTATACAACTTTTGCATATTATTCAATTTAGTCCCCAAAATCGGGACTATAAAAAGTCACATTTAATCCCAAAACCTAATGTCGAATTTTCTAGACTCCCTATAGGACTTCATATTTCTCAATTACACCCCAAATTTTGAATTTTGCACAATTTAGTCATTATTGTACAAAATTATCAATTGATTTTACAAAATAGTCCTATTTCACATCTAACATTAAAATCTATCAAAATAACACCTTAAACTTCAAACATTCAACTAAGATAACATACTCAAATTTTAAAAATAACAAAAAGAACTGTAACAACCCGATTTAGGGGCTAGCTGGAACAGTGGTTTGGAACCACTAATCCGAGGTTAGAGAAAATTATTTTTCATGATATTTTATGAGTCGGAGTATGATTATATAAATACATGAAAATTTTGATATTTTAATTTTAGAGATTTCTTGCTTAATTGCGAAAAAGGACTAAATCGCATAAAGTGCGAAAGTTCCATTTTATAAGCTAAGGGTGCCAAATAGTTATAGAATGTTAATTGGAGGTCTTTAAAAGGCAATTAACCCCTTAAATGGAGGTTGACTGGCCATAGGGGGACAAGGAAGTCAAAATGGGTCAAAGTGGGTGTAGTTGGTGGATTAAATTGAGAAATAGAATAAAATAAAGAAAAAGAAGATATAATCTTTTTCTCTCTTCTTCACCACCGAAAATAGCAAGCAAAATAGGGGTTTTGAAAGCTCAAAAGTTCAGCAAACTCTTCTCCATTCAAGTAAGTGGTTTTAATGGTTTTTCTTGATGATAGTTGTACTTTTAGAACCCCTAGAGCTTAAGCTTTCTAAAGAGGAACTAATTTGTAATATGGTGAAAATTTTAGGGTTTTCCATCAGAGCTTGCATGTGATTTGCTGTATTTTTATGGAAGAAAATGAGTCTTAATTGTTAGATGAATAACTTTTGTGAAAGGTGTTGCCATGAAAACACCTAAATGAACCTTTTTGTAAATGTTGTAAAATTGGTAGTAAATGTGTGAAATGTTGGGTTTTGATGATAGCCATAAGAGAAATAAATGTTCACCTAGGCTCATTAAAGGTAGAAATTGGATTAGAATTGATTTCCGAGCCTAGGGGTAAAATGGTCATTTTGCCAAAGTGTAAGGGCAAAATAATAATTTTGCCAAAGCATGATTATTAAAATGCTTTTATTAATGTGATGATTGAAACGAGTTAATTTTCTATTATAGAGCAAGAAGAACCAAGAGTCAACCTCGACCGGGGAAAGAATAAAGTCTCGGACTAGATAGACGATCTAGCTTGTTTTGAAATTGAGGTAAGTTTGTATGTGATAAATTCAACATTTATGCTCGTATTGTTTGAGAATGTTTGACATTATATTGATGTACGATATTCTAAGAAATTGAAATGTTGAAGTCTCGGTTGGACTATAATGAATGTGAGTATAATATTATCGAGACATGAGATAGATAAGGTCCCGTATAAGACCATGTCGGGGACATGGCCTTGGCACCAAATTGAGATTCCGTATAAGACCATATCTGGGATATGGCTTCAGTATTGAATATGAGAATCGTATAAGACCATATCCGGGATATGGCATCGATACCTGAGGTGAGGTTCCGTATAAGACCATATCCGGGATATGGCATCGGTAATCAAAGGTAATCCCATGTAATACTGCATCTGGGATGTGTCATTGGCTTTGGGTTCATGATATTGGTAATGAATATACATCTTTGAGTGTCCCTAGTAAATTATGGGGATTAAATATTCTAGCAGTAATTATAGAATTGAGATTAGTATTTAAAGTTATGTGATTGAGTGAAAACATGTATGCGTGAGTAATTCACGAGGAACATTTACATTACGTGGCGTGGTAAGTGCTAAATAAGGGCAAATACTAGTAAGCTATGGTAAAGAGCCTATGACATTGTGTATGGTTATCTAATGTCATGGATGGGTATCTTTATGATTTTATTGTTGCTATTTAATTCCATGCAAACTTACTAAGCTTATTGCTTACCCCTCTCATCTCTCTCTTCCTTGTAGTATTGCCAAGATAGCTCGAGAAATCGCAGACGTCAGAGTTTGGAGATCACACTATTGACTACTATTTGGTATAGACCACTAGATTCATTTTGAGTGTGGCATGTATAGGACTTGGTATTTTTGTCATGTCATATTTGTAAGCCAAATGTGTTGGCTATTCTAGTTGTTCAATTTATTTTGTAAAAGGTCATGGGAGGTTGGCCTATACTTGATATGTCCATATATTCAATGAAGATGAATTTCATGAAGTGTATGTTTTTATGGATGTCTTGATTCTTTTTGAGCTCTTAGAGGTACCATATGGTCATCTTAAATATTGAATTGTTTTGGGTATAAGTGTGATTTCTTGCTAGGGTGGCAAATAGCTTGGTAGATAGCCATATAATTGTCCACAAGGGCAGAAACATGGGCGTGTGTCTAGGCCATGTGTGACACACGGTTAGCCCTATGGGCGTGGTGCTCGGCCGTGTGTCCCCTTGCATGCTAGAGTTGCAAGTCAGTATGCTCAGAAGTAAACAAACGGGCAAAGACACGGCCATGTGTCTCAATCGTGTGGGAGGCACGGCCAAGAACATGGGCTTGTGCCCAGGCCGTGTGAAGTCTGTACCTGAAGTTAGGAATTTAATTCGACACACGGTCTAAGGACATGGGCGTGTGCCTTGGCCATGTGACCATAGTGAGATGATGACGTCATAAACAGAATGCCAAGGTTTTGGCACACGGGCTAAGACACGGGCGTGTCGAGGCCATGTGAGGGACACGGGCTTGTGTCCGGCCGTGTGTATTAAGTTAGTGTCGACCACGGGTGAGGAGCACGGGCATGTCTCAAGGGCACACGGGCGTGTCCCTTGAACAACACGGGCTTGTGGCCCCTGTTTAGGCAAAAATTTTCTAAGTGCGTAAAAGTTTCCGACTAATTCCCGAAACCTTCCGGAAGTATGTTTAAGTCCTCGTAAGCATAGGATGAGTATGTTATGGGTTTGAATGGAGAGGTTTTAAGACAAAACAAAATTTTATAACCCGAAACATCATGTTTAAGCAAGTTGAGTTAGGTAATGCCTCGTATCCGATTTCTGCTTCAAACACGGGTAAGGGGTGTTACAAGTACAACATGGGTTAGCTAACTTGTAGTACTAGGATTCCAAAAACATAAAAATTACAAGAAAAAGACTTCGAAAGTTACTTTCGGTCGTGCTTTCCCCTTCTTATTGCTTTCGAAAGTTGAAGATGAAAAGAGAAAATAATATTTTCTCTTACCATCCACCAAGTTTTATCTTTCTTTAATTTTTTTATTATAAAAATTCATTTTATAAATTAATAAAAATAATGTTTAATAATATTCGGCCATCAATGTACTAATGGTATATTTATAATATAAATGCCTTAATGTACTAATGGTATATTTATAATATAAATGCCTTACCTTGAAATCTAATTATAATTCCTTCCGTAATTTACACTTTTAACTCTTTTACGATTTAGTCCTTACACTCTATTTTAAGCACTAATTAAACGAAATTACCTAACCGAAATTCAATTTCTTCTAATATAATTCGTAAATACTTAATAAAAAATATTTACATGTTCGATTTATGAAAATGGGGTCTCGAAACCTTAGTTTCTAAAACCACTAACTTTAAAACGATACACTTGTACTTTGTCTACTTTCCAAATAACCAAAATTATTAAACTAAGTTTCTGTTTAATATAGTAATACCCTCATAAATATTAATAACTAATATTTACTGACTTTATCATCGGGAAATGAAATTCCGAAACCATCATTTTCGGCACCATTGACTTTCGGGTTGTTACAGGATCGTAATACTTAAAGACAACTTATATTAGTAGACGAACCTAAACATGTTCTTAGTCTAATTGTAAATGAGCAAACTGATTGAAAGACTAATATTACATATATCAAAGTCCAATTGGGAGATGTTTTGTCTTGGTCACTAGAACGGATGACTCTCAGAAGACAGAGACATAAATGTGACCGACTAGATTGACAATACATCGGACTAGACCCAAGAAAAATAGATCTTGAATCTGTTTATGGGTTTATTTACTTGTGACGTTCATAGTATGACATATCTAAATCCTGAGTGGATGACGAATTATGTATGTGTGACTCATGCACTTTGAGTAAGTAAAATCCTAAGTTCAAATAGATAAGGAACCAAAAATTGGTGCGTTGGGTGTAAGACTTCTGCAGTATGTAGCATCATTCATAATAATGGAATTCATTGCCCGAGACATAGGTAAATGATATCCTCTTATTGGCATTACATGGTTGACGAAAACTAAACGTGGTCACGGTTCATTTATCTTTTTGATGAATAAGTTGATTACTATTTGATAGTAATTGGCTTTTTATGAATGAAATTGTAATGATTACCATGAGATAAAATAGGATTATATTGGGAGAACGAATATTATCCCAAAGATATTAAGAATATCCTATAAAGGTAACACATTTATGACAAGGTCATTGGACGAACATTGATTAAGTTGATTTCATAATGGTATACTGTCGGGGAGAGCTCAGTCACAATACTATCGTGGAATGACTTCATGACTAAATGAGTTTATAATTGATAGACAAAAAGCTAGAACTTAATTGTAAATCATTTGAGCCTCAATTGCATATTACCAATTGGTCTCTCTGCTAGCTCGTTGAAACCAGAAATGAATTGCATGATGAATCAAATGAACCAAAAATGGATAGAAATAACACTCGATTATTCATTATTCTATTTAATGACAAAAAGTGATCCAATAATATATGAAGATGCAATTAAAGATGTCAAATGGAAGAAGCCAATGGATGAAAAAATTGCAACAATAAGAAGAAATGACATATGAGAGTCAACAAGTCTACTAGAAGGACATAGTTCAATTAGAGTCAAATGGGTGTACAAGACGAAGACCAACAAAGAAGGAAAAGTGGAGAAATACAAAGTAAGACTAGTTGCAAAAGGCTACAAGTAAAAACATGGAGTGGACTATGATGAAGTATTTGCTCCGGTTGCCAGAATTGACACTATAAGGCTTTTCACGGCAATTGCAACAAAAATAAATGGAAGATTTATCAGATGGACATGAAGCCATAACTGTAACATCCCAAACCCGACCCAAACGCTACAACCGGATCTGGTATGTCACTTAAGGGATTTTACAAAACATGTCGCATTTTGGAAAACAATTACTAGGTTTAAACATTTATACCGAAAACTTAATAATTCATTAATTCATATAAAATAAAAAGTTATAAATTACCTTGGTGAATTTTAAACAAAAACTATAATTTCATACATGTCTTAACTTAATTTAAAACATAAAACTTAAAAGCCCAGTAATAAAGGCCCAACATAAAACCAAAACATAAATAATAGTCTACTGGCCCATGGCCTTATTACAAGGAAATTTAAAGCCCATTAATTGAAAATATTAAAAACAATATTCTAAATAAAGTCTTCTGCTGGAATAGAATACTCTCTCGCATGGCCACCTCGCGCTCCTCTCCAGCCCAGTCCGATGCTCTAGGTGCTACCTGAAATTGTTAAATAATAGGGTGAGTCGCGAGACTCAGTGTGCAACCCCCATACACCATTAGATTTGGGCCTTAACCCACAGATCAGAATATAAAACATAATATAAAAGATAACATACATAAAACCCAACCCAATCCTAGGTTTCCATCCGCTACACGCCACCCTTACCTGCCAGTCACACCATTGGGGATTTCTACAATCAACCCACACCGCTACACGCCATTGATGGCAGTCATGCTGCTCATCGTCAAAGCCACCAGAAATAGAGTTGTGACAGAGTCACCAGGCTGAAATGGCATAAGCCACCAGAAACAGAGTTGTGACGGAGTCACCGGGCTGAAATGGCATAAGCCACCAGAACAGATCACTTCCCCTTTTCATCAATCACCCAACCCCAAGCATACATAGGAATCGACATACAAAACATATCTTTTTAACAGAAACATTCACTGAAGAATGGCAGAAAACACTAACCTGATATTTAGCCTTTACCCTTCTCGGGTTTTCAAACGTTATGCCGGGATTTCGGCATTTAACAGAGTATAGCAGATTTATACTTATATATATATATATACATAATAGCATTCAATCTAATGGTGTGAGAAGTTACACACCTGATTAATTTCGATACCCTTGCTAGACCGATCTACAACTTTGCTCAAAAAGTCGGAAAGATGTGAAAATAGGGTCTCTCCTATATTCGGCCAAGGGTGAGTAAGTCCTGAATTTACACATTAAAACTAATAGATCTTCTTACCTTGAAATCTCGAAAGTAACACGATTCGAGTGCTACCGATCTATAACTCGAAGATCTATGCGATTGACTCCACTAAAGTTCCCTTCAGATTTCGGCACAAATAGGCACCACAGAAGTAATTCGGCAATCACAGGAGATGAGATCTAGGGATTTCGGCTTTTAGGAAAATCCTGAAAAAAGTATGAACAGGAGAAGGCTGATGTGTCTTTGGCTTTTAAAATACTTGAGTGAAGAGTTTCAGTTTCTGACAGGAAAAGAGAAGAAAGAAAGAAAACAAGGAAGAGACTTGAAGATTTCGGCTAGGAAGAAAAAGAATGGAAAGAGTTTCGGCTTTTGAATCAAAGTGAAGATGAGGGAATTGGCTTAGAGATTTCGGCTTTTGCAGAGAATGAAGAGGAAGATGGAACTTTAGGAGTTTTTGACTTTTACTCAAAGAAGAAGAGAAAAGAATGAGAGAAAAACCCAAATGCCGAAATTGAAGAAATATTCCCCCTATTTATAGAAATTTTGGCACTTACCTAACCTTGCAGATAAATCCTATCTTTTCTCATTTATCTTAATCTACTAGCTCATCTAAAAGAGACTTAATTATCTCTAACTCCTCCCTCCTTTATCAGCATATTATCCACATATTTTAATCATTAAAATCCCTAAATTTTAGCCTTTATCTGCTTATTATCCACATAAAATAAATTCCTAAATAATAGCCTTTATCTGCTTATTATCCACATATTTTAAACATTAAAACCCCTAAATTTTAGCCTTGTTGCCATCCATTCCACCTAATCCTAATGCCCAAAATTTAGCTAACTTAAATTAAAAGAATTGGGCTCCATGAAACTTAAATTTGGGCCCCTTACTCCTTGTGTGGCGTCACCTCCTAAGATTGGGCCACAAGCCCACTTTAGTATTTTAAACATAGATACTACCTTTTAAACCCTATAATGCCCAAACAGGTAATTTTAATCAAGGCCTCTGCCTAAGCCTGAGCCCAATTTGGACCCCTAACACTTAAATTAACACATTAAACATATCCACCCATTAAACGCATATGCCCAAAAATTCAGGATGTTACAATAATTCTTTAATAGCTACCTAGAAGAAGAAGTCTACAATAAACAACCACCTGGATATAGCAAATAATGACAGGAAGACAAAGTCTAGCACTTGAAAAAAGCTTTATATGGACTAAAGCAAGCCCTGGGAGCATGGAACATAAGAATAGATGAATACTTTAAAAGAACGGGTTCATGAAAAGCCCATACGAGTATGCCATATATACAGAGAAAAATGGAGTTGGTGACAGCATGATTGTGTGCTTATACGTGGATGATATGATTTTCACAGGAAACAATCCTAGTATGTTCAATGACTTAGCTATGACTAAAGAATTTGTAATACTTTCTTGGAGTCGAAGTGAGACAAATGAAAGATGAAATATTTATGTTTCAAAAGAAGTATGCAGAATAAATTTTAAGAAAATTCAGAATGAAAGATTGCAGGCTGACAGCCACGCCAGCATAACCAAGCATGCAATGAAGTGTTGATTTATCTAGAGAGTTGGTAAATCCAACGTTGTTTAAAAGAATCGTTGGAAGTTTAAGGTACTTGACTATCACGCGTCCAGACATCATGTACAAAATGGGAATAGTTAGTAGATGCATGGAAAAGCCAAAATAGGATCACTTGATTGCAACAAAGAGAATTTTGAGATATGTTAAAGGTACAATGGATCATGGTTTATTTTATACACACTCACAATGTCAAAATTGGTTGGTTATTCAGATAGTAATTATATGGTGGTGACTTGGATGATCGCAAAAGAACATCCGGATATTTATTCCATATTGGCTCCGTGACATTTTCATGGTCATTGGAAAAACAGCAAACAATAGCCCTCTCAACGTGTGAAGCAGAATACATGACTGTTGCAACATGCACGTGTCAAGCAATTTGGTTGAAGAATATTTTAAGTGAATTATCCATTATACAAGAAGGTCCAATCACAATTTATGTTGACAACAAGTTCACAATATCTCTTGCAAAGAATCCAATATCTCATAATCGAAGCAAGCATATTGATACAAAGTATCTTTTTATTTGAGAGTAAGTGAAGAATAAAAATATAAAGTTAACTTATTGCAAAATAGAAATAAATTGGCAAACATTTTACAAAGATATTGAAAGTGGACGTATTCCATAAATTCAAAGAAACACTTGAAATGAAAGCTTGATTTGAGGAGAATGTTGAAGTCAAACCAACTTCCAAAGTTAACAGAAAATTGAAGCCAAGAGTTGCTATACAAATTGGCCTGCAACTTTACAAAACGTGACTTGAAATTGATTGCAAAGTGGCAGTCTTATAATGACCTTACGATTAGCTAAGCAAAAGGATAAGCATTATCAATACATGCTTACCGAAAGTTTCATGATATACTTAGGATCTAGGAAGCACGGACACGGCTCATCCCTCCTCGTACCGGTGTCGTATCTGTGTCCGACACGGACACTCGTCGGACACGCCAGGATACGTACGGGACACGCCGAAATACATAAAAAAGAGTCAGACACGGTCACGAAACTAGTGTCTAAAGACGGACACGTGACAGATGCAGGAAAAGTATATGGTGGCTGACGGACGGCAGCTGAAACTTTGTTGAAACGGCTGGTCTCTGCAAGTGTTTTTGGTGGCTAGACCCCTTAAAACAAAAAAGTAATTTATCGGAAGAAGTGAGTAAAGAGTTCAAAACTTAAAAAACCCTAACTAGCACTAACTATTCAAAAAAGTCTGTTGGATTTGGACTTATTCTTAGGCCCAAAAGCTAAACCCATGGTGGGCAGTGGCCGAAAGACTGTTGTCTTTGCATGAATCTTTATTTCGTTATTTCATTTCGTCTCTGTAGATTATTAACAACTTAGAATTTTCTCCGTTTGTCATTTTTAATGCAAATATTGTTTGGATTTTCTATTGAAGGCTAAACTATTACTAAAATTCTCTACTTTACCGACTTCAAATTTAGATTTGATATGACATGAAATATTTTAACATAAATATATATATATATATAAAAACATTTTTTTATTGTCGTATCTTGCCGTATCCGTGTCCTCAATTTTTAAAAATTATCGTGTCCCCGTATCCATATCGTGTCGTACCCGTATTGCGTGTCCGTATCCATGCTTCATAGCTTAGGATAAGTAATCATTAAGGCGGTAAACTATGTATATTTCGTATATTAATGAATGTATGTGTGTGAGTGTTGAAAAAAAGAATTAAATAGCGTGAGTAAAAGAAGAAGAAAAGAAAAAAGTGTGTGTGAAAATAGAAAACTAGCAGCTAGAGGGAAAAAAATTGTATTTGTATTGTGAAATATTAGTGTATAATAAAGTTATTATTTCAGCTATTAATTCTCCATTACGCTTTCAGCAGAGTCGTCTTCATCATCAGTCGAGGTTGGATTGGCTAGCTTTAGTTCCTTTTCCAAACAACGCCACTGTCCTACAGCTTGGACTGTCTCCATATCCAGATTTAAACTTACCATTCTTTTTCTTTTGTTGCTGCTAGACGATGTTGTTCCATGTTTTTCATTGACAGAAGCTTCAAGTTGTTTACAGTGAAGTGGTCTCCTAGGGTCTTGATACCCTCCATTTGCTGACGGATAAGGCTCACGTCAGAAAGGCTTGGTGCTTCAATTAGATGAGTTTTATCTAGCATTTTTATCGCCTGGAATATCTTCGGGTTCATCTTCTGCGTTCCTTTTATGGGTTGTGAAGGAGTCAAGAAGTGCAGCATGAAGGTTCTCCTGATTTGTTTCTTCTGAAAATTGTTCTTCAATCGCCATATTTATATCATAATTTGCTATAGTGTCTCTAGTTGCAGGCTCCAATTACCCCACACACAAACTATGAAAGCGCGCGCAGACACACGCAATTTGAGGGCTAAATGTCTGCAGTACCATCAATGTATTTTACTTTATATATGTTATAGATTATAATTAACATTATAATCTGTACTATTAATTATTTAAGTCTTTGATTGAATTGGTGTCATGAGTCATGAACCAATTTGATTAGTGAAATTACAAAAATGTTTTTTTGTAATTAAAATAAGTTATATTATTTGAGAGTATTTTTGTCTTTTATTAAAAAAAAACTATATATAATGAGATTGAATCCATGATGTCGAAACCTTTTTGAAATCGACATTTTATTTTAAAAAACGAAAAATAAGGATCATGTCCCGTAAGTTAGGGTACAACGCCTTAAATCCTTGAAAACGAGAACAAACGCTAAAATCTCTTCTTTTTTAAAATTATATATTCGACTATCTCGATTTTAGAAAGAAGTCATGTTCCGTAAGTTAGGAATACAACTCTTTTTAATTCCAAAAAGTAATGAATGTCGTTTTGATTTAAAAAAAAATATTCATTGTGCAAAAAAACGAACATGAGGCTTAAAGTGATATGCATTTAATTTATTTGGACTTGGTATGAAAACAGAAAACATGTTTAAATGTAGCGTATGACGTAATGGTAATGAAGTAATGTGAAGTAGTTATATGGGTAGGACATTTATTTTAGAACGATAAATAATGAGTAAATGGACAAATACTATGGCAATAATAATGTGAATGTAGCAATAATAAGAAAATCAATTTATGACATCACAACATAATGAATAAAGTAACTTAAAATAAAAATGAAAATGAAAGGTGCTTAATGAATATAAGTGGTATCCAATTTTAAATATTTTAAAAAGAGAATAATTAATTAATGAATAGATAAAACAAATAACATTGAATTGAGGTATTTAAAAAAGGTAAAAGAATAAATAAATTGATAAATCGATAAAAAAATATAAATAATTGAATTTAAATGTTTTAAAAGTAAAAGAATAAATAAGTGAATAAATAGATAAAACAAATATAAACAGTATTAAATTTAAGCATTTAAAAAAAGTAAAAGAATAATGGATAAATAAGTAAATAGATAAAATAAATGTACATAATATTAAATAAATATTTTAAAAGAAAAAGGAAGATAAATAAATAAATTGATAAAAAATATAAATAATATTATATTTAAATATTTAAAAGATAAAAGGATAATGAAAAAAATAACTATAATAATATTAAATTTAGGTATTTTAAAAAATAAAAAATAAAAAATATATAAAACAAATATAAATAATATTAACTTTAGGCATTTAAAAAGTGAAGAATAATAAATAAATTAATATACAAATAATGAAATTAATCGAACAAATGACTGAATTGAAATCAAAACAAAATTAAAGGCGCAGATCATAATAAATAAAATCGAATGGGACTGAAATTGAACGCGCGTAAAAGAGGAGGGACTAACTAGAAAATTATTCCCTTTCCCCAAAATGACGTCGTTCTCCAGTGGATTAAGATGAAATAAAATAAGATTATAAGGGTAAAATTAAAAAGAAAAAAAACGAAATAGGACTAAATTGCAACAGGCCATAAAAGCGGAAGGATCAGGGTCGCAAATAAACCATTGCTGCAAAAACACGCTGATCCTAAAACGGGTTGGGTCTGTCTTTGGGTCACGCCCCAAAACTACGTCGTTTTGGGGAATTCTAGATTAGCCCAAAACGATGTCGTTTTGGCACCCTATATAAGTAAAAAAACTTTTTAAAAAAATCATTTTAGCCCACTTTTTTTTAGAAAAATAACTTCCTGAAACCTCTTTTTTTTTCTCTCCAAGCCCTCCCCACTCTGGCCTTGGCTCTGGCGAGTCTCCACCGCGCCAGTCACCGGCGACGGCGCCCAGTCCACGGTGGTCGAAAAATCACCCAAACCCTATTTTTTTTTTTTTGCGTAAAACCCCTTTTTGGACTTGAAATCGCCAAAAAATAAAGCCAAAATAAAAAAAAAATGCAAAAACCCCTCGACTTCTGCCGTGGCCTTTGGCCGAATCCCAAGGGATCCGACGACCTCGCGAACCAATGGTGGCTTCAACGATGGAACAATAGGTGAAAAAGTTCCTTTTTTTGTTTTTATGTTTTATTTACAAAATAAAAAAAAAACTAAAATACATAAAAGAAAAAAAATCACCTTTTTTCAACTTTGAGTTCTTTTTTTATTATTAATATTGTCTTTGTAAAATATTACATTGATGGTGGTGACTTTTATAGCCGCTTTATAATATTATTTTGATTTTTCTTTTCTGTTTCACTATTATTTCTTTGTCCTTGCTGCTGCTTCTGTGTTTTCCGTTTTTGCAGGCATTGGCGAGGTCAACGGAAGGGAGAGAAGAGGCTCCTTTTCCGTTTCGGTGCAAGGTGACAGGCCTCGGGTGGCACGTGGAGCGGCTGCACAACGCACAAAGGAGGCTAGGGTTTTTTTATTGAAAATTTGTTTAGGTTGTGGGCCATTTGGGCTTTGGGGTTTTATATTATTTTGGGTTGTTTTGTCTGATATTGTAAATGGGCAAGACTTTTTTTATTTATTTTTTATTTGGTTTGGTTTGTTTGGTTTGGGCCCGGGAAAAATTGGGCTTCTACAGCTGTCCCTCTTTGCTCGTTATCGTGTAATGAGAATGGAGCAAAAACTTTTAATAAGGACCAATTTTGTCCGGTCTCGCCGAATCTCGACCTTTTTGGTGCTCCTTTTTTCAAGTGTCTTCATTCTAAACCACTGCAACTTCAGAGGTATAGAGTTTGTCGCTTCAATCTGCTCTACTGCAACTTCAGAGGTATAGGGTTTATAGCTTTAATCTTTTCTACTGCAACTTTAGAGAGATAAGATTTGTTATTTTCAATCTGCTTCACTACAACTTCAGGGAGATAAGACTTATAACTTCAAGCTGCTCCACTGCAACTTCAGGGAGATAAGGTTTATAGCTTTAATCTGTTCTACTGCAACTTTAGAGAGATAAGATTTGTTATTTTCAATCTGCTTCACTACAACTTCAGGGAGATAAGACTTATAACTTCAACCTGCTCCACTGCAACTTCAGGGAGATAAGGTTTATAGCTTTAATCTACTCTACTGCAACTTCAAAGAGATAAGATTTTCTATCTTCAATCTGCTCCACTGCAACTTCATGGAGATAAGATTTGTAATTTGTAGCTTTAATCTGTTCCACTACAACTTCAGGGAAATAAGATTCGCTATCTTCAGTCTACTCCACTGCAACTTCAGGGAGATAAGACTTGTAACTTCAACCTGCTCCACTGCAACTTTAGGGAGATAAGGTTTATAACTTTAATCTGCTTTACTGCAACTTCAGAGAGATAAGATTTGCTATTTTCGATCTACTCCACTACAACTTTAGGGAGATAAGATCTGTAACTTCAACTTGCTTCACTGCAACTTCAGGGAGATAAGATTTGTAATGCTCCACTGCAACTTCAGGGAGATAAGATTCTCCATTATAACTTCAATCCGTCCCACTGCAACTTCAGGGGTGTAGGATTTATGGTTTCTCTGATCTTGTTACACCATTCTCTGGAGAACGTGACCTGTAGAATCCATTTCATGGGCCTATTTATGCCTAGTGATTAAGATGTCATGATCAGGATGAATCAAATGCTCCTAACTAGATATGTATGAATGACGTTTGCATGAATGTAGAATGTCATTTTTTTCAAGAACGATCCCCCTTTTAATGCTTAGATTGACATTGCTCATTGTTTATCAAGGTTCTATCACTGACGCATTACCCTGCCTTCTTGTTCAGCTGGTATCTTTGACAGAAAACCCAAGGAAATGATCACAATTTAAACTATCCGTTCCTAAACCTTTCCAACTCTTAGATTTGGTTAGTTCTGACCAGTGCTCCTGTTTCATGTCCTTGTATTGTTTAGAAAACCTTTATGAGCAATATGCAAAACTCCTTTTACTTGAATATTATTAGTCCATTGAACATTATTTCAATAAAAATTCTTGAAAAAGATTGTAACAATGGATAATGTTGAAATTTATTGGAGCAAAGCTCGAAATGAATAAATTAATCAAAGATAGCAAACATTGATAAAATACAAAATGAATAAGATGAAAATAAGTACCCCAAATATCATAGCATGAGCTTCTTCGCATTAACTTCCCGAGGACCCTTTTGAACTTAATATGTGTTTCGGAGATTCAAAATACTTTGTTGATTCCCCAAGACGTAGCATCCCTCTTCCTTGTTAATTTAGGGATAACAAGACTACTACATGCCCCTTCTTTGATCAAAATTTGTAGTCCTTTTCTTGGGTTTTCAATTCAAAACCCCTTTGGTCTCAATGCGCCCTTTGCGGATTTTCGCCTTGGCCTCTCCTTCTTTTTTAGGTGAAGTACTTTTTGACTGAATCTGAATTCATAGGATTAGGCAAGTTTTTTTCCATCCATCTCAGTCAAAATCAGCGCTCCTCCAGAAAAGGCCTTCTTTACCACATAAGGTCCTTCCCAGTTTGGCATCCACTTTCCTCTGAAGTCCTTTTGTATGGGAATGATCTTTTTCAATACCAGGTCCCCCTCATGGAATTCTCTAGGACGAACCTTTTTTTTGTAAACTCACATCATTCACTTTTGGTACATCTTACCATGACAGATGGCTTTCAACATTTTCTCTTCAATAAAGTTTAGTTGATCATATCGGGATTGGATCCGTTCTGCTTCATCCAACTTAAATTCTGCCAAAACTCGGAGAGAAGGAATCTCGACTTCAATGGGTAAAACTGCCTTCATTCCATAAACAAAAGAAAAAGGCATTGCCTCGGTGGAGGTCTTGACAGACGTTCGATAAGCATATAGAGCAAATGGTAACTTCTCATGCCAATCTTTATAGGTCTCACCTACGATCTTGATATTTTTATTGGCTGCCTCCACCACACCATTCATTTTTTGGTGATATGGTGATGAGTTATGGTGTTTGATCTTGAATTGACTATAGACCTTCACTATCGTACTGTTGTTCAAGTTCAATGCATTGTCAGAAATGATCCTTTGTGGAATTCCATACCGACATATGGTTTCTTTTTTCAAGAATTTGCTAACTGCCGACTTCATGACATTGGCGTAAGAAGTGGCTTCTACCCACTTGGTGAAGTAATCGATGACCACAAAGATAAATTGATGCCTATTAGAAGCTTTTGGTGATATCAACCCAAGGACATCCATGCCCAACATAGAGAAAGGCCATAGAGAAGTCATGACATGAAGAGGTGAAGGAGGCACATGAATTTTGTCTCTATAAATTTGGCACTTATGACATCTCTTGGCATAATTAATTAATACAATCCCCTTCCATGGTGGACCAATAATACCCGAATCTCATGATTTGCCTGGCCATTGTAAAACCATTAGCATATGTTCCACAAACACCTTCATGGACTTCTTCCAAGATTTTCTTATTCTCAACAGCGTCTACACATTTTAGTAGCACCTGATCCTTTCTTTTTTATATAGGATCTCCCCATCTAAGACATAGTCACTGGCCAATCTTCTCAACGTCCTTTTTTCATTCTCAGTTGCTTGGTCAGAGTATTCACGATTCTTCACATATCCCAGTATATCGTGGTACCAAGGGTGATCATCTTTTTCTTTTTCTTCTTCGATGTTGTAACAATGAGTCGGAGGCTTATAAATACTTATCTGGATAGGTTTTACATCCTCTTATTTGTTCACTTTGACCATGGAAGCTAAGGTAGCCAAAGCCTTAGCCATTTGATTTTCGTCTCGTGGAAGGTAATAGAAGGTGATTTCATCAAATTATTTAATTAATTCAAGAGCCAGCCTTCGATAATCGATTAACTTGGGATATCTTGTCTCCTATTCACCTTTGAGTTGATAGATTACTAGCGCAGAATCCCTATATATCTCTAGCATTTTGATTTTGCGTTCTATGGCTGCACGGATACCCATAATGCATGCTTCGTATTCTACCATATTATTTATGCAATTGAAATCTAATTTGATAGTAAATGGATAATGATATCCATTGGGGGATACTAGAACTGCCCCGATTCTGTTACCCATAGCGTTTGAGGCTCCATCGAAGTTTATCTTCCAATGATGACCTTCTTAAGAGTCTTCTTCAGTGGTTGCCACACACATTATATCTTCATTCGAGAAATCAAAGTTCAAAGGTTCGTAATTTTCTAAAGATCTACTGGCCAGAAAATCTACTATTGCGTTCCTTTTTATAGCCTTCTGGTTCACATAGACTATATCAAATTTGGAAAGTAGAATTTGCCACCAGGCCATTCTTCCATTTAAAGTAATCGATTCCATCATGTACTTTAGAGGATCCAATTTTGAGATGAGCCAAGTTATGTGGTATAACATGTACTGTCTCAGTCTTCGGGTTGTCCAGATCAAGACGCAACATAACTTCTCGATTGACGAATATCTTGTCTCATATTCAGTGAATTTCTTATTGAGATAGTATATCGCTCTTTCTTTTCTTCCTGTCTTATCATGTTGACCAAGCATGCATCCCATGGAATTCTCGAATACTGCCAAGTACAGTATCAACGGCCTATCTGGGCTGAGAGGCATCAGCACTGGGGCATTAGACAGGTAATGTTTGACCTTGTCGAAAGTCTTCTGGCACTTTCATCCTAAACACCTGGGTTGTGTTTCTTAAGGAGACGGAATATGGGGTCGCATTTCTCAGTTAGTTGTGAAATGAACTGGGCGATATAATTTAGTTTTCCTAGGAAACCCCGAACTTCTTTTTGAGTGCGTGGCGGAGGAAACTCCTGTGTAGCCTTAACTTTATCTGGGTCGATCTTGATTCCCTTTTAACTGACTACAAATCCTAACAATTTTCTCGACCTAGCCCCGAAAGTACATTTTGCTGGATTGAGCTTCAGCTGGAATTTTCTCAATTTCAAGAACAATTTCCTCAAGACTTGTACATGCTTCTTCTCTGTTCGGGACTTTGCGATCATATCATCAACATAAACTTCGATTTCTTTGTACATCATATCATGAAACAAGGTTACCATGGCTTTTTGGTATATTGCTCCTGCGTTTTTCAGTCCAAATGGCATAACTTTGTAGCAAAATGTTCCCCACATGGTTACGAATATGGTTTTCTCCATATCTTCAGGATGCATCTTTATCTGGTTGTGTTGTATCCAGAGAAACCATCCATGAAGGAGAACAGTCAGTAATCTGCTGTGTTGTCCACTAAAGTGTCGATATGAGGCAATGAGAAATTATCTTTCGAGCTAGCTTTGTTTAAATCCCTATAGTCTACGAATATTCGTATTTTCCATCTTTTTTATGGACGGGGACGATATTAGCTACCCATTCTGAGTATTTAACCACTTGTAAGAAACCAGCATCGAATTGCTTATTGACTTCCTCTTTTATTTTTAGCAAAACGTCGGGCCTCATCCTTCGGAGCTTCTGTTGAACTAACTTACACTCTTTCCTTATGGGGAGCCGATGTACCACGATATCAGTACTTAACCCGGGTATGTCTTGATATGACCATGCAAAGACATCATTGAATTCTTGGAGTAACTCAACGAGGTCCTGCTTTGTCTCTACGGTAATGCAAGCTCCAATCTTCACCTCTTTTTCCTCTCCTAAGCTCACAATTTCCACTTACTCTTTGTAAGGCAGGATTTGTTTCTCATCTTGTTATACCATCCTTAACAAATCAGGAGATAGGTTACAGTCTCGATCATCTTCAAAATCCTAAGAATCCTCTACACACATATCTTGCTCAAAATGAGACTTTGAGTCAGTAACAGCATCACTCATATAATTAATATCTTGAGACCTGTTATAGGGATGAAGGAAAATCCAAAGAACAAAATAATCTAAGAATAATTATCTGTATGGTTTGGTTATGAATGAAATGGAAAGAATAAAAGAGTATTTGCTCAAGATGATAAACAAAGATGCATTTTATTGAAATAAAGATGTTGGACATAAGCCTATTTAAAAAAAATGATTCTTATTGCTCCTAGGCTTAGAGTAATAAGTGTGTTTTGAACATTACTCTGAATTAGCTCTAAAAACTATAGGAATCTCTTCTACAGTCCAATTGTTTAGAACACTTCCAGGCACACAAGGGCAGATGCCTAATAAACTTTCTCCCCCAATTCCTTATTCGGATATGGTGTTGATGTTCAGATTTCCCAACATTTTTTTTGGTCGTGAAATGATAACTACTGGGTGGTCGACTTTATAGACCTTCTCTGTTGACCCTTCTTCTGAGGGGCACACATCTTCTTCTCTCGAGACTTTGGCATATTCAAAGAATTCTAGCTCCTTATTATCCATCAGATTTTGTACTAGGTTCTTGAATTCAACGCACTCCTAGTTTGAATTCAACTCATAGTAGTTCCTCATCCTTTCGGGTCTCTTCTCTGAATCCTGTTTGATTAATCATCCTTCTACCAACTTTTTCCAAACCCATCCCAGTTACTTCTACCACATCAATTTTGGTTCTTTTACCTCCACTCTCAATTATCGCGTTTACCGCTTTATCGGAATGACTGGGTAGCGAATTTTCTTCCACATTAGGTCCTGATAGATCATCGAACTTTACAATGCCCATCTTGGTGAACCTTTCAATTAACTTTTTAAAAGCGGTGCAGTTCTCGATTGAATGTCCCGTGATTCCTGCGTGGTACTCGTATTGAGCATTCACGTCGTACCATTTGGGGAATGAAGGTTGCATAGGTTTCAAGTAGAAATAGGATACCACATGTGCATCAAACAGACTCTGATACAGCTCCATATATGTCATCGGGATGGGTGTGAACTGGAGCCTTTCTCTATTTATCCTTAGATTGGATTTTTGCCTTGGGGGCCCTGATGGCTAGTAATTATTGTCCTTGGTGGGCCTACAGTGATTGGTTTTGAATAAACCTTATTTTATATGCTTGCATTATTCACCTCATTTTCTTTCTTCCTTGGGGCTGATCTTTTAGCGTTTTTCCCCGCATTTATCTTACCACTTCTCACTGCATTTTTAATCATTTCACCGGACATTACTATATCCGAGAAGCTCTTAGTAGCGCTTCCCAACTTATGGTTAATAACGAGGCTTTTAAAGTATTGATGAAAAGTATTGTGGTTTCTTTCTCTAGAAGAGGTGGCTGGATTTGCATTGCCACTTCTCTCTATCTTTGGGCATATTTCCTGAAGCTCTCATTTTGCTTCTTCTTCATATTTTGCAACATGATTCTGTCGGGTGTCATATCTATCACATGACTATATTGCTTCATAAAAGCTTGTGCCAAGTTTTTCCATGAATTGATTTTGGCATGGCTCAGTTGGTTGTACCATTTAGCTGCTAACCCGATCAGACTGTCCTGAAAGCAGTGGATTAACAGTTGATCATTATTGACGTATCCTATCATCCTTCGACAGAACATAGTGATGTGAGCTTCAGGACAACTAGCCCCATTATACTTTTCAAACTCTGGAGTTTTGAACTTCGGTAGGAGCACTAAATTGGGGACCAAACTCAGATCCTTAGCATCAACTCCGCAGTGGTAATCAGCATTTTCCATTGCTCTAAATTTTTCTTCTAACCATCTACATCGATCATCAAGTTGCTTTGGTAGTTCCACTCTTGCTTTTTCTATTTCTATCGTATCAACTAGATCAGGAACAACGGGATTGGTTGGATTATCCCCCGGATTGGAGCCTGAACCCTTTGGGTAGTTTGTTGGTGCCGAGGTACCGACTTGATACTGTTGGGCTCTAAAGTAACGGGTACTCTTCATGGGTACGCTTCTGGTTGTACCTGGGCATTTATCGGGGTAAAACCCGGGGGTAAATAGGATCATCATTATCATCCCCTGAGTTGACCACAGTGCTCTTCCCTTTTTCAAGTCCTTCAGCCAGCAACTGCGTCAATTGGCTCATCATACTTCTTCGGGATCCTTGTATCTGATCCCTCATGTCTTGTTGTACTTTTGCTAACTATTCTTGCAGCTGCGCTTGCAACTGATCTTGCATATCTTTTTGAATCTGTTCTAACCTTTCCAATTTTTAGTCCATTACTTTGGTTTTGGCGCAAGTATTGTAACGATATTCGGCTGGTTGGCTTTTGTTGGTTTCCAAATTAACTAAAATAATTTCCTTTAATTAGGGTCTTTTTGTGAAATCTAATGCATATGATGCAATGTAATGCAAATGCATGAAATGAATGCAAAAAGAGGCATTGACTCTGATTCAATTCTATTAGAACAACTTTACTAGAAAACAAATTTCTTTACATAAAACGAATTACATATACGGCTTTGCCCTACACTCAAAACCTTAACCTTCCTAAGAAGCCAAGCTAACTCCTGACCTCGATCTGATTTTGATTCATACTTCAAGCTTAGCACGTCAGCTTGAACTGCTAGGGTTTGTAAATAATCGGCCACCTCTCGTACTTGAGCCACAACTTTACCCATAACATGATTTCTTTCCGTAACCTGACCTTGAGAACGGTGGAGTTGCTCTTTCCAATGCTCATTGTTTGCTTCAAGGAGCTCAACTCAGAGTTCACAATTTTCTAATGCGATCTCAAACTCTTCTATTTTTCTCTTCAGCTCTTCAATCTTGTTTAGGCTCGCCTTTAGCTCAACGGTGGAGTTGCGACTACGATACTGATGAAGGGACTTTTCTAGTTCTACTACCCTAGCTTTTAATCCGACCTTTTCATTTTGGCTTTCCAATAGGTCTCTTTCTTGGAATTTCCTTTCCCATCGATTGACTTTAATATTGGAATTTTCTTTCCCATCAATCGGCTTTAATCTTTTTTTCTTTAATCTCTTGTCGCCATTGTTCTGATGTTTTTCCCAGCCTGGCAGTCCTCATCAACAAGCGCAGCTTCTTGTAGTTCGTTTTTAAACTGTCTAAATCTTTCTCGGCCTTGTTTTTTCTTTTTCTCAGTTTATCAACCTCTAGCTTCTAGACGTGAACATCTAGTCGTAATTGCATCTTTTCCTCTTCCAATTGTTCTATATTCTTTCCTAGGTTTGAATTCTTTTTTTTTCAAAATCTCGCTTTATGATCTCTAGCTCAGATGGGATCACTTGCAGGTATTCCTCCTTTGGTCGAGTGCCTTCTTGACTTGGCCCAGTGATGTTGTCATTAACTTTTTTACCCCACTACCCATATCTCTTTCAATTCTTGGAGATTGTTCTGGGTCACGCTGATATGAATGAAGTCCCACAATTCTGATACGTACCCCTCCGTCAAACTATCACCTTTCTCTAGTTGCGTATTCTCGGACCATATTTGGACAGCCGCATTATCTTCCAATTTATCAAGAAATTCGTTCTCTATGGCAAGCTCTCTATTTAGTAACTGAATGTGAATCAACACCTTTTTTATGATGAAAATGTCATGCAA
The DNA here is from genome assembly GCA_005393395.2 of Gossypium australe. Taxonomy (NCBI): domain Eukaryota; kingdom Viridiplantae; phylum Streptophyta; class Magnoliopsida; order Malvales; family Malvaceae; genus Gossypium; species Gossypium australe. The sequence continues at coordinate 113,069,986 of CM016619.1, forward strand.
TCACAGTCAAAGCAAAACAAAACAAGTCAGTACATCTTATACAAAGCTAAAATTTAAAGCAAGCAAGAAATAATAAATAAAGCACCTATTTGGGTGACCACTAGGGGTTTTGGTGCGGTTCTACCTAGGGTAAGCTCTTAGGGCTCACTATATGCAGTTCGGTTCTAAAGAAAGGGTACCTAAACCGGCAGATTCCTCAATCCTCACCCATTATAGGCTCATACGGACCGAGTTCAGTTCAGGGGAATACATTTCCCTATGGCTATACGAAGATGAAAATCTCACGAAGACATAGGTACGGATGTATCCCGAAAGCGATCCACTATCCTATACGGAGGTGAAGACCTCATGAAGGAATAGTTTCTCACTCCTACTTAAAAAGGTATAACCAATCGGTTATGAAATGCAATATGCGAAAATATATTCAAAGATTCGAACTAATAAAGCGAATATAATAACATGATGCAGATTATAAAAAATGAAATGCAACGAAAGGATCGTAAATTTAAACTAAGTTATTGATTTTCAACAAAAAGACAGGAAATAATCAACTCGTGGCTTGACTCTCTTATTTAGTCCCCAGTGGAGTCGCCAAGCTGTCGAAACCTTTTTTAAATCGACCTTTTATTTTATAAAACGAAAAATGGGAGTCGCCACCAATCCTTTTTTATGAGGTGTGATCGGATCACCTCGTAATTTGATTATTTTAGTAAAAGATTTGATTTATCAAAATAATAATTTTCAGTCTACAAAAATCTAGAAAATGGGTTCGGGAGTCTATTACGCATGAGGAATGATTAGCACCCTCGTTACGCCCAAAATTGGTACCTAATTGATTACTTGATGTCTTTAGTGTCGAGAATTGAAAATTTGAAGAGAATTTAAAATACGACCCCTTTTTGTATTAAGACGTTAACTAAATTAGTTTTCACGAAAAGGGGCTTATTTCAAGTTAATCGAGAAGAAATGATCATGTCCTGTAAATTAGGGCACAACGCCTTAAATCCTTGAAAACGAGAACAAACGCTAAAATCTCTCTTTTTTTTAAAGTAGATATTCGACTATCTCGGTTTTAGAAAGAAGTCATATTCCGTAAGCTAGGAATACAACTCTTTTTAATTCCAAAAAATAATGAATGTCGTTTTGATTTAAAAAAATTTTTATTCATTGTGCAAAAAAAAAACGAACATGAGGCTTAAAGTGATATGCATTTAATTTATTTGAGCTTGGTATGAAAACGAAAAACATGTTTAAATGTAGTGTATGATGTAATGGTAATGAAGTAATGTGAAGTAGTTGTATGGGTAGGACATTTATATTAGAATGATAAATAACGAGCAAATGGACAAATACTATGGCAATAATAATGTGAATATAGCAATAATAAGAAAATCAATTTATGACATCAAAATATAATGAATAAATAACTTAAAATAAAAATGAAAATGAAAGGTGCTTAATGAATATAAGTGGTATCCAATTTTAAATATTTTAAAAAGAGAATAATCAGTTAATGACATTAAATTGAAGTATTTAAAAAAGGTAAAAGAATAAATAAATTGATAAATCAATAACAAACAAATATAAATAATTGAATTTAAATGTTTTAAAAGTAAAATAATAAATAAGTGAATAAATAGATAAAACAAATATAAACAGTATTAAATTTAAAAAAAGTAAAGGAATAATAGATAAATAAGTAAATAGATAAAATAAATGTACATAATATTAAATAAATATTTTAAAATTAAAAGAAAGATAAATAAATAAATTGATAAATAATATAAATAATATTATATTTAAATATTTAAAAGATAAAAGGATAATGAAAAAAATATAACTATAATAATATTAAATTTAGGTATTTTAAAAAATAAAGAATAATAAATATATAAAACAAATATAAATTATATTAACTTTAGGTATTTAAAAAGTGAAGAATAATAAATAAATTAATATATAAATAATGAAATTAATTGAACAAAGGACTGAATGGAAATCAAAACAAAATTAAAGGCGCAGATCATAATAAATAAAATCGAATGGGGACTGAAATTGAACACACGTAAAAGAGGAGGGACTAACTAGAAAATTATTCCCTGTCCCCAAAATGACGTCGTTCTCTAGGGGACTAAGATGAAATAAAATAAGATTATAAGGGTAAAATTAAAAAGAAAAAAATGAAATAGGACTAAATTGCAACGGGTCACAAAAGCGGAAGGACCAGGGTCGCAAATAGACCACTGCTGCAAAAACACGCGGATCCTAGAATGGATAGGGTCGGTCTTCGGGTCGTGCCCCAAAACTACGTCGTTTTGGGGCATTCCATATTAGCTCAAAACGGTGTCGTTTTGGCACCCTATATAAGTAAAAAACTTTCAAAAAAAATATCATTTAGCCCACTTTTTTTTTAAAAAAAACACTTCCTGAAACCTCTTTTTTTTCTCTCGAAGCCCTCCCCACTCCGGCCTTGGCTCCGACGAGTCTCCACCGCGACGGCGCCGCCATCCACGGTGGTCGAAAAATCTCTCAAACCCCATTTTTTTTTAATTTTTTTTGCGTAAAACCCCTTTTTGGACTTGAAATCGCCAAAAAATAAAGCCAAAATAAAAAAAATACAAAAACCCCTCGACTTCCGCCGTCCTCTGCCGCGGCCTTTGGCCGAATCCCAAAGGATTCGACGACCTCGCGAACTGACAGTGGCTTCAACGATGGAATAACAGGTGAAAAAGTTCCTTTTTTGTTTTTATGTTTTATTTACAAAATAAAAAAACTAAAATACATAAAAGCAAAAAAATCACATTTTTTCAACTTTGAGTTCTTTTTTTTTATTAATATTGTCTCTGTAAAATATTACATTGATGGTGGTGGCTTTTATAGCCGTTTTATAATATTATTTTGCTTTTTCTTTTCTGTTTCACTATTGTTTCTTTGTCCTTGCTGCTACTTTTGTGTTTTCCTTTTTTGCAGGCATTGGAGAGGTCAACGGAGGGGAGAGAAGAGGCTCTTTTGCCGTTTTGGTGCAAGGCGGCAAACCTCAGGCGGCGTGCGCGCTGCGGAGGCACGTGGAGCTGCGGCACGATGCACAAGAGAGGCTAAGGTTTTTTTTTACTGAAAATTTGTTTAGGTTGTGGGCCATTTGGGCTTTAGGGTTTTGTATTATTTTATGTTGTTTTGTCTGATATTGTAAATGGGCAGGACTGTTTATTTATTTATTTTTTATTTGGTTTAGTTTGGGCCCGGGTAAAATTGGGCTTCAACTCATGAAATTTACATCAACTTTACCGCTGAACTAAAATTTTATTTTACATTTTAATTGTATTATTCATATTTTATCATCTTCATTAATTGTATATATTGATAATGTCGTTCATTGAAACAATGTCACAAGTACTAACTCACGATCAATAATGTACAATACCATGATAAACAATTGTAGTGCATAATATGATGTATTTACGTGTTTAAATTTATTTTACTTATAATTCAGTTTAAAAGAGACTTCAATATTAAAATAGAAAGAAGAAAGAAAAACTAAACCCAATAAAGAGGACCAATAAAAGCCGGGGTAATAGGCTCACCTCATATATCGGAATCTTAGCATCCTATACCTTCATTATAAGAATTCACGGAATTATCAAAAACCAAATCCGGTGAAAAAGGAATGGGATGAACATCCCATTTAATGTACGATTTTAACTAGTTAAAGAAAGTAGATAATAAGGTTTCGGTTTAGATCCTTACCAATGCAATTTATATCTTAGTCTTTCTCATGTGTCCATTAGTATGATAATCTGCATTTCATGCAGATGCAATAAAAGATTCACTTTACTAAGTACCTATTGATGGAATTTGTTTTTGATTTTCGAAGATTTAACTAAAAGCTTACTGTGTGTCAGAATATATCGTACGACATACAAGGAAGTAAGTGCTCTTCCATGGGCTATGCAAGCTCTCTTAAGGTGTGCAGGAAACGTTGTGGAGTCTGCTGTAGAATGTCTCCGAAGTGTTGAGCTAAAAATGGCATGTTAATGAACATAAGCTGCATAAATTTCAACCTAAAAACTTGTTCCTTTTATGGGTCAAAGCAGAAAAGAGAACCAAAAGGTTTACAATAAACTTCAATGGAAACACCATGGAGGGGAAATATTAATTGCACGTCTTTTGCAAACTCAGTTGGAAGAATATGAACAGCTGCACATATTATGCCATTACCATCAATGTCATTTCGGTAGGAATGGGTCAATGAATCGTATCCGAATAGCACAAATATTTGATGAAACTTCACTGCCTTAAGTTTTATAATAAAAATGGGATATTTTTAATGTTTCGGAATCCTAAAAACTAGGCAATATATTCCAAATAATGCATTTGAAGATCAAACAAGCATTAGAATACCTAAAGAAAGGCGAGTCTATTGACCTGGTTTGATTAACAAACTCAATTGGGCCCCCTATGTCACATGTTTTCTTGTTTAGTTCTTGAATCTGCTTGGTACTTAATAATCTAGGAAATCTTCTCTCTCAGTACATGCAATTCACTGTCACAAACCGCATTTCAGTGATTTATAAGCAATGAAATCTTTAGAAAGTGAAAAACAAACCTACCAATTACTGATGCATATGGGGCTATTTTTTCATGGAAAATGGGGTTGTAATGTTCCGGAGTGCACAATAATCTGCCTGGAATTTGAAAAGAAAAGGATAAAAAGAACACCAAAAATTAGCATTATCATTCAAACGTTGAACAGATTAGTCTTTTCACTCGGCACCCAAAATGAAGAAGAAATAAAGCAGAAATAAAGAGAATGAAGTGCTTTTTAAAAACGTCTTTTAAGAATGTTTGCGCTCAACCATGTCGCGACTAGTCACGATACAACCGAAAACTTGAAAGACCCTCTTGATGTAACATTCCTTTTTGATGAGAGGAGTATCAAAGGTGGAGAAAGAAATTCAAATATACAAAAAGGACTGCTTCTCAAATATAAACTGATCTTCCCAAAGAGTTGTGGAAGTTTGCTCGGTTCGATAAAAGCATGAGGAAGAAGCTTAAATATCTGTTGAGCACCAATAGAAACTGCAAAGCAAAAGGGAGAAAGGAGAGAGAAATTCTAATATGCAATGCGAGGAAATTTTTAAAAGAACACTCAAACATTGGTATTAGCGATAGATTGAACAAATGACGAAGCAACTTTATACATGTTGTATCTAATAACTTCAAATGAATGCAAAGCCTGAAGCAGCTCAACATATACGTCTGATGGTCGTATTGACATGTTATAATGGCTGACAATGAAAATAGTAAGCAGTTCCAACACCGTTTCCAGAATCGGTGAATTCGAAGACAACAGGACATATTCTTGAAGGCAGTCCCTGAGAAGCTATCTCTTCAGGCATGGTGATCACTGCAGCCAAAGAAGGATACATATATGATGCACCCAAAGAGAGGAAAGGTGTTGAATATCCAAGACTTAGATACCCCAAGTAAGATTACAGTCAACAATTCAACATTTTCATACAGGCAAAGGGATGCCATGTAAGACAACAATGTTTTGGATTCGGCACAAGTAAAATCAATGATGCAAATGATAAAATCTACAAAATTTTAAAAGGATTAAAAGCTCATAAAGCATACACTGTCCCAATCCAGGTAAGAAATCGATCATTCCTGCTCTGCCAGCATATTTGCTAAATGCAAGTAACCTTTTGCCATGGTCCCCCACAATAATCTCATAGTCATACAATGATACCTTTTTCTCCTGGATCCATATGCATGTCATACAATAAGCTCATAGTCATACAAAGATACAAAAAGTAAACCTACCTTATCTAACAATGGCATGTTGTCCATCTGAGCTTTATGAGTACGTAAGAAGAAGGCTTAAGCGCTCTAGTAGGAAGAACCATGTCTAACTGTGACAAAGCCAACCAGTTATTAAGGAATACCTGGGTAGTCGTGTCAGCTATAAGAGATTGTAAAATGTAAAGTAAAAAATAAGGAACGGTTATGATACCCAAAATAGGACTACATTCTGACAAGTCATCTAATATGTGACAACCAACATCCTCGTAGTGTGAATCGTGATAGATGCGTTTCGTCGATGGCTGTACTATTATATGAGTTACACTCGCATTTTCCCTCCAATTGTGTGGAAGACGAGCACACTGTGATGGGGTGAGAGGAACAGTTCTTTCCCATTTATTCTTAGACTCAGAAAGAATCCCAAGAACGCCATTTCCAAGCATCTTGAACCTTGACCTGTAAAAAAAATCAACTATGTTAAGCCAAATATTATTGATCGTGGTAGTCAAGCAAAATAATAGCCTAACAAGTTTGATAAATATCATGCCAAGAAATGGCCATAAGTTAGCTTCGCAGAATCATAATATATGATAGGACAACCTTGTTAATGAGCAAAATAACCATATATTTAAGGAATTCTGAATAAATATAAAAAAAATTGTTCAAATCTAATTCAACTTAAATTAAAAATTTTAGTTAGGATTCTCTAAACTCCTTAAAAGAAAATATATATATGTCAAATTTGTTGAAGATCCATTCAAATGTATTGAAAGATTAAATATGAAGCTATGATTTTTACCCATATGAATTTATATGATTATGGATTTTGGGTAAGAGAATTCCATGTCTTTGTTTTTAATGACAGTCACTTTATCTAACTGTTATTAGAGCTAGATAATTGTTAGAATCTTTAGCTATTAGTGCAGAAATTTCTCATTCTATTTGTAAATTTTAAATTAATTGGATAAATAAATTTTTTTTATTAATTTATTATATATTTATATGGTTATCCTCAATAATTTTTATATGAAAGGCAAAATAAATAAATAAATAAATATTAGTTTATTAATTGCTAAGGGTTTAATCAATGTTAAATTATATCATATGATAGATTATGATGTAAAAAAGATAAGTTATATTAGTAAGTAATTAAAATTGTCCGTAGCCCATGGAATCAAAATGAGCAATTGATCAGTTAAGAGGACTATTATGTTGTATATTAATTCAATTGGGGAGATGCCTTATGTCGTAACCATTTTTTTGACAAAACGGGAATCGAACTTGGGTTTTGAGAATAGAAAGGGAGTCGTCACCGATCCTTTTTGTTGAGGTGTGATCGGGTCACCTTGAAAAGTGGTTGCTTTAAACAAACCATTTAATTTATCAAAACAACGATTTTGGTCCACGAAGCTCAAAGAAATAGGTTCGGGAGTCGGTTACGCACGAGGAAGGGTTAGCACCCTCGATACGCCCAAAAATTGGTACCTAATTGATTACCTAATGTCTTGATGTCGAAAATTGAAAATTTTAAAGGAATTTAAAAATTCGACCTCTTTTGGAAATATTTGCATTTTCTTGAGTTAAATCAAGATCTTCTCGTTTCGAAGGAATAAAATATCACATCCAATACTTTAAGACACGATGGTTTAAATCCTCGAGCCCAAGATCACCTCATAGTTTTCCCGAATTGCAAATCGGGACTTTCTCGTTCCAAAGGGATTGAAATATCACATCCAATTCTTTAGGACACGATAATTTAAATCCTCGAATCCGAGATCATCCCATAGTTTTTCAAATTGAAAATCAAGATCTTCTTGTTCCAAAAGAATAAAATACCACATCCAATACTTTAGGACACGATATTTTAAATCTTCGAATCCAAGATCATCCCCTAGTTTTCTCGAGTTGAGAATCAAGACTTTCTCGTTCCAAAGGAATTAAAATATCATATCCAATACTTTAGGACACGATAATTTAAAACCTCGAATCCAAGATCATCCCATGGTTCTCGAATTGAAAATCAAGACTTCCTCGTTTCGAAGAAATAAAATATCACATCCAATACTTTAGGACACGATAATTCAAATCTTCGAATCCAAGATCGTCTCATAATTTTCTCAGGTTGAATATCAAGAATTTCTCGTTCCAAAGGAATGAAATATCACATTCAATACTTTAGGACACGACATTTCGAATTTCCGAGAATAAGCTTTTTGTTTAAAAATGCAATTGTTTTAAAAGGATATTCAGTTATTTAGATTAAACGAGAAAATTGCAACCCAATACTTTAGGGCACGGCCGCTCGAATTTCTAAATAAGGAATATCACCTTTACGAAAAGAAGCAATTTTGTATCGAGCAAAATCAATATAACACAAGTTTATAATAAAATGTAAAAACCAATTACAATACAGATATGCGTAACAACATGGAAATCAATGCGTTGGTACGAACGACAACATAAAGGACGAAGATAAAATAAAATAAAACAAACAAGTCAAGATGACGATAATGAAAAATAAAAATAAGAATAATGAATAATAATAAAATTATTATAAGTATAAATACGAAAAGAAAATATAATTATGATAGTAATAATAATAATAATAAAATAGTAATAATAATAGTAAGGGAATAAGAATATAATAATGGAGGTAATAATAAAATGATAAAAATATATAATAAACATAACAAAAAGAAAATGAGTTAGCAAGGATAATTACGGAAAAAGAAAATAACGATGATATACTAATGACATAATAGTAACGAAAATAATAAAAATAATAGTAGTGGTAGTAACAATAAATGATAAATATAATAATAATATATACAAAAAGACAAATATGATGTAATAAAGATAGAGTAAGTAATGATGGTGAGTATAATAATAACAAAGACAAAAATAAATATGATAGATAACAGGATAGTAAAAATAATGTTAAGAATGAGATTTAAAACAATTATTAAACATAATATAATAACATAAAAATAAAATTGGTACAAATTAAAAATAATATCAGTAATAATAAATATAATAGTAATAACATTAGTGATAGTACATATAATAACAATAATAATATTAAAAGTAATAAATAATGTAAAATAATCAAAATAATAAAAAAAAGGGACCAAAATCGAACTAAAAATGGATTATTGAGGTAAATCTGAAATAAAATAAAGAGGGGAGGGCCTATTTGAAACGTGCGGATTACATAGGGGACTAAAAAGGACAATAACCCTTTCCTCCCAAAACGCGCAACATAAGCAGGGACTTAATCGAAAATCGAATGGACATTTAGGGCCAAATTAAAAGAACACGAAAACTTGATTGCAGAAGCCTGGAGATGAGAAGGGACTGTGCGCATATCCAGCTATCAATCGTCAATGTGCTGGCCTCCACTATCCTTAATTACACCATTTAAAATATTTTAATAATCTTTATTATACTCTTTTTTTTAAGCTAACAGGTTCTTTTTTTTTTTAAACAAAAAAAAGAGCAAACCCCTCATCCTTTTCTTCTTTTCTTCTGCTAGGGTTTTTGAACAACCCATCATCGCATGGCGCCGAGCCGCCGTGGCTCCACCGTGGGTGGTGGTCGGTCGCGCAAAGGCCAGATTCGGGTAAGTTTCCTTCTTTTCGTTTTGCTATTATTATTTATTTTTGTATTAGGTTTTGAAAACAATAAGTAAAAGAAATAAAAAAATAAAAAAATAAAAGGAGTAGAAGAAACAGAAAATAAAACAGAGAAAATTGAAAAGAACAACCTTTTAATCCGTTTTCTTCTATTTTTGATGATTTTTATTGTAGTTCCTAAAAAGTCGAAGCCCCCCATCTTTTATGTTAATGCATTGAAAAAAAAAACAAAAAAAAACAAGGAAATACTAAAAATAGAAGAGAAAGAAAATGGAATCGAAGAAAAAAACCTTTCGTTTCTAATTTCTGTTGGTATTCATCATATCGTCCCCTTTTACATTTGTTTTCTTCGATTTTTATAACCGAGATTGAAGAATACAATAGATTCCTTTTTTTTTCTACTATTCTTGTTTGTTTCTTCTGCTTTCTGGCCCCTTTTCTTGTATGTTTGCAGGTGTTAGTGGAGGCGGAGGCAAGTGGTGCCGACAGTGGTGGCTAAAAATCAGGCGAAGTGGAGCAGGTAGAGGCCTAGTGGGGGGTTGGTGGCAGAGGACCCTAGGTGCGGCGCACCTAGGGTTTATTGGGTATCTTGTTTTTTTTTTTTATTTGGGTACTGGGCTAGTTAGTTGGTTTTGGTAATTGGGTCTATTAATTTTGGGCTTTCGGGTTTGGTTTGTAAAATGGGCCGGATTGTTTGGGTTATGTATTTGGGTTGTTACTGGACTCTCTTTTTTGATAGGCCTCGGTTGCTTCTGACGGGCCCGGGCCAAAATTGGTTATTACAGCTGCCCCTTTTTGCTCATTGTCGTGAAACGAGAATAGAGTAAAGAAAATAGAAGAACCAATTTTGCCCGGTCTTGGCCAAGCCTTGACTTATCGGTCCTTGTTTTCCTCAAACATCTTCAACTCTAATGTAACCTGTTGCTTTGATCCACTCCACCGCTACTCCTGACAGATATGACCTGTAGATTCCATTTGCTTTTCCTCAATCTTCTAAGGGATTTTTAACTTGCTCCAATATGACTTCAGGACACGAAGAGATTTGTAGCTTGATCTACTAATTGCTCCACTGGGACTTCGATGAAACCTGAACTTTTCGAACTGCTTCCTTATTCTCGCAATATGAGTTGCCCTTTTTTTCCTTTTTGTTGTTGGTTTTTTTTTTGTTTTTTGTTTTTTTTTTTGTTTGTTTGAAAAACAGAAATTGAAAATACCTCAGCGTGCGACCTGAGGAGTTGATTTTTGCAAACAAAAATTGAAAAACAGAAATTGAAAATACCTCAGCGTGCGACCTGAGGAGTTGATTTTTGCAAACAGAAATTGAAAAACAGAAATTAAAAATACCTCAGCGTGCGACCTGAAGAGTTGATTTTTTTTGCAAAAAGAAATTGAAAATACCTCAGCGTGCGACCTGAGGAGTTGATTTTTGCAAACAGAAATTGAAAAACAGAAATTGAAAATACCTCAGCGTGCAACCTGAGGAGTTGATTTTTGCAAACAGAAATTGAAAAACAGAAAATAAAAATAAAAATACCTCAGCGTGCGACCTGAGGAGTTGATTTTTGCAAATAAAAATTGAAAAACAGAAAATAAAAATACCTCAGCGTGCGACCTGAGGAGTTGATTTTTGCAAATAAAAATTGAAAAACAGAAAATAAAAATACCTCAGCGTGCGCCTGAGGAGTTGATTTTTGCAAACAGAAATTGAAAAACAGAAAATTAAAAATACCTCAGCGTGCGACCTGAGGCTCAACTCACCTCTCGTAACATGAGTTGATTTTTGAAAACAGAAATTGAAAACGTATCATCTGGTGGAACTCGGATGCCTTCCTTTTCCTTGGTTCGGTACAGTTATCGTCAAAATTTCTTGCTTTACTGGTGTACCTGTATGTGTCATGCGTGATGTTATCATGATATGCACGCGTTTGTCTTAAATGCTTCTATGCCTACATGATTATGCCATGGGCCCTGGGTTTGTTTATCATGTATCTCTTTTTCGTCACGACTTTCATGATGACCTGTATTCATTGCTTCGATTCTTGACTCTCTTTTTAGGTTTTGTACCCGTCCTCAAGTTTTACGGGTGATCTGCTTTTCTCGTATATCACCCTTTTGCCCCATGTTGAGCTTTGTCCTTGCTTTGAGGCTCTTGTATTTACCGAATTCTCATTCAGGTAATGCTCAATACTCCTTTTGTTTAGGGTATGTCATTTCACTATTTATCATTTAATGAACCAAACACAAGATGCATGAAAATGACGAAGTCGGTGCGAAGGGGACACCTCACACCCATATTCATTTCAAAAGCAATAAGCAAAGAAAATTGACAAGGAATAATTCACTATATAGAAAGGAAAGTAGGTTCAATTGTCGCAAGTTCCCTAGATATTCAACGCATGTACTTTTCCATGTTTCTTCATCCTGGATCCTTTCGAGCAAAGCTTCTTGTGTAGAAGATTTTGAGCTTCCGAGTCTGCTTCAAATATTGTAATCTGGCCACATGACTCCCTGTTCAAATCGTCTCGCTCCTTATGTCCGAACCCCCTTTCATTAGGGCGCCCTTTCAGGTTTTCATCCTAATATATTTTGTTTATCAAGACGCCCTTTTCGGGTTTTCATCTTGATCTCCTTTTTTCTTGTTTTTTTTTTTCATTTTTTTTACATCAAGACGCCTTTTCGGGTTTTCATCTTGATCTCTTTTTTCTTTTTCTTCTTTTTTTTAGATCATATTTCTTCATAGCATCTGAGTTCACTGAGTTTGGTGACTCCTTCCCATCCATTTCAGTGAGAATCAAAGCTTCACTTGAGAAAGCTTTGCGAAATTCTTTTGGCCGCACCTTATTGTCATGGGCGTTGGTCATTCTTTTCTGGTACATTTGTCCATGACAAATTGCCTTCGGGTGTTTTTCTTTGGTAAGATTTAGCTGGTCATATCGAGCTCGAACCCATTCTGATTCTTCTAGTTTTGACTCCATTAAGACTCGTAAAGAGGGGATCTCAACTTCGATGGGCAGCACAGCTTCCATTCCATAGACTAGAGAGAAAAGAGTTGCCCTTATAGAGGTCCACACACATGTGCGATATGCATACAAAGCGAATGGTAGTTTCTCGTGCCAGTCTTTATATGTCTCGGTCATTTTCCCAATAATCCTCTTAATGTTTTTGTTGGCAGCTTCTACTGCTCCGTTCATCTTTGGGCAATAGGGTGAGGAGTTATGATGCTTTATTTGAAATTGCTCGCACACTTCCTTCATCATCTTGTTGTTCAGGTTCAAAGCATTATCTGAAATGATTCTCTCAGGCAAACCGTATCGACATATGATCTCCTTTTTTAAGAACTTGTAAACTGCAGTCTTCGTTACATTAGCAAACGAAGCAGCTTCTACCCATTTTGTGAAGTAGTCTATGACCACAAAAATGAATCGATGTCCATTAGAAGCTTTTGGGGAGATTGGCCCTATAACATCCATGCCCCACATAGAAAAAGGCCACGGAGAGGTCATGACATGAAGGGGCAAAGGTGCTGCATGAATTTTATCGCCGTAAACTTGACATTTGTGGCACTTTCGTGCGTAACTAATGCAGTCGCTTTCTATTGTCAGCCAGTAATAGCCGAGTCTCATAATCTGCCTAGCCGTGGTAAAACCATTGGCATGCATTCCACAAACTCCTTCATGGACTTCTTCAAGTATTTTTCTGGCTTCAACAGCATCCACGCATCTCAGGAGCACCTGATCTTTTCCTCTCTTGTACAGGATGCCCCCTATCAAGAACAAATCCCACCGCCATTCTTCTGATTGTTCTTTTGTCGTTCTCATTTGCTTGTTCGAGATACCTTTGATTCTTGACATATTCTAAGATATCTTGGAATCATGGTTGTCCATCTGTTTCTTTTTCAATGCTAAAACAATGTGCAGGGACCTCATATATGCTCATTTGGAGAGGCATTATTTCCGTTTCTCAGTTTGCTTTGAACATTGAAGCCAAAGTGGCTAGGGCATCTGCCAATTGGTTTTCTTCTCGTGGGAAGTAATTAAAAGTTACTTCTTTGAATTCTTTGATCAGCTCTGCCACGAGATCGTGATATTTGACCAATTTCGAATCTCTCACTTCCCAATCTCCACGGATTTGGTAAATCACCAGCGCTGAGTCTCCGTATACCTCTAAGATTTCGATGTCTCGTTCAATAGCAGCACAAAGTCCCATGACGCAAGCCTCATATTCCGCTACGTTATTGGTACAGAAGAAGTTTAATCTGGCAGTGAAGGGGTAATGATTCCCTTCTGGTGACACTAAGACTGCTCCAATCCCATGCCCCAATGCATTTGATGCACCATCAAAGCTCATCTTTCATGATTTCTCTTTTGACGACTCGCATTCTTTTCCCGTAATGCACATCAGGTCTTCATCTGGGAAGTCAAATCTCAACGGTTCGTATTCCTCTGTTGTCCGAGTTGCTAAGAAGTCAGCTATTGCGCTCCCTTTTATCGACTTTTGATTCACATAGATGATATCGTACTCCGATAATAGGATCTGCCATCGTGCCATTCTTCCTGAAAGTGCAGGTGATTCCATCATGTACTTTATTGGGTCCAGCTTTGAAATTAACCATGTAGTGTGATACAACATATATTGTCTGAGCCTTCGAGCTACCCATACTAAAGCACAACCGAATTCTTCAATTGACGAGTACTTTGCCTCATACTCCGTGAACTTCTTGCTGAGGTAGTAAATCGCTCTTTCTCTTTTCCCAGACTCATCATGTTGCCCCAATACGCAACCCATTGAGCTTTCAAACACAGTTAGATACAATATTAGTGGTCTCCCGGGAGTTGGCGGTACTAGCACCGGGGGGTTAGACAAATACTGTTTTATCTTGTCAAAAGCCACTTGACACTCCTCATCCCATTCTCCAGGATTGTGTTTTCGAAGGAGTCAAAAAATTGGGTCGCACTGGTTGGTAAGTTGAGCGATAAATCGAGCGATGTAGTTCAACCTCCCTAAAAATCCCCTGACTTCTTTTTGTGTGCGTGGAGGCGATAGTTCCTGTATGGCTTCTATCTTGTCCAGATCAACCTCAATACCTCTCTCGCTGACGATGAAGCCCAGTAATTTCCCCGAGGTCGCTCCAAATGTGCACTTAGCCGGATTAAGCTTCAGCTGGAACTTTCTCAGTCTTTCAAACAATTTTCTGAGGTTCCCAACATGCTCTCTTTCCCCTCGATATTTGGCGATCATATCGTCGACATAGACTTCTATTTCTTTGTGCATCATGTCATGGAACAGCATCACCATTGCCCTCTGATATGTTGCCCCGGCATTTTTTAATCCGAATGGCATTACCTTGTAGCAGAATGTTCCCCACATCGTTACGAAAGTAGTTTTCTCAATATCTTCGGGAGCCATCTTTATTTGATTATAACCCGAAAATCCATTCAGCAATGAATGTTTTGCTGTATTATCCACCAATGTATCGATGTGTGGCAAAGGAAAGTTATCTTTAGGACTTGCTCGATTTAGATCGCGATAATCTACGCACATTCGTACCTTTCCGCCTTTCTTCGGTACTGGGACTATATTAGATACCCATTCTAGATGTTTAGAGACTTGTAGGAAGCCAACATCAAATTGTTTCTTGACTTCTCCTTTTATCTTTAAAAGCATTTCAAGTCTCATTCGTCTTAACTTCTGTTGAATAGGTTTGCATTCTGGTTTCAGTGGGAGTCTATGGACCACTACACCCTTGCTCAAACCTGGCATATAATGATACGACCATGCGAATACATCCTTATGCTTATGAAGTAAGGTGATCAAATCATGTTTGGTGTTCTCTGAAATGGAGGTCCCAATCTTCACTTCCCGCCTCTTTTCTTCACTTCCTAAGTTTACTGTCTCAACAGATTCTTGATGAGGTAGAATCTGTTCATCTTCTTGTTCTATCATTCTTAGCAAGTAAGGAGACGATACATAATCTTCAGCATTTTCCTCAGCTTCGCATTCTCCTAAACAAATAGCTTTTTCGAAATCGATTTCAGGGCTTGTAACGGGATTGTTCATGCCGTTGATATCTGAGCACCTACAAGGTGAACGGAACAGAAAACTATAGAGGAGCATCACATTATTGGAACCGAACAACATTATGTTATGGTATGATATGAGGTACATGTAAGGATAGGTCGTGAGAAGAGGGAGCAATTATGAAGTTAATGAGAATAAAAAGACCATGACAAATGCATCTCTATTAATATTCTTTTAAATGATAAATAGCAAACATAAGCCCTTACAAAAGAACCCCCTTATTAGAGAGTTAACATTGAGCATTACTCTGGAGAGGACTTAGAAACTACAAGAAGATCCACAGTAGTAAAATGAATCTATGAGGGCAAGGGCATATCATTGAAACATTTTTATACTGACGTCCTGAGGACCCCTTTCAATTGATAACGACGTGTTTTGTGGATTATCTTTTCCTAGGTACATCATTCCTGGAGACGTAAATGTTTTTGACAAAGGGGGATATGTCATGGGCTCCCATTTCGATTCCCGACTTGAGGCTCTTGCAATCCATCTTTCTTGATCTTTCTGCAACTGTTTTCTTCTTTGTCGCACATCTTCTCTATTTCACAACTTTTGGCTCGCCACCTATCTTCCTTCGTCGCTACACTCATGTTCCCTTCAGTATGGTTAGGGAGCGGGTTTCCAGCTCTGTTACCAGTACCGTCAAATCATAAAATCCCTGCATCAATAAGACCCTAAACCCTCCTTTTGAAGGCTATACAATTCTCTGTAGAATGCCCCTGGTTTCCAGCATGATACAGGCAACTAGCATTAGGATCGTACCATTTTGGGTATGGAGGCTTCAATGGTGCCATATAATGTGGGGATATTAATTGTTTTTCTAGTAATTTCGGGCACAGCTCTCCATACGACACAGGAATAGGGGTGAATTGAGGTTTTTTAGGATTGGGTTTTGTTAGTTTTTGTTTGTTTTTGGGCTGGCTTTGAGCAGGCATAGTATCTGGTGGAAGTATAGTGAATGGTCTTTGGTTGTTTATGGCGTAGATGGGGTAAGGAAGAGATACTTGATGACAAGGGCCTTGAGGGGAAAAATAGAAGTTTAGAGGTGGGCGATATTGATGTCGTGATTGGGTTAGGTACGGATTAGAAGCGTAGTGGCTTTCAGTCCTCATCATGTGGGTCTCCGCCTCTCTTTTCTTTACAGGTACTTCCTTTTTCGAACTCTCGGGGCTTTCCATCCTTCTGCTCTTAGTGGCATTTTTTATAAGTTCCCCAGACATTACGATATTGGCAAAGTCTTTTGTGGCATTTTCTACTAACTTATCATAAAACGGTGCTTTCAAAGTCTGCTCTCTCCTTTTTGCCTTCGCTTGAACAATCGGTTTGGCCCGATTATCCTCAGGGTCACAATGTAGATTCATTGGGAAGTTTAGTAGCACCGATGTATTAGTCTGAAATTGGGGTCCGGTAATGACAGGTCTCCCGTACGACTGCGTGTCTGGTTGAGTCGAGATATTCGTCGGGGAATAAACAATTTCTTCGTCATCGCCCACATTGTCGTCCACTAGGCCACTCTTTTTTTCAAATCTTCCGGCTAGTAACTGGGTTAGTTGGCCTATCGTGTTCCTTCGAAATTGCGTTTGTTCATACATCTCTTGTTGAATTTTGGTCAATTGTTCTTGCATCTGTATTTGCATTTTCTCTATTCTTTCTGACCTTTGCTCCATGTTTTCTAGGTTAACTGAAATGACTTCACATAATTAGGGTCTTTCCACAAACTTTAATGCGTGTGATATGATGTAATGCAAATGCATAAAATGCAATGCGGGCGCATGGCATGAATGTAAAAAGAAGGAGAGGTTTGATCATGAATTCGATTCCATTAGAAGAACTTTTCTAGAAGATACGTTTCTTTACATAAAATGGATCGCATATACGGCCTTGTCCTTATGTTCGAACGACCGTATTACAATCCACTTTATCAAGTAACACATTTCCTTATGACAAACTCTTCCATTTAGCAACCGAATATGAATCAAAACTTCCTTTCTAAGATGATGCAATGCAATGCAGTCAAGACAGAAGAAAACACGTTAGCACATGACAGATAAACAACCACGAAAGAAAACAGGTTAGTGCAAGAGAGATAAACAAACACAAAACGCCTATCCGGGTGTCCGCTAAGGTTTGGTACAGTTCCACCTAGGGTAGGCTTCTAGGTCTCTATATGGGGTTTGGTTCTAGAGTAAAGGTACCTGAACCAACGGATTCCTCGATCCTCACCCATTATAGGCTCATGTGGACCAAGTTCGGTTCAAGGGAACACATTTCCCTATGGCTGCACGGAGATGAAAATCTCATGAAGACATAGGTACGGATGTATTCCGAAAGCGTTTCACTATCTTGCACGGAGGTGAAAACCTCACGAAAGAGTAGTTTCTCGCTCCCACTTAGAAAGGTGTGACCCAGTGGTCATGCAATATGATGCACAAGTATTTTACAAGACTCAAACCATAGTAATCAAATGAGATGATGTAAGCGAGTGCAACAAGAAGATCGTAATTTTCCAAATCAAATTTTCAATTTTCGACAACAAGGTAGAAAACAATCAATTTTATGGCTCGACTCTCTCAATAATATCCCCAGTGGAGTCGCCAAGCTGTCGTAACCATTTTTTTGACAAAACGGGAATCGAACTTGGGTTTTGAGAATAGAAAGGGAGTCGCCACCGATCCTTTTTGTTGAGGTGTGATCGGGTCACCTTGAAAAGTGGTTGCTTTAAACAAACCATTTAATTTATCAAAACAACGATTTTGGTCCACGAAGCTCAAAGAAATAGGTTCGGGAGTCGGTTAAGCACGAGGAAGGGTTAGCACCCTCGATACGCCCAAAAATTGGTACCTAATCGATTACCTAATGTCTTGATGTCGAAAATTGAAAATTTTAAAGGAATTTAAAAATTCGACCTCTTTTGGAAATATTTGCGCTTTCTTGAGTTAAATCAAGATCTTCTCATTTTGAAGGAATAAAATATCACATCCAATACTTTAGGACACGATGGTTTAAATCCTCGAGCCCAAGATCACCTCATAGTTTTCCCGAATTGCAAATCGGGACTTTCTCGTTCCAAAGGGATTGAAATATCACATCCAATTCTTTAGGACACGATAATTTAAATCCTCGAATCCGAGATCATCCCATAGTTTTTCAAATTGAAAATCAAGATCTTCTTGTTCCAAAAGAATAAAATACCACATCCAATACTTTAGGACACGATATTTTAAATCTTCGAATCCAAGATCATCCCCTAGTTTTCTCGAGTTGAGAATCAAGACTTTCTCGTTCCAAAGGAATTAAAATATCATATCCAATACTTTAGGACACGATAATTTAAAACCTCGAATCCAAGATCATCCCATGGTTCTCGAATTGAAAATCAAGACTTCCTCGTTTCGAAGAAATAAAATATCACATCCAATACTTTAGGACACGATAATTCAAATCTTCGAATCCAAGATCGTCTCATAATATTCTCAGGTTGAATATCAAGAATTTCTCGTTCCAAAGGAATGAAATATCACATCCAATACTTTAGGACACGACATTTCGAATTTCCGAGAATAAGCTTTTTGTTTAAAAATGCAATTGTTTTAAAAGGATATTCAGTTATTTAGATTAAACGAGAAAATTGCAACCCAATACTTTAGGGCACGACCGCTCGAATTTCTAAATAAAGAATATCACCTTTACGAAAAGAAGCAATTTTGTATCGAGCAAAATCAATATAACACAAGTTTATAATAAAATGTAAAAACCAATTACAATACAGATATGCGTAACAACATGGAAATCAATGCGTTGGTACGAACGACAACATAAAGGATGAAGATAAAATAAAATAAAACAAACAAGTCAAGATGACGATAATGAAAAATAAAAATAAGAATAATGAATAATAATAAAATTATTATAAGTATAAATACGAAAAGAAAATATAGTTATGATAGTAATAATAATAATAATAAAATAGTAATAATAATAGTAAGGGAATAAGAATATAATAATAGAGGTAATAATAAAATGATAAAAATATATAATAAACATAACAAAAAGAAAATGAGTTAGCAAGGATAATTACGGAAAAAGAAAATAACGATGATATACTAATGATATAATAGTAACGAAAATAATAAAAATAATAGTAGTGGTAGTAACAATAAATGATAAATATAATAATAATATATACAAAAAGACAAATATGATGTAATAAAGATATAGAGTAAGTAATGATGGTGAGTATAATAATAACAAAGACAAAAATAAATATGATAGATAACAGGATAGTAAAAATAATGTTAAGAATGAGATTTAAAACAATTATTAAACATAATATAATAACATAAAAATAAAAATGGTACAAATTAAAAATAATATCAATAATAATAAATATAATAGTAATAACATTAGTGATAGTACATATAATAACAATAATAATATTAAAAGTAATAAATAATGTAAAATAATCAAAATAATAAAAAAAAAGGGACCAAAATCGAACTAAAAACGGATTATTGAGGTAAATCTGGAATAAAATAAAGAGGGAAGGGCCTATTTGAAACGTGCGGATTACATAGGGGACTAAAAAGGACAATAACCCTTTCCTCCCAAAACGCGCAACATAGGCAGGGACTTAATCGAAAATCGAATGGACATTTAGGGCCAAATTAAAAGAACACGAAAACTTGATTGCAGAAGCCTGGAGATGAGAAGGGACTGTGCGCATAAATTCCCCATTTAAAATGAAAAGGCGCATATCCAACTATCAATCGTCAATGTGCTGGCCTCCACTATCCTTAATTACACCATTTAAAATATTTTAATAATCTTTATTATACTCTTTTTTTTAAGCTAACAGGTTCTGTTTTTTTTAAACAAAAAAAGAGCAAACCCCTCATCCTTTTCTTCTTTTCTTCTGCTACGGTTTTTGAACAACCCATCATCGCATGGCGCCGAGTCGCCGTGGCTCCACCGTGGGTGGTGGTCGGTCGCGCAAAGGCCAGATTCGGGTAAGTTTCCTTCTTTTCGTTTTGCTATTATTATTTATTTTTGTATTAGGTTTTGAAAACAATAAGTAAAAAAAAATAAAAAATAAAAAAAATAAAAGGAGTAGAAGAAATAGAAAATAAAACAGAGAAAATTGAAAAGAACAACCTTTTAATCCGTTTTCTTCTATTTTTGATGATTTTTATTGTAGTTCCTAAAAAGCCGAAGCCCCCCATCTTTTATGTTAATGCATTGAAAAAAAATAAAAAAAATACTAGAAATAGAAGAGAAAGAAAATGGAATCAAAGAAAAAAACCTTTCGTTTCTAATTTCTGTTGGTAGTCATCATATCGTCCCCTTTTACATTTGTTTTCTTCGGTTTTTATAACCGAGATTGAAGAAAACAATAGATTCCTTTTTTTTTCTACTATTCTTGTTTGTTTCTTCTACTTTCTGGCCCCTTTTCTTGTGTGTTTGCAGGTGTTAGTGGAGGCGGAGGCAAGTGGTGCCAACAGTGGTGGCTAAAAATCAGGCGAAGTGGAGCAGGTAGAGGCCTAGTGGGGGGTTGGTGGCAGAGGACCCTAGGTGCGGCGCACCTAGGGTTTATTGGGTATCTTGTTTTTTTTTTTATTTGGGTACTGGGCTAGTTAGTTGGTTTTGGTAATTGGGTCTATTAATTTTGGGCTTTCGGGTTTGGTTTGTAAAATGGGCCGGATTGTTTGGGTTGTGTATTTGGGTTGTTACTGGACTCTCCTTTTTGATGGGCCTCGGTTGCTTCTAACGGGCCCGGCCCAAAATTGGTTATTACACCTTATCTTAGGTATTAGAGCAATTAACTCCTGAAAAGTAAAAACAAATGTGTGATTGTCTAGATTAACAATCAGCCAAGATCCAAGTAAAACTTATCATGTATTAGTTTATGAATTTATTCACTTATGACCTTTAAGGGGTGACTTATCTCAATCATGAGAAAGTGACTAACTATGTGTAATTAACTCATATATTTTGATATACTAAAAACTTGTATTCCTTTGATTTTGAAGCCGAAGCTAGTATATTGAGTATATGACTTATGTATAACATGACTTCACTTACTAAAATTCATAGCTTGGTTAAAGTGTGAATAATACCCTCTCACCAACATTACATGAATTATGAAAAAGAACGTGGTCGTAAGTCATTCATTTGGGTGAATTATTATCATTATTATTTGTTAGAAATGATACTTTTCATCTTATGAAAAACAATGGTGACCATAAGATAAAATATGATCGATTTGGGTGAATGGATTCTAAGCCAAAGGGGCCAGTGATATCCTATGAGAGTAGCATACAAATGACAAAGTTATTAGACAAAAGCGTAAATCTAAGTTGCTTTCATAATGGTATATAATTGAGAGATTAGTCATGGTATTTTTAGTAGATTATCTCCACCACTAAATAATTTTTTACTAATAGATGAAGAGTCGAAACTTAATTACAAATTATTTGAGCCTTAATTATATATGTTTGATCTGTCCCTCTGCTAGCTTAACACAACTTTGTATGAGTTGCTAATAAGAATCGTGTGATGAATAGATGAAAACCGATGCATGAGAAATAGATTGCGTGAATTACTATTGCAATAAATGCATTTTCTTGAAGGAATAAGATATGACTTAGAAATTATTTATTTAATTTTGGATTATTATCCAATTGAATGTAATTAAATAATTGAATTCAAAGTGAAAAATCAAATTAATTGGTCATCACAATTTTACTAAATAGAACAATTAAATTTATTTACTCATAGAATTTAATACGATAATGTCATAATGACTTTGATGGAATTAGAATTGTGTTGAGAAAAATAATTTAATTTGATTATTTAATTTTTATTAATTGGATAAGTAGTATTTTGGGAATAGAAAACTTGTTATTGGATTGAATAATTATATGAACTTGTTTTAAATTTAATTAAAATTGAATTGTATATATAATTATATCCAATACATGAAAGACTCAAGGAACCCATTTGCTGGGTATGTGGGCAACACATAGGGTGTGTGTCTCCCTGTGCTTGCTACCCACCCTTGATAGAGTTCTATTAGAACTCCAATTTTTATTATTATAAAAAACATTGTTTTTTTTTTCTCTATTTCTATTTTAGTAGAACTCTTGTGATTTTTTCGTATATAAAGGGACTAGAGGTTGCAAAAAATCATAAGGAAAATATACGATTATACTTTGCCCAATTTTAGTGAAACTTTTATTTGGCTTATTTCTTTGAACTCAAATAAATTCTATTTTTTGTGAGTATTTGTGGGTTCAAGGGTGGTGTTGTTGTAGTGTGAGGGTTATGGGTCACTCAACGTACTTCTGATGAGTTAGGAGGTTTCAGGGACTGTTACTTTCGGGTTCTGGAATCCTCACAATGGTGTTAACATAAAAAATTGATTAGGTGTGTAACAGAAAACTCGAAAAACAGCGAAAGGTGCAAAGCCAAAATTTGCACAGTTGGCGTCATACGGCAGTGTGGCAAACCGTGTGTGTCACACAAGCTGGGTTATTTAAAACGTATGGCCCACATGGGCATGTGTTAGATCGTGTGGACCACATGGGCTGGGCCAGTTGATCTGTGTGGGCCACATGGGCGTGTTGGCCCATTTTTTTCGAAAATTTTCACTTAGGCTTGTTTGACTCTAAAATTCGTAATTACACTTTCAGTAGGGTCTGTCTGGCTTAAATATGACCCTGAAACATGAAATATGATATTTTGCTGTTGTATGTGATATGGTTAATGTATGTTTTTCTGGTTTGTTGCTTGGGATGTGTCACACAATGAGCTTCTAGCTCACTTGTTTGTTTAATACGTTTCAGGTGGTCTTCTGACTTAGGACCGGACGATGTGTGGGTGCTTAGATTATTTTTCTCAGTTAATTAAAATATGGTGATTTTCGTAATTATCTATTTTGGACTTTTGGGACTATAATATATTTTTTAGGCTTTGTTTTGGTTTTTGTTTAAATCATCGATAATTGTTATTTTTGAACGTGAAACTGCAAAATCACACGAGTTAACAAAATGAATTTCAGTTTTCAAAACTAAAACTCTAAAAATTTTTCCACTATAAATTAAGTACTTTCTTAAGTGTTTTTCTGTAAACGAGATCAAGTTAAGAGCTATTTTGTAAAATAAATAAGCTTTGTGTGTAATTTTCGAAATAGCATATAAGTGTTTTGTCAAAAATATTATTTTCATAATTCTCGATTTCTAAAGCTAGGATTTAACTTCTGGGTTTTCAAACAAACCAATGTAATATCTCCGGATTCGGCCATAACGTCTAGGTCGGGTTTAGGGTGGTTACAGGGAATTTCAATTTATTTCTCTTTATTTTCACCTTTTGTTATGAGGCCTATAATTTATTATAGGTTTTTTCAAAATGCCAAATGGGGAGATTGTTAGGACTTTGATTATTGCATGTTCAAACAACATATAGAACGACAACTTTGGGGTAGTCAAAGACTTTGGGGTGGCATGTTTGACTTTTGATTTAATCTCATTAATATAGAAAATGAAAAGCATTTTGTGCCAGAATATCATGTTTATCTATTCAACTAACTTAAAAGGACAAGGGAGAAGTTTGTAAGTGTTATACATGCTTATGTTTATCCTTATCTTATCCTTATCTCTTTTAAGAGTTTTGAATTTGATGGAAAGTTGTTATTAAAAGAGATTTATTGAAATATTTTTCAAGATAAATTATGAAGATAATTACCGATATTTAAACATGTGATAATGAATTTTTTTTAGTGTTGATCATGTTGGAGGAGAGCCTACAAATAGGTTGATTGATCGACTTCTACTTCAACCGTTCAGGGTTTTTTAGACACTCTTTGTTTAGGAATTTTCTTAAAGAGATATTGTATGTAATGTGAGGTATTAGGGGGAGTGATTTGTAACACTTTGGATTCGACTTTGGAGCCGCAATTATCATATGGAAAAGGGTAAATTATGCTGCGATTCTCTCTTTACTTATCTCTTTGACTCACTTACATTTTTGGACTAATGGTGCAGACTCTCTATTTCTATCCAACTTCTATTTCAGTAGAAGTTAGAATGAAATTGTAATTCAAATGTAAACTGAAAGCTTTTGCACTTTGTATTTGTATTTGTTTTTCTCTTTATTGTTTCTCCTACAACAAAGGACCATTTGTGTTTTTAATATTTGTTTTGATATTTTTAGAAAATTTTAACTTTTTATGGATTTCTATATTTTTAAACAATTTTTTATAATTTTTTGTAATTACACTTATTGAATTTTTAAAATCTGAACTAAATTAATAAAATATTAAAATATTAAAGGTTAAAAATTTTTTTTAAATGAGGACCAAATTTACAGAATGTATAAAATATTAAAAATAAAATTTGTTATTATACCAATTAAAAAAGAGGCACATCAATTTTTTATTTGATAAATAAATACATTTTAACAATGAAGTAAGTAAAACTAAAAAAAAAAAGAAGAAAAAAAATCGATGACAAGCACTCTTAAACTGAATAATATTGTAAAGGAATGTATTTAAGCTGATACAATTGAGTCAAAAAAAGAAGGTAAAGATTTGAGTTGAGGTAATATAGTCCAAGCTAAGTCGGAGACTAGACAAGGGGCCCGCAATTTTATGCCAAAGAAACTTTTTCTATATTTGTATACTTCTTAGAAAGTTGAAAAACTAAGGATGAAAATAGTTGAAATGACAAAAAGTTGCATATATCAAAATAATCAACTAAATTTCTTTAAAAAAAGTTGATGCACATGAAAAAGATGGACCAAGACTGTTTCCTTTGCAATAATGCAAAAGAAAATTTTTAATTGTAGTCATCAATTGTGAGTAAATATATTAATTATTAATCCAATAGCTTAAATTTAATCTTTTAGCATATTTGTTTTTTCTTTTTTTGATAAAAGAGAAGAACTACATCAGATCTTTACTATTCTTGTATGCAACCTTCCACATGCAAAACTTCATCCGATTTAATTACAATATTGGACCAAATAATTTAGGTTTAATTTTGATAATTTTATCATTTTATTTTACAAAAATTGATAAGTTAATCTTTCTAATTTAATTTATCATAATTTAGTCCTTGTAATTTAGAATAAGCTTAAAAAATGTTGTTAGTCTCTATACTTTAACAAAATTTGAGATTTAGTCATTGTACTTTTATTTAGGGATCGACTCCTTCGATAAAAGTCTTTGAAGTGTCGTTCGCCAGGTAATGATTAGTCCCCCAATAAACATAGGTATTGTCCCTTGGTGAGCATGCCGTGAGCGATGGCCCAGAGGGCCTAGTTCACACAGCTAGGAACGCCGTGGTTGGTAGACTTACAAGGCTCAAGGAAGAGGTGTCAATATAGGGCGTAATATAATTATGGAGCTCACATGAGCATG
This sequence comes from Gossypium australe, assembly GCA_005393395.2. Taxonomy (NCBI): domain Eukaryota; kingdom Viridiplantae; phylum Streptophyta; class Magnoliopsida; order Malvales; family Malvaceae; genus Gossypium; species Gossypium australe. The sequence goes on from CM016619.1 coordinate 113,095,912, forward strand.
CAAGGAATTGAACCATCGACCTGAGGCAATTATACCACTTACCTAAAATAGCTCAAGTGATATCATGGTTGCAAAAAAATGGCTTAAGTGCCTCATGTTGGTGGTTAGACTCCGTGTACGCATAAGTGAGCTCCATAATTATTACATGCTTTATATTGATAACTCTACCTTGAGTCTTGCAAGTCCACCAACCAGGGGGATCTTGGCTCTATGAATTATTCCCTCCGAGTAGCCAGTCACAGCGTGTTGGCTCTCGACAAAGTATGGAAGAGAAAACCCCTACCGGGTCACAATACCTTTGGTTGTTGGGGGACAAATGGACTGCCCGTTGAACGACACTTTGAAGGCGTCTTCCAAAGGAGTCAACCTCCCTCATCAACTTTAAAAGTTAAAAATTCAATCTTCATACTTTTTGAATTGAAAATCTCAATCCAATCATTAAAATCGTAAGTATTTTCTATTAAAAATTATCAATTTAGAATTATGACTAGACTATCCTCATATGACGTGGCATATGATTGATAGAAAATAAACATATTAAGTTGAAAAATTTTGACAAAAACAACTAACGACAATAATAGTTGGACTAGGATTTTTAAATTGAAAAAGTAGGAGGATTGAATGTTAACCTTTTAAAATACAAGAACTAAATCCCAAAATTTTGTCAATGTACAGGAGCTAACAACATATTTTAACCTTACAATAATTAAGAACTAATGTAACACCCTAAACTCGGCCTGGGCATCAAGGCCAAGTCCAAAGAGTTACACCAATGTTGCTAGGGAAACAGACTTATATAACATAATTAAAACCATCTGACAAATTGAATGTTCATAAACTTTAGTCAAAAACCAACAATATTGAAAAGCTATAATAGAAAAGACTACTAAAACTATTAAGGATATAGATAAGAGGGTGATTAAGTAGGTTGACCGAGCTCCCACTGCCCGACCCGATCAGGACTGTGAGTTACCTGAAATTTAGCCAACAACGAAATGAGTAGAGAACTCAATGTATAACCTATATAGATTTAACTAGAAGTACAATATAACGATAAATTCCTAAGTTTAAGTTCTATTCAGAATTAGAGACTTTTCAGTACAGTGTTACACATCAATTGAATTGCAAGACGAGTTTAGTTCAGATACAGAATAGATCAGAAACAGATATAGTGATTCCTACCCCCATCTGCTACACACCACCTCCGACCACCCCAACACATCGATAAGGGAGTTTAAAACCACTCTAGCCCTACACACCATATAGTGTCGGTTTGACACTTTCGAGTAGTTGTAGATCAGTTGCCAGATCAAAGTTGCACTAAAGTGCCAGATTACATTTAGATCGCGGTCTAGCCACTGAATCAGAATAGATCACTTCCTCCTTTTCACAATTTCTGCCCAATGCAAATGGAAATTACAGATGTCAAAATATGCACACAGTCATTCATACTTAATTCATATTCAAAGGATATAGATCAACATCATCAATAGTTATCATATACAGTATCCATTTATATACTTACAATTCAGCTTCAAACTTATCAGATAGCAATACATACAGTCCAACACAGGTCATCAGCACACTATAGAAGTCGACGTTCGCGTTGGACAATGCTCATGGCCTCAGAGATAAATTTCGGATCTGACCCACATACTCGGATAATCCCATACGGCCTGGCACATGCCCGTGTGCCTATCCTTGTGTCTCACATGGCCTGACACACGCCCGTGTCATCAGTCCGTGTGGTCCTAAATTGCAAACAATGAGTCACATGGCCTGGACACATGCCCATGTCTTTGACCCGTGTGGACTCTAAAAACAATAGTGAGTGACACGGCCTGGATACACATCCGTGTCCCTAACCTGTGTGATCCCTATCTTGTACTCAGTGAGTTACACGGCTTAGACACACGCCCGCATCCTTGGCCTAGTGTGAACTTTGCACTAACCTAACCAACACTCCTGTGTCCTTACTCGCGTGGCTCATTTTTGGAAGAGAGTGAGTTACACGGCCAACCACATGGCCTGGCACATGGTCGTGTGGCGCACACGGCCTACCACACGGCCTGGTACACGACCATGTGGAATCGACAACCATGTTTTTCGACATTTGAAATTCGTAAAATCTTGGGTTTTTGGTATGCACCTGAAGTAATTTCGATGTAGAGGCAACGTAGAAAACTCTTCGTGCCTAACCAACCATCCAATTACATAATTAAGCCATTTAATTGACAATGATATTGAATTACACGTAGAAACTATGTCAAAAGTTTCGACGCAAAACCTTCAACAATTCCAGACTTACTAACAAATTGAATGGCGATTACTCGAGTTATTACGCTGAGGATTGTTGCTTGCGATATTCTCGCCTAAAAAGAAACCAAATAATCGCTTAAAAAAGGTTTAAACCAATCGAGTTGGAAAAAACTCTAACAGAACTAATGAACTATCGTCTAATGAAAGTTCTTCTATTAACGCGAATTACACAATCTATTTAATAGGCAGTAAGGACACATGCACTTACCTGACAACGTAGCAAACAAACCGTGTGCAAACCAAGTAGCAATTGGACAAGAAGGGAGGAAAAATAAAAGAAAGAAATGAAAAATAAAATAAAAGAAAAGAAGGAAGAACAGGAAAAACAAAAAAAAAAAGGAAAGAAGAGGAAACATTAATTAATTAACCACCGATCAAAATTTCAGCATTAAGCAAAAACATTACCTGACGCATACATTGAGACTCAAACTCAGGACTAGAGAATAGACAAATACTTAACCAGTGAACCAACAGACTCATTCTTAACATAGATTTACACAGAATTAAATTGAAGTCAACAACCCAAGAACAAAGATTGATTAAAATTAAACTAGCAAAACTTCCCAAAATCATGACTCAAACTCCTGACCTCAGACACTTAAACAGAGCATATAACCACAGATACAAAGACTTAATTAATATAGAATCCCACAATTAAACATTCAAAATTTTGGGGCGTTAGAGTCCACTTGTTAGAAAACACAATAATTTGAATTTTTATTTTTTATTTTGTTAATTGGTTGCATGTAAATTGTCAAAATATTGATTTTTTTTTATTAATTCTTTGCATATAACTTATTGAACTATTGATTTGAGGTCAATGTATGTAATAAGGTGTAACAATGTTACCTAACTAGACTAACTTCTCAATTGTTGTAAAATATAAGGATCACATTTTGACAAATTGAAATAGAGAGAATAACTTTTAAACTTTTATAAACTAAAGGGATGAAATTATAATTGGACCAATAATTTATAGAAAGAACATCAAATTTGTAAATATTTTATATTGTTAAATATTATACCTTAAAATATTATATAACTATATTGAAAGTGAATAATTTGGTGAATCTTTAAAAAAATAGTCAATGAATTAACCAAGTTAGGAGTTTTATTCTTGTATTTTAGTTTTAAAATTATTTATTGTAAGGTATTTTCTTTTTAATTATGACTTTAATTATTTATTGTTAGGAATTTTAGTTTAATTTTTTTTTTAAAAAAATTGCACCCATTAATATGAGGAAGGGGAATATTGGAGTGCAGGTTGATTTGTGGGTGTAAAGGTACATTTAAATACTTAATTAGTTTAATATTCTAATTTTAAAATATTTATTTTTTTGTATTTTAAATGATCTAGAGTAGGTGTCTAGGTCAAGCTTAAATATCCCTAACAAAATCGTTACTCTTATCGATTTTTTTTATATTTTAAATGAATCTTGAAACCTTCAATCACTTTTTTTTTCTTGAACTTATCTCAACACCTTTGAGTGGTGATCTCCATTTAAAATATAAAATTGAAACCATAACTCACAACATTATAAATAACTTATCATGTTTCTTTATTTTTCACACAAATCTAGTCTATTTGCTTATCTCCTACACTTAGAGAACCCAATCTACTTGCTTCTTAAAAAAAAAAAAAAACTTAAACTTCTTATTGAGATTGAAAAGAAGAACAAAATTTTCATTGCAATAACAACAAATGAATTGCAAGTGTTCAAGTTAAAGAAAAATAGAATTTAGTTGTATTAAACATACAAATCCATAATCACTTATGAGATTATTAGTAAAATCTGAAAGTTGACCTACATGGCAACATTCATTTTTACTCTAGTTGAATGATAGAGGCTTCAACCTCATTGTTTCCATTTTAATCACTAAGTATATAAATCACTTAAACTAATTTGGATTAAAATAAATATTAACATTCGTAGGCATCGAGGTCTATTTAATTTTTCAAATGTCCATGTCATTTTCGATTCAAACAAAATTCGTAATCCATGTGTTGTGACCAATACTTCTTATTGTGGAGTGGTTGAATGTAGCATCAAGTCCATAGATGTTATTTGTTGCTAATTACCACCGCCAGATGCAATGCCAATTGCAACTTAAGGAACATCGGGCAAACTATTATAACTTACTTTAAAATTTGGTTGTCATGTTTTGACCAAAACAGTTTGGACATTTTATTGAAGATTTATGAGGATTTTAGCAGCCCATTACTGCAATAATTTGAGCAAGAATCAAGCCAAGCAAGGATATGATTGAGACTTTCAATATGATCGAAGTTTCCATAAATAGGAGATTTGTTTTCAAGGATTTTAATGACAATCATATCTTTGAAGTTATTGTAACACCCGATACCCGACCCGGTCGTTGAGTCCGAGCTATGATATGTCACATTCGTTGCCGGCGCAACAATGATTGACCACATTTCTATTTAACAGTTTATACATATTACTAAGTTCAAAAATATTATCACAACATAATATATAATCATATCAGAGCCGTATACGAGCTTACGAAAGCTTTTTTAGTAACCCGAGATTGAATAAGGACTCAAACGTAAAGATTTTAAAATATCGGGTTGACATCGCGAATTCGAGGGCTCCAGGTCACAACGTAACTCACTGATTTCCCCTCGTCGCGATGTTAAGAGCCCAACATCGCGAAGTGACCGTCTGTTTGTCAAAATCCATTTAAAACCTCAATTGAACTTTCAACCAAACCATCGCCTAACTTCAACCAACTTACAAATTAACCATTTGATATATATACACACATATATGCCACAAGTAATACAACATTTCATTTACGATACCAAAGTGCCAAAACACTACCTCTCAATACTTATGTGATCATTTACATAACATACCTTTGAAATGTCATATTATCTATAGAACTGTCTTTACAATCCTATAGTTAAGTTCAAATAAACAATTAAGTCTTAGGATGACCATTCACACTATAAGCAGACTAAACATTAAGCACATGTCATTTAACGAAAACAAAAAGAACCATACAAACATTGTTGAGTTGAGAGTAGCAGATCGAATGTTGAGCTACTTCTCGGGACTTCGAGACTCACCTACACCTGCGCACAGAATAAAAAAAATCATACGTTGAGCGATAAAGCTCAATGGACCTTCCATGATTCAAGTCATATACACAAGATATTAACATTTTATTAACAATAATATTTGCTAAGTATCAAACATTTCATTTCCACCAATTCATAATATATGAACCAATTAATTTAACTATCATCAATAACAAATAATAACATATATCATACCATTTAGTTAACCCATAAATCTCATTTTTTAATCGAATTTGTTGATTTGCCATATTTCCATATCGGCTCACAGGACTCGTATAACCGGTTTGCAGGGTCTTTCACATGCTATCGATAATCACATATCGCATATATGTATTTGAAATCTCATTTTGTGCTACCAAATTGTTTCAAATATCATTTAACCTATTCAAATTTTGTAATCCCTATTAACCTAACTCAGACTCGGGACGAATACACATATTCCAACCAACACACCAATCTGGCACTTAGTGCCCCATCAAAACACCTGAAGTATATAAATTACGCCCAGTGCTCATCGATATAACTGAAGTAAAAGGTGTGCTCAACACTCATCAGAATTTCCGAAGTAAAATACGCCTAACGCTCATCGATATAACCAAAGTAACTCTTAAAAAATCTATCCTATGGCATGCCAACTATATCTGACTTTGCCTAAACAGTTAATACGATATTCAATGTCCAATTACATATCGATTCATATTCAAAATCATAATTCTATACCAATTTCCATTATCAACTATATCATAGAGCATATAACACCATTTCATATCTAGTCAATTCATCACATTAATCATTATCAATTATATCATGCTTATTTTTATTATATTCAATTCAATCCAATTCTCGATATTCAATATCACCAATCACGAATCAAATCACGTAACAATTAATCATCTTACCTCAATAGTAATCATACAATCAACATATATAGTTATATATATTCAGTGATCTTGAATTATAGAAATACAAATCGAATTTCTCTTATCACTCGTCAACGACTCTCAGTTTTCTTCTCTTGCAATGGCCCAACGTCGTCTTTAGCTACGTTCAATAATTTAATAATAGAAACAACATCAGTTCACATCCAACTAACATTTAAATACAAATCAAAACATATTTTGCATTTTAGTTAATTTAGCCCCTATACCCGGGATATATGTATCTTTCAATATCTTGCATCAGATCAAAATTCGATTTGACATTCTTTCGTTAGGGGTCCTAATATTTCTATTCGTAGCATTATTTCATGATAGATTTTTTTATTTATTTAATTTAGTTCCTCAAATTTCAAAGCTATCTAACAAGCTTAATTAGCTTTACAATTTAGTCCTTATCATGTTTTAAGCGTAATAACTATCAAATTTAAGCCTAATTCATCAATTTCTCTACAATGGAAACTAGTTAAAAACTTAACAATTGAAAAAATTGATCATAAGCTAGCTAAATCAAGCTCTCATGATCATAAATCTATAAAAATTACAAGAAAAATGCTCGATTACCTGAGTTTAATGCTTGGACAAATGTTTTAAGCTCAACAACAGAGGTTCTTTGTTTTTCTTCAATTGGACGGTGAAGAAGATGATAAAATCTCATCTTCTCTCCACTATCTAAGGTATATATACCTTAATTAAATCTTAATTAACATGAATTAATTAGTTTAAATTAAACTTTATTATAATTAATCAACCATTAATGAAACAAAGAGGAAATCAACCATGTTAAATAATGGCTAAATTACCATTTTATCCCTTTGTTTAATTGCTATCTAAGTCATCAAGCCTTTTCTTAATTAAAATTTAATAGCAATTGAACTTTTACAATTTAATCCCTGAGCTTTACTTAACCAATTTCTCAATAAATTACTAAACCGAATTTCAATATATTTTCATATTAACTTTCTCAATCTTTATTTTTCATCCTTATGGACTCGGTTTACGGAAATGAGGTTCAAAAACCATGTTTTTTGACACCATTAGAACTCGAGTCACTACAGTTTTGCTCCTTATTGAAGATGTATTTGGAAGCTATTTTTGTAGGATTAGTTGTTCTCATTGATTATAATTTAACAATTCACTTTATGCTTATTAATAAATGATTAGGTTAAGTTATTATATATGAGAGAAAGAGAGCATTTTATTTGTTAATTGAGGAATTGATTTATAGTACAAAATTGGGTAAGTAAATTGGATTGTGTATTAGTTTACATCTAAGCTTTTAGGGGAAAAGACTTAGAAGGAAAGTGATCTAGTTCAAACTATAGGAGTGAGGTTACAACACGGTGAGTGAGTTGAACTTAAAACATAACTTATACTTATTGATTTTACAATGGATTACTCTTTGAGCAAGGGCATGCAAACGCATGAAGATTTTGAATTTTGTGAACAATTTTTTGTGTTCATCTCTATTTTTATAACTTGTAGTAACTTCGTTCAAATGCAACAAAATGAATATCTGACAAACAAAATCAATGAATTTCACATTATTAACATATTTCATGAATGGACACAAAGTTTATTGTAGCCAGCAACAACATGCAAACATGGGTATTGTAATAGTTGTTTTTAAGGTGTTACTTTCTATTCACTTAGATTCCATGTTAGCAAGTGGAAATTGAATATATGCTTTGAGGCTTGTCTAGGTTTTGTAAGAGAGCTAATTGAGTGCATTCTAGGAACTATTCTTGTGAAAGAGTGCAAACTAAATTGTAAACGTTGTCGAGTGTTTACTAGCCAAGTTCTCAGAGAGAGGATTTGGAGGTAAGTGTTCTAGCCTTTAGATACAAAGGTGAGATCTTTATACTTGAGGAGTAATAGAGTGTGAATCACTTGTTGTATTTGTGATAAAAGATAGTGGAATTACTCATTGAACTAGGCTTCACAGACGTAGGGAAGCTGAATTGCGTAAACAAACCTTAGTGTTATTATTATTTTGTTTGCACAGTTTTTCACAATGTAAAACCATAATGACGACTACAGTCTAGCACTTCCAACGTATTTATTATTTTAAGTAAATAGACAACTTTAATCTAAAAAAATTTAGTGACCAACCAAGTGGGGCATAAGGATGAATAGAGGCCCAACGTTTGAGCTAGTTGGTGAAAGCCGTAGTTGAACCTTGTTCATTGCCTCTAATTTGTTGCATTGATTTTGAGAGAAGAAAGGAAACTTGTAAAACTTCATTAATTTGATTCACTACGGCATTGAAGTATATTTGTACTTATTGTTTCTGCGATAAGTCATGGACAATCTTTTCCTTTATTTTTTATTTTTTTGTCTTTATGCATATAATCTTGAACTTGAAGGAATGGCTGCATAATATGATAATAATATGCAAAAGAAATATTAGTTGTCTCTTCATTTATTATTTTGACTTTCGAAAGCCTCTTCTCACCCAACTAAACCAGAAGGGACCTGGACAGGAGAAAATATGAATGCCTTAGTTAAAAAATACTTCTCTTGAATCAATATTTTTATGAGCATTTTTATTAAATTCACAATTCAATAATTTATATGCAAAGAATTAATAAAAATTAATAGTTTTAGAATTAAATTAGCAAAAATCAAATTTTTATGTACTTACCAAGAATTGAATTATTCTCTTAGTTTTCATACAGTACAAAGACTAAATTATTACAATTTAAAAAATAATAATTTCCCGATTTTTGTAAAGTAAGTAAATGAAATTCAGAATTAAATTTATAATCAATTATTTTATACAATTATTCTTAAAGAATAATAATTGGTTGGCATGTCGATTGAGTTTTAGCTCAATCGACATGAATATTGTTGCTAGTGCAGGAGAAAGTGAGTTTGAGTGCACTGAAGCACATTATTCTCCTATTTTTGAATTAATGGGGACTAGGGTAATTCTAGTATCAAGGAGAGCACATATAATCAAAACTTATAATTAAATTGTTCAAAAATAATAATAATTGATTGGTCAAATATTTGAAGGTCTCTTAAATGATAGTATGTGATATCTTGTACAAATTACCCACATCATTGTAATAACATGGTTTTATTTTTTTATTTGAATAAATAATTTTTTAATTACAAATTAATAATAAAAACTTACCTATTAACTCCTTTTACCAATTACATACCATTATCTAAAGATTTTCATTTTCAAATTTAAAAAAATTGATTTCCTCTGAGACACTTCATATTTATGCACTTCACCATTTTCCTTTATTTTTTTTTAATTTAGAAGGAATTTTTTATAACATAACAAATATGTCTACTCTCTTAAAAGGAATAATATTATTTTTTTGAGTGAATTATAAAAGGGTAAAATCTCAAGAGTAATGCGACTAGTTCAACTCAAACTTAAATCATACCTAAAATAATGATCATTAGACCAACACATAGATTCAAAAAGAGAAACAACATTAAACATCGCATTTAACATGGACTTCTCAATTTTATTTATCTTTAACATATAAGCATTTAAATTAATTATTGCTCACCCAAGATAGCAAGTTCCTAATCTTCTTTCTTAATTATTTATTGTTATAGTGGCAAATGATTTACGTTATTTAAATCTTTATTGATATCAGATCTTGAATTCAAAATTTAGACAATAACTTTCTCTATTTTTAATTAGAAAAAAAATTACGTAATACCAAATTTAGTCTTCAATGTCTACATGTTTTTGTCAATTTGGAGTTAAATTTGACTATTATTCTTTCCAAAAAAAGAAAGTCAAATAGTTTTTTTAAGAGAAATGAAAGTTTACATCTTTTTTGCAATTTGGAGCTAAATTTGATTATTTGTCTTTCCAAACAAAAGTAAAATTATTTTTAACAGAAATATCGACTATAATATTATTTTTTTAATAATGCTTGCATGGCGACCTATGGTGGCAATCCACGTGTACTTCATGCTAACATGGCACTGTCACGACAACAAATTAGTTAAAAATTATAAAAATATTCAAAAATCCAAAAGAAAATTATAAAAAAAAAAGCATGAAGTACATGTGGATAATCATATGGGTTACCATTTTTAAGAATTTAATGTTTTAGGTAGTATTTAGTTAAAAGAAAGCAATCCAACTCTTTTTGAATGGTTGAGAGCCGAATTTAACTAAAAAAAAGAATAAAGGTCGAATTGATAAAAATTATAAACATTGAGAGGTAACTTTGATATTTTGGAAAAAATACCAATTTAGATACCAAGTAATGGAAAAAGAAAAAGAAGATGAGATGAGAACAAGTGGTGCTTAATTTCAATCATTGTCATGCTGGACCAGGAATTAATTGAAAATTGAAATATATGGTAATCAAAGTCATTATCATATGGTTGTAAAATTGGACCTAATGTTTGTATATTAATCAGCAATCCAATATTAGATGCTGTACTTTAAATTCACTCATTCTCCCTTATTGCCTTTGCAATAATTAGCCATCCCTTTCAATTTTATTATACCTTAGATTAAAAGTCAGCAATCAGAGCATTTTTTAGTTACTCCATAATTTTTTTAATGTTTTTATCAAAAAATGATAAAAAGCAAGCAGTTCTAATTAACAAGTCTTCTAACTATCTCATAATTTTTTTTTTTATAAAGTTTACATTCGTTCATGTATGATAATATGATTTTTGAATGGATTTTTTTCGTTTTCAAATAATCATGCAGAGTCACAACCGCCTGCCTAACCTTCCACCAATTTTTAAACTATACTTTAATTTTAAAACATTAAGTTTCTATATCTTTTTTATTTGAGAATTTTACTTCCTCATTCAATTTTTGCTGAATTAGTGAAATAACTCTTTTAGTTCTCTATATTTATAATTCTTTTTTCTTTTTTTTTTAAATTAGCCCTTACTCTTTACGAGTACATAAACAATTACAAAGATGTTTTAAAAATTAAAAGTTTTTTCATGTTTCCAATAAAAATATAAAAAATGTGAAAATTAAAAACTCTTTAAAATTAAAAAATAAAAATAAATTTAAAAGTTTCATTTTAAATAATTTTAAAAAATATAAAATTTTCAAAATTTCAAAAAAATTCTATTTAAATTTTGAGCTATTTATTCGATCCCATATCAAATCAAATTAGAGACACATGTTTTAAAAGTTTGGAAATCTTATAATTTTAAAACTACTTAAAATGAATATTTTTAGAGAGTTTTTAGGTTTTCACAATTTTTTTACATTTTTATTGAAAATATGAAAAAACAAATTAATGATTAAACAATTTTATAATTATTTATGTGCTTTTAAAGAATAAGGACCGAATTGATAAAAAAAATAAACATTGAAGGTTAAAAAAATTATTTTATCATTTTTATAATAGTAATTATTTATTATAACTTTTTTTATTATAATCATGATTCTTGCAAAATGCTTTTCCATCAATAAAATTTCACTATTTAAATAATTTAGCATTTGGCATGAATCATGATTATAATAAAATAAAAAATTGTTTTAATGGTGCGTATATTAAATAACTATTATTATTATTATTATTATTATTATTATTATTAGTTAAAATTAAAAATTTCCTTAAATTATAATCAATTTATAACAATAAATTTAACTTTTAAAATTTTTTTATTATTATTTTAGTCCTATTTTTTTATCACCTTGATCTTTAGTCAAATAGTTGTTTTTCCGTCAAAATTTTAACTATGTTAATATGATAATTTACATGTATTGATTTGGTATCAACTTTATAAAAAACTGTTAATAATTTTTAAAGAAGTACCATGTAACTCGATACATCAATCTAGTCAACTTTCTTGTAAAATAAAACAACAACAACAATTTAACTAAAAATGAAAAGGGCAAAAAAGGCGAAAATGAAAAATAATTGAGTAAACTTACCTATAAACGTCTTCCAAGTGTGTGAGACTGTTGTGCACCGACTTGCAAATGCTTGATTTTGATGACCCAATACGGAATTTGACACTTTTTAAACCAAGTCGGTGAGTAGACAAAAATTGAAATGATGGCACATCACTATAATTAATTTCCTGGAAAGAAATATATAATTAATCAAAATCCTTGTGTTGGATTGGAAAGTAGCCGAACATGCTCCATTATTAAATAATTGTTCTTTTTCCCTCTTTGCACTGACTTCTTCTCGCAAGTAATTCATTTAGTTTGTAGAAACAATCTGATTTTTCTTATAAAAATAGCCAATGAATGATGCAAGCCGCAAGACGCGTTTTCGCCTTTCCCTCACATAAACCCATAGACATATATAATTTTATTAATTTACTAATATTTATAATATATATAAATCTGTAACTTGATATATATATATATTTAAAAGATAAATGTTTTTCACCCTAAAGTAAAAAGTAAGACATTTTTAATTACCTAAAATTTGAAATGCATGACCTAAATGAATGATTATGAAATATAAAAATAAAATTTTAAAATATTATTTCACATCTTAAAGTCCGGATTAAAAGAAATTAGGTTAGTGAAATCAAGAGTGGCCACGTCTTAATTTTGAGCTATGATTGTGAAAATTTTGTCAAGTGAGTTAGTCCGGTTCAGTAGATAGGTTTTGTGCTTGTGTGTGTGAGATTTTGGGTTCGAATTTTTTCCCCTGAGTTTTTCTTAATTTTATCCCAACCCCTATCTTTGAACTTATATATTATTTTCACTTAATTGGTGACAAAATGAGCTTGTTGGTTCAGTGATAAGGTTTCAACTTATTTTTTGGTCCTATGTTCGAATCCCGGCGCGTGCAAACGAGAAATAATTTTTTTTATTCTCTATTGTGCTGCCCATGTGCTTGAATTGGATTGAATTTGAATTCTGACAAATTGATGGGTGGTTAGTTATCAGATTTAGTTGAGGGTGTGGGTAGTTTTTGAAAACTAGTTTCCAAAAAAAATCTCTCTTCCACTCCCCCACTTTGTCGTTCCCATATTCCCAATTTTGTTTCACGTTGGTTTTTTCCCCTTTTCTTTCTTTCTTTTGATTTGCTACAGTGAAGAGAAGGAAATAAATTTTTGTCGTTTATTCCTTGCTATTCCTCAAAATGTTTTTTTTTTTTTCATCTGTGTTTCATTGACTCTTCCTTGTTACTTTACTCTATGGTGCTATTCATAATTCATTATTGTGGCATCATTTGCACATTTTGAGGAATTTTGGAAAAGTTCGTGAAGCAAGCGTTTTGTCGTCGGAAGATTAATGGCATTAGAACCGTCTTTACTGTTTGGATTTTGGAATTGCAATTGTTGAGTCAGCATAAAAAAATGACTAGGTGTAAAACGGAAAATACAAAAAACACGAACGACGCAATGCTGAAAACCCACTATTGACGTCACATGGGTTGGGTTAATTGGGCCATGTGGGCCACACGGGCGTGTGTGAGGTCGTGTAGGCCATATGGGCTGGCAAGTTGGGCCATGTGGGCCTATTTTTCATAAATCTTCACTTAGGCCCATTTGACTCCAAAGTTCGTTATTAGATCTTCTGTGGGGTCCGTTTGACTTAAATAAGACTTGAGATGTAACATCTGTTGATTTGTGTATGCACGTGATATAGGTCAGGTATGTGAAAAATGTATGTACGATTTGTGTTCTGATAACTCTAAAAGCATGATTATGTATGAATAGTATGCATGACATCTGTTTATGAAATATGTGTTAGTTTACTTATACATGTGCATCAGTATGGGTTTGATATGTGATGGAGGAAGTGTATTCCGGCAGTATTACTACAATTTTGGCAGTAAAACCGCAATATATGTTTGGCAACTCAGCTACACCTTTATGAGTGGCATACGACCACGATCCGGTGTGATCGGATGGATGGACTCTTATAGTCCTAATCGGTGTGATTGGTTGGATGGAGTTGGTGTGTAGCGGATGGGGGTAGGTTCTGTGACTGCATCTATATCTAAATCCGTGTTTGCATTTGTATCTGAATCTGAGTAAGCATCTGTATCTGATTATGAAAATACATATGAATTTGTATATGAGAATATGTTTAAACCTATATCTGAAAACGTATCTGTTTATTTATGTATATCTGATTTGTTACTTGGGATGTCTTACACATGAGCTCGTAAAGCTCATTCTTTGTTTATTATCCTCTCGGTAACCAGCGAGTTTAGGACCGAACGATGTGTAAGAGCTCAAATTTGTTTTCCTCATAAAATGGTTCGAATTATTTCAATTAAGATTTCTAGACTTTTGATTTTTGGACTAAGTTTTCAGATTTGGTTTTGTTTTTGGGGTTTTCTACCTGTTTGTTGGTTTTTGTGCGTTCTTAAATGTAAAACTGAAAAATCATACGAATTTGAAAAATTGAAATTCAATTTTCAAAACTAAAAAACTTTGAAAATATCCGCTGCAAAATTAATTATCAAACTAAATGCTTTTCCGTATAACGAGTAAGTTTTGCGTGTGAGTTTTTCTAAAAAACAATGTAAGAGCTTTGCTAAAAAAAATTAATATTTTCAAATCACGTGATTACTAAAGTTAGAGTGAAATTTCTAAAAGTTTACGCTGTTTTTATAAGTAAATGTTTAAGAGATCATGCTGTGAAATAGGTGTTTTCAAACTTGAGAATTTCCTGAAACTCGTATGAGCTTAGCTAAATTAAGGTTTCAGATCACACAATTTCTAAGATAGATTTTAGTTTTTCAAACAAGTTGATGTAACTTCTCCAAATTCGGCCATAACGTCTAGACCGAGTTTGGGGTGTTACATATTAATTATATCAAAAAATTATGAAAGTGTGTAAAACTAAATTAGATTTGCAAATGGAAT
The DNA here is from genome assembly GCA_005393395.2 of Gossypium australe. Classification (NCBI taxonomy): domain Eukaryota; kingdom Viridiplantae; phylum Streptophyta; class Magnoliopsida; order Malvales; family Malvaceae; genus Gossypium; species Gossypium australe. The sequence goes on from CM016619.1 coordinate 113,111,065, forward strand.
AAATTTGTTGTTAAATGTGTAAATTGACTTAGAATATGTTGACTTTATATTTAAAAATATAATTTAATATATTATATGATATTCGTAACAATAAATCTAATATAATAGAAGTAAGTGTTGAGACCTAAGTTTTCCAAAGCATTGAAGCTACACTTTGTTCGGACACTTATTTAAATTTCCTATTGCAACACTGTTTTATTTCTTGTTTAAGTATTTTGCTAAACAGACTTTTGGGATAATAGTTTGAACATCTGTTTAGTAGAGCCTATATGCAATTTAATGTTGGCTTTTTTGACATTGTTCTCTATGGTATGTTTCTCAGTTATCAAATGATCATCAAGTTATGTCTTTAATTGTTATACAAAGTTGTTGAGTGATTTTTGAAGGATTGAAGGAGGAATGACAGACAATCCTATCTTAAGTATTATCGTTATCCTTTCGCTTATCTTACTTGGAGGCTAAGATTATTTAAATTTCGTTGGATATAAAGGAACTTATGGGATAATTATTAGAGATAATTCAAGAGATAATTTCAGCTTTTAACTTAGAGTTTTATGCTTATCAAAAAGTTGTTGAAGAGCTCTTGCATCAGCCTATAAATAGGTTGTATTTTCTAACATGTTGGTTAGCTTGGAGTGTTTTTTGTTGGTTAGTTTTTTATCTTTTTGCACTCTTATGTTAGGCATTTTGTTGGAGAGTGAACATTGTTGTAAGCGAGGTAGTTTGGGGTGAGTGGTTGTAACAAATGGCTCATTGTTGGGGCTACATTGTTGTAAGAGTAGATTGTGCTTTAGCTAATAGGTGTTTAGGACAATTGTTGAATAAAATCATTCACTAAGCTAGGCTCCGCAAAGGCAGATTAGTGAATTTGAACTACGTTAACAAATATCGTGTATTTGTCACGCCCATAAAAATAGGGGGTTAATTGAAATAAGTAACCAAGAAAATGAATATGCTTGATGGTAAAGTAGTTAGTTCACTCTTTAGATATCCTAGGTTCAAGCCATTCCTTTTCCATTTCTTTCATTTTTACTTTTAGCAAATTAGGATGAAAAACACACTAAATATTATTAGGAGTGAAAACCTAACAAGAAATAGGTAGTAGCCTAATGGTTAAGCATTTATCCTTTACCCTGCCTAAACTAGGTTCGAGCCACCCTACTCTATTCCCTTTTATTTTGGCAGCAAGGGAAAATTACAATGCAGCCCCCTTAAAGTTTGAAAACCCTAGGTGTTTAGTCCCTCTTTCCCTAATTACACTAAGATTATGTTTATTTTTCCATTCCAATTAGAAGTTTTGCTCTCTTATCCCTATTTCTTCTCCCTTTTCTTTTCCATCTTCTTCTTTGCAAAATATTTTTCTATATTGTTGTAATTATTTTTGCTTCCCGAATCAAAATCTATTCTTAATTCATGTCGTTTTTCAATTAGATTCGTAATTGCCATTAGTAACATTCTTAACCTTTGCCAAGAATTGGTACGTATGTCTCAATCCCGATGTTTGATCTCAAATCTCTATAAAATTTCTGTCTAATAATAATCTTGCGATCGATTAAATGATCTTTTCAACTTTTTATCTAATTTTTCAATAATCTTGACGAATCTTGAAATCAAATGTTAATTCGTGTGAATATGTCATTTGAATGACCTATTTTAGGTGCATCGGATAAGATTTGAGCGCAAGGGACGTCGTTCAAGCTTTCAGTGACAAGTGTGAGATCTCTTACAAGTGAATCGGGGCAAATCGTGCCTAGAATTAGGGCCATACGATCTGCCACATAGGTGTGTGAACCATACGACCATGTGCCTTTGAAACTCTGACTAGTTCGAACATCACACAGACAAGATCCTTCCACATAGCCTGTCACACGGCCATGTCTCATCTATAACTTAATTTTTCTATTTCCACACAGCCACAATATATTACACGACCATGTAACCCCTTCATAGATCTATAGCATCCCACATGGCTGTAAGCCCCCTGTTTTACAATTTTGCCCAGAATTTTATGATTTGATTAGTTTAGTATCTGAATAGTCCTCAAACTATTTTAGAGTTATATTACTTTCAATTGAATTGATAGTATGAGTTCTGGAATGCGTGATCTAAATGACTGAATTATTATTGTATATGCATGATATGAGAATAATATATGCCTATTACGTCTGTGTTACTAATTATATGTTCAGCATGCCTTATGTTACCATTAAACCAAACACATGATAAGCATGTCTTTTGCTACTGAGTTGATCTGTAATAAGCATGTTATTTGTCATCGTATCGAACTATTATAAGCATATTGATTGCTACCGTATTGTTTTGTTAAAAGCATATTAAATGCCGCCGTATTTATTTGTTTTGAACATGCCTTATTACATTGTATGGGGTGGGATGATATGTATGGAGGAAGTATTGGCAGTTTATCTACAAAATTTGTTGTGTACTCACAGCCATCAATAGTGTTTTCTTATTAAATGCAAATATGTTGTGCATCCACAACCCATCGACAACTATTACTTGCAAACATGTTGTACAGCCACAGCCAACGGCAGATTTTATTTGCATTATTTTGTTGTGTACCCATAGCCATAGGCAGATGAAATCTACGATGTTTTTGTTGTGTATCCACAACCATAGGTAGATTCCATCTATGGTGTTTTTGTTGTGTGTCCACGACCATTAGTAGTGTATCTGCATACCATTGATGGTTAAAACCACAACTCAATGTGTAGGTGGTTAAAGTTCAGGGGAAGTCCCATTGTGGTGTGTAGCGCTGGGGTAGGACATTTTCTGTTAAACCGGAACTATATTGCATTTATAAAGCATGTGCATACAATTCTAAGATTTTTAAAATGTCATATATATACTGTTGAGTGATCTGAAATATCAATATTTTGAAATTGCTATTGTGAGTTATTCTATGTGTCGTGTTTCTATATGCATAATCGTTTCCACTGGTTTTCTTGTGATGGAACTCACACTGAGCTCCATAGCTCACTCCCATTTTATTTCATTCATTACAAAAATCCCACCAGGTTAGAATGTGGGCACGACATACGGAGGGCTCAAAAATATTTTATTTATATGAAAGTGTTATTATTAGGCTATTTTTATAATTCTCGTTATTTCATAATTGTATTATTTTATTTATATTGTGGCATGGGACTCATATTTTGGGTTATTTCGTATGCATGATTTTTAATTTGAATTTAGGATAATGAACCTATAATTAGATTTGATTATGCACTAAATAATTCTATTTTATTTTAATTAAAACTAAATTGAATATCACTTTCCGCTGCTCGGTTGTAACTGAAATTTTTGGTAATAAATAAACTGGGAATTAGGTAAGTTTCAAATGAAATCACCATTCACGAAAATGTATGACTTAATCTGTTTTTATTAACTTATGAGTTTTTCTGAAAATTTAACAATTTTTTTTCTAAATTAAACAAAATTTTTAATACGACTATTTTATAAACTCAGATAGCTTACTAGGTCATTCCAGTGGCTAATGTAGTTGTAACAGCCCGATTTTAGTGAAATCGAAACAGTAGTTTCAGGACCACAAATACGAGCCAGAAGGAAAATTTATTTTTATATTTTTGCATGATTTGCATTTAGATAGGAATGTCATATTAAAATTCTGATAAGAAAATTTTATCGATTAAGTACTTAATTACAGAAAGGACCAAATTGCATAAAATGCAAAAGTCGGATTCTAGTGGCTAGAAGGATCAAATAGCTATGGAATTCAAAACTTGATGTCCTTATATGGTAATTATACCATGAATCAAAAGTTAGTAGATATTTTTGATGAATCATCAATGGAAAAACTAGAAAAGGTTAAGGACTAAATTAGAAATAGAAATAATTAAAAGATGATAAATAATTAAAATAGAATTAAAATCATTTTATATCATCTTCTTCCCCAAATATTCCATGAAAATCCTAAGAAAGAGAAAACAAACTTTCTTGGCTTAAATTGGTAAGTATTCAAGTCCCGTTTTTAGTAATTTTTATATTTTTGAAACCGGGATAATCTAATCTATCTATTTGGGGGATTAATTTGAAAAGATGTCAAATTATAGAAATTATGCCATGGATTAATATGCTGAAAATTTAAAATTTATGGTAGAAAATGAAGGTTGTTGATAGGTAAACAGCTTTTACAAAGTGAATTTTTATGAAAAATGATTTAGGGACCAAATTATAAAGTTGTGAAAATTGAAGAAAAATTATGAATTTTATAGAATACATGTGTTGTAAATTTTATATTAAAATTTCGGTTAGGCTTGGAATATTGAGTAAATTGCATGGATTTCATTTTCCGAGCCTATGGACGAAATTGAAATTTATGGAAAGTTTAGGGGCAAAATGGTAATTTTACCTAGGATGTAAATTGAGTTCAAATGATTATGAAATGTGAGAAATTAATGATTAAATTCATTTATATAGATCCGGATAACTCAAATTCGAAGCTAGATCCAGGAAAAGAGAAGTTTCGAATTAGTACATTTTCTTGTACGAACTATTATCAAGGTATATTCGTGTAACTTAATTGAGCATGTAAATATGTTGAATTGAATGTTATATTTGTATAGAATGTGATTTATTTTTATGTGAATTATTTGAATGTTACAATATAAGAAATGAATACATGCTTGAAATTGTTTGAAAAGGGTTAAATTTCGTTTGAATATTAGATTTCGATGGATATTTGTGATTTCCTGGAATAAATGAGGTCCTGCATTTGTTGCTGATGGGATTTAGTTCATACGATAATCCTATTGACCTCATTACAGATAGGATTTAGCCCGAATGAGTAATCCTGATATAATCCCTCTTGAGCATATGTCTCAATTAGGATTTAGCTTGGACTAGTAATCCTAATTGAGCTCTTCTGAGCATATATTACAGAAAGGAGTTAGCCTGGACTGGTAATCCTGTTACATGATATGTGGCTCGGAAGTGTGCTTTCTGATTAAGTGTATTAATGGGTACACCTGAATATGAATTGACAGATTATTGAATTGTACACCTTGTGTGTACTATTTGAGTATCCATCGGAATTTCAATGATTCAACGGACAAATTACTTGACATGATATGAGAATTATGGGATGAAATGAATAATGTATTGAAAGAATATAGAATGATGACTAATCTATGTTTACTTGATGTATATGAGAATTTTTTGACTAACATGTTTGATTGAATGCATGTGTTTAGGCAATTTTGCTAAGATGATGGGAACATGTTATTATATGCTTAGTTTTAATAAATGGGGTTGGTAAGTTTAATTCCAATTATATGAACTTACTAAGCATAATATGCTTACTAGGTTTACTTTTCTCTGCTTTATAGTGCTCGGAAGCTCGCGAAGGTTGGTAAATGGTTGGAGCATCATCACACTATCCACAAGCTTATTTTGGTATAAATAGTAAACTTATTTTGGTATAATGGCATGTATAGGTTAACTTGACCATAGATGGCTTAAATATATGTTATTAGCCATCAAAATGGCTAGTAATGATTTGTTTTGGTACTTATTAAATATTATGTCATCATAAATACATAGATGTTAAGTATGGTTGATTAAATAATGTTTAATGTATAGATTAAATCAAGGTAAGATTATAAACATATATGTATGCAATGATATAACATATTAAATGTTAGAATTTGCTTGAATTCAATACTTGGATTGGTTGGTATTTGAATGTAATTTTTTATGTAGGTTTATGGCAAAATTTTGGGTGAGAAATGAAGCTAGAAATGGATTTATTTTGTCCACAAGGGTAGACACACGGGCGTGTGTCTTGACCGTGTGTGACACACGGCCTTGTACATGGGCGTGTGATTAGGCTGTGTGTCCCCTGAATCTTAAATTTGAGAAACAGAATGCTCAGAATTGGGCACACATGCAGAGACACAAGCGTGTGTCTCAACCGTGTGCACTACACGGCCTAGTACACGGGCTTGTGGCTGGCCGTGTGGTGCAAGTTAGAGAGTTACATGGGGTTGGACACGGGCGTGTGCCCTGACCACACGGGCGTGTGTGCCCTGCACCTTAAAAATTTTTTGAAATTTCACAAAAAATTCTATGAGTTCTCGATTTAGTCTTGACTCGATGCTAATACTCATTTTGGGCTTTGAGGTTCCATTTAAGGGACATTATGAATAATTTTGGTAAATGAATAGTAATTGATGTGAATTATTCGTAAATGTTCTGAAAACTCCGATAATGCTTTGTAACCCTGTTCCGGTGACGGACACGGGTTAGGGGTGTTATAGTAGTCTTCCAAATTAGGGTCTAATGTCTAGGCCAAATTGGGAAGGTTAAATTTGGTGGTATTAGAGCCTAGGTTTTCTAAACTCGGATTGTGGAAATTTGAAAGAATTTGCATGCATACATTTGAAAAGGGTATTTTGGGGAAAACCATGCCACAAGATTTTTTTAAAATTTAATTTTCTACATGAAATTAAATCTTAAAACTCTGATGCTGGTCTTTCTTTCGTTTTTGTTACTTTAAAATAAATTGTAAAACCCTAGAATGTGAACACTTACGGAAAATCACTAACACTTGAAATTTTGTTTGAAAACTGTAAATATAGTTTAGATCTTAAACTTCTGAGAAAATAATGAACACTTAAGGTAGATGTGGTAGGGGTAGGATACGTACGGCTGCTCCTGTAGAGCTGCCCACTGTATGGGGAGAAAACCCAATCCTTAAGGAGGATTACGTTGAGAACTATATTGCCAACAATGGTAGAGGTTACAAAAACAACAACAATATGGTGACACAAGCAATGCTGAGGGTTCTACAAAAGGTTGCTGGGGCCCAAAATGGATTGAGGATTCATGGGTCTGTTGCAAAGAAATTCCGATCAAATGGGGTTGATACATTCGAAGTTGTTGTTGGAACAACTCTTACTATGGCAAAATATTGGATGGAGTCGACGGATAGGATTCTGGAGGACCTAGACTATACTCTGGAGAAAAAGTTAAATGGCATTATGTCCTTGTTACAGAAAAAAGCTTATCATTATTGGCAATCTGTGCTAAGGGGCACGCAGTTGAATGCATAACTTAGAATATTTCCAATAAGCTTTTCAAAAGAAATATGTGAGCACTAGGTATGTGAAGGCCTACAGAATCGAGTTTATCGAGTTAAAACAAAGAGACAAGACTATGTCGAAATATGAGGTTGAATTTCTGAGGCTTAGCTGCTATGCTCAAGGTATGGTCACCACGAAGTAAGACAAATGCGTGAAGTTTGAAAATGGGTTACATTTTGACCTCAAAATTTAGGTTGCTCCATACCAGGAATGGTTGTTTGAGACCCTAGTGGATAAAGCCAAAATTATAGAGGAGATCGAACATGTGGAACATGAAAAACAGGAGAAGAGTAAGGTCCGAGTTAAGAGAGGTTCTGGTTCCACTGGTTTGAATGCTCATCCTATAGAGAGAGTGGACCACAACAAAGGGTTGCGGTGGCTAACTCTAGGGATTAGGTTTACAATTGTACGTATTGTGGTAGGTGTCACTCGAGCGAGTGTTGGAAGAAAATGGGTGCTTGTTTGAAATATGAGTCGATGGTGTATATGATGAAAGATTATCCTTGTCTGGACAAACAGGTACAAGCTCTGACTCAAAACCAAACCCAAAATCAGAAAGTGGGTCAATTATCTCCAAGGGGCTGTAAGCAGAATAGTGTCACAAATATTGTAACAACTAGTGCAAACTAAATCGAAGCTAGACAACCTGCTCTTGTTTATGCTATTAGAAGAAAAGAGGATGGAGACATGTCCAATGTCATTGCAGGTTTTTTTACCATTAGTTTTGTCTTATACTTTGCCCTAATCGGCATAGGATCCACCCATTCATATGTTTCATGCAATATGTCTAATAAATTAGGTGTTGGGGTAGAGGAACCATTACTGATGTAACACCCCTAACCCGTATTCGTCGTCAGAACAGGGTTATAGAGTATTATCGGAGTTTTCAAATCTTACGAACAAAAATTTCAAATATTTCAAATCAAATTGAGAATCATATTAAAACTAATCCAAATCATACATGTTATCTCTTATACGAGCCCTCGAGGCTCTAAAAACACGTTAGAAACAAATTGGGACTAAATCAGAAACTTAGAGAACTTTTCCGAAAATAGCAAAATTTTACAACACTGTAGAGGTCACAGGCCATGTCCTAGCCCATGTCCGTGCTCGTGTAACACACTGACTTGGGTCACACGGCCAAGCCACATATGCTCGTGTGCTAGGCCGTGCACCCTTTGAAATAACCTCATATGCTCGTGTGTCAGGCCTGTGCTAGGTCGTGTAACAGCCTAACTTGCAACCTTTTGAAAGCTACAGAGGACACACAGCTGTGTTGCCTGGCCGTGTGCCACACACGGCTGAAACACACCCCCGTGTCTCAGCTTGTGTAGACGAAGAATAGGCAATTTCCAAGTCATTTTTCTCACCCAACAAGACATGTACCTACAAGCACATATATACATGTGATATAACATACAACCAATATGTCCAAAGGCACCTCAATAGCTACATAAAACCCTGTACAACCATGTACTCAATTTGGAAAAATAATCAACTAACTTCTAGGCATATTTATATCTATACATACCATTTAATTTACTTACAAAAACATACCAAATGGTGCTAACCAATCCATTCAACTACTAGCATTAACATTCATATATGCCATTCACAAAAAAGTACCAATTCGCTACATTTCCAAACAAGACACATGACATAAATAATATGCAAATTCATTACTAACATTTCATCTTCCATGATTCAAACACCTAACCAAATACAATTGCTAGCATAACAACTTAAATTCATCAACATTAAACCATCCATAACAACTTAGTAAGTACATAGCAATTTATTTAATTAACATTAAATGAGTGAACCCCTATTTTACTTAATAAATGTTACTGAAATGTAACCACGGCATGAAAGTGCTATCAGGAGTACCGAAGTACAACAGGGGCATGTAAGTGCGATCAGGGGTACCAAAGTACAATAGGGGCACGTAAGTGCGATCAGGAGTATAATTATATAATAATTAACTACTTGATTATAAAATACAAAATCAAGTGATATAATTTAATTACTATGAACTTACATCGACACTATCACGAAGGAGTATGATAGACTAATCCACAACATTCGCCTTCTCTCGATTTAAATTCGGTTGAGATCTATCTTGATCTAAATAAATAAATTCAACCAATTTAATAACTAGTCTATTCAATTCAATCCAAATTCACATGTTAGCAAAATTACACTTTTTCCTCTACACATTTGATTTCTTTTCAATTTAGACCTTAAGCTCAATAAATCAAATTCATGCAAATCCATCCGTAATCCAAGCTAGCCGAATTTCATATAGGTCCCTATCAACTCATAAAATCCATTATTTCACAATTTACACCATGAAATTTTTACACTTTTTAAATTAACCCCTAATTGACATTTTCAACAAAATTCACTTTACAAAAGTTGTTTATCTAACAACATATATTCATTTTCTTCCACCGAACATCAAATTCACATGATTTCATTCATGGTAACTGATCACTGTAAAATCAGAGTTTTAAATATTTATAAAAAAATGATCAAACCTGGAGACTAACTCTGACAACGATATTAAGGCAAGTGTACCTATCGAACAGTAGTATAGCTTAGGCAAGACCGGTTATCGAACCCAAAGGAACTAAAAGTATTAATACTCACTTTCTTCTTATTAATTAGCCTTAAAGTTAGAGTGAAGATAACTTTTTAACTAAATCGACGACAGCTAAACTAAGGACACAAAGACAAGAAGACGAACAGGAAAACAACTTTGAGGAAAAACTCAATTGATTACGATGATACCCTTAGGAAGAATCCACTTAGACTTCACTTATTAATTAACCCTAAATTATATGATTTCTTTTACTTAGCTTGATCTGTGAGACTCCCTAACCTATATTAAACCCTCTCTCGAGGCGAATAACGTCTAACCCTAAGTTAATTAGTGGAACTATCGTTCGCTTATAATAACCCCCTAGGATAGCAGTAAATCGATCAATGGACTTCCATATTAGGTTTCACCTTAATCCGACAAAATCTCGTAACCCTATCTCTAGGCGTTCGATCAACTCCGCTTAATTATGTTAGATCTTCTCTTAGGCAGGGTTTATTCCTCCTCCACCTAAGCACATTAGATTTGAGTTAAGCAACATAATTAAGAACAAACTAAGTAATTTTATCATATAACTTAAAAATCAAATAATAAAACCCATCTAGGTTTCATCCCCTTCAGGTATTTGAGGAATTTAGTTCATAATGAATAAACAAAACATCGCAAGAAAAAGGATAAAACAAAACATAGAAATAGTCCTAAAACCCCCTGAAGGAATCGAAGGAGAATTCCGTCGTTTTGAGTATAATTTCGGCTTCTTGGGATGGATCAACTGGCTATCCTTGCGTTATCCACTAACTCTGATCTTCTCGGCTTGGCTCCTTGGCCTCGCTTCCGCCCCCTTGATAGGTGATACTTGGGACTTATTTATAGGCTTTTGGAACGCGATTCTTTCTCTCTAAGTATCATTTTTTGACTAAAATTGCTCTTTCCAGCGTCAGAGGCACGGCCATGCCACACGCCCGTGTGAATTGAGACCTGACCGTGTTCGGATTTCTCTTGAGGCACGGTCGTGTGTGACTGAGTTGAGGCCGTGCTCTAGGTGTTCGTCGAGGCACGGCCGTGTGTGCTTTGGGCCAGGCCGTGTCGATTTCGTGTAAAGGCCCATTTACTCCGTTTTAGGCCCATTTTGTGTTCTTTTCATCCGTGGGTGCTTTCCTGGGTATAAGACATGAAAAGAAAGGATTAAAAGTACCTTTTTATATAAAACAAGGGATAAATCATCCAAAAGCATACTAAATGTAGGTCTAAAATATGTTACTTTTACGGTTTATCAAATACCCCCACACTTAAACTTTTACTTGTCATCAAGCAAAATTCTCAACTTACAATTAAAACGAACTTTCCATGATCTGTAATTCTTCATCAACAATGTGTTATCCTAATTCATAGAGAATTCATACATGGATGATTTGATTCAAAGCGTCCTAAAGATTCAAACGAGATAAGTCATAATTTTGTACCTTTGAAAACATAGGTGTCTCCCCTCTTTTAAATAACTACCTTTTCAATTCAAAGTTGACAAGGATCGACATCCTCACTTAGGGTTCACTCAAATCACTCTAAAGTGTTTAAGGTTCAGAAGAAGATCGCTCATAAGTCGAACCTGAAAAGTTAATCCCATAGGCTTGCCTGAAAATCAAATCTCCACCACTCTATTATGAGATGACAAACAGATCAAAAGGTCTTTGTTTAGGGTTGTAACGGGGTTAGGGTACAAGGTGTGGTTACAGGCTGAAATTGGAGGGTTAGAATCGAGATTGATTTGATAAATTTCCTAACTAGAAAAATGAACTTAATCTTACATTAAAAACTAATAAGACGAGCTTTTTCCTTGAGAATTAGAATTTGAACATGTAAGCTCACTTAATCCTAGAACTAATAATGAAAGTACTTCGTGTTTTTTTTTTAAGAACAAACTAACATAATAATAAGGAAGAATTTTTACAACTGAAATACAGAACATAGTTAGGAAACTTGTTCAAAATCAAATCTCGACAAAAAGGGTAATTAAAAAGAAATTGGTGATAACAAATACAAAAGGGTTTTTTGGTTAAAGTTAGTAGGTGAGTTAATAAAAAGGGTTGTTAGGCTCAACGGGGGTTCACTAGGGGTTAATTTATAAAGGTAGGCTTTTTAGTGGAATTAGTGGGTTAAAACCTAAGTGCTTTTATCATCTCGGTATATCAAATCATAACTGTGGTCTCGACATGTATAAACAAGGCAAGTTCTAGAATAACAGTTCATAGTTGATACACTCATAATCAAAAAATTAGCATGAAAAAGAATGTATGCCCTATAAGGTTCAAATACTCAAAAAAATTATGGGTGTTTTGACATCATCCTTATGAATTTTTAAATTTCAAGGTAGCATTCAAAATTGGATCAACAACCTAGCAAAAAATTTTAATTCCTGAAAAATAGACTTATCGTGCTTGATTTTATAGTATTCTTTAAATTTAATCATCAATGTTCAATTAACTATGACTTATTCTAAAACATGTTAATAGTCATCACAAGTCATCAGAAATTTCATCTTAATTAGTAATATGACAATTTTGCATAAAAACAAGGCTAAATCAGGGATTTGAGAATAATGAAAAAAAGTCAGGTTCTTTTATTCCACTTTTAACCTCAGGGATTTGAGAATAATGAAAATGGTTAGGTCTTTTTACCCCCCACACTTAAGATGTACATTGTCCTCAATGTACAAAGATAGATAATGCATTTATATTCAAAATCAAAAGGGAGGGGATAAAATACTCCCTGAGGTGTGGTCTGTTTCCTTGGAGAGAGGTAGGGGTCGTGGAGGTTATGGTGGAGGATATGGCAAATACGGCGAAGGCGTCGGTATGGTGGTGGTGTTGGTTCCCAAGCTCTGTGCTAGATGAAGAAATTGGGGAACTCGTGAAGGATTAGCCAGGGTTTATTAAGACATAATAAAAATAAACTAAATACAAAATTAAAGAAAAGCGAGCTAAAGTGAAGGAGACTAAGAAGAAAACTGAAAAGAAAAGAAAATCCTAATGGACTATAAGGTCCTTATTAAGGGATGGTTCGCAAGGTGGGAATCAATGCTAAGATTCGGGATGTGGTGGCAGTGGTGAGGGTGGTGAGGGTGTCGTGGTGATCGGCGTGATTCCCTAACAGCCTGGCGAACCTGACATTAAGAAACTAAAAGAAAATTAAACGAAAATAGCAGTAGAGAAGCTTAGATGAGGAAAATAAAGGAGAAGAGCAGGAAATTAAAGCAAAAGAGAAAGAAAACATAAAAACTAATTGGTCTCAAAGACCCTTGGCTTGGTGTTGAGGCGAAGCTGCCGGCATGAACTCATGTTGATCATTCTTTGTTAAGGAGTCTATGCGTAGCTTCTTCTGCTTCTTCGGCATGGGGTTAATTTGCTCAAGGATCTAGAGTTCTAAAATGAAGAGTTTGAGGTGAAAGAGAGAAAATAAAGAAGAAGTCAGATGGAGGGAAGGGGAAGGGGTGAGGGGTTTAAATAGAATTTCAAATTTTATGCTCCCCCACGGCCGTGGTCACAGGGTGTGTCGATCTACACGGCCACCTCACACGGTCGTGTTCTAGAGGGTGGTGTCCCCCTATGCCCGTGCTTGTGAAGTTTTTCTTTTGGCACGGTCGTGCTAAATGGGCGTGTCTCCCCCGTGTTCAATAAGTTAGTGGTTTCACACGATTTCCAGCACGGGCGTGTTCTGTCCGTGGTGTGCAAGTCAGTAGCTTCACATGGTTTCCGGCACGGGCGTGCCCTATCTGTCGGTGCCCGTGTGTAGAGGTTGTTGGATCCGTGATGTTGGGGAGGGTGGTTGGGCTGACAGCACGGCCTGTGCCCTGTCAGTGTGGTGGTTTAGGTGGTCCACACAGCCACGAACACGGCCGTGTGTAAGGCCGTGTGGTCTGGAAAACCTGCATATTTTTGTTAGTTGAAAAAGGAAAAAGAGAAGAAAAAGGAAAAGATAGATAAAAGCAATGGAAAAATAAGGTTACTGCTCGGGTTGCCTCCCGAGAAGCGCTCGTTTATCAGAGTTTTAAATGTTTATAAAAGAATGATCAAACCTGGAGACTAACTCTGACAACGATATTAAGGCAAGTGTACCTATCGAACAGTAGTATAGCTTAGGCAAGACCGGTTATCGAACCCAAAGGAACTAAAAGTATTAATACTCACTTTCTTCTTATTAATTAGTCTTAAAGTTAGAGTGAAGATTACTTTTTAACTAAATCGACGACAGCTAAACTAAGGACACAAAGACAAGAAGACAAATAGAAAAACAACTTTGAGGAAAAACTCAGTTGATTATGATGATACCCTTAGAAAGAATCCACTTAGACTTCACTTATTAATTAACCCTAAATTATATGATTTCTTTTACTTAGCTTGATTCGTGAGACTCCCTAACCTATATTAAACCCTCTCTTGAGGCAAATAATGTCTAACCCTAAGTTAATTAGTGGAACTCTCGTTCGCTTATAATAACCCCCTAGGATAGCAGTAAATCGATCAATGGACTCCCATATTAGTTTCACCCTAATCCGATAAAATCTCGTAACCCTATCTCTAGGCGTTCGATCAACTCCGCTTAATTATGTTAGATCTTCTCTTAAGCAGGGTCTATTCCTCCTCCACCAAAGCACATTAGATTTGAGTTAAGCAACATAATTAAGAACAAACTAAATAATTTAATCATATAACTTAAAAATCAAATAATAAAACCAATCTAGGTTTTATCCCCTTCAGGTATCTGAGGGATTTAGTTCATAATGAATAAACAAAACATTGCAAGAGAAAGGATAAAACGAAACATAGAAACAATCCTAAAACCCCCTGAAGGAATCGAAGGAGAATTCCGTCGTTTTGAGTATAATTCCAGCTTCTTAGGATGGATCAACTGGCTATCCTTGCGTTATCCTCTAACTCTGATCTTCTCGACTTGGCTCATTGGCCTCGCTTCCGCCCCTCTTGATAGGTGATACTTGGGACTTATTTATAGGCTCTTGGAACGCGATTCTTTCTCTCTAAGTATCATTTTTCGACTAAAATTGCTCTTTCCAGCGTCAGAGGCACGGCCATTCCACACGCCCGTGTGAATCGAGACCTGACCGTGTTTGGATTTCTCTTGAGGCACGGTCGTGTGTGACTGAGTTGAGGCCGTGCTCTAGGTGTTCGTTGAGGCAGGTCGTGTGTACTTTGGGCCAGGACGTGTCGATTTCGTGTAAAGGCCCATTTACTCCGTTTTAGGCCCGTTTTGTGTTCTTTTTATCCTCGGGTGCTTTCCTGGGTATAAGACATGAAAAGAAAGGATTAAAAGCACCTTTTTATATAAAACAAGGGATAAATCATCCAAAAGCATACTAAATGTGGGTCTAAAATATGTTGCTTTTACGATTTATCAGTAACACCCTAGAATTTTAATAACTTTACAAATTAGTCCTTGGGCTAGCTAGATTAGGCTACAACGACTTCAAAAATGTAAAAATCATTAAAACGAAGTTAAAATTCATACCATGCAATCCCAAAAGCTCAACCGAACTTTCAAGCTCCAAAAATGGGGTTTTCAAAGCCTAATTTTGGTGGTGAAGAAAACTCATGAAGATGAGCACTACATTTTCTATTATTTGTTTTATGATTATTTTACTAATTACCATTTTAACCATAGTTTTTTTAAACTTTAAAAATTAATTAAACCATGCACATTTTTTTCCATTAACCATATCAATGGTATAATTACAAAATAAAACCTCCAACCATTTAAATTCATAGCTAATAACTCTCTTTAATTTATAGAACTCAAGTTTTACACCTTTTTCAATTTAATCCTTTTTATTGAATTAAGCATACAAACGATAAAATTTCTTAACGGAATTTTTATGCGATACAACTAACATGTTGTAAACATTAAAATAATAAATAAATAGTTATTCACACATTGGATTTGTGGTCCCAAAACCACTATTCCAATTCTACTGAAAACAGGCTATTACAACTGATGTTACTATAATAAGCCCATTAGGACAATCGATTCTTGTAAATAAAATCTATAGGAGATGTCCATTGGAGGTTCAATGGGCAGTGTCTCCAGCGAATCTTATGGAGTTACCTATTGGGGAGTTTAATTTAATTCTAAAATAGACTGGTTAGTGGAACCCCAAGTTAGCAATAGACTGTGCCTCTTAGAGAGTAACCTTGAAAACGACGGAGGGTAGTGAGATTGTTATGGTTGGGGAGTGATAGAACTATTTAACGAATGTAATTTCTGCTATGGTCATCGAGAAGCTAGTTCGGAAAGGGGGTGAGGCATATTTAGCTTATGTAATTAATGAGAATGCCAATAGTTCTGCCTTAGACAGCATCTGAACCATTAAAAAGTTCCCAGATGTGTTTCCCGAAGAGTTACCAGGGTTACCTCCAGATCGTGAGGTAGAATTCAGAATTGAACTATTGCCAGGAACTGTTTTCCTGTCCATTACTCCTTACTGCATGGCGTTTAAAGAGCTACAATAATTGAAAATTCAACTTTAGGAGCTTCTGGATTGTGGGTTTATTAAACCCAATGTTTTTCAATGGGGAGCTCCGATCCTATTTGTTAAAAAGTAAGATGGTTTCCTAAGGCTTTGTATAGACTATTGATAGTTGAACAAACTGATCGTCAATAATAAATATCCCCTGCCTAGAACAAACTGACCGTCAAGAATAAATAGGATAGATAACCTATTTGATCAATTCTGATGTGCAACAATATTTTCTAAGATAGATTTAAGGTTGGGATATTACCAACTAAAGGTAAATGAGGCAAATGTGCCTGAAACTTCATTTAAAACCCGTTATGGCCACTATGAATTCCTTGTAATGCCTTTCGATGTAACTAACGCTCCTACTACCTCCATGGGCTTAATGAATTGAGTGTTTCAATCCTTCCTTGATCAATTCATCGTTGTATTCATCAACGACATCTTAGGTTATTCCAAAATTGAACATGATGAACACCTTAGGAAGATTCTGTAAATCCTCCGAGAAAAGTTGTATGCGGAACTGAGTAACTGTGAGTTTTGGCTTAAAGAGGTTATGTTTTTGGGTCATGTGGTATTCGTAAAGGGTATTCGGGTAGATCTGAAAAAGATAGATGTCATCCTAGAATGGAAACAACCCAAAAATATTTCTGAAATTCAAAGTTTTCTTGGTTTAGTCAGGTACTATAGTAAATTTGTTGAAGGGTTCCATCTAATAGTAGCACCCCTAACTAAGTTATTGAGGAATGGTGTTCCATTTAAACGGAAGAAAGATCAACACTCTGATTTGAAAAGCTAAAGGTTGTGTTAACCCAAGCAACTATATTAATTTAGCCTAAACCGAAGAAGAATGTGTAGAGCGATGCATCCTACACCGAACTTGGATGTGTGTTGATGTAAGGCGATAAGGTAGTTGCCTATGCGTTGAGACAATTGAAGCAACATGAGTGCAACTACCTGACTCATGACCTAAAGTTAGCAATAGTAGTTTTTGCATTAAAAATTTTGAGGCACTAGTTGTATGGTGAGAAGTGTTACATTTATACCGACCATAAGAGTCTCAAGTACATTCTCACCCAAACAGATTTGAACTTGAGGCAACGGAGGTGGATAGATTGTTAAAATATTATGATTGTGTAATTGAATATCACCCCGAAAAAAGCCAATTTAGTAGCAGAAGCTGTAAGTAGAAAACAGATGAATAAAGTTAGAGCAATGTTTGCAAGGTTAAGCCTAGTGGATGATGGAGGCCTATTAGCCAAGCTATAAGTGAAACCTCCTTGGTTAACGATATTAAGTTTAAACAACCTTTAGATGTGACATTGTTTCCGTGGATCAAGAAGGTGAAGATAGAAAAACTAAGAATTATGGGTTTAATGACGAGTGTCTTCTGTGGTTCCTTGGAAGGTATTGTGTGCCAAATGACAAGGATTTAAGGCAGTCCATACTTCAGGAAGTGCATGCTAGCCCTTATGCCATTCACCTCATAGGAAATAAGATGTATTGGGATGTAAAGAAGTTGTACTGGTGGCCTAAACTTAAACAAGGCGTGATAGAATTTGTGGCTAAGTGCCTAATCTGTCAGCAAGTGAAAGCTAAACACCAATTTTCTTTCGAGTTGTTGCAACCAATCAAAATACCTCAGTGGAAGTGGGTGCGAATAACGATGGACTTTGTTAGTGGTTACAATTAACACCCATTAAGAAAGATTCAATCTAGGTGATAATAGATCGGTTAACTAAGATAACTCATTTTTTACTAGTTCGCACGGATATTCCTTAAAAACGTTGGCTATGTTATATATTTCGGAGATTGTAAGGTTGCATGGGGTACCTATATCAATTATCTCAGATAGAGATCCATGTTTTACATCTCGATTCTAGAAAAAGCTTCATGAGGCATTGGGTACTCTTTTGGATCTTAGTACTTCCTTCCATCCGCAAACTGATGGGCAATTGGAACGAGTCATTCAGATATTGAAAGATATGATGAGAGCCTGTATTATTGAATTTCGAGGCAATTGGGAAGAACGTTTGTCTCTAGCCAAATTTTCCTATAACAATATCTTCCACTAAGTGTCGAACACCACTATGTTGGTCCAAACTGGGTAAAAGGAAAATTTTGGGTCTAGAAGTGGTACAGGAGTCTGAAGGGAAAATTAAATTGATTCAGGATAGATTGAAAGTGGCTTCAGATAGGCAAAAGTCATATGCAGACTTAAAGAGAAAAGATATTGAGTACAATGTCGGAGATTTAGTCTTCTTGAAAGTGTCCTCATGACGGAAGGTGTTGAAGTTCGAACGAAAGGGCATGTTAAATCCTAGGTTCATCAGACCTTTTAAAATCCTTAAGAGAGTCGGTTCAGTTGCTTAGACCGTTCTAAAAACTTACCCGTCCCATTCGGGAAGGTCATTCAGGCTCGTCGAACCAACAGTTATCGTTCATGTGACTATATGAGCCTACTATATCATTTGTTTGTTTCCTCCCTATGGGGACTTTCACTTCTTCCATACCACATCATTGCACACTTCTTGGTGCCTCTTGTTTTCGGATCCTATCTTGTGCTCATTGAAGAATTTCCCCTCTCACATCCTCATAATTAGGCCAACTCTTCACATGGCCTATTTTCCACTAATTTTTGTTAGGTCATCACCCATGCCTCACCCATGCCTCACCTCTATCACCATTTTTGGCAGATTCCTCACGATTTGCTTACCATACTTATAATTTATTTTAACTCTTCTTCGACATGCGTGGCTTCTCATACTTGGCCTATTGGTAACATACCTTGCACTTAATGCCCCTGTGAGCTATCGGTATTTATGTCCCAGTGGACTCTGTTAGCTGCCATAACTAACCTATAGTTTTAAGCCCTTCTCATCGCATTTCCTTGTCCCAACGGACTTACCCATGTTTACTGTCCTAGTGGACTTACCTCAGGTTTACTGTCTCAACGGACTTTATCTGTTTTGTGTTTACTGTCCCAGTAGACTTTCGCTATGGATGCCATGGAGTCTTTCATCCATGGTCTTACTCATTATACTTGGCTGTGATAGCAACTTTCATCTATGGTCTTACACCGATTACCTTATACCTCACCGTCATGGCTTCTTTCATCCATGTTTTTACGCTATGTACCTCATACCAGACTGCCGTAACGTCTTCTATCTATGGTCTTACATCATATATCGTCGTCATGGTGTCGCCCCGAAAGACAAGTCGATACAACTGTCATGGTAAATACCATTCTATAATTTCATTTCTTGAATCCTCCTCTCGTTACCTCCTTTACACCACCTAACAATGATGCTCGAACACCGCAGTGTTCTCTCCGCAAGGATCGAAGCTTCACTCGAGGCGATAACTAATGGGTTTTCTCCCCGTTTCCCATCTTAACTTTATCTAAGCCTTTAAGGTTTTCCCACAATCATACAATGCATGCTTATATCATCATATTTCATGCTTATGCAAATATGGAATACTTACACATCGTAGACCATAACAGTAAGGTTGGAGTTTGGAACACACCTGAATCCTTATCATTCCCACACCTAAGCTCCCTCGAACGCCAGAGCTTCCATTCTCCTGGCAGCTAAACATTACAACAAAAAATCATGGGTTATACTCGATATTCTTAACTTAAACCCATTTTCCAAAAACATACAAAACCCTTAAGATAATCTTGAAATCCGTAACTTCATTTCCTTAACTTTTACTTAAACAGAAGGGCTAAGAATCTTACTAGCTTGCTGGTTCCCCTACTTTTCTTGCTCCTTTTTCATGAAGTATGCTCCAAGTAGAACCTTCTATAGCTACTTCTTCTTCGATCTATTGAAGAAGATAAAGAACGAGAGAAATTGGATAAGGTCGAGAAAAAATTCATCCTTGAAAAGCCATTTCCTAGTTATTTATAGCCCTAGTGTTTGAATACCATTTATAGAAGTAAAGCATATAGAAGTTGTGAGTAGGTAGGTATTAAATTTGACTAAATATATGAGTCTATGGTTGCAACTTCGGACGAAGTCTGCATTAGGCGTGCTTGGTGCTTTGGCGGACTCTTCTGAAGAGTATACGCCACCCCAATTGTTAGATAAAATGTTAATCCCTTAGTGTTAAGACCTTAATTTGAAAAGAACTATATGTTTTATTATTATTTTATTATCCTGGTTGAACAATCTAGTTAGAAGAACTAGAATTTGGTTAGTATAGGACTAAGTTTCTATAACTTGTCAGATGCGCAGTTATGAAGAGAAAGAAGTGCTTAGTCATAAGGAACGAGGGGTTTGGAGGGAAATTAGACTTATCCACTAAGTTTTTCCTTCCATATTTATTTTTATAAAACAAGTTTTAGCTTCATGAGCAAGTTTTATGCTTTCTTTGGCAACCATAGTTTCTTTCCCAACTTTCTTTGAAATTTTCTTTCGAAAAATCCTAAACCTAATACTTGATTGAAGATTTTGGGTTCGCTTTACTCAGCCAAATCCATCGTCACTTAGTACATGGTAAATAACTATGAAAGTAAATATCAACGAAACTTAGGTTACTTTTATAGTTATTTACAGGGTCTTAGGGTTTCATGCTTAATGGTCAATTTAAGGGGTAAGGGAGGAAACTTATAGATTCTGGGTTTTTTGATTCATGTTATTGTGAACTTGTTTAGTTTTCTAGTGCAACGAACTGATAAGTTTAACTATTAATACTATAGCTCAAGATACTCCTGATAACCACCATGAAAATAACAAAGGTGTTGCTTTTTAAACATTCTTGCATTTTCTGATGAACTCCTTCTTGCTTTTATGTGTGTGTACAATGTTCTCATTTATGTTTGATTGAGATAAGCACCCTTATCCTAAAAGATGATATGTTTGTGTATGAGTAATAAAGGTTCATGGTTATAAGTCCGAGTTAGTTGTATGTGTAAATGGAGTAGGGGCCATTCTTCATGGTTAAGCTATCACCCAATGTTTCTGGAATGAAAAAAATGAATTGAGTTATCAAAATTAAAATCATGGAAATGCCTTCAATGAAATAAGCATTAAACTGACAGATTGCGATATAAGAAAACAGATCATGTAGCCTTTGGTAAGGCAATAGTTATTGCAAACTAGATTGGCAAATCATGAAAGAACGAATGAAATGAATGCTAAGGCTTGATCATGGACTTGGGCGTGGCTACCACAGAGAAGGTTCTTTGCATGGTTGCATGGGCGTAGTGTATGCACCAGAGGAATAGTGTCTGTAGTAAAGTATATGTGTGTATGGTATTCGCCAACGGACGAACTGTATGACTTGCTGAGTTGAAAAGGTTTATCGTATTATATATAGCTATTGAGATATTAGCTCTAGAACTCATTAAGTTCTTTGAACTTATTTAGTTGCCTTTCCTTCTCAGGATCACTGACGAAGTAAATGACTCTTCGAAGAGTACGCCAAAGGACATCTATTCCATGAGATTTCTAAGTATTTTGTATTTTGCATGGCATGGGGGTGGTGTCAAGATGGTGTCATTTCAAAGAATAAATTTTATATTTTAAAGCTATTCTTTTGAAACCGTTAATTCAATGAAACTTCAATGAAAAGATTATGTTTTTTCAAAGTATCGAATTATTTACTATAAATGATTAATATTTGTCTAATTATATGTATATGTATATGGCGCTGTAATTAAATATAAGTTTACACCAAATATGTTTCTAAAAACTTCTAGTGGAGTTTCTTTGTTTTTCATTTTCTTTGGAAATTTATAACCTTATTTATCTTTAATTTCACAAAGGATTTACAACTCATATTTATTTGAACTGTATTTTTATGAAGACCACGCCTATACAAGTTTAAAAGAAAAGATTTTAAGGCAATGACACGCTAATCCTGGGTCATTCTTAAGGATTGGGTTTGGGGCGTTACACTTCCCGAGCTAATTCCAATCCTCTAAGAATCGTCCATGCCTAATTATGATATCTCTCACTAATCAACCGGTTGGTTTCAATCTAACCAAATCAAGTTTGGTTCTCAACCATGTCTAAATCTTGTTTCCAGTTTTCTCGATTCTCCCAAAATAGGCCACCAGCTTGCGCTCTCTTTCAATTTAGCCTCTTACTCATTCCTCATTTCAAATTCATTGAAAACCGTGTGTTACAATAGAGAAGGCCACATGGGAACCAAAAGAGACGGTTCGCCAACAGTATAATCAGGTAAAGTTTGAGGACAAAATTTCTTTGAAGGGAGAGTTGTCACATCTCAAAATATAGGGGATTAATTGAAATAATTATCCAAGAAAATGAATAGGCTTTATAGTTAAGTAGTTAGTGCACTCTTTAGAGATCCTAGGTTCAAGCCACTCCTCTCCCATTTCTTTCCTTTTTATTTTCAGCAAACTAGGATGAAAACCATACTAAAACAAATATTATTGGGAGTAAAAACCTAACAAGAAATGGTCAGCAACATAATGATTAAGTATTTATCCTTTCCCCTACCTAAACTAGGTTCGCAACACCCAACTCTTTATTCACTTTTATTTTCGACAAAAAAGGAAAATTACCATGCAACCCATTTAAAGTTTGAAAACCCTTGGTATTTAGTCCCTCTTTCCCTAATTACACTAGGATTATGTTTCTTTTTCCATTCCAATTAGAATTTTCGCTCTCTTATCTCTATTTATTATCCCTTTTCTTTTTCATCTTCTTCTTTGCAAAATATTTTTTTCCATTGCTAAAATTATTTTTGCTTCGAATCAAAATCTATTCCCAATTCATGTCATTTTTCAGTCGAATTTGTAATTGCCATTAGCAACATTCTTAACCTTTGCTAAGAATCAGTAAGTACATCTCAATCTCGATGTTTGATCTCGAATCTCTATAAATTTTCTATCTAATGATAATCTTTTGACCGATTAAACGATCTTTTTTGGTTTTTATCAAATCTTTTGATAATCTTGATGAATCTTGAAATCAAATATTAATTTATGCGTATATGTTGTTTGAAAAACATGTTTTAGGTGCATCAGGTTAGATTTGAGAGTAAGGGGCGTCGTTCAGGCTTCCAGTGAAAGTTGTATGTTCTCTTGCAAGCGAATTGGGGCAAATCGTGCCTAGAATTATGGCCATACAATCTACCACATAGTTGTGTGGACCACACAATCCCTCACATACCCATGTGCCTTTGAAACTCTAGGCTAGTTCGAATCTCACACGGCTAAGATCCTTTCACATGGACGTGTCTCCCTTGTAGCTTAATTTTGCTATTTCCACATGGTCTATAGCATCCCACACGGCCATCTGCCCTTTATTTTACATTTTTTCCCAGAATTTTATAATTTGATCAATTTAGACTCTAATAATATGAGTTCTAGAATGCATGATTTAAATGATCAAATTATTATTGTATATACATGATATGAGAATAATATATCCCTTTTGCGTTTGTAGTACTGATATATGTTCAGCATGCATTATGTTCCCATTAAATCAAACACATGATAAGCATATTATTTGTCACCGTATTGAATTGTTATAAGCATATTGTTTACTACCATATTGTTCTGTTAAAAGCATATTAAATGCCACCGTATTTATCTGTTTTGAACATGCCTTATTTCATTGTATGGGGTGAGACGATATGTACGAAGGAAGCATTGGCAGTTTATTTAAAAAATTTGTTGTACACCCACAACCATCAACAATGTTTTCCTGTTAACTAGAAATATGATGTGCATCCACAACCCACCGGCAACTACTACCTACAAACATGTTGTGCATCCACAACCAATGACAAATTGTATTTGTATTATTTTGTTGTGTACCCACAGCCATAGACATATTCTATTTGTGGTTTTTTGTTGTGTATCCACAGCCATATGCAAATTACATCTGTAGTGTCAACTGATAATTGAAAGAGAAAATATGAACATTAAAATTAAAAAAAAAGTCAACCCAATCATTATAAATCTAGTAAACTATATAAAAAGAATATTTAAACTCATGATAAAAAAAATTGATATAATCCTAGCATTGGGCCCATTAATCAAAGGTGTTCATCCCATTCCCACGATATGAGATTGCTTTGTAGCATAGCTTGTATGGTAGTTTAGTAGAGTGTGTGTGGGTATGGGAGTTGTACTTGAATATAAAAAAAGATCAAAAAAACTTAACCCTAGTTAAAGATTTCTTTTCTTAAGATATTATATCTTATTATTTTCATATCTGAAGCATTGCAACGAAAATTTAAGAGAAAGATTCATTAATTTTGAGATAAAATAATTTTAAAAAATAAAATAGAATTGGAATATGAGAAAAAAATATAATTAAAATTAATATGATAAATCTAACATGAATAATCTAAAGAAAAAAAATATAAAAATATAATACTAATCAAAATAAACAAAATATCGTGTTAGAGAAAATAATACAATAGTTACAAAGTTGATAATATATTACGTCGTTTATAACTATAAAAATTGTTAGTTTGATTTATCAAGCTTATGATATAACAACATTAAAGATAAATTTTACGCTTTATTCCTAAATCATTTTGTGATATTTTCATGAAACATTTCTAAGACTTTAAAATAATCAAAAATACGTTTTAAATGTGTTTTATTTAATACCAAAAGTTTTTGAATTGATCCCAAGTTGTTTTAAAGTGATTAAAATGGTTTTAAAACTATTTAGTGACTAAGTATCAAACCAAGGGTTTAGTTATTGATATGCAACACTAATCTATCGATACATTGGGAAGTCATTAGCCACAAGTCATTCTAGTGGGGAAATGTATGTTGAATGTCAACACCAACTTGTTGGAAAATATGTTTTGTTAGTGTTAATGTTGTGCAAAGTCTAGTTTAAGTATTTTTTTAGTAGTGGAATAAATCCCACATCACTTAGAAACAGAAGGCAAAGGGTTATGAATGTATATAAAAACTCATATCCCACGTTGCTTAGAAAAACGAAGGTAGTGAGACCTTGGGTCTATATAAAGACTTATGTAGTAAATATTAAGGTGCACAGTAAATATTAAGGTGCACCAAACTAAATATTGAATCTTCTATTTGGTTCTTTAAATTCTTCTTTTATATTCTTATTTTGGAGTTTTAGGAGGTGTAGCTAAATTTTTGTTTAGTTATGTCGTTGGCTTAACTGTTCGATAATTGGTATTAGAGTCAGGTTGAAGGAGTGAAACTTTTCTTAATATGCTTTGTGGTTGTAGCATTATCTGATCTTCGACATCAGAAAAGAAAGTCTCATAGCTCCTTGAAGTTTATTCTTGGTTGGTTAGTTGGTTGAAGGAAATGTGGTAATGTGAAATTACATGTCTAGGAAATGTTATGGCTAAGGAAAAACTTGGTATTTAAGAGTGTCTGTTGGGACCCACCTCTCTTTTCTGAGAATTACCTAGTGCATTGTTCATGAAATACTTTCACTCTTTAGGTATTTAATTATAAGAATCATATGTCGATATGATGACAGACTTGCAAGTTGTCGGCAGAATGAAAAAGCTTAATAAAAACTATAGTACATGGTCAACTTGCATAATGTTTTATATGTAACACCCAACAGCCAGCCTGGACGTTATGGTCAAATCTTGAGGAATTATATAAACTTGCTATAAACCTAGATTTTGTTTTCAAAAACAAATGTTTTGACAATGTTAATTTTGGTAAATCGTTTTCCATTTCCTTTAGGAAAATACCCGTTAAAGCTATTTATTCCATTATAAAAAAAATACTTAAGTTATTACTTCATTTTGCAGTGGAAATTTCTAAGTTATTAAATTTGAAAACTGTGACTTAATGTATAAAAACATATAATTTTGCATTTTTAAATAATAATTACTAAATTCAAAAAAAGCAAACCAAAAGTGGAAAAAATAATCGCAAAATAGTTTACAGTCTGAAAAATCGTCTTATTCTAACCAAAAAATCAATCCAAGCTCCCGTGCACCACCGATCCTAAGTTTGCTGATCACCTGAGAAGTCAGAAAATGAAAGGGTGAGCTAGCAAGCTCAGTGTGTAACATAGCCCTTAAAAACATAACAGATAGCACAATTAACACAAAATTCAGATACTGAACAGAATACAGCATGGCATACTATGTAATGTAACATGATAATCATATTAGAAACATATGTCATGGCATATAATACGATGCAAGACTTTATTTCAGAACAGATATAGATCCTACCTGTAACAGCCCGATTTAGGGGCTAGTCGGAACAATGGTTTGGAACCACTAATACGAGGTTAGAGAAAATTATTTTCATGATATTTTAAGAGTTAGTGTATGATTGTATAAGTACATGAAAATTTTGGTGCTTTAATTTTAGCTATTTCATGCTTAATCGCGAAAAAGGACTAAATCGCATAAAGTACGAAAGTTCAAAATTTAAAGCTAAAGGTACCTAATAGCCATAGAGTATTAATTGGAGGTCTTTAAAGGGCAATTAGCCCCTTAAATAAAGGTTGGCCGGCCATAGGGGACAAAAGAGGTCAAAATTGGGTCAAGTAGGTGTGTTAAGTGGACTAAATTGGGATTTTATATTAAAATAAAAAAGAAAAGATATCATCTTCTCTCCTTCATCCCTCCACCAAAAATTAGCAGCAAATAGGGGTTGAAAAACTTAAAAAATTTCAGCACACTCTTCTCTTTACAACTAAGTGTTCTTGTGATCATTTCTTAATAAAAGTTGTACTTTTGGAACCCCTGGAGCTTAAGCTTTCTAAAGAGGGGACTATTTTTTAAATGGTGAAGAGTTTAGAGTTTTGCCATGAAAGCGTTTAAGTTTTTTGTTGCATTTTTGTGGAAGAAAATGGGTCTTAGTTGTTAGATGAACAACTTTTGTGAAAGGTGTTACCAAGAAAACACCTAAAAGGACCTTTTTATAAAGGTTGTAAAATATGTAGTAGATGTGTGAAATGTTGAGTTTTGATGGTAGCCATAAGAGAAATAAATGTTCACCTAGCTCGTTAAAGAGAGAAATTTGATTAGAATTGATTATCGAGCCTAGGGGTAAAATAGTCATTTTGTAAAAGTCTAAGGGCAAAATAGTAATTTTACCAAAGCATGATTATTGAAATGCATTTATTAATGTGATAATTAAATGAAAAAATTTGCTATTATAGATCAAGAAGAACCAAGAATTTACCTCGACCGGGGAAAGAACAAAGTATTGGACTAGATCGACGATCTAGCTTTTTTTAAAATCGAAGTAAGTTTGTATGTGATAAATTCAACATTTATGCTAGCATATTTGAGAATGTTTGATATTATAATGATGCATGATATTCTATGAAATTGAGTAATGGTGTTGAATGAGAAAGATGATAAAAGTTGAGATGTTGAAGTCCCAATGGGACTATAATAAATGTGAAATTACTATCACCGAGACATGAGACGGATAATGATAAGGTCCCGTGTAAGACCATGTCGGGGACATGGCCTCGGCACCGAATGGAGATCCCATATAAGACTATATCTAGGATATGGCATCGATACTTGTTGTGAGATTACGTATAAGACCATATCGGGATATGGCATCGGCACTCAAAAGTGACCCCATGTAAGACCACATCTGGGATGTGGCATTGGCTTCGTGTTTATGTAATAACGATGAATATGCATCTTTGAATATCCCTAGTGATTTAGTGGGATAAATAGATAAGCTTGGAGATAGAAATGAGATTTAGTACTAAAGCCATGTGATTGAGTGAATACAAGTACCCGTGAGTAATTCACGAGGAATGTTCACGATATGTGGCATGGTATGTTCTAGATAAGAACAAGTACGAGTAAGTTATGGCAAAGTGCTTATGACTTTGTGTGGTTATCTAATGCCATGGATTGATGTCATTATGAGCTTATTGTTGCTATTTATTTTCATGCAAACTTACTAAGCTTTATGCTTACCCCTCTCATTTCCCTTTTCCTTGTAGTATTGCCAAGATAACTCGAGGATCGTGGGACATTGGAGTTCGAAAATCACACTATCGACATTTCTTTGGTATAACAAAGTTAGATTTATTTTGAGTATCGCATGTATAGGACTTGGGTATTTTGTTATGTCGTATTTGTTAGCCAAAGTGTTGGCTATTTATGTCATCAAATTCACTTTGTAAGTGGCCATTGGAATTGGGCCGATACTTGACAAGTTTATATATTGATTGATGATGAATCATGAAGTTTATGCTTGTGTAGATGTTTTGATTTGAATCCTTGGAAGTGTCTTAGGGTCATGAGTTATGTTTTAATGAGATATAAGTATGGTTGATATGAAGGGTGGCATTTGGCTTGGAATATAGCCCTTTTAATGTCCACACGGGTAGACACATGAGCGTGTTTCTAGGTCGTGTGTGACACACGATCAGCCTCAGGGGTGTGTTGATCAGCCATGTGTCTCCTTGCAAGCTAGGTTTACAAGTCAGTATGCTCAATAGTAAACACACGGACAGAGACACGACCGTGTGTCTCAGCCGTGTGGGAGGCACGACCATAAACATGGGCGTGTGCCTATGCCATGTGAAGTCTGCACCTAAAATTTGGAATTTAATTCGACACACGACCTAAGGACACAGGCGTGTGCCTTGGCCGTGTAACCATGGTGAAGTGATGACGTCATAAACAGAATGCCATGGTTTTGGCACACGGGCTATGACACGGCCATGTCGAGGCCGTGTGAGGAACACGGACCATGGACATGGGGCGTGTGTCCAGCCATGTAAAAACCTCTATAGGTTAGAATTAGAAAATAAATTCCACACGGGCTAGAGACATGGGCATGTGTGACCACACAGCCTGCCCACACGGGCATGTGGCCCCTGTTTAGGCAAAAAAAATTTAAGTATACAAACGATCCCGGTTTGATTCCAAGGCCCTCCGTTTGCATGTGTAAGGCCTCGTAGGCCCACAATAAGAATGTTATGATTGTGAATGAAAGATTTTATATTGGAGTGAAATTTAATAGCCCAAAGTTGTGTGTTCAAGCGATATAAGTCCAGTACTACCTCGTACCCGGTTCTAGAGTGGAACATGGGTAAGGGGTGTTACATTTAGTGGCATCAGAGCTACAATTTAGTCGATTCTTAGACAAACGTAGCGTAAGTATGAGTCCAGCTATACATGCCATACGTAAGAGTAATTGTGACATGCCATACGTAAGAGTAATTGTGTAATGATAGTCTGACGGCTCCTGACGATTTGATTTGTATTTTTATATAGTAAATAGATCCTGATCCCGACCGAGCTGCAGCCGATGATGCTGCTAGTAATGAGCCAGCTCCCGCGCAAGGGACCGCGCCAGTAGAGAGTAGACCCGAAACTATGAGTCAGGGAGAAGAGGCTCGAGAAGCCTTTCTCCATATGATGATCAATTGGTACATTGAGTACATTCGAGCGAACCCTAACGCTCAACCCCTTCCACCTCCACCTATTCCTCAGCCCGCTCCTGTAGCTAGGGGTGTTCAGTCGGTTAATCGACCTGAAATAACGTTAACCGAATTAACTGACCTTTCAAAATTTTTAACCGTTAACCGAACCGAAATTTTTTCAAAAAATTTAACCGAACCAAAATCTTTTGGTTAAAAATTAACCGAATTAACCGAATTACCCGAATTAACTAAATTACCTGAAATGAATTACTACATAATTAAAAAGATTACATAATTTTAGTTTTAGTTTTAGAATTTTATTTTTTATTAAATTATTTGTAATTTTTATGATTGAGTTGGATTGGGTAATTGGGTTGGGTTGGATATTTGGGTTTGGATTGGGTTTAGGTGAATAGTGGGTCTATTTATATATTATAATTTTATTTATTAATTTTTTCAGTTAAACTGAAAAAATTCGAGTAACCGACCGATTTCAAACTGAATTAACTGTTAACTAAAAAATCACAAAATAATTAACCGACCCCTGACCGAAAAAATTCGGTTAACTGACCGATTAACCGAATTTGATCGGTTAACCGAATTTTTTCGGTTTTACCCAAATTTTGCACACCCCTACCTGTAGCTCCTCAAGTGGTTGTGGTAGTAAGAAGTGAAAGGCATCCAGTGGTGGAATTTCAAGGAGTAGAGGAATTTCAGGCTAGTAAAGACAATGACCCAAAAAGGGAGAATCCTAGCTTGAGAATACCATCAGGGTATTCAATGAGTTGTCATGCACGCCTGATGAGTGCATGAAGTGTGTGGTATCTCTCTTGAGAGATTCAGCCTATCAGTGGTGGAATACCTTTGTGTCGGTGGTACCAAGGGAGAGAATTAACTGGGAATTCTTCCAAGAGGAATTCCGGAAGAAGTATATTAATCAGAGATTCATCGACCAGAAAAGAAAAGAGTTCTTGGAGTTAAAGCAGGGTCGAATGACGGTGACCGAGTATGAACATGAATTTGTCAGGCTTAGTAAGTATGCCCGGGAGTACGTGTCTACCGAGGCTATCATGTGCAAAAGGTTCGAGGATGGGCTAAATGAAGATATCCGTTTATATGTTGGATTCCTCAAACTAAAAGAATTTGTTGTGTTGGTATATAGAGCTTGTAAGGCTGAAGAGTTGGCCAAAGAGAAAAAGAAAGCTGAGATTGAGTCTCGCAACTCAAAGAAAAGACAAATGGGCAAGTCATTCCAATCCTTATCCAAGAAGTTAAGACACTTTGTTGCTCGGTCAGCCACCTCAGCTGGATTTTCAAGTAGAAGTAAAGACAAACGGTTCTCGGGGTCTAAGGCTCAGATCACATCAGTTGCTAGTGTTGGCAACATTCAACCGAGTAGACCGGAATGCCCGCAGTGTGGCAGACGTCATTCTGGTGAGTGCAGAGCAAGCGAGAAGGCTTGTTTCAAGTGTGGGTCTCTAGATCATTTTATCAGAGATTGCCCTGAGGTGGGTGAGAAAAAGAAGTCTCAGAATGCAAGACCGGGAAGTATTGCTAGAGGAGGGCCACAGAGAAACCCGAGAAATGATATGGGTAACAAGATTTCATCTAGAGAGCAGTCTGCGAGAGTTGAGCGTAGAGCACCGGCGAGAACATATGCCATTCCTGCTCGCGAAGAGGCGTCCTCCCCTGACGTAATCACGGGTACATTCTCTCTCTATGATACTCGTGTTATAGCTTTAATTGATCCGGGATCTACCCACTCGTATATTTTCATGAAATTAGTCTCTAGCATGAGCATGCCTATAGAGTCTATTGAATTTGTAATAAGAGTGTCAAATCCCCTAGATAAATATGTGTTGGTTGATCGAGTATGCAAAGGTTGCCCTTTGATGACTAGGGGTCATTGTTTTCCTGCTAATCTCATATTATTATCATTTGATGAGTTCGATGTCATCCTTGGGATGGATTGGCTAGTTACTCTTGATGTGATTGTAAATTGTGGAAAGAATTTTATTGAGTTAAAATGTGAAAGTGGGGATTTTATTCGTGTTGAATCAGATAAGCAAGACAGATCACCAGTAGTGATATCATCCTTGTTGACTTAGAAGTATTTAAGAAAAGGGTACGAAGCTTACCTTGCCTTTGTGATGAATACTAAAACGACTGAGTTGAGAATTGAGTCGATACCCATAGTATGCGAGTATCCGGATGTTTTCCCGGAGGAATTGCCAGGGTTACCTCTGATTAGAGAGATTGAGTTTTGGATTGAGTTAGCTCTGGGCACTGCCCCCATTTCTATTGCTCCGTATAGAATGGCTCCAATCGAGCTAAAAGAATTGAAAGCACAGTTGCAAGAGCTAACGGATAAAGGCTTCGCAAGACCGAGTTTTTCTCCGTGGGGAGCTTTCGTATTGTTTGTGAAGAAGAAAGATGGTTCTATGAGGTTATGCATAGATTATCGGCAACTCAACAAGGTAATTGTGAAGAACAAGTACCCGTTGCCAAGAATTGATGATCTATTTGACCAATTGAAGGGAGCCACAGTGTTTTCCAAGATAGACTTAAGGTCCAGGTCCTATTAGTTGAGAGTCAAGGACTCGGATGTGCCGAAAACTGCATACTGGACAAGGTATGGCCACTATGAATTTTTGGTTATGCCTTTTGGCTTAACAAATGCCCCAGCCGTCTTCATGGATTTGATGGATCGCATTTTTCGGCCATATTTGGATAAATTTTTCGTAGTCTTCATTGATGATATACTGATTTACTCTCGAGATAAGAACGAACATGCTGAGCATTTGAGAAAGGTTCTGCAAATTTTGAGAGATAAACAATTGTATGCCAAGTTTAGTAAAAGTGAATTTTGGCTTAAGGAAGTTGGATTTTTAGGGCACATTGTGTTGGGAGATGGAATTAGAGTCGACCCGAGTAAGATTTCAGCGTTTGTTGAATGGAAACTGCCAAGGAGCGTAACTGAAGTATGGAGTTTTCTGGGCCTAGCCGGCTATTATAGACGTCTCGCGATCTTCACCTAGAAAATCAACATGATTAACAAATGAAGTTCATAGCACACAAAAACATCCATTGTAAGCAAGGAAAATTAAAAACCTTATCATCTAAAAAAATGATACTTACACTAATATTTATTTATAATCAACTTTATTGAACACTACGTAAACAATCGCACAAAAGACTACAACACATACAAAAAAGCAATAACGATGGCAAAAAGAGAAAACTAGAAGAAAAAAAAGAAAAGAAGAAAGAAACGTGTGTGTGAGGAAAAATTTGGAACGACAAGGTGAGGGAAAGAGGGAAAAGTAGACGGCATTAATAGAGGAGAGACTTTTAGG
Organism: Gossypium australe; assembly: GCA_005393395.2. NCBI lineage: Eukaryota > Viridiplantae > Streptophyta > Magnoliopsida > Malvales > Malvaceae > Gossypium > Gossypium australe. The sequence goes on from CM016619.1 coordinate 113,144,019, forward strand.
ATAAAATTGAAATAATTTCCAAAAAGAATAACCACCCACACCCCTACTAAATCTGATTAGTTATCCCAATTAGATTTTCCCAAGAGTTCAAATTCAACCCACTTTCCACCACATGGGCGGCACAGGTAGGAAATTGCAAAAATATTTTCGCTTTGCACACATGCAATTTCAAACACAGGACTTCTGGTTAACCTAAAGCCTTACCACTGAACCAGCAAAGCCTAAGGAGGAGCTAATGGGTTGTGGAGAGTTTCGTGCAATGCCTAAGGAGGAGCTAATAGGAGAGCTCCAAGGGGTCCTCAATGCAACGATAGGTAGGGGTGAGTGTTCAAGCAAATCGAGTTGAATCGAGTGAAGAAACAACTTGTTGGAAAATATGTTTTGTTAGTGTTTATTGTTGTATAAAATTTCGTTTTTGTCGTTAGTTTTTGGTACTTTAGTTTAAGCATTTTGTTAGTAGTGGAATAAATCCCACATCACTTAGAAACAAAAGGCAAAGGGTTATGAGTGTATGTAAAAAACTCATATCCCACATTGCTTAGAAAAACGAAGGTAGTGAGACCTTGGGTCTATATAAAGACTTATGTAGTAAATGTTAAGGTGCACCAAACCAAATATTAGATCTCCTATTTGGTTTTTTAAATTCCACTATTATTTTCTTATTTTGGAGTGTTAAGAGGTATAGCTAAATTTTAGTTTAATGGTGCTGCGGGCCTAGGTGTTCTACAATGTATTATACATGTTCTTAAGGAATTGATACATAACCCAAATGTATAAACCCTTGCTTGATGGTATCGATACCACAACTTTTTCAATGGCTACTAACATTTTTATTTCTTGGAGATATCAATACCCTCTTTAAAGGTATCGGTACCACTAGTTTAGGTTATTTTTTCTACACAATTTTTTACTTTGCAATAACTATATTTTGTCCCCAATTGCTACAAAACAATTTCTAGATATATAAGCACCTCAAGAACGCTATAAGGGACAAGAGATCAATATGGATGCAACAAATCAACAGAATATTCGTTAGAGCTTTATTTTCTTCAATTTTCTCTTTGTGCATAGTCTTTAGTGCTTCATTGCAAAAATATTGTATAAGTTTTGTTCTATCTTTTAGTGAGCCTCAATCTTGTAAGCACCTACATTTGATAGGTTTTATTTGTTTACTAAATTTCATCAATTGTAAGTTGGGAGGGTTTCTAGTTGGGCCACAAAAACTAAAGAGGTTCTAGTTTAGCCTTGAAAAATGGAAAGAAAGGTTCTACCTAAGCCTTAACAAAAGATAGGGGGTTGCAAAAGTTATACATTGTCCTTGAAAAGTATCAATTCAAATTAGAGAACAAGAAAAATCTTTGACATGTGAGGGTAAGAGAGTGGAGATAGAAAATTGGGGTCGAACCACTTAAATCATTGTGTTAAGCTTTTATACCCTCCTTTAACTTTTATAAAAGAATTTTAAAATCTCATTTCCATTATGATAATGAGAGTAATAATAAAAAGGGAATAAAATATGATAATTTTTTACGCTTATGGTAATTAGTTGATTTACTAGTAATTGAAAAAATAGAACTTGAATAAGGAAACAGAAACAAAAAATTTTCATTTCTCAGTTCCATTAAGGTTCATTTCATTCATTTTTCTCAAATATTTCAACCGAACGTGTAATATCCCGGGTTAGGGGGCTATTTTGGTTATGGCTTTGTTTGCATGTGTCTGGTGTGCTATGTTGTTGTTCTTGATGTTTTGGGGCTTAGTTGTGAGCTAGGTGTAAGCCTGAGTGGTAGGAAAAATCTTTGCTTTTGGGCTTAGGTGAGAGGAGCTGAAGAAGCTGGGGTTTTAAGTATTATTTGGCAAATTGTAGCACAAGAGATGAGCTGGTGGAGTGGCAAGATAGGCGCCACTTGAGGCTTGTGTGTGTGACGCCATTTGCAGGGGGAGGTCCTGAGTTCAAGCTGCAGAATGCCCACATTTTGCTTCCATTTTGATGGCATGGAGGGGAGAAGTTGTAGGCAGTTCAAACTCTGCCTAAGACCAAGTCAAATGCTCAAATGGTGGGTGGAGAGTGATTTGTGGGGGTGGACTAGTTCAAACTAGTTTGAAGTTGTGGCTTGGAGTGTTTGGGGGAGTTGTGGCCGAATTTTTGGAGAGATTTTGGGGGAGTGGCCGGTTGGTAGGTGTAGTGGGAGTGTGCCGAATTTCACCTTGGCATTTTGGTGTTTTCGGTCAAAAGTTTAGTAAGCCAAATTTCTTTTTTTTTTTTTGTCAATAGCCTAAGCCGAATTTCAGGAAAAACTCTTCCATTTTTGCTTCTTGAAACCGAAACCTCAAACAACTCTACTTGCCGAATTTTTGCACTTGTGTTTTCTACATTTTGTGTTGTGGCCGAATGCTCTCTTCCATGTTTTTCTTCTTATTTTCATTTTGTGTAAACCGAAACTAGCTATCCTCTCCTTCTCATATTTTCATTTTTACAACTCTTGTGCCGAATTCACATTTCTTTCTTAGCTGAATTTTCCATTTATTTCTTTCCATTTCACTGAGCCGAATCCTTCTTCAACCTTTACCGATTTCTCTTCTCCTTTTGAACCACATTTCTTCTTCTTTTTACCCTCAAGAGTCAAGCGAAATCCTCTTTTTCTTCTTGTTTAGAGTGTTAGCCGAATCTCCCCTCTCCTCTTAAGTTGCACTTTGGCCGAATATTAGAAAGGTGTTGTTCTCGTTCTCTTAGTTCCAATAAATAGAGAAGGTAAGTACATGGCCGAATGGTTGTTTTCTTTCTTCTTGTTCTTTGTCGACTTTGGTTTTTTTGGAGCCGATTTTGGCTCTTGATGTAAGGAGTTAACCCCTTGTGATTAAACCGGTTTCATTATAGGACATCCAGATTTTGGGAAGCAATCGAGATGAGCCTTCTTTCTCTGTCAATCGATTGGTAAGTGGTGGTAAGAGTGGGTTCTTTTAGTCTATTCGTTTAGTTTTCATTAAGCCAAGTCACTAAAGGATTAACCGTTTTCATTTTAGGGTGTGGTCGATTGGTAAAGGAACCATTGTTTGGTTCGGGTTTGGTAGGAAACCAAACCATTTGCGAGGTAAGGGTTTAATGTTAACCCTTTGGTTTATCTATTCTGGCCGAATGGTATAAGTGCTAATCTATGTTTGGCCGATTATAGGAGCAAGGTATTCGAGGGATTTAGATCGGTTCGTTGAGTTTAAGCTTGCGTTTTAACAGGTGTGTAAACCAACACACTATCTACTTAGTGATATGTTTAATAGCCTGATTGCCTACTAAGACCAAAACAGTATGATGATTGATATGGTACCCAATGGGGTATGTGTACGGATCCGGGTAAGTCCGTTTCGTTGCGAGTTCTATTAATGGTATATGCTATCATGATTGCTGATGTATGTGATATGAGATGCGATATTAAACATATTAGCATGACTGCATGATTTACATGATTTGCATCAGTATGACATGTATGGGTGATATGAGAGGAGGGGGAATATGATATCCGTGTCTTTGGGACACCAGAGGTTTGGCACCTCCAGTGGTTTGGTACCACAGATTGATTATTGTGACTTTGGGTCACCAGAGGTTTGGCACCTCAGCGTCTCGTCCCAGTGGCTTAGCACCACAGTGGGTTGGCCCCACGGTTGATATTACGAGATTGACGCTAGTGATTTGGTATCACACGATGGGTTGGCCCCATCACTCGATTCGTGACTGCGGTCACCAGTGATTTGGTATCACACTTGTGTCTTTGGGACACCAGAGGTTTGGCACCTCATTGCGACTCGTCCCTGTGGTTTAACACCACCGTGGGTTGGCCCCACCTTTGAGATACGGGATTGTCGCCAGTGATTTGGTATCACACGTGGGTTGGCCCCACAGATGGTTTATTCGTGACTTTGGGTCACCAGTGGTTTGGCAGCACATTGATGGATATCGTGACTTTGGGTCACCAGTGGTTTGGCACCACCAGTGGTTGGTACCACACGGGGTAGAAAAGGTGTTGTGGATGGTTAGGATCGGGTGCATTAATTGTATTGCTTTGTTATGATGTGTGTTAGTATGTTGCATTTATCGGGAGGAGGATTTATGCACTGAGTCTTGCGACTCACCTTCTCCCTTATCATTTCAGGTGACTCTTAGATTGCGAACATGGAGCCGGGGTGGACTCAAGGTGACCATGCCATGAATAAATTCAGAGTTGCATTGATTTAAAACTTGGTACTTTATTTGCTGATTTTCATTTGGTTTTATTTGGATTGTAAAAGGCCTTTTTAAACTATGTTTTGTATGTTTATGCTTAGAGTTGATTTTAAATATGCCTTAACAAATTATTGGGCTGAAATTTGCTAAAACTTGGAAAGATAAAGTTTTCAAACTACAAAGCGAAATGTTTTTAAACTTTACCATCAGGTATCACACGGTAATTTAAGATAAATGAAACTCAAATGTTTTCCAAACTTGAACGCATTTTCTTACTAAGTCAAAATGTTTTAAGCAACAATAAGGGATTACTTGAATTTCTAAATGGGACAAACTTGTTTTACTTACATATTTGATTAAGTTTTCAAAATTTCCAGGTTTTCAAATACACCATCGGTATTTAAACAATCATGCCATGATTCCTACAAGTACGAAATATAGTCAAGTGTTTTTATCAAACTTTTAAACGGAAACCTATCCTCTCAAATACGATTTTTCTCCGTAACATACCAGATTCGGTCGTGGTATATTGACCGGGTTTGGGGTGTTACAATTGTGGTATCAGAGCCAAGTTCAAAGGCTCGGCTGTGGGCCCGAGGCCCAAAATGTTTTGAAAAGTTGTTTTAAGAGTTTTGTTTTAAAAAAGCATGGTTTGAAAGGCATGGCACCGAGTCTCCGGCACCAATCCGCCCAGGTAGGTACCCCTTACTATTGCTTGTGATATTGATGTTGATGTGATTGGATGATTAGCAATAGTGGATTACTTTAGAAACTGAAACTGATAGGATTCTGTGAACTCGCGAAAACAAAGCTTCTTTAATATTCATAAGACTTTGCTTTTAAAACAGTGGAATAAGTACTGATGCATAAAACTCCTAAATCAGATATGTAGAGATTTTAGTCATGAGCGCTAGAGGTGGACGCGGTCGTGGACGTGGTCGAGGTAGGATGACAGTTTCTGAACCCGTAGGATCTGGTCAGGGGTCAGAGAATGAGATACCGGTACCGCCACCAGCTGGAGGTGGTGAGTTTCAAGATCAGACTGGGGATGACGCAGTGTCGCAGGCGATGCTGCGAGTTTTGGAAAGGGTAGCTGGAGTAGGCGGAGGCGCAGGAGTTCGGAAATCTGTGCCTGAGCGACTCCGGGCAAATGGGGCTGAGGTATTTCGGGGTGTTTCTGGTGTTGCTCCCAGCACGGCTGAGTATTGGCTGGAGGCGACAGAGCGGGTCATGGATGATTTAGACCTGACTGCTGAGGAGAAGCTGAAGGGCATAGTATCGCTTCTTCGGGATGAGTCATACCAGTGGTGGCTCACGGTTCGGGACAGTGCTGTGGCAGAGGATCTTACTTGGGATTATTCAAGGCTACTTATCAGAAAAAGTACATTGGAGCTAGCTACATCGACGCGCAGCGAAAAGCATTTCTGAGGTTGGTTCAGGGGAGTAAGTCTGTGTCAGAGTACGAGGCAGAGTTCTTGAGGCTGAGTTGGTATGCTAGGGGCATTGTGGCTACTGAGCACGAGAGGTGTGTTCGATTCGAGGATGGTCTGAGAGATGAGTTGAGGTTGCTGATTGCTCCACAGCAGGAGCGTGAGTTTGCTGTCCTGGTTGAGAAGGCTAAGGTAGCCGAGGGAGTTAAGGAGTCTGTGAGGCAAGGCATGGATAGGAACAAGCATAAGAGGAGTTTTGGATCTTCTGGGTCGTCAGGTAATCCTCAGAAAAGGGCTAGACAGAGTGGGCCGAATCAGTCTGGTAGGTTTGTTGCTGCTAATCAGGGACCGCCGCAGTGTAACCATTGTGGGAAATCTCATTGGGGAGGATGCTGGACCGGTGGAAAAGGGTGTTTTGAGTGTGGCTCATTGGATCACCGTGTGAGGGACTGTCTGCGTAAGTTGGCTAGGATTCAGTAAGAGGGTCAGGGCCGTACTCAGTTCAGGAATAATGGACCGCCACCGCAGAGGGGTCGTGGTAATGGCAGAGGAGGTAATGGTTCTGGTCGGGGCCCTGGAGCACCGGGTAGAGGTGCGGGTAGTTCTGAGGCAAGACAGCCTGGGTTAGTGTATGCAGCGAGGTGCCGAGAGGAGGGCAACGCACCGGACGTCATAACCGGTACGTTTTTGATCTTTGGTTCTCCATTTACTACTTTGATTGATGTGGGTTCGACTCATTCTTACGTGGCTAGTAGTATAGTAGAGACCATGGACTTAGACTCTGAAACTACTTCTAGGCAGATGACCGTAATTAGCCCTTTAGGTCACTCTGTAGTTGTAGATAAGCTGTATAGAGATGTACCCCTAGAAATACAAGGGGTAGTGTTTGTTGCTGATCTGATGGAACTGCCGTTTGGGGAGTTCGATCTGATTCTTGGAATGGACTGGTTGGTTAAGTACCAGGCGAGGTTGGATTGCGCGGCTAAGCGCATAGTTCTAAAGACGTCTGAGGGTGATGAAGTGGCTATGATAGGTAATAGAAGAGATTAATTATCCAATGTAGTTTCTGCTCTGAAGGCTGAGAAGATGGTTAGAAAGGGCTGTGAAGCGTATGTGGTTCATGTGTATGCCTTGGAGGCTAAAGAGTCTGTTGCAGAGAAGGTTCGGACAGTTAGGGAATTTGCTGATGTGTTTCCTGAGGAGCTTCCGGGTTTGCCACCGGATCGTGAGGTAGAGTTCGGGATAGATTTGTTACCCGGAACCGCGCCGGTGTCTATTGCTCCGTATAGGATGGCACCAAAGGAGTTAGTGGAGCTTAAGGCTCAGATCCAGGAGTTGTTGGATCGAGGCTTTATTAGGCCAAGTGTTTCACCTTGGGGAGCGCCAGTACTCTTTGTCAAGAAGAAAGATGGTACGATGCGGATGTGTATAGACTACCGCCAGTTGAATAAGCTGACGATTAAAAACAAGTATCCGTTGCCACGGATAGATGACTTGTTTGATCAGCTGAAGGGTGCAGCGATATTCTCGAAGATCGATTTGAGGTCTGGGTATCACCAGTTAAAGGTAAAGGAAGCAGATATTCACAAGACGGCGTTTCGAACTCGGTATGGGCACTACGAATTTCTGGTAATGCCGTTCGGGTTGACTAACGCGCCGGAAGCATTCATGGATATGATGAATAGGGTATTTCAGCAGTTTTTGGATCAGTTCATTGTGGTTTTCATAGACGACATCCTGGTATACTCAAGGACAGAAGAGGAGCATGATGCGCATTTGCGAGTGGTGCTGCAAATTTTGAGGGAGAAGCAGCTGTATGCTAAGTTTAGTAAGTGCGAGTTCTGGCTTAGGGAAATGACTTTCTTGGGTCATATAGTGTCAGCTGAGGGGATTAGAGTGGATCCTCGGAAGATTGAGGCAGTTTTGGATTGGAAGCCGCCTAAGTCAGTGGCTGAGATTCGGAGTTTTCTGGGTTTGGCAGGATACTACCGAAGATTTGTCGAGGGATTTTCGTTGATCGCAGCGCCGATGACCAAGTTGTTAAGGAAAGGGATTCCATTTTTTTGGACTGAGAAACAGCAGGAGAGTTTCGACAAGCTTAAGAAAATTCTGACAGAAGCTCCAGTTTTGATTCAACCTGAGGCTGGTAAGGAATTCACAGTATATTGCGATGCATCACATACGGGTTTGGGTTGTGTGCTGATGCAGGAAGGTAAGGTTGTGGCCTACGCATCTCGGCAGCTGAGGCCACATGAGGTCAATTATCCGACGCACGACTTGGAATTAGCGGCTGTAGTCTTCGCTTTGAAGATTTGGAGGCACTACTTGTACGGAGAGAGATCGATAGTCTACACAGATCACAAGAGTCTGAAGTACCTTTTGACTCAGAAGGATTTGAATTTGAGGCAGCGTAGATGGATTGAGTTGCTAAAGGACTACGACTGTTCGATTGAGTATCATCCGGGCAAGGCTTACGTGGTGGCAGACGCGTTAAGCCGTAAGGTTGTTTCGGACTTAAGAGCAATGTTTGCTCATTTGAGTTTGTATGACGACGGGAGTATTCTGGCAGAGTTGCAGGTTAAGCCTACTTGGGTTGAGCAGATCAAGGAGAAACAGTTAGAGGATGAGGTTTTGAGTGCGCAGAGGTTGCAGGTGCAGGATAGTGGTTTGGAAGGTTACAGTTTGTCTAGTGACGGGGTGCTGTGTTTTCAAGGTAAAGCTTGTATGCCAAAGGATGTTGAGCTGAGGCAGAAGATTCTTCAGGACGCACATAGCAGCCCTTATGCTATGCATCCTGGAGGTAGCAAGATGTATAGGGATCTCAGAGAGCAGTTTTGGTGGCCAGGTCTGAAGAGAGAAGTGACAGAGTTTGTAGGAAAGTGTCTTACATATCAGCAGGTCAAGGCTGAGCATCAGTTGCCGTCAGGGTTGCTTTAGCCAGTGAAGATTCCTCAGTGGAAGTGGGAAAGGATAACCATGGATTTCGTCAGTGGATTACCACTTACGCCAAGCAAGAAAGATTCAGTTTGGGTAATTGTGGATCGACTGACTAAATCAGCTCACTTCATTCCGGTGAGGGTTGACTACTCACTTCAGAAGTTAGCGAAGCTGTATGTGTCAGAGATAGTGAGGCTGCACGGGGTACCAGTGTCGATCATCTCGGATAGGGATCCCAGGTTTACGTCAAGGTTCTAGAAAGCGTTGCATCAGGATCTGGGTACGCGTTTGGATTTCAGCACGGCTTTTCACCCGCAGTCTGATGGGCAGTCGGAAAGGGTCATTCAGATCTTAGAGGATATGCTGAGAGGTTGTGTTCTGGACTTCAGAGGTAGTTGGGAGGAGTTTCTGCCATTAGCCGAGTTCGCCTACAACAATAGTTACCAAGCAAGCATTAAGATGGCACCATACGAGGCGTTGTATGGTAGGAAGTGTCGCTCACCTACATGTTGGACGGAGTTGGGTGAACGTCAGTTGTTGGGACCCGAGTTGGTTGCTGAGACCGAAGACAAGGTTAAGTTGATTCAGGCTCGATTGAAGGAAGCTTCAGACCAGCAGAAGTCTTATGCCAATCTTAAGCGGAGAGATATAGAGTTTGCTGTGGGGGATCAAGTTTTTCTGAAGGTCTCGCCATGGAAGAAAGTGTTGAGGTTCGGAAGGAAAGGCAAGTTAAGTCCGAGGTTTATTGGGCCGTATAAGGTACTGAGATGAGTGGGACCAGTAGCTTACCAGCTTGAGTTGCCAGCAGAGCTTAGTCAGATTCACGACGTATTTCACGTTTCGATGCTTCGGCGTTATCGTTCAGATCCGTCGCACGTGGTAGCAGTGGAGGAGATCGAGGTAAATCCAGACTTGACCATGGAGGAAGAACCAGTGCAGATTCTAGATCGGAATGTAAAGATTCTGTGTAGGAAGTCTGTGCCTTTGGTTAAGGTACTATGGGGGAATCATGGCGTGGAAGAAGCTACGTGGGAACCCGAGGATATGATGAGACAGCAATACCCGCAACTCTTCTGATCAGGTAATTTCGAGGTCGAAATTATTTTAAGGGGGTAGAACTGTAATATCCCGGGTTAGGGGGCTATTTTGGTTATGGCTTTGTTTGCATGTGTCTGGTGTGCTATGTTGTTGTTCTTGATGTTTTGGGGCTTAGTTGTGAGCTAGGTGTAAGCCTGAGTGGTAGGAAAATCTTTGCTTTTGGGCTTAGGTGAGAGGAGCTGAAGAAGCTGGGGTTTTAAGTATTATTTGGCGAATTGTAGCACAAGAGATGAGCTGGTGGAGTGGCAAGATAGGCGCCACTTGAGGCTTGTGTGTGTGACGCCATTTGCAGGGGGAGGTCCTGAGTTCAAGCTGCAGAATGCCCACATTTTTCATCCATTTTGACGGCATGGAGGGGAGAAGTTGTAGGCAGTTCAAACTCTGCCTAAGACCAAGTCAAATGCTCAAATGGTGGGTGGAGAGTGATTTGTGGGGGTGGACTAGTTCAAACTAGTTTGAAGTTGTGGCTTGGAGTGTTTGGGGGAGTTGTGGCCGAATTTTTGGAGAGATTTTGGGGGAGTGGCCGGTTGGTAGGTGTAGTGGGAGTGTGCCGAATTTCACCTTGGCATTTTGGTGTTTTCAGTCAAAAGTTTAGTAAGCCAAAGTTCTTTTTCTTTTTTTTTTTGTCAATAGCCTAAGCCGAATTTCAGGAAAAACTCTTCCATTTTTGCTTCTTGAAACCGAAACCTCAAACAACTCTACTTGCCGAATTTTTGCACTTGTGTTTTCTACATTTTGTGTTATGGCCGAATGCTCTCTTCCATGTTTTTCTTCTTATTTTCATTTTGTGTAAACCGAAACTAGCTATCCTCTCCTTCTCATATTTTCATTTTTACAACTCTTGTGCCGAATTCACATTTCTTTCTTAGCCGAATTTTCCATTTATTTCTTTCCATTTCACTGAGTCGACTCCTTCTTCAACCTTTGCCGATTTCTCTTCTCCTTTTGAACCACATTTCTTCTTCTTTTTACCCTCAAGAGTCAAGCGAAATCCTCTTTTTCTTCTTGCTTAGAGTGTTAGCCGAATCTCCCCTCTCCTCTTAAGTTGCACTTTGGCCGAATATTAGAAAGGTGTTGTTCTCGTTCTCTTAGTTCCAATCGTTAGAGAAGGTAAGTACATGGCCGAATGGTTATTTTCTTTCTTCTTGTTCTTTGTCGACTTTGGTTTGTTTGGAGCCGATTTTGGCTCTTGATGTAAGGAGTTAACCCCTTGTGATTAAACCGATTTCATTGTAGGACATCCGGATTTTGGGAAGCAATCGAGAGGAGCCTTCTTTCTCTGTCAATCGATTGGTAAGTGGTGGTAAGAGTGGGTTCTTTTAGTCTATTCATTTAGTTTTCATTAAGCCAAGTCACTAAAGGATTAACCGTTTTCATTTTAGGGTGTGGTCGATTGGTAAAGGAACCATTGTTTGGTTCGGGTTTGGTAGGAAACCAAACCATTTGCGAGGTAAGGGTTTAATGTTAACCCTTTGGTTTATCTATTCTGGCCGAATGGTATAAGTGCTAATCTATGTTTGGCCGATTATATGAGCAAGGTATTCGAGGGATTTAGATCGGTTCGTTGAGTTTAAGCTTGCGTTTTAACAGGTGTGTAAACCAACACACTATCTACTTAGTGATATGTTTAATAGCCTGATTGCCTACTAAGACCAAAATAGTATGATGATTGATATGGTACCCAATGGGGTATGTGTACGGATCCGGGTAAGTCTGTTTCGTTGCGAGTTCTATTAATGGTATATGCTATCATGATTGCTGATGTATGTGATATGAGATGCGATATTAAACATATTAGCATGACTGCATGATTTACATGATTTGCATCAGTATGACATGTATGGGTGATATGAGAGGAGGGGGAATATGATATCCGTGTCTTTGGGACACCAGAGGTTTGGCACCTCCAGTGGTTTGGTACCACAGATTGATTATTGTGACTTTGGGTCACCAGAGGTTTGGCACCTCAGCGTCTCGTCCCAGTGGCTTAGCACCACAGTGGGTTGGCCCCACGGTTGATATTACGAGATTGACGCCAGTGATTTGGTATCACACGATGTGTTGGCCCCATCATTCGATTCGTGACTGCGGTCACCAGTGATTTGGTATCACACTTGTGTCTTTGGGACACCAGAGGTTTGGCACCTCATTGCGACTCGTCCCTGTGGTTTAACACCACCGTGGGTTGGCCCCACCTTTGAGATACGGGATTGTCGCCAATGATTTGGTATCACACGTGGGTTGGCCCCACAGATGGTTTATTCGTGACTTTGGGTCACTAGTGGTTTGGCACCACATTGATGGATATCGTGACTTTGGGTCACCAGTGGTTTGGCACCACCAGTGGTTTGGTACCACACGGGGTAGAAAAGGTGTTGTGGATGGTTAGGATCGGGTGCATTAATTGTATTGCTTTGTTATGATGTGTGTTAGTATGTTGTATTTATCGGGAGGGGGATTTATGCACTGAGTCTTGCGACTCACCTTCTCCCTTATCATTTCAGGTGACTCTTAGATTGCGGACATGGAGCCGGGGTGGACTCGAGGTGACCATGCCATGAATAAATTCAGAGTTGGATTGATTTAAAACTTGGTACTTTATTTGCTGATTTTCATTTGGTTTTATTTGGATTGTAAAAGGCCTTTTTAAACTATGTTTTGTATGTTTATGCTTAGAGTTGATTTTAAATATGCCTTAACAAATTATTGGGCTGAAATTTGCTAAAACTTGGAAAGATAAAGTTTTCAAACTACAAAGCGAAATGTTTTTAAACTTTACCATCGGGTATCACACGGTAATTTAAGATAAATGAAACTCAAATGTTTTCCAAACTTGAACGCATTTTCTTACTAAGTCAAAATGTTTTAAGCAACAATAAGGGATTACTTGAATTTCTAAATGGGACAAACTTGTTTTACTTACATATTTGATTAAGTTTTCAAAATTTCCGGGTTTTCAAATACACCATCGGTATTTAAACAATCATGCCATGATTCCTACAAGTACAAAATATAGTCAAGTGTTTTTATCAAACTTTTAAACGGAAACCTATCCTCTCAAATACGATTTTTCTCCGTAACATACCAGATTCGGTCGTGGTATATTGACCGGGTTTGGGGTGTTACAGAACGACCTTCTCCTCTATCATTGTACCTCGAATTGTGTCGAGTGTGAGCTTGAACAACAAGAATCAAATACAAAACCAAAAAAATGATTTATTACTTTCAGTAAGAAAGCAATTCTCTCGATAGAAACTTGTAGAAATTATTATTCCCAGGAAATAGAATTTATTATAACAAAGTAAATTTCCACTATTTTCTGGTAGAATAAAAATAAATGAAACTTAAGTCAATAGCCCTAACAGTGTCACCTATATATATGGGGAGATAGAAAAATCTCGATTGAACTAAAATAGCACAAATAATATTTATTTAATAGAAAAGCATTTTTTTGGTCTAACTAGAAGAGGGGGCAACAAACCTTAGATAAAAACACTAGGTTTGCTGCCCCTCAAATGTAAAATGAGAGAAATTGGGCCTCTCATGTATTAAGTTCAATTATATGTGCTTCCTGAAGTTTTGACTTAGCACTTTATAATTTAATCTAATCAAATATTTGTTTTCTATTCTCAACTTAAATACAATTTATTTAATTAATTTAATTAACTAAATTAATTAGTTAATTAAATAATTTTCTCAACACAATTCAAATTTCGTTATAGTCATGACGACTTTACCATAAAAGAATCTATGAAGAAATATATTTAATTTTCATATTCAATTAATTTGTGGCGCCCCAAACCAGGCCGAAACAAATCAACCCGAATCTGAAACATCACATTAGTCACTTACATGACCTTACTGACCACTAATCACACCACAAAATCAACATTCACACCACACAATATTCATGAACAACAATCAGTCAACACATTAAATTAACATACCAACCCTAGAATCATTAGTCACTTACATGACCTCCTGACCTGAAAACTATTGTTGTAGGCAAACTCCACTAACAACAGATATCGCTCCCAACTACCACTAAACTCAATAACACAACTGCGCAACATGTACTCGAGAATCTGAATCACCCTTTCAGAATGACAATCTGTCTGAGGATGATAAGTCGTAGTAAAATTAAGCTTCAAACCCAAAGCTTCTCGCAAACTCCTCTAAAACCTCGAAGTGAAACACAGATCTCTGTCAGAAATTATAAAAAGCGGCACTCTAAGAAGTCATTCAATCTTAACTATATATAGCTTTGCTAACTTTTGCAATGAATAATTTGAACGCACAGCCAGCAAATGCGCACCCAAACTAAATCTTTCTTTGTCAAGTTCAGAGGCAAACCTGAAACAAAGTCCATAGCGATTCTCTCTCATTTCCACTTCAGAATCCTAATCGGCTAAAGCAAACCTGAAGGATGTTGATGCTCCACCTTTACCTTCTGACAAACTAAACATCTAGATACAAAGTCTGTCACGTCATGCTTCAACCCAAGCCACCAATATAACTCTCAAAGATCCTAATACATCTTATTACTATCGGGATGCATAGCATATATACTACTATGCACCTCGGTAAGAGTCACATGCCTTAGTTCCATATCAATAGGCACACAAAGTCTCCCTCGAAAACTCAGAGTACCACCAGTATTTAGCTCAAAATCTCCACCACTACCTTGCTTCACCTGTCGAATCTTCTTCACCAAGGTCTCATCAACCAACTGCCTCTTCTTAATTTGTTGCAATAATGTCGGGTTCATCTAAAATTCAGCCAACAAACCACCATTATTAGTTACACTCAAGCGTGCAAACATAGCTCATTGCTCAACCATCGATTTTCTGCTCAAAACATAAGCAACAACATTTGGTTTGTCGGGATGATACTCACACAGTCGTAATCCTTTAGTAGCTCAATCTAATGCCTTTGCCTTAAGTTCAACTCCTTCTTGGTAAGAAGATACTTAAGACTCTTGTGAACGGTGTAAATGACACACCTCTCACCATACAGATAGTGATGTCAAATCTTGAGTGCAAATACCACAACTACTAACTCCAAATCATGGGTTGAATAATTATGCTCGTGTGCCCTCAATTGTCTCGAACCATAGACCACATACACCTTCCAATTCTAATTGAATTAACACTGGTGCCTCAATCAAAACTGTCTTTAGTTTTCAACACTCTTCTGTCTCTCATCAATCCACTTAAACACGACATTATTCTACAGTAGCTTCGTTAAGGGTACAACTATAATGGAGAACCCTTCAATGAATCTACAGTAATATCCAACCAACCCTAAGAAACTTTGGACCTCGATAATACTCTTCGGTTGTTTCCAATCCAAAATCACCTCAATCTTCCTTGAATCAACTTGGATTTCTTCAACAGACACCACATGCTCCAAAAACATCACTTCCTTCAACTAGAACTCGCACTTGCTCAACTTTGCATACAACTACTTCTCCTGCAATATCTGAAGAACAATCTACAAATGTGCATCATGATCATCCTCGGTATAGGAATACATGAGAATGTCATCTATAAAGACAACCATGAAAAAATCTAGATAGGAGTGGAAGACTCGACTCGTCAGATCCATGAATGCTTCTAGGGAATTAACCAAACCAAACGGCATGACTAAGAACTCATAGTGACTATACTAGGTCCTGAAAGTTGTCTTCAAAATATCTAACTCCTTCGCCTTAAGCTCATAATATCCTGACCTCAAGTCGATCTTCGAGAACACCGTCTCCCCTCTAAATTGATCAAACTAATCATCAATCTGAGGCAATGGGTACTTTTTCTTGATGGTCAACTTATTTAGCTATTGGTAATCAATACACAGCCTCAATAAACAAAACCGACGAACCCCAAGGTGACACACTCAACCGAATGAAACCTCGGCCAAGTAGTTCCTGCAATTGGACCTTCAACTCCTTGAGTTCTTTCAGTGCCATGTGATAGGGAGAAACGGCCACTGGTACAATACCAGGTAAAACCTCAATACTGAACTTCACTTCTCGATCTGACAAAAAACTGGGTAGCTTCTCTAGAAACATATCAAGAAAAGCTTTTATGGTACGGATATTCTAAACTCTCAACTCATTGCTACCCAAATTCAACACATAAGCTAGGTACACTTCACAACCTTTGTCCATCAACTTCTCTCCCCAAGAACCATGACCTCCAACCCATATTTACCTTGCTAGGTAATCCGCTTCGGCTCAAAGTCCACTTTCGCCTTCTACTCAGTCAACCAATCCATCCTGAGAATCACATCAAAATCATGAAAATGTAGCTCCGTCAAGTCCACAGGAAAGACTTTTACCTAAATTATCAAAAAGCACCTTTGCTACACTCTATCCACTACAACGCTCTTACCCCAAGAACTCAAAATAGTCATTCCCAAACTAATAGCCTCTACCGAAATTCCCATTTCACTAGTTAGATCACTCAATATATATGAATATGTAGAACTGGAATCTACCAACAAAAATAAAGGGATTCATTACAATGTAAAAGTACCTGCAATCACATCGGTCGAATCACAGTCCTGTAGCTCCCTAGCAACATAGACTCGACCTAGTCTTTCAGACTTGGTCTAAGCAGCTACTGTGTGTGCTATAATCCTTTGTCCCCTCAGTTTGTCGTTACCTCCACGACCCCAGCCATGGCCTCTAGTAGGTGCAGAACTCTGACTAATTTCATCCTTCCTCTGACAATCTCTCAACTAATGTTCCTCCGAACCACATCGTAGATATGCCCTAGTCAACCTCCAGCAGTCATCAGAGTGCTTACGCCTACAATGCTCACATGATGTCCACTCAGATGTACCTCTAGAAGTAACCACTGTAGGGCTCTATGGACAAGACCAGTTCAGTCAGGATCCCCATCGTGTACTCCTACCAGACCTTTACAATTTTCAGTCCCCCTTATTCAGTCATACTAAAACACTAGACTAATCGGAGCCCCTCTTTCTGAACTCACTCACTACTAACCTTAGTGACTTGATCAACGTTTCCTCTATAACCTTAGCCTTCTCAACCATCTCGTCGAAGGCCTTCTACCGTACGCCACCATATACACATGAATGTCCCAGTTCAACCAAAATTAGAACCTCTTAAATCGAATTTTCTCAGTGGAGACCATCTTTAGAACATACTAGCTGAGTCACAGAAACTCTAACTTGTACTCGGCCACTAACATACCACCTTGAACCAAATCAAGGAACTCTTTATTTCGAGCCTCCATATTTTTCTCTCCCATATACTTCCTTCTAAACATCTCTAAGAAAAAGTCCCAAGTCAGATGATCAACAGTAGTTCCTTTTCTTACAGTGTTCCACTAGCGATTAGCCTCACCGTTAAGTAGGGATACAATGCAGCCAAACTTTTCCTTATCTGAGCATGCCATCTGCTCTAGGATCCTCTACACTTTCGAGCCAATATTTAACTATAGTTGGATCGGCTTCTTTAACTCCCCTGAACTCTTTTCCACCTAAAGCTCGGAGACGCTTGCATTAGGGGCTCCATGGTCCACGGTCTGTAGGAACAAGGTTACTACCGGTGATCCACTAGAAAGCCCCAATCATCGCTTGCAGTAGGGTCTCAACACCCGCTTCAGGTATAGCTTGCCTCTATGGCGACATAGGTGGTGCAGTAGATGTACCACCACCTTTCGGAGCATTCGCATTAATACTTCCTCGTTTAAGAGGCATAATGTAAATACTATAAACATAGAAAGAAACAATACGAAAGGGTGAGAAGTGGCAAGTGATCCAAGGCATATTTTTGCAAAGAAAAAACATTTTAATGAATGCAATGTATTCCCATTCCTACCCAAGAAACATGCAATTTCATGCAAGGGTATTTACGTCTAAAGTTTATAAATTCTCGGTTTTATTTCAAAATCAATTTACTTTTCGAAAATTTAAAGCCCGAGAGTTAGCAAACCTGGCCCAAGTGTTGGTAAACCTAACTCTAATACCACCAAATATGACGTCCCAAACCTGGTAGAGATGGATCGACCTGAATCCAGAACATCACATTAGTCACTTGCGTGACCTCCTTATAAACCACTAATCACACCACAAAACCACCATTCACACCACAGAATATTCATGCAAAACAATCAATCATCACATAAAATTGAACATACCAACCCTAGAAACATGTTTTTCTAGCAAAATCATCAAAAATAGCAATAGGGGTAAAATCGTCATTTTATATACAACACACAAATCATTAAATTAAACATACCCTTAATCACAATTTTTTTAAAAAAAATATTTGAAAGAATTAGTTTAAAATGGTAATTAAAACTCATCCAATTTTAAAATAAAAAATTTAAGGATTAAATCATTAACTTAGCAAAATATTTAAAAAACCTCATTTTGAAAAGTTTGTAAGTGAAATTATGTAACTAAACATATATTTTTTTGTTCAAGCAAAGTTTTAAAAAATTTTAACACATTTTTGGACTTCATTTTTGTCACTAGGACTTACTAAAATCTGGTGGTCTCCTATGTCGGTCTGTTCCGCGGACAAATATTATGCAGTCACACATCTACCAAACAATCGCGCGAACAACATTTTGGCAAAAAGTCATATAAATAGCGGATTAACATAAAAATTACCATTTGGTGGACTAACTCATGTACCAACCAACTGTGGGCAATTCCTTATTTAAACTTAGTCTCAGCACAATCAAATATTCATCAAATATAACAAGCAAGTACAGCACGCTAAAACAGTTTAACACATTTTAAAACCAATACTCATACAAAACTATAACATGACGTCAACCACTCAATCAAACATCATCAAAGTAGTTCGCAGGCCTCAATCAAACACAAGCCACTTATAAAAGACCTTATTAATAGTTCATAGAATCCATTTATGATTCCAAAATGTAAAATCTATTCCCAGTAAAACTAACCCCATATTGCCTTTATTTTAGGCTTTGAAAACCACAACATCTACTCAAGCAGTTCACCTTGAATGGATCATTGGTGTGTTCACTTCCCCCACCTCGCCAAAAGTTATTTCTCTACAAAATAGTTATATACGAGTGTGAGCTTATTCAAGCTCAATGAGTGTTCAAAAATTGCCACAATTAAACACATACTCCATAGCGAACAGAAAACATACTATACCAATCAATCATTGCATTGTATTAAACATACTTATAGCATTTCATAATGATATATTAGCAAATTGTGACTATGAAACATGTATAAAACATAATGCATTGGATAAAAAGATCTCCAAACAATCCAAATAGCTCAAAAAGTCGTACACTATCCCATGTAAGTGTAGCACAAATGCTAACACTCTCCGAAACACCATGCTATCCTGGTGAATGAAGCTAAGCTCAATATTCCCTTTTCTCTCGAACGCTACCCCAGGGCCTTTACTCCCAATCATATAACAAAAAATGGTGAGTATCCACAATCCTATGGCATGCCAATGATATCCATTGGTTCCAAGAGATCATAGTGCCAACATATTCACTTATAGACACATTTACTTACTTATTTATGCACACTTTCACTTACCAAAAACATTTATACACATCACTTTCACAATCACCTTCAATATAGTCTCAAGTGCTTTCACAATTACTCAAAGAGCCACATTCAATTTAAATCACTTAGGTGTGCATAAAACCAGCAGGCCACTTAACATTAACTGTCAAATACACATATCACATGCTTAAATATCCCGCATGTATCACACATCAATATATACAAGTATCGCATGTAATATCAAATAGATCGGGTAAGAAAACTTACACTCGAAACTTAGATTAGGTACTTAGGTCAACCTAATCTCTCATTTAATGTAAGTAATCGTGCCAAGAAGTAGCAATTCCAATCACTCACCTAGTCTATTCCACTCGCACACTGAAAGCTCAAACAAGCTTTTCTTTCCCTTTCTCATTGCTTATAAAAGTTCCTACTGGATCTGTAACTTTGCATACATATTAAACATATTATAAACACATCATGAACAGCCTCAAACATAATCGATTCGTGTTAAAAATGCAGATCTATGATCTCTTTTCTCAATACCAAACTCTAACAAGTTTTACCATTTCCTTCCTCAATTTTCGTTCTTAACCCTTAAACGTGTTCACAAACCTCCTAATATCAAATTATTACAGATCTAAGCCATCAATTTCATTAAATTTCTCAGATCTAACTTTTTCGAAAACATTATCATTCATAAACATTAAAAGGGGGAAAACTCTCAAATCTTAAAAATTCATTAACGACTTATTAGATTAAGTTCAAAAACCTTCTAACTAGTTCAAAATAAGTTTAAAATCAATTTAAAACAGCAAGTTTATTTCATATTTTACCATTTTTTTAACCAAAATTTGGTTTACAAGCTTTAGATCTATTGAAATCTAGCAATAGTTGATCAAATCTCAAATTATAAAAACAACAAGCTTAGAATTATCAATAGGAATCAGAATGTTACCTCAATTTGAGATGAACGGCGATGTATAGATCTAATTCGGTGAAAAACGTTTGAAGAATAATGAAAAGACTGATGAATAAAACATGAATTATCTTCAAAATTGAAGGATGATTTAATGTTTGGAAGGTAGGAAATCAGTGTAGTTTAGTCAATTTGAGAGAAAAAGCTCTGATTTGATTTTTAGAAAAATTTTCAAATGGGGAATATGAAGGAGGGAAGGGACATTTATGAGTTTAAATAGGCAAGGGGAGGAGAATAGATTTTTATATTTTGGACAAATTACCTTTTAAAAACTTTTAGTTTTCACCCTTTTTCAAATCATTCATTATTTTAATAAAACGCATTTTCCTAATTATTTTTCAAATCCAGCTTCGTTTTTAAAATCCATTTTAAGAAAATTAATAGCTGAACACTTAATTTTAATTTTTCCAACCTAAATTTTAATCTTGTTTATTTTTATAATATTTTTATTTATTTAGTACGATCCTAATTTCTAAATTCGGTCCACTAACCCGATTCTACTAACCCGATTTTTGGGATGTGACAAGATTCATAATGAATAATAAATTTCATTTCATTTTCAAACTTCAATTATTTAATTAAGGGAATGTAAGGGGCTCTAATCCATGTTTCGGCCAAGCTTATCTCACCATTGTTGATACACAATATCAACGAAATGGAGAAGAAGGAGAGGGGGTGTTGAGGAAGGTTGGTTCACCCACTCTATGGTCGAGAGTCGAAAATGTAAAAGGACTCAGGATGAATATGTAGGAGAGTGAGAATTCATATCTAATTATTCCTCACAGTGGGCCTAGGTGGCCCAATGGAGGGCCCAACTAAGTCCAAGTTGAGGTAGGGATATAATAATTTCTAAATGTTTTTAAGTTTAGAATACCTTTCAAACAATAAATTTTGGGTTTGATTTCAACTTTGAGCAAGTTCTTGAAAAATATGCCATAGAGGAGTTCTTGAGAGAAAATATAAGAATCTTGAGTTTCTTATTGAGATTTTGATATTTGAAGTTAAATTTTAAGTTTCTAATATTTGTTACAATGTTAGATTTTGAGTTTTTAGAGTTCTCTTAAATGGTTTAAGAAGTGAAAATGGTGTATTACTTTATTGAATGTATTGTTCTTGGAAGATTTACGAGTTTTGGTTGTTGAATCATGTTATAATAACTTTATTCTATGTTTTATTGGTGAAATGGAAGTGAAAGAGGTTGTTGAGAGTTCTAAAGCTAAAGGAACGGAGAGAGTTTCAGAGGAATAGAAGGGTTTTTTATTTGTGCACTTTAACTTTTGACGTGCTTGATAAGTTTGCTTCAATTAAATTATTTAGAATGATATGTTTGAATTGTTGATTGACTTATTTATTTGGAATTTAAGATATTTGTTTGAAATGTAGCATGATTTGAAGTCGTACATAGTGGTCGATATGTTTGCTTGAGTTAGAATTTGATATTGTGATAATTTAAGGTTAAGTTTATGCTTAAATGACATTATTGTGATAGCATGATGATTATAATGTTAATGTATGAAGTTATGTTAAAATAGTCCCTTTTAAATGATAGTGGAAAGTTCTTGGGTATAATTGACTTGCCATATGATATAGGGCTCTTATATGATTGTGGTTTTCAAATTACTTTTGCACATGGAAATATAATATACTTGTGCTTTACACATTCTTCGGGAATAGATGGATAAGTCACGTTTCCATGATTGGTTAATTGGGACAAACATTTATATGTGTATGCTAATGATTCAATGTGAAAGGATGGATTGTCGATCATTCACTATAAGAACTTGATATGAGATATTATATAACTGTATGCCATATGAACATTTTTTTTGTGACAATTATCTTTTAATTGGTTATATTAATAAAAAAAACATGATGTGAGCACATTGATTTTGTTTATTGATGATTGATTGTTGCAATTTGTTGTTTACTACCATGCTTTTAATTTTTAGCATCATATATGGTATTGTTGGGAATTGAAAATGCACCATTAAGCTTTGAAGAAAGCTTAATATGCGGATGTTTGCTTCGTTCACAGGTTTGAAGGAGTTTGACAACAATTCTTGGTTTTGAGTAGCATCAGCCTCAAAGATATCAAATCGTCGTTGGTTTTGTAAAGTTTATTTAGTTTTCTAGTTGTCTTGGCATGTACTTTGGCATCATATTGTTTTTAGAGTCATTTGTCTTGGGATTAAATGTTGTTTGGCCATATTTTCTAGTATACTTTCTTGTCTTTTCTTTTTTGCATTGCCTCATATTTTAGTACTTTTATTAAATGTCTTATCTCAACTTGATAAATAAATAAAAAATAAAAAAAGACTTACGGTTAGGTTTAACTAATTCAACATGATACAAGTTAATAACAAATATTTAACATAATTTTTGGTACATACTCATAATTTTTGGTAATCTCTCATTTCTTTTTCTTTTTTTTTTTTGGTATTTCGTCATAATTTTTAGTACTCCATAATTATTGGTAATATTTCATAATTTTTGGTATGCCCTCAAAATTTTCAGTATGCTTTGAAAATTAAATTTTGGCATGAGAAATCTATATTTGGTAGTAAAAAAATATTATTTTTGCATACTAATGAATTTAAAAATATTGAAAAATAAATAAATAAAGTAATTTTTTAAAGACAAACCAATATTTGACACTCCCTCATTCTTTTGTACTTTCTTAAAAGTTTTTATACTTCCTCCTATTTTTTTGGTATTTTCTTATAATTTTTGTACAAACTAATATTTTAATACTAATAACTTTATTTATATATAAGAGTAAATTAATTTAAAATTAAATAAAGAAAGAAAGAAAATTACCAAAACAATATAAGGAAGTACCAAATATTAGTTTGTCTCAAAATTTTGCTCTATCTATTTAAGTTTTAATATCTTTTAATTTATTAGTGTATAGACAACAAATTTTATTAGTATGCAAAAATAATATTTTTTTGCTCTATTTTTGCCTTCGGAATTTTTGGTATGCTTTCAAAATTATGTTTTGACATGAAAAATCAATTTTTGGTAGTTAAAAATATTATTTTTTTGGTATTCCCTCAAAATTTCTCGTAATTTTTGGTACTTAGTCAAAAAAATTTATACACACTTATATTTTTTTGGTATTTCTTCTTAATTTTTTGTATCCCTCATTATATTTTGTACTCGTATTTTTTTTTGGTGTTCCACACGCACGCTATTGACATTTTTCAGGCCATAGACAAAATAATAAATTAGGGCCCCTTTTAAAAATGTATAAAATGTAATATGATAAAATAAAAACATACTAATAAAAATTATAATTTTTGCATACAATAAATTAGGGCATGCGACACAACCATGTGACCCATCATCAAATACACACACGGTCTAGCACACGGCCTGCAACACAGCCATGTGTCCCTATTTCGAATATACACATGAGCTGGGACACGGCCGTGTGGCCTTAGTTCAAATGCTCACACGGTCTAGGCTATGTCACATGACCGTATGACCCCTATTTCCCATTTTTTTCATGTTTTTTCATAACTTTCTAATTTGTTTTAAATTGATCCCGGATTGCTTTCAAATTGTTTTTAGGGCCCCAAAGGCTCGATTTAAGGCCCAAAGTTGTATATTTGTTATGATTAGAATGAGTTATTAAGAATTAAAATTATATTGTATTATTGTTATGTTTTGATTTTAAGGGTTCTATTTTGTACGGTTATGTTCCGTAACCCTAATTCAACGACAAAGATGGGTTAAAGGTGTTACAGAATCACCATGAGAAAAGATAGAGGGAAAAGTAGCACAACATTCTCTCAATTCCTTTTCATCCAATGACTTTAACTTGTTTGAATCAAACAAAAACCCAAAAATACTTTCAAATGTTTTTAGTTGCTCAAACCTGCTCTTCAGAGAAGTAATTGCCAAGTCTACAATAACTAAAAAATAATCAACTCTAAATAATTTATTAGACAACTGAATTTCTTCATCCTCTTGATTATTATCATCAAATTATTTTTTTTCTAATAACACGAGGCTTTGTTGGAAGGGTTAGCTCTACATCCATATCGAGTGTAATACTTTTAGCAATATTGATACTAGAAGTAAAGCCTTCATCTCTATCCTTTTCCAAATATGACAATACACCTTCTATTTCTTCATGGTGGTATCAATGCACATAGACTTAGATTGCAATTTCTTACTCACCATATTTATAGCAAATAAAATTTCATACCTAATTACCATACCAAGCAAAAACTAAAACTCCCAATGCATTGACCAAACTCTCTGCTTCACTCTTTGACTTTGCATCATCACAAGATTCATATAATTTTGACAAAGCCAATCTTATCTGGGGAGTTTTAAATCTAATAGCTTTAAAACTTTTAATTCGACTCTTCCAACGAGTATTAGATAAAAATTTCACAGTTAATTCAAGGACATTATCAACGAAAATTTCTCATCTTTTTATAAAACTCGAAAATAATGAATATATGCATTAAAAATTACAAAAAGTGAAAAAGCTCTAATTGTAAGAATGTGTCATATCACTAAGAGTATGATTCAGACTATGACAAGCAAAAGGCATATATATTGCTCTCAGGTTTATTTCAAGAAATCGCTTTTGAACACCTTGGTGCTTCCTTTTCATATTGGAACCATTATCATAACCCTGACCCGTTACATCATATTAAAAACAAGAGACTTCAAAACATCTTGTAATTCATTACAAAGTCCCAATCCAGATGTATCATCCAACTTAAAAAAACTCTAAAAAGTACTATTCAATTTTTATTTTATTAGTTGACATATTCATACATCGTACTATTAGAGTCATTTATTCTTGATAAACATTATCATGGGTACAATCAATAATTATAGTAAAATACTTCGCCTCTTTGATGGTCTTAATTATAAAACTTTTAACACTATCGGCCGAAAGGGTAATCAACTCATTTTAAATTTTATGCCCAAAATAATGATAATGAATTTCATGGTTTTAAATGCATTTAACATGATCCTGCATTATCACATCGAATTCCGTAATCAATTCAACCAATCCTAGGAAATTGACATTGCTATCTTGATAGAGTTTTTCATTAGATCCTCGAAAAGCCTAATTATGAGTAGCAAGACATTTCACAGCTGAAAATATTCTAAGTAAAACTTGTCTCTATCACTCTTTCTCTTTCATAATCTGTTCTTGCAAGCTTTTATCAATTGTTAATTTTTTATCCAACTTTACTCTCATTTCATTCCCAATATTCATATTAGTCATATGCTCAGCACTGTTTTCATGTTGTTTAAGCCTCTCATTAATATGCCTTCAATCACTTAAACCCTTATTTGCTAACAAACTTTTGTTACTAATAGATTTGAAAAACTTACAACAAAAACAAAACACTTTGTCAACATGTTTGGAATAAACCAACCATTTTCTATTGCTAATCTTACCATTGCTAAACTTCCTAGAGAAATAAGCATATGAAAAATGAAAATTATTATTATCGAAAGGAAAATCAAGATTAATTTCTCTTAATATATGCCCCTTTTTGACTAAAATGTTCCTTTTTTTGTTATCAAGATTATCCCAATTTCTAGGATCATAAATATCCAAAGAAGGAGTTGTTTGTTTTACATTAAGACCAAGAATTTCAATATTTGATACATTTGGCACATCATTATGCTTGTTACAATGTCAGTTATCTTGGGTCTAAATGGTCTGAATCCGAATGGGTTTGGGTAGGATTCTGATCTGATTCCATTGAGTTCGCATGACGTGTTAGTAGGTCGGGTTTGTGTGATGAGGTGTGATCGCAAGGTGTGGACTACAATCCTTACGAGGTCACGTACGTGGAATTGCGCATGGGGCCATGTAAACACGTGTTAAGTCTAAGATAGGATACGTGTCCACATGTATGGACCCTACCCAATATGTCATGTTAGTGAATAGTATTTGTATCATATAAATAGGTCAACACCATCCTTTGAGAGGACAAGAGAGAAAAATACCTCAACAATTGGTGCAGTGAGTGTAGACAGACTTCCAATCTCCAAACCTTCAGTTTGTAAAATTTGAAAATGGCTCACCCTCAATGAAAATTCCCCTGCTAATTTCTTCACCGAACAACCTGGGGACTCTAGTGCAAGAAACTAACCTAGTGAAGCTTATTTGTTTGCTGGTTGGTTTGCCGACCAACCAGAGAATCTGGGAAACTTGGCTTATGCAAGAGCCTCAAACTCCTTCAATTTAAATATCCCTGCTAGTTAGGGTATTACTTTTGGTCAGAGATTTCCATTCCCCTCTAGCAAAGATGTATCTTCACAACAGTTTGTTGCGCTTCAAGAACATATGAGATTAATGAAGGAGCAAATGACTTTGCAAAGTGCTAGATTTGAACAACAGTAGACGCTTCAGTAGGAACTGTTAAAGCAGAATGAAGAGTTAAGGAAGAAGGTGAAGCTTGAAAGTTTTGATCTTCATGGTAATAGTGAAATGAGTGAGGATAGTTCTGGATTGTATGTAAAGCCATGGCAAAATGATATGGATGCTCTACAAAGGGATGTACGAGCTTTACATCTCGATTCTTAAGATATGGATTGGTTATTTTCTTCTAACAATTCATTGGCTATTAAGGTTGCAACAGTGAACTTGCCACTTGATTTTAAAGTTCCAAAAGAAATGTTTGATGGTAGAAGGGATCCCTAAGCACATCTCATGCAGTACAATAGTTACATGAATGTGCTAGGAGCCTCTGATGTCGTAAAATGCCAAGCCTTCTCGACAACTCTCAAAGGCAGTGCAAAGGATTGGTACTTGTCCCTCATGTAAGGTTCTATTCAGAGTTTTTCACAATTGGGCCAGATGTTTCTGGGTAGATTTCGAGCGCACATGAAAATAGTGAGTACATCTATGGGGCTAATGACTATTAAGCAGAATGAGGGAAAGGTCTTACAAGATTATGTTAAACATTTTCATATAGGAATGTTAAATACAAAGAACTTGGAGGATTAGTAGGCCATCAATGCCTTTATTATGGGAGTTCTAAATGAACATGTACAATATTCGTTCACCAACAATTGGTCCCAGAGCTTGGCAGATCTGTACGAGTGGGCCTATAAGTTTGCCAAAGCTGAAGAAATAAAGAGAGCAACTCGCGATACATTCCATAGGGATGACAGACAATCAAGGAAAAAAGAAGGTGTTTATAGTCATCAAGCTACATATTCTCAAGCTTTACGTGTGTAAGGTAGGGGACAGCAAAAAGGGCAGTCACGAAATAAATCACCTAGAACATTTTAGAGGTCACAACCTAAGCATGCTAGAAGGAATCCTCATTATGGTAACTTTGAAACTTACACTCCTTTGAATGATACGCGTGCCTATATTCTTAGCCAGGTAAAAAGCTTTGGTATTCTGCCAACTCCTTCACCTGTAAGGCATAATGCAAGAAGGTCAATCTCGAGAGACAGATGTGCTTTCCACGAAGATAGAGGACATAAAACTAAGGATTGTTCTTCTCTAAAGAATTACATCGAGGAAGCAGTTAGGAACGGTGAGTTGAAAGATTTTGTGGCTCAAGGTACAGACTAGCCAGGGCAGAGTTTAAGGATTAAGGCCAAAGGTAAACAAAAGGTGAGAGGAACTATCATGTAATAATTGGGATAGACGAAGACTGGGTGACCTCCAATACGAAGACTAAGGCACATCTCAAGAGTGTTATGTCAGTTAGTTTGCCTAAAAGGTTGCGTTAGTAGGAAAAGTGGAGAGTGGATTTTAGTAATAAAGATAAAGAATTAGTTTGCGATGAAGAAGGAAATGATTTGATGGTGGTTTGGGAAACTATTGCAGGTTTTGAGGTGAAAAGGATACTAATGGATAGTGGCAGCGCAGTTGAGGTATTGACAAGGGAAGCTTATCAGAAAATGGGTTTAAAGGAGCAAGTGCTGAAGAGGACGAGCCTATTGTATGGCTTCGCGAACTATCTTGTTGAGGTAAAGGGTTGCATCACTTTGCCCATTACCATGACGGAGTAATGTCCAGTTTTTATAGTAGGTCATCCTATGATGTACAATGCTATCTTTGGGCGTCTCATAATGAGAATGGCGAAGATGATGGTAATGACCTTTTGCATGAAGATCAAGTTTCCTACAAGAACCGGTATAGGATTCATACAGTTCAATCAAAGAACAACTAGACAATGCCATATGTTGTCTGTGAAGCAAACATGCAAACAAGTGTAGTAGGGGTATAGCTCGCAACAAACAGAGGCAGATAGTCAACTTTTGGACTTGGATAGTTTGGATGCTAGGAATGGGGAGAGAGCGAAGAAAACAGAAGCTGCAGAAGTTTTGGAAACTTTGCAATTACTTTCATCATTCTCATCGACATCATTATGCAAACTTTCATTTGATTGATCCAAATTTTCATTAGAAACTACTTTTTTAAAAACAAATTTATCAATAGCACATTACTGTGATTTTTTTAACTCTTCAGCACGTTTTCTCATTTCATATGTTTTTTAGGTAACATTGCATATAAAAGATAAATCAAATACTCAAGTACCACAAGAAAATAAAATAATAGCACCTGATAAAAGAATTCCAAGTTGAATATTTGTTTTCACATTTGCTAATTTCAAAAGTCAAATCAAGTCACTAGAATTCTATAAATATAATTATAATAATCAATTATAAATAGACATGGTAATTAACAATATACAATTATTTATGAGTGAAATGCAACTAAAAAATTAAATGAGTAACAAAAATAATTAAAATTTCAATCGCATAAAGTCATAAAGAAAGTGTAACAGCCCGTTTTTCGTTTTCAGTGGTATCAGAAATAGTGGTTTCAGACCACAAATATGACGAATAAGTTCGAAATAATTAGCATTTAAATTATATGAGTCTACTAAAATTTATATTGAATTTTGATTGGATGAATTTTAATTAATTGAATAAATAGTTAAGCATAGTGGTTTGTCCCAAAAGTCAAGTGGTTTCAGAACATGAAGTATCGAGACATTGTTTCTGTAAACCGAGCTCGTAAATATTTAGTAGGAGATATTATTTTGTTATGTGAAAGTTTAGTTTAGAAATTTTAATGTTTGACTGGTTAATTAATTAAAAAGGACTAATTTGTAAATGACGCAAAACTTAATGACTATTGATTTTAGAGACTAAATGGCCTATTTAATGTAAGCGGGAGGTTTTATATAGCAAATATACTTTTTTTATTTAGTATGGATGGTAAAGGGTTGGAAATAGGTTAAAATGTAAATTTTATTAAAGGGTAATATGGTAATTAAACAATTATAAGTTCAAGAAAAATAAAAGAATAATTATCATCATCTTCCTTAGTATGTTTGCACCAAAAAATTGAAAGAAAGAAACCATGGGAGAGTGTTGAAGGTTCAGCCATTTGAAATTCTTGCATGTAAGTGAATTTATAATCATTTCTTGTAATTCTTATGTTTTTGAGATCTTTGCAACTAGGTCCAATTAACTCATATCTTCGTTTTTGAAACTGTTAAGGATTTTGGTTTTTGCCATTAATGAATCTTAGTTAGTTTTGATGTTAAATGATAAATTTGCAGTCTTGGTTGTTGATTTAGAACTAGTTTGTGAAGTGATTTTTGTTATCTTTTAGTTAAAGGACCAATTTGATTAAATGTTAAAATTTACATAGAACTTCTATGATTTTTGAATAAATATGGGCTGTACTAGTATAGGAATATATTCGGCTAGAATGGGTATTTGAAAAATCTTGTTAAATTTAGAGTTTTGGGTTTTGGGACTAATTCGTGAGAAATGTAAAAGTAAAGGGAAATGTGTAAATAATGAAAACTTAAGGGTCATATGCAAAAAAGTGAGTCAGAATATGTAATTGAATTTGATAAAATTGAATTTAATTATTATAGATCAATATTTGATTCCTACGGAGGATAACCGAGGAAAAAGAAAAATTACAGAATAGTCCCTACGAGTCAATCGTTGGTATATAATGGGTAAGTTCATAGTGTAAGTATGTGTATATGAATATTTCTTTATATTTGCATTAATGTTTGCTGCATAATTGTATTTAATGTGAAATTTCATTATTTACCTATAAATTATTAAATGTTGTGATTGAGTACAAATGATAAATGAATATTCGGAAGTGATGAATTTTGTGGTTGCACAAAATTGAAAAGAATATAAAGGACTTATGATATGTGTATGAAAATAAGAAGTGCCTCTAAATGATTGATTTTATCAATATTGTGAATTTAATTATAATGCTTGGTTGAATGTAGTAAACAGTTAGGATATGATTGACATGCCAATAGGGTTAGTATGCGCGCTTGTACGGGATTACACTTCGGTGCCTCTATTTGCACTTCAGTGCCCCTGTTTGTACTTCGATGCCTCTGTATTTGCATTACAGTGCCTCTATTAGCATTTTGATGCTCTCTGGTGTGTTTTGGAGGAAACCCAAGTATTCGAGTCAATTTGCTATAGTTCAACGGGCCATGAAACTTTATGATTAAATGTAAAATCATTCCATGAATTGAAGTTATGTATAATGACTTGTTTGGATATATATATATATATATATATATATGTGTGTGTGTGTGTGTGAATATGTATGGAAACATGAATAGTTTTGATTTGAGCCATTATGTATATCGAATTATATGTTTGAATATTTTGGTACTAATGATATGTGACTATGAAAATGGTTGTCAGGGTTTAATGATTTAAGTTAATTAATGATCTATTATGAGTTAAGGTAAGTTAAATTGAATTTTGACTATGGACTTACTAAGCTTCATAAGATTACTCGTTTTGTTTTTTTTCTGTAGTTAACGTTTTTTGGAACGGTTCATATGGATCAACTTCAACGCTCACACTATCCAGACTCTTTTTTATAGTTTTTGTCTTTGAGTGACTTTGGTTGTGGCATATATATAGGGTTTGATGTGGCTAAGATTAATATGTTAGTTGAGTTGTAATTAAGCTCTTATGGTTGTGAATTGGTAAGTTATGTTTCATGTTGATATTATTTTGGTATGGCAATGTTTGTGCTTTTGGTTGATAGGTATTGTTTTTGATTTGGTAAATCTTATGGTGATAGAATGTATGGAGTGATCATAAGGTAGTTAAACTATAAAATGGACACGATTGATTTGCCTTGGTTATGTGGTTTGGCATTTAGTATTTGTAGGCATTATTGTGGATTGGATAACTTAGATAAGATGGTGATGTTTTAAATCAAATGTCTAATGTACATGTATGAAATTTGTGGTGTCATTAAGGGCACATTGGTATGAAATAGGTATGCTTTTTACTCAATTGTAGGTGTTTGAAAGCATGTTTATAGCTGATTATGGTTTGTCTTGGCACCTAAGGTATTAGTGTTGAAATGTCTTGTTTTGGAATCAAACTTTAGGTGCACACGGCCTGGGACACAGGCTGTTAAACGGTCGTGTGTCACACTCAAATTAATTTTTAGGTGCAGGTTTCACATGGCATTGCACGGTCTGTGACACGGTTGTGTGACCATATTTCCAATACACACACGGTCTGGCACATGGCTTGCGACACGGTCGTAGGACCCAAGTCAACGAGTTGCACGAGCGGGCACATGGGC
This sequence comes from Gossypium australe, assembly GCA_005393395.2. NCBI lineage: Eukaryota > Viridiplantae > Streptophyta > Magnoliopsida > Malvales > Malvaceae > Gossypium > Gossypium australe. The sequence continues at coordinate 113,175,827 of CM016619.1, forward strand.
TAAGACACGGCCATGTCCCTAACCCACACGACCGTGTGACCCCTATTTCCAAAAATTTCAAGTTTTCCATACTTATCTATTTTGATTCAATTTAGTTCCTGATTGTTTCTAAATTAATTTTAAGGCCACATAAGCTTGCTTTAAAGCCTATAAATATATTTTTGCTATAAATGGAATGTAGTTTTGAATGTTGATGTTTAGTTGAATAAATGATTGGTTTAATGCTAGAAATTATTTCGATATGTGTCGTAATACTCCATAACCCTAGTCCAACAACGGATACTAGTTATCGGTGTTACGGAAAGGGTATGCAGTAGTATACTGTATTATGGTTCATCAAAAAAGGAATTAGGGGGAGAAGCTAAATATAAGGCTAACTTAATGACTTTATTAGTTAAAACCCAAAAATGTCTTCAAATTAAGAATGAAAATATTACAAGAAAGAAAAGGAAAGAGGGAGAATTATACCTGCAACAATGGTAATCCGACAGACCACAGATGGGAGGCACCACGGGCAATAAGCAGGCGTAGCAGCCTGTTGAATACCAGCAATCTGGCACAACCACTTCAAAGCCGCTGTCGGCCGTCAGAAAAATTATTTTAGAATCTCAAGCTCTCAATCTTTCAAATATAAAGTAAAAATTAATAACTTCAATTGATTGATTTTGATGACTAACGAATGATGTATTACTCAAATGAAATTTGGCCTTATTTAAGTTGCAAAAAATTTCTCCTATTGTCATGGTTATGGGAAAATAAAGAAGATTGAAAGCTAGTAACCGTTGATATTTTTGGGGGAAATTAAAATTTTCCATTAACTTTAATGGTAGGAATTGAAATTTGGGAACTAGAGGTGCCAAGGAGTTGGAGATGAAACGTTTATGGCGAAGAATTGAAGGTCCCTCTTATTTTCTTTTTTATTTTTTTCCTACATGCTATGAAGCGTTGATCAAATGTCTTAAAGGGCTGAAGATTTTTTTTCCCATATTAAAAGCTGAAGAAAAAAAATTTAGACCTTTTCTAGCCCTAGGTCTTGGGCGGGCACACTTTCTAGCCCTAGGTCTTGGGCGGGCACACTCCCAAAGACGGGCATTCCCTTGTAGTTTTTTATATTCTCTCATATATTTTGATACTCTTTCATAAGTTCTTTTTTTTAAAAAAAAAATGAGAAATTCATCTTTGAAATAAAAAAATATTATTTTTTCATACCAAAAAAATTTGTTGGGGTGAACCAAAATTTGATATTTTAAAAATAACAATTTTGCATACTAGTAACTTTGTTATGTATAAAGATAAATATTAAAATATTAAAAATTAAATAAAAAATATTGTTTTAAGATAAATAATATTTGATACTTTATCATAATTTTTATTACCCATTTATAATTTTTTTATATTCCTTAGTACTTTTTATATTTTCATATAACTTTTGTAGTATTTTTACCGGATTACTCAGTAGTCTACGTTGGTACAAAACTGGAACTTATGGAAGCTAGCGTTCGCTAGAATTTCCGAGTCTGTTGGTTGCAATTAAAATATATATATCGTCACTTTTTTCACCGCCGACACAAAGATAAACTGGCCACAAGCAACGCTGTCACTGTGTCACTGAAACCATGATTCATGTCACCCAAGTCGTCAGTCATCGGTCATCTTCAAGATTCAACTTCCCTCTTTAATTCCTTCACCTTCCTCCCAGCAGAACTCCCCACTCTCTCCTCCATAAATATTCATTTACACCTCTCTCTCCCTGCGTCTTCTTCACGACATGCTATCCATTTTTCTTTAATTTCCAAGAACATTTCTTCATTCTTTTTTTGTTGCCCATAAACATGCCAAAATTTTCCTCACCCTCTTCCTATTTCTTGCTCTTCTCGCTTGCCCTTTGTTTCTGCTCCAGTTCCAATGCCGGTAGCAGCCATGAATTTCCGGTAAATGTGCCACCTGCTGAGTTTGCAGGCTCTCTAAGGACCACCATTGATGCTATAAGAAAAGTGATCCCCATCGTTTCTCAGTTTGGCAGCTTTTTTGGTGATTTTCGACTTTCTAATGCCATTTCTGATTGCCTTGATCTCTTGGATTTTTCTGCTGATCAGCTAAGCTGGTCTCTGTCTGCTTCCCAGAATCCAAATGGTACTTACTCTCCCTTTGTTGCTTTAACTTTTAATCAGAAAGTACTTGTGATCACATGCAACTTTTGTGGTCTCTCTAGTTAACAGTAATTTCAACTATAATTTGTAGGTAAACACAACAGCACCGGTGATGTAGCTTCTGATTTAAGGACATGGTTGAGTGCTGCAATGGCAAATCAGGAGACATGCATTGAAGGGTTCGAGGGTACAAATGGCATCGCCAAAACAGTAGTAGCAGGGGGTCTGAACCAAGTCACTTCACTGGTCAGTGACCTTCTCACCATGGTGCAACCACCAGGTCCCGATTCCAGATCCGACGGTGACAGGAAAGTTGCAGAGAAGAACCGGTTCCCATCATGGTTCGAAAGGGAAGACCAGAAACTGTTGCAAGCAAACGGGGTAACAGCCGATGTTGTGGTTGCATTAGACGGGACAGGGACCTTTACTAACATAATGGATGCTGTGGCAGCAGCCCCTGATTACAGTATGAACCGATATGTGATTTACATCAAGAAGGGTTTGTATAAAGAGAATGTGGAAATCAAAAAGAAGAAATGGAACCTGATGATGGTTGGTGATGGAATAAATGGGACAATCATATCAGGGAACCGAAGCTTCGTTGATGGTTGGACCACATTTCGATCAGCTACATTTGGTCAGTATTCTAAATTTAAGCCTTTTTTCTTTAATATTTGTGAAGTGTTTATGACCCAAAGGCGTCGTGGTTTTCTTGAAATGAGGGAGGAAACCTGAGCCTACCTGACCACACATTATGGTATAAGCAAAATTCAATGCAAGGGTTGCTCACTGCCCAACTGGACCAACTAGCCTACCTCCTTCAGCTCATGGGTTGGGGCCATTATTAACTACAAGTTAGACTAAGGCTCATTTCATATTAGTTATTTCATTTGTACAGCTCAGGGCCAGACAGATTTTCTTTTTCCATTTTTTATCCCTTCAAAAATTAATAATTCCACATAGAGATAGGCGGCCTGGGCAGAGAAATTACATTTTATCGCTTCAAAAATATTCAATCCACATGATTAAACTTGGGGAAAGTAATTTTAAGTTAAAATCAACTAAATCAACTCAATCAGTTTAGATGATTTCGATTCGGGCAGTTTATACGTTTTTTTTCAATTATAGATTCAATTTGGGGATTATTTCTATCGTTATCGGTTTTTAAAATTTCAAGCTCAATAACTAAAGTTGAATATGAATTTTTTTATTACCCGGGTTAGTGATTTACTTGGTAAGAGGACTAAATTGACGAAATTATGTTAAACTAAAATATAGGTATTGTTTGGTTGATTCTTAATTTAGTTGGCATTGACATTGTTTATTAGCAATGTAAAAGGACGTGAGTTCGAGCACACTGAAACGTGTTTATACTCCTATTTAAGAGTTCAGGAAGGATTGTTAATAATATTAAGCATTGTATCAATATATATATATATAAGTACTGACATCAAAATATATATAGGTACTGAATCTCAAGTAGAGAAGAAATCATAATTTCACCATAACTTTATTAATAAAAATAAGAAAACAAATGAGATAAGAAAAAAAGAAATATCTAGAACTAAATATGCTATGTGAAATATATAGATTTAGGGAAAGAATAAATGATAGGATCATTAATATTCTGATATGCATGGAATGCCTTTGTCCTAAAATCTGCAGCTGTAAGCGGAAGAGGATTCATAGCAAGGGACATAACATTTGAGAACACAGCAGGACCCCAAAAACACCAAGCGGTAGCATTGCGATCGGACTCCGACCTATCAGTTTTCTTCCGATGTGCCATTAAAGGCTACCAAGATTCACTCTACACTCACACAATGCGTCAATTTTTCCGAGAATGTAAGATCACTGGCACCGTGGATTTCATATTTGGTGACGCCTCTGTAGTATTCCAAAACTGTCAAATCCTAGCCAAGCAAGGCCTACCGAACCAGAAGAACACGATCACCGCACAAGGCCGGAAAGACCCTAACCAGCCGACAGGATTCTCGATCCAATTCTGCAACATCTCAGCTGATGCGGATTTGTTACCTTTCGTTAACTCTACTCCTACATACCTTGGGAGACCCTGGAAGCTGTATTCAAGGACCATAATCATGCAATCCTACATTGGTAATGCTGTAAGGCCACAAGGGTGGCTTGAATGGAACCAAGATTTTGCTTTGGACACATTGTATTATGCTGAGTTCATGAATTTTGGGCCTGGGGCTGGCCTTGGTGGCAGGGTTCAATGGCCTGGCTACCATGCATTGAATAACTCGGCTCAAGCTGGTAATTTTACAGTGGCTCGATTGATCGAAGGGGACCTATGGTTACCGTCAACCGGCGTTAAATACACTGCCGGATTGGGAGCATAAATAAGCAATGAAAGCAGCTTCAATACTTCATTTATGTTTTTCTTACTTAAAATCCCTTTCATATAATACTAGAGAAGTTTTTTTTTTTTTTGTTTTGTGTAGATTCTTTTTTTTAATCTATCAGAAATGATGAATGAAATTATTAAAGATTACATTTAATATAATAGTATTTGAACTAATATTAATTTTGAGAGTTGTTTCATGTATTGGGCCGAGACAGCTTAGGACTGAGTTTAAGCGTTATATTAACATATTTTACGTTATAGATATATTAAAATATATATCACTATAAATATAAGGAATAAATATTAAAATAATACATGAGCTTTGATAGAATTTGCAACCTTATAGATTAACTTTAATTAGATGCATTTGTATACATTAAACTTTAATTTGGGTTCAATTTTCACATTTCACTAACCTCATTATCCATGTGGCATAATTTCTTGTTAAGTCATATGAAAATTGTTGATGTGGCATTTTATTAAGTTAAAAAATTAAAAAAAATTAAATTTTTTCCACCTAGATAAAAAAAATAGATTTTCTGGGGGAAATATGAAACCCTTTTCTCAAGTGTGTTTATTTTTTTTAATTTAGGTGAAAATAATTTAAATTTGTTTGTTTGCTAACCTAATAAAATGTCATGTCAGCAATTTACACATGACTTAATAAAAAATTGTGCCACATAGATAACGAGATTAATGAAATGTGAAAATTGAACCAAAATTAAACTTTGATGTATATAAATGCATCAAATTAAGTTGATGTATTATGAGTACTTATCCCTAAATATAATATTTATGTATTATGAGTTACATATATATAAAAAATAATATAATATATTACAAACATTAAAAACAAGTTAGGCTCAAGCCTTGAATGTTTGAGCTCTAGCCGAAACTATATTTTAAGTGGGTTTAATTTTTGTACAAGTTCATTTTTCAGGCCTAATATTTAGGTCCAAATCTTTCCAAATTTTAGGCGAGCTTTCGAGTTTGAATGAATAACCCAACCCTAAACAAATTCTACGTCATATTTAATATGTTTTTAAAGTGACTTGTATTTACCATGTATGAACTAATGATGGTAAAATGCGGGCAAAGATCCCAACAATACCAAAAAAATAATTTAATAACGGAAAAAGGGCTGGTTTGAAAAATATTTACGGGAAATGGCCATTTCCCCCCAAAACGCGTCCACGTCAGCGCATTTTTGGGGGAAACAACAGCAAAGCGCGCCCTTGGGGACGCGCTTCGTGCCACCTCAGCAAAGCGCGCCTACGTGGACGCGCTTTGCTGAGGTGACACAAAGCGCGTCCTCAGGGGCGCGCTTTAGCCCGTGTTTTTTTTAAAAAAAAAACTATTCTTGAATTTTTTAAAAATTTACGAGAATAAACCTTTATAAATGCTCAAAATGACAACACCATTTTTTTTTAAGGTGTCATCAATTAATAAGGAAATATAACTTACAAAGAAAATCTTTATATAGACCCAATGTTTCATTTCCCTTGTTTTCTTGAGCAAAGTGGGATATGAGATATGTGTATATATAGACTCATGAATAGTTTTGTAGCTTGTTCCTAAACAATGTGGGATTCCTTCCTCTTTTAACTAACAACATGAGATGACATGCTACACTATATTTGATTTTTTTTTTTTTACAAAACAATTTCTCTTTTTTTATATTTTGTTAACATTTTCTTATATTATAAAAAACAAGAAACAAAATAACTAAAATATATTTTTGCAAATCTAATTATAATTATAATTATAATTATAATTATATTATTATTTATATTATATTTATATTATTTATATTATATTTAATAGCAGTATAAATTATTATTTATATTATATTTATATTATATTATATTTAATAGAGTAGAAGTCTCGAGTCTTTTTCTACCAAAAGAAAATGTTTTTTTTATTATTATTAATTTTAATTATAATTGAATTTAAAATAGTATGAAAATTAAGTTGATTTTTATTAAATATAAGAGTACATTAATTTTAGTTTGTATCTGACTATAAAAGTAAAATTCGATTAAGCTCAAATTAAAATTTTCAAACATTAATTATAAATTGACCGTGATTAAAGTTTTCGCCTACTACTCAAATGAACTAAGTTTAAACTTTATCCTCCCTTCATATTTATATTGCATTCTAAAAAAAAATCATATTTATAAACATTTAATTCTTATTCAGGGATTTCGATTATTTGATTATTGTTTTCAATAGACTGTTTTGTTAACTTAAAAATTAATTAATTATTTTACAAGTATTTTTTTGTAATATTTTTTTAAGAAAATATTTAGTAAAATTTGTTAATGGAAAAGCTAAAAAACTTAAGCAGCCATCAAAATACCTATCACCCTTAAATTAGCTCCACACCTAATACTAGCGTTTGATTCGGTTTTATAAAATTTGATTTGTTTTTCCAGTTGTTACTAAAATGCATTTAATTCAAGTTAAAAAATTTATAATATATACAATCGAATCGAATCGAATCGAATCGAATCTTATTTTATTTTTATTTAATTTAATATCAATTTTTAATTCATAGTAATCAGGTGGGAGCTGCTCTATACTATCATATACTACACCCAACAAACCAAGGTTGTAACATCCCTAAATTGGGCCTAGTAGGATTGGGCCCATTGGGCCTTGGGCGTAGGAGTGTTTAAAAATTTTGAGAACAAGAGAATGGCATTATTTCAAGTTGGACTTATTAAGAAGATGATTTTAGAAAGTTACGGGGTTCTATGAAGGTTCGAGTTCAAGTTGGGCCTTAGTAAAAGTTTGTGTTTAAGCCTATTAAGGAGAGATAGTAAGTGGCATCAAGGCTTATGGAAATAAAAGAGTAAATTGCTAGCATAAATGAGCATATGGCAAGGATGTTATGGCATCAAGTAAAGCACCTTGAGGGAAGAGGTTCAAATCCCATCTTTTGCAAATTTTGGATTTATTTTTGTGTGCTCTTCCAAGTGTCAACCACGACATTATTAAAGGAAAGAAATAAAAGAAAAAAGATAATAAAGAAGTGGGAAAATAATAATGATGGAATTTGAAATAATGGAGTAGGTGAAAAAAAAAATATAATGATGAGATTTGAAAAGAATGGAGTAGGTGAAAAAAAAAATGCATGGAGGGTGTAATAGTCCGATTTAGGGGATAGTCGGAACAGTGATCTCGGAATCACTAGACCGAGGATAGAGAATTATTTTCATGTTATTCTATGTGTATAACATGTTTATAAACATGCATGAAATTTTTGGTGTCTCAATTTTAGCGATTGAGGGCTTAATTTCGAAAAAAGGACTAAATCGCATAAAATGCTAAAGTTTAATTTTAATTGATAGAGGTGCAAATTGACTAAGAAATATTAATTGGAGGCCCTTAAAGTACAATTTGGCCTTGTCTAAATGAGTAGGCCGGCCAAAAAAAATATAGGGACAAGAGTATTTATTTTGGTCAAAAGTTGGTGATATTAGGTGTTTTAAATGAATAGAATAAGAGGAATAAAGATGTTATCATCTTTTCACTATTCCTACATCTTCATCCACCGAAAATTGTTATGGAGCTCAAAATTTTCAGCAAACATTTCTTCTCACAAGGACTTGCCATAAGAGATTTTATGCTGGTTCCAAGGTCTCGAAGTACTTTATCAAAGGTTCAATCAAAAACCTATCCCTCGTAATAGATGACTCGGATTTTTGGTGTCGCGGAGAGCATCGCGTTACGGATTCCGAATAAGGTGTGTAATCTCTTACCTTTCCATATACATATCTGAAATGGTGTGTAATCTCACACTTCTCTGAAAGTTTGTATGAAATATGCTATTAATCGGTCGAAATACCGAAGAAAACCAAAAATTGGCTTCCGTAATCACTCGGGTGTGCGTATGATCGTAGTGGTAATCGTATTTCGTAATAAAACAGTTTCGGTTAGAAGCAGTGACGTGTTTTTGAAATATCACTAAAAATAGGAGAAAAGGAATTAGAAAGTGAATAAGATATCAAATTAAATCTTACTGTCTCTATTTTAATATGGAAGAAACAGAGACGGAAAAAGAATTTTATATTCTGAGATATCTTGATTTTAGTGAGACTGGTTCTGATTAACTTTGGGGTTCTCTGATCTGTTTTGGAAAAATCATATAACATTGTACAAAATGAATTATGGGTTATAATTTATATGTATGGATTTTTTAGTGAGCCTATTTTCAAGAGAAACAAGTTGGAACAGTATATGAAAACCGTACAGTGAGATATTTGAAATTAAGGTAAGAGAGGTCAGAATCATTGGATAGTGAAACAAGGGAAACTTTAAGGAATAAACTGTACTAAATGGCTAGGCCACAAATTCTGGAAAAATTATAGTAAGAAGATATATGAGTCTAGTTTCAAGGAAATTTTACGGATCTAAATTTTGAGTTTCCTAACTCGAGTTATAATCAATTTATTCAGTATGATGCAGATGGACAGTTTTAAATTTTTATGCCCAAATTAGTAGTTAAGTCCAGAATTGCGAAATTACCCCGTTTGGGCCTAAAATGGATTTTTGACCCAATAGTTCCGAAGAGACCCAAATAGAATTCTATGCCACTCGAGGCGATAGTAGGCCTTCGGAAACACCGTTGAATATGAAATTACGGAATTACCCTTGGAGGGTAAATTACCGCATTACCCTTGGTGGGTAAAACTACCGAATTTACCCTTGGAAGGTAAATTACCGAATTACCCTTGGTGGGTAAAACTACCGAATTTACCCTTGGAGGGTAAATTACTGAATTACCCTTGGTGGGTAAAATTACTGAAATACCCTTAGATGGTAAATTACCGAAATACCCTGGGTTGCGAAATTACTGAAATACTCTTAGAGGGTAAATTACCGAAATACCCTGGGTTGTGAAATTACTGAAATACCCTTGGAGGGTAAATTACCGAAATACCCCTGGGTTGCAAAATTACCGAAATACCCTTAGAGGGTAAATTACCGAAATACCCTTGGGTTACAAAATTCCCGAAATACCCTTAGAGGGTAAATTACCGAAATACCTTTGGGTTGCAAAATTACCGAAATACCCTTGGAGGGAAAATTACTGAAAATACCCCTGGGTTGTGCAAATTACCGAAATACCCCTGGGTTGTGCAATTACTGAAATACCCCTAGGTTGCAAAATTACCGAAATACCCTTAGAGGGTAAATTACGAAAATTCCCTGGGTTGCGAAATTACTGAAATACTCTTGGAGGGTAAATTACCGAAATACCCCTGGGTTGCAAAATTACCGAAATACCCTTAGAGGGTAAATTACTGAAATACCCCTGGGTTGCAAAATTACCGAAATACCCTTGGTGGGTAAAATTTCTGAATTTCCCGTAGAGAGTAAATTACCGAATTACCCTTAGTGGGTGCGATTACCGAATTATGAAAATGCCCTTACGGGCCGAATTACGAAAATGCCCCTAGTGGGCCGAATTACGAAATGTCCCTATGGACCGAATTACGAAAATACCCTTTATGGGCCAAATGTAATATTTGATATATGGGCAGTTTGATATCTGTGATATGGGCCAGAGTGTGTAATTTCACACTTATCTCATGGGTTAGATATTATACCGTAAGCATTAGAATAAATCATAAAATTTGTAAAATCAGAAAATACGGTATAATAACACTTTTTGTGTAAATGCATGAAACCGGTATTAAGGTTGTGGGAATTACGGATTTGCCCTTAATGGGTTATTTTGTTAAAAAGTGATATTTTGGGCCATATGAATTATTTTGATAAATTGGCCAAGTGTGAAATTTGAAAAAAAAAGGCCTCATGTGATTAATGGGCCAAAATTTGCTAGATCGATTAATGGGCCAAAAAAATTTGCTAGATCGATTAATGGGCCAAAATTTGCTAGATCGATTAATGGGCCAAATTGCTAGATTACTTAATGGGCCAACTTGTATTATGGGCGTTATGATGAAATTATTCTATGAATACTGTTATGCTTTGTATATGCATACATGATTGCATGGGTTGGGATAAAATTGAAGAGAAGTGCTAGTGGCTCTGCCACAATCTAGTTCGGTGACTCTGTCACAATCCAATTCGGTGGCTCTGCCACAATCTAGTTCGGTGACTCTGTCACAATCTAGTTCGGTGGCTCTGCCACAATCTAGTTCGGTGACTCTGTCACAATCTAGTTCGGTGGCTCTGCCACAAACATTTTAAATGGCTTTATGCTGCGATTGGTGTGTTGGCGGGGTGGGTTGACTTGATCCCCACAGGTGTGCTGGTTGGTACGAGTGGTGTGTAGCGGATGGAAATTAGGTTTGGTTTGGGATTTACATATCATATGCATATTATATACATGTTATTATGTTATAATTGTGAATGGGCTTAGGCCCAAAATATTGCTATGTGTGTTCCGACCCAGTGGATGATGGTAAGGGGATTACACACTGAGCTCCATTAACTCACCCCCTTTCTCTTAACCTTTTCAGGTAATGCTCAGTGACGTGGACTTGGGCCTTGGATGACTCGATGGAGACCATACTTCAGAAATGGTTTATTTGGACTTCAAACTTCTTTCTTGTTTATTTTATTACTCTACTATTTTGGGTTAAATGTTGTAATCAGGCCTCGAATTTTCTTTCAAAATGCTTCTGCAACTCTATTCCCAAACGTCCCATTTTCGTAAATTGTTTATTTCAAATATATTTTCACAACCAAAAAGGTTTTTAAAGATAATTACGTTTTCAAGTAAATAACAATTGCTTAAGTGTTTTGGGTTTTAACAAAGAGGCTGTAATTCTCAAACAAGTTTTTAACAATCTCAAAGATGGTTTGAAAAAAAAAAAAAAACTTCCATGTGACACACCAGATTCGGGCTTAACGTCTAGGGTGGGTTTGGGGTGTTACAAAGGTGGTATAAATCGATGGGCAAAAGTTTGATGTAGTAATATAATTATAATTAGATTTGCAAAAAATATATTTGAGTTGTTTTGTTTCTTGTTTTTTATAATATAAGAAAATGTTAACAAAATATAAAAAAAGAGAAATTATTTTGTAAAAAAAAAATCAAATATAGTGTAGCATGTTATCTCATGTTGTTAGTTAAAAGAGGAAGGAATCTCACATTGTTTAGGAACAAACTGCAAAACTATTCATGAGTCTATATATACACATATCTCATATCCCACTTTGCTCAAGAAAACAAGGGAAATGAGACTTTGGGTCTATATAAAGATTTCCTTTGTAAGTTATATTTCCTTATTAATTGATGACACCTTAAAAAAAAATAGTGTTGTCACTTTGAGCCTTTATAAAGGTTTATTCTTATAAATTTTTAAAAAATTCGAGAATAGTTTTTTTAAAAAAAATATGTGCTAAAGCGCGCCCCTGGGAACGCGCTTTGTGCCACCTCAGCAAAGCGCGTCCACGTAGGCGCGCTTTGCTGAGGTGGCACGAAGCGCATCCCCATGGGTGCGCTTTGCTGTTGTTTCCCCCCAAAATGCGCTGACGTGGACGCGTTTTGGGGGAAACGGCCATTTCCCGTAAATATTTTTGAAACTGACCCTTTTCCGTTATTAAATAATTTTTTTGGTATTATTGGGTATTTTGCCCGTAAAATGCTTTCAAGGTTTTTTTTTAATCTAAAAAATTGTTTTTTATTCTTCAATTGTATTTTTGGTTTTCAAGCAGTTATAATTGCAATTATAACTATTTATATTTTATAACTTGCTTTATTTGGTGGTATGTTTGACCAAAGTATATTGGTTATTTGCTTGTATTTTTTTGAGGATTTTACGCAATTAATCTCGTGATTATAATTAAGGAAGAGATTGGATCAAGTAAGATTACTTTATAAGGATCCTAATGTAATCTACTTATCTTATATACTAAAATATCCAATCCAAGAAAATAAGGATTGACTTTATGAATATTTATTCTATATTCTTATATTAAAAGTAATTGATTTTATGAGATTTAGACAGATCAGGATAAATTGAAGTTTAGTTTGTGAACCTAGATTCATGCTCTAAATATGAAAACTTTATTCAACCTCGGAAGAGGTTATTGTGTTAGAGCTATTATGAGAGTAATGACACAAACAATTACAACTGCACTTGACACTAATTAAGAATTATAATTTGCTTTATTTGGAGTTGCATGCTTTTGAACCAAAATAGATGGACCATGACTTAAATAATATCATGGACGTTTGTTAACCCATATTTGAAAACCAATCATGCAATAAATCCTTAAAGATTGGTTGATCCAAAACAAACAAACCGAATCTCTTGATTTGTGAAGATTAAATTGAAGATATATCTTGTAGATCTTTGATTTATTTTAAACTTTATGAGGATATTTGTAAAGTCTTTTTATAAGGCTATTTTAGTGGGGTCTTGATTGTATTTGAAAGATATCTCAACAAGCTTTAAACTATTATATAATAGAGGCGTGTGTAAATTAGAAAATGAGAAAGAGAGTGAGCATGTATTTTATTTGGTAAGTAATTTGTTAGTGTGCATTTTTGTAAGTAAAACAATTAAGTCACTTGGGTTTACAAACTTAGTGGAGAGATTTAATTATTAAGTGCAAAAGTGTGGTTATTATATCGGTATCTATAAGACTTAAACCACTACTTGTATGAGGTTAAAGATAATAAATTATCACTTGTATAAGGTTAAAGATAATAAGTTATCTCTCTCAGTAAACTCCACAAATGTAAGGAAAATTGAGTTACATTTATTCTTTTACATTTCTCATGGTACTCCTCCTAACCCTGCTCATAAAGATTACTTGAATTTTCAAAAAGGATTAAATATAAAATTAGTACCTAAATTTATCCACTTCTCCCATATTGGTACTTATGAGTTTTTTGTCCCAGATTGGTACCCAAACTTTTTTTCTGTCAACTAAATCAATACCTAAGTCTAACGACGTTAAATTCAAGATACGTGGCACTCTAAAATGAATACACATGGCAATGATGATTCATCATTTAAAAATTTTAAAAACATATTTGAAAATTAAAAAAAATTCTTTTCACTCATCTCTCCGTCTACACTTTCGATTCTTCTTCTACCTTTTCAATGATTTTAGCCAAAATCCCCAATATCTTCGTCTTCTTCTTCTTCTTCTTCATCATCCAAAATTGTAATCTCTCTCACACACTTCTTTTTTTAAAAATATTTTGTATTCTCATCTCTCTCCCAATAGTTTTCAAGTCACTAAACCTACACAATAAATCACAAATTACAATTGTAACACCCCCAACCCGTATCCCTCGCCGGAACCGGGTTACGGAGCATTACCGGAGTTTGTAGATCAAACAGATAGAAATTTCAAACATTTCATATCATCAAAACAAGTCATCAAAGCATCATTTTAATCCAAATTATAAACATACCAAATCCAAATCAATTTGCCTAGTTCATGAGCACTTAAACATAGAATTAAATTCACATGCACCTACCTAGATTTAGTTCAATTTACCATGCCATAATATGGCTTCAAAAACAAACACATATTATTCAGACACCCTAGGTTTATGCCAACACAAAGGATAAAAATCACCACATTTGAGTTCGGGATCGTTGTTGGATGCTGAATCGGCGGTCAAAAGTTAAGTACCTGACCTGCGCACGGGAAACAGAACCGTACGCTGAGTATAAACTCAATAGTATTTCTATAATCCGAATATTTAAAGACAAAACAATATAATAGGCACAATTAAATATTAAGCACAATTCAATATTTAAAATTCACATTTATTTATACAATAGCATTAACCATTCAATACTCAAATCATAAATATATCATTTTATACCATAGTCAATTCTCATCATTTGCTATATAAATAGCTCTTCACAATTTATTTCACATTTCATTATACAATTGCATTATCCATTCCATAAGTTTGCAACATATTTCATATTCTATTTTCAATTCACAATTTCACTTCCATTTCTCATATCATGCCATTCCAATATCAATTATAAACTTTTTTATTAATTTACCCATTTTAACGCGACTCGGACTCGGACAGATACACGGATCCAACCAAAACACACCAGTTTGGTACCCAGTACCTCATCGGATAATTCAAAGTAATAATTTGACACCCAGTGTCTCATCGGCTAAATCGAAGTAAATTGACACCCAATTCCTCATCGAATTAATCTAAAGTAGTAAATTGACACCCAGTGTCTCATCGACTCGAAGTCGAAGAAATCCCTAAACTCTTCCAATCCTATGGCATGCTATCTATATCCGACTCAGGCCGATACAGTTAATAGGGTTTAAATTTCGCGATTCAATAGCAATCAATATCCAATGTCAATTTTTTATATAAACACATAATTACAATATAATCATTTCAATTCAAAAATTAATCCATTCAATACATATATTTATCTACCAATTCAAATCATTCAATCAATTATGAAAATATCAATTACTCACCTCAACACTTACCATAAACATTAAATCAAAATACAACAAATAATAACTAAGTTTGGATTATAGAAATACAAACCAAGATTTTCGAACTATTCTACGTCGACTTTATCTTTCCCTTTTTTAGTTGAGGATTCTCGGTACGACGTTAGCTACGAAATTAAAACAATTAAAATTCATCAATACAACACAATTCAATTTCATAATGCATATTTCAATTTTTACTCAATATTTGCCTAATTTTCAATTTAGTCCCTAAATCGAGACTAACTTTATTTCTTTACATTTAATCCTATATTTTCATTCAATTTCCACTTTAAACTAGATTTAACTCTCTAATTTCACTTAAATCCCTAAATTTCAATTTTTTTACAATTTAGTCCCTAATACTCAAAATTTACAATTTATTCTACAATTCAATCCTTTTTCATTTCTAACTTGAAAATCTATCAATTGAGTCCTCAATACTCAAATTATTCAATATAGACAACACTTAAAAATTCAATAATTTCTAAAATTTTCACATAGGTAGGGTAGTATTTAATATGGGGATTCTAAAAACATAAAAATTACAAGAAAAGGGACTAAATTAACTAATCAATTGAGCTTTGAACCCTTGAAACCCTAATTCTCCTTCTCCTTTTCTTTTCTTATTCTTTCTTTCCTTCTCTGTTTCGTTCTATCTTTCTCTTTTTCTATTTCTATTTCTTTTTATTTTATTATTATATAATATAATATAATATAATATAATATATTTATTATTATATATATATATATATATTAACTTTAAACTTTATAAATATCTTCTTCCTTATGCGGCCTCATTTAATTCCAATGGCATAATTGCTTATTTAGTCCCTTAAATTTTTCTTTAATCTATAATTCAACTTTCACCCTATATGTAGTTTAGTCCTTATACCTAATTACTTTTAATTCAAGCAAATTCACTTAATCGAAACCTAATTAACTACACAACTAGCTCGAGTCTGATTTACGGGAATGGAGTCTTAGGAATGCATTTTTTTAATTTGATCCTTTTTAATTAATTTACCACGGAAACATTAAAATTTCTTAACGAAACTTTAATATCACCTTAATGTCACTCCGTAAATATTTATAAAAATATTTGCGGCTCAGTTTATAAAAACAAGGTCCCGATACCTTATTTTCTAAAACCACTTGAACTTAATAAATCACTTATATAACATAAATTATCAAATCAAAAACCTTTTTTAAAAATCACATTTGACTCGTAAATATTAAATAATAATATCTACGAACTTACTCGTCTGATTTGGTGGCCCCAAAACCACTGTTTCCGACACCACTAAAAAGATGGGATGTTACAACTCTTCCCCCCTTACAAAAATTTCGTCCTCGAAATTTCTTACCTGGTAAAAGCTATTAAGTCAAGTCTTCCTTCCACCTTTTCAATCGAAGTCCATAAAAGTTAATCATAACTCATATCATTTCCAAACTCATATCAGAACTCGTTTTAGAACTTGATACTAGACTTGAACTTAACTGAGAAGCTCTGATGTTCTCTTGCCATTACTTTATCATTAGTAGTATAATTACCGAGAAATTCCTAGTAATAGTCTGTCGAGACATAACCGAGAAACCCGGATTATCAAACTCTAACTAATGTTTCTAACTTGGTTGCATCTGTAACTTTCAACTGATATTTGTTCCCCTTTTTCCAAGAAAGCATCAAGTAATATCATTTTACACAAGTGCGATAACTTCAACAATCAGGACGACTTTAACCCATAATAACATTTCCCGATTAGAAATGACCTGATAGATATATTTTTGTATCAAGTCTTCTAAAATCTGAATTTCTCATTCTCACTGTCCGTCTATTTACCCATGAATGCACAAAATTTATTCCCGGACCTGAGGATAGACTCAAATGCATATAACTCAATTAACTTTTCAATGAATAACCCACTTTGATTAAAACAACTGAGTCGATTTTATCTATCAGATAATAACATTTCAGAATAATCCCTTCTTCTTATTGTTAAGACAACCCAGACATACAATCTACCACAATTCCCTCAGAATACTAATCAATGATCCTTAAAAACTGCATTAACTTAAACGAAACATAACATCCCGTTTTAACTTGTTAACATTAATCAAGATTACCTGAGGAATGAAAACCAATATACAAGTTTGAGCTCAATCTTCCACCGTCTACTCTTTTGCTGATGTCAACCCTTTCACGAAAGCTAGAAAGGGATTATATATAATAAAGTTATTTCAATTATTAACATCGAAGCTTTGAACTATACTGAAGCTAAAACCATCATATAGATTAAAAACCATAGTGCTATAATAGGACCGACGTTTCAATCGTATAAATAGAACAATACCTCAACATCAATAGTGCACTCCAAAATGGAAGAGGAAAACGAAAGTAGTCCCAATAACAACTAGTGTAGTAATACAACTTCTATAATCTGAGATCCATATCACCGAGCTCCTATGATCGAACCAGGATTTATAACAGTAATAAATGTAATTACTCTGGCCAATGAATATCGTTTACAGATGAATCATGTTTGATAAATTAGACAATAAGAATGACAATAAAATCGAGATAATGAAATCCAATATGTGAAGCTATACTGAATTTCCGAGAATAAAAACCATATTGAATGATAAAGAGATCGATGATATCTCAGAGAAAGTCCAGAAGAAAAATATCACTCATACGCACTAGAAACAGTTTTAATAGAGATAATGTAAATTGCATATATGTAATTCAGAACATCAACCAGTAGAAATAGAAAATAGCATCATATGAGTCTTATCATCAAGTCTTCTATCGAACATAATAGATTAGAAAACCAAAGAAAGATAGAGCAATGTCAATTATGAATCAACCAGACTAACAATAATTCCATCTAACATTATGATTAGCTAACGTTATCTTACGATAAGAATCACCTCTGAAGATGAATTATTACATATACCTCTGAGAATAAATGAGCATATAAAATACCCAGAAGAGTTCATTATAAAATACTCGACTATAACAATTGCATTTAGATATCTTTGCAATTTCCACAATATCCACTGACTACTATAGTCATCAATGATCCCAAATTATCCCAATCACTAAAGAAATCAATTCAGAAGAAATTCTGGTTAACCCGTTCTTTAAATACCATACCTGAATAAGTCGTTTACTCGTGAATAACTTCTTCCTTAATAGTGACATTGCGTATCCTGAATAATCTTCAGAAAAATCTGATATCTCTTCTAGAACTCTTTTTACTTGCTAACCCATCCTCGGCTCTAGCTATGTTATTATTCATTCAGCTATTGAACTCTTCAATTTCATAGTTGTAAGCTTAATGAATATAACTCTTGTAAATTCTATTGTATAAAACTGTACAGGTGAGGGGGTGAAGGTCGTAAAGCCCCAAAATTTGACTCTCGTATATAAAAATGTATAACGTAACATTTATCATCAACATAATCATTATAATCATTCGACATTTTCAGCTATAAAACAAAAACAAATATATCAACATCTAAATCCCAACTCAATTCGACTCAATTATGGCATGTACCTCTAGACTCAATTCCAAGCTCGATTTAGTCCGAGAATCGGCTAAACCTACAAAGCTCTAATACCATTAAATGTAACACCCCCAACTCGTATCCCTCGCCGAAATCGGGTTATGGAGTATTACCAGAGTTTACAGATCAAACAAACAGAAATTTCAAACATTTCATATCATCAAAACAAGTCATCAAAGCATCATTTTAATCTAAATTATAAACATACCAAATCCAAATCAATTTGCCTAGTTCATGAGCACTTAAACATAGAATTAAATTCACATGCACCTACCTAGATTTAGTTCAATTTACCATGCCATAATATGGCTTCAAAAACAAACACATATTTATATGCATAAAACCAACCAAAATTAAACTTATAACCTCATTTACAATCAAACCACAAAATAATTATTATTTAGACGCCCTAGGTTTATGCCTGTAACACCCCTTACCCGTATTCGACGCCAGAACCAGTTACGAGGCATTACCGAACTTAACTTACTTAAATCATACAAAATCGACCATAAATTTTCTATTGAACTTTAAAACTTTTCAATCATAATCATATTGTCCTTATTACGGGCCTACGAGACTCGAAACATGCAAATAGAGCGGTTCGGGACTGAACCAGAAGCTTACGAACTCTTATGAAATTATTTTTTTTGCTCATAACAGGGCCACAAGCCCATGTGGGAAGGAACACACCCGTGTGGGCAGGCCGTGTGGTCACACACGCCCATGTCCTTAGCCCGTGCGGACTTTATTTTTTCATTTCGAACCTACAGGGGTTTTCACACGGCCTGGCACATGCTCGTGTCTATGGCCCGTGTCTTAGTCCGTGTGTGAAAACCTTGACATTTTGTTTATGACGTCAACAGACATTTAGGGTCATACGTCCGGGTCACACGCCCGTGTGCTAGCCCGTGTGACGAATTTAATTTCCGCGATTAATGTGCAGACTTCACACGGTTCAGACACATGGTCGTGTCTCTGCCTGTGTGTTTACTACTGGGCATTCTGTTTTGCTAAATTTGGATACAAGAGACACACGACCTATCAACACGCCCACGGGGCTGACCGTGTGTCACACACGGCCTAGACACACGCCCGTGTGTCTACCCATGTGGACAAATATAAGGATATTTACCAAGCCATTTGCCACCCTGAAAAGCAACCACACTTATCCATTTCAAGCAACACATACCATAGCAATGATGCATTTCTTATATCTACAATCAAGACATCCACACCTTAACTCACATTACGTTCATCATGCATATACTTCACACATAACTCATTCAATTGCGCAAGCTTGCACTTCATGAATTTCATTATCACTAAATATATATAACTTAACTAGTGTTGACCAATTCCAATGGTTATTTACAAAATGAATAAGTAACATTAATGACCAACACATTAGCCAACCAACATGACATATAACAAAATGACCAAGTTCCTATACATGCCATACCCAAAATAATCAAACTTTACTATACCCAAAAGTATAGCTTGATAGTGTGAATCGAGTTTCGACGTCCTTCGATCCCCGAGCTAGCTTGGCGATACTACAAGGAATGGAAAAAAAGAGGGAGTAAGCATAAAGCTTTGTAAGTCTGCATGCAATACAACAACATTGTAACGCCCTAAATTTTTGGGCCTAGTAGAATTAGGCCTATTGGGCCTTGGGCATAGGAGTGTGTAAAATTTTTGAGAACAAGAGAACGGCACAAATGCATGTTGGATCTGTTAGGTGAGTGATTTTGGAAGGTTAGGGGGCTTCTAAGAAGTTCTGGGTTCAAGTCATGTCATTGGGGAAATTTCTATTTTTTAGCATTAGGGGAACCCTGACCCCTAGTATTAAGCCTTTTAAGTAATTAAGATTAAATTGTGACACAAGAGGAGCTGGTGGCTTAGTGGTAAGTGGCGTAGGGAGTGAAGCTTGTTGTCTGAGGTTCAAGTCTCTTGAGGAGCAATGGAGGTTTTATTTTGCAGCATGGATGGCAAGAGTTGTGATGGATTCAAACTCTTTGGAGTGGTTGTGGACTTGGTAAAAGGGGAAGAGTATCATAGGATATGGATGTTGGTTGTTGGGGATTTGGAGGAGGAAAATGTGGAGAGATTTTAGGGGAGAATTAAGGAGTTTGATTTGGAAAGGAGTTTATGTCGAATTGGTGATTGGAAGCCTAGGAAATTCGGCTAAGGTGTAGTTTCCTTTCATTTTTGACAGTTTTGGTCATTTCTGTTCTAGTTTTGCTCTCTCCTCGGTGGTTTTTCCCCCTTTTGCATATTTTCTCTCTTTTGTTTGTTGGGTAGCCGAATTTTACCTTGACCACTCAGGTATTTTTCTTCTTCTGCATTCTTTTGGGTTTTGCTTCCCTTTCTAACCATTTCTCTGTCGTTAGCCAAATCTCTTCTCATCTCTATTCCTTCGATTTTCTTCAAGCGTCCCTTCCCGCGTTGTTAACCGAACACTTTCTAATCTTTCTCCTCATTTCCTTCCTGTCGCTCCAACAGTTACTGGTTGCTTCCCTTTTTCTCTTTTGGTTCACTTCATCTATCTATCTAGTATCTTAACCGAATACTCTCCAACCTATTCTCCACCCCCATTTGTTAACTATTTGCACTTATCGGGTTGTTTGGTTTTGGTCGACCGCTCTCTTATGCTACCAGTGGTGTATTCGATTTCCAAGGGGTGAAGAAGTGCGAGAGGTATTCAAGTCGTCAAACCCATTTTCTCCCATTATTCAATTAAGGTAAAACGTTACCTTACTCTTGGGTAAGCCGAATATTCCACTGATTTTGTAAGTTAATTTTTGTGGTTTTTAACCACATCTATAATCCATCCTATCTAACAAGATCTGTCGTTATGCAGTTAATAGGCAATGAGCATCCGTTAATTCTAGTCAGCGATTTTAGAATAATAAGCCAAGTCACTATCAACCGAGGTTGGTAGTGTTTGACGATTTGGGGATTTGATGTTGTGAATCTTATCGATTGGAAGGATAACTCTGTGCCTTATTGAAATGTAGGTTTTGGGCTCGTGAGCAGCTCACTTGATTTCATAAACAACTGTGTAACTTTTTGCTCCGTTGATGAACGACTGAAAAGCCGAAAGTGTGTATTAGTACCGTAATTGCTAATCGGTCAAAAGCCGATAGAGTGTGAATGTTTTTCGCACGGTGTTAGCTGTAGCGACAAATACCGAAATGTCGGAATGCCAAAAAGCCGAAAAGCCGAAGGATTGGGCTTTTGGGCCACATGAGTGTGCGAACGCTCATGTGATCTACTGAGCTCACGAAACGTGGGCGTACAACGAGGAAGGCCGCCATGAGTGATCTCATGAGCTTGGGCCAGAATGGGCCGTATGGGCCCAATGGGCCTGTGGGCCCGCGTGGGTAAACTTCACTATTAAGTGGGACGTAGATAGACTTGTCATGTCACGCGCATGACTTAGGTAGTTCTGGGCCTCGTTGGGCCGAAGTGGGCTTGTGGGCCCATACGTATAAAATGTATGTAAGGTGGTAAGTGTTGTTTGAACTGTGACGTTTGCATAACTATGGTTGTTTCTGGGCTAAATGGGCCACACGAGTGTATGAGCCCACTTGGGTCGAGTAATGGGCCTTAGGCCCATTTACACCGTTGTGACTGTTTAGGTTACTTAAGTAGCTCGAGGCGACGATGGACCTTTTGTTGGGTCGCTGAAACCCCGATTTGTGAAATTACCAAAATACCCTCGGATTGCAAAATTATCGAAATACCTCTGATTTGTGAAATTACCAAAATACCCTCAATTTATGAAATTATTGAAATACCCTTGGATTGTAAAATTACCAAAATACCCTTAAATTGTGAAATTATTGAAATACCTTCGATTTGTAAAATTACTGAAATACCCTCGATTTGTAAAATTACCAAAATACCCCCAGTTTGTGAAATTATCAAAATACCCCCAATTTGTAAAATTACTGAAATACTCTCGATTTGCAAAATTACCGAAATACCCCCGATTTGTGAAATTATCAAAATACCCCCAATTTGCAAAATTACTGAAATACTCTCGATTTGCAAAATTACCAAAATACCCCTGGTTTGTAAAATTATCGAAATACCCCTAGTTTGCAAAATTATCGAAATACCCTCAGGTTGTAAAATTACTGAAATACCCTCGATTTGCAAAATTACTAAAATACCCTCGATTTGCAAAATTATCTAAATACCCCTGTAGGGTAGAATTATCGAAATACCCTGAAGGGTAAGACTACCGAAATACCCTTATAGGGTAAAATAACTATTTTGCCCTTATGGGTAAATGACTGACTTAGACTATGAATTTGACTGATTTGACTGTGATCGTATGACTGTGTTTTAACTGACTTGACTGTGGTCGTGTGACTGATATGTTTTTAGTATATGTTTAAATGACTGTTATGGAGCATGGCCATTTTGCATACACGTGTAATGATTGAGCATGACATACATAACATATTGCATGGGGTTTGGACATTGATACGAAGGAAGTTCTGATAGGGTCAAACGGGTTGCATGATCACTGTGGATCCAATATTGATCTGTTAAGGTCACACGGGTCGCATGAGATGACTGTGGACCGACGGACGGCTTAAAGTCACGTAATCTAATTATGGCTCTGTGCTAACCTAAATATGGCTCTGTGCCATCTTGATTATGGCTTTGTGCCAATCGTATTTACCCGTGGCTATGTGCCTAACCTATATATCGATGACTCTATGTCGATCATATTTACCCAAGGCTGTGTGCTGATTATATTATTGTCGCTGATGGCTATATGCCAAACATAATACAGTTACTGATGGCTTTGCCAACTATAATACCGCTACTGAAGGCTTAGAGCCGCATATATATACTAGCAGCTTTGCTGCGATTTCTGTTAGGGCCACAACCGGTGCTAACATTGGTGTGTTGGCTGAGTGGGTCGTTTTTCTCCCCACGTAAGTGTAGGGTTGGTACGGGTGGTGTGTTGGCTGGATCGTGGTGGGATGCATCCTCATACTATTGCATATCTGTTATGAGATCTGTCACTGTACTAGGCTTAGGCCCACTTATTCTGTTATTGGTGTGGGCTAGGCCTAATTGATTCTGTTATGGGCTGTGACCCAAATGATATTGTAGTGGGCTTTGACCCATGTATGCTCTGAACTGGACTATACTGTTACTGTTAAAGGGCTTTGGCCTAGACTGTTTCAGTTTCTGTTTCTGTATACTGACTGTTACTCTAGTAAGGGGATTACACACTGAGTTTTCGTAAACTCACCCCGTTTTTAACTGTACAGGTAATCCCCAGCATTAGGAGGATCGGTGCTGCGAGGGACTCGGAGATGGCCACACAACTGCTTCTGTTTTTCTATTAAGTTATTCATAAGTACTTTATTTTGGTTTGGTTTGTAATAAGGCCTCTTAAAGTTTTCGGACTTTAAATTTTGGGTTTGGTTTTATTTTAATTTATATATGTTAGAAGTAAATCGCGATTTTTCCAAAATGATTACTGTTTTCAAAACACTATGCTACAATAACTGTTTTTGGTTATCACGTTACCGCAACGTTTTAAAAAAAACATTTCAATATGACACACCAGATTCGGGCCTAACTTCTAAGCCGAGTTTGGGGTGTTACAAACATAAAATCTTGTAATAACATCCACACATTATATTATGAATTAACACAAAATTCTCAAGCAACATTGACATGGCTTACTCATGCTCCTTCTCTTACCAACCACATATCACATACCGGACTCATTTCTCATAAGTTTCGCGTAGGTACCTGTATCACTCCACCACATAACTTTAGCCCTTTTTCCATCTTTAACATAAACTTTAATGTTTTACTCCATTGAACCACTTGGAATATCGAAGGATACCCAGAAATTGTCAAACGCGTAGTAAGATGCCAATGTCATATCCTAGATATGGTCTTACATAGAATTACATGTCGATGCCGATGCCATATCCCAAATATGGTCTTATACGGGATCTCATATAGATGTCGACGCCATATCCCAGATATGGTCTTACACAAGGTCGTATGTCGGTGCCATGTCTCACACATGGTCTTACACGATTTTCATACCGAAGCCAGGTCCCAGACGTGGTCTTACACGGAATCACTATTCGATGCCGGTGCCATATCCTAGATATGGTCTTACACGGGATCTCAATTTGGTGCCGAGGTCATATCCCAGACATGGTCTTATACGGGACTTTATTAATCTCATGTCATTACAAGGGTATCATTTCTATTCTTAAGGCTCAACCGAGACTTCGACATAATAAAACTTCATCATATTTTCATCGAAACCTCATTAAACAATTTCATAGAAAGAATATACATCTCACATAATATCAAGCATTTAAAAACATAATAACATGATGTTGATTTATTACACACAAACTTATCTCGGTACGAAAATATGTATAATTGTTCAATTCAGCCCACTACCTTGTTCTTTCCTCGGTTTCAGTCCGGACTTCGTGCTTCTTGATCTATAATGAAAATTTCACTTATTTAATTATCACATTGACTAAAACAGTCCATGAATCACATTTTGGTAAAAATTATAATTTTGCCCCTAAACGTGCACATATTTGCAAAATGGTCCCTAGGCTCGTATAATGAAATGTACTCATTTCCTTGGTTATGCAAGCCTAGCCGAACCTATCTTAAGCTTATAATACCTCACACTTTCCTTCAAAATTGATTTTTAGTACTCATTTTATCATCTTTACAAATAGGTCCTTTTCAGGTGTTTTCCATGAAAATAACTTAGAAAAATATGCTCATCACACATCAAACTTTCATATTCCTCCATTAAACATCAAAATACATGCATGTTATACATGGGTAAATTTTTTAACATGAGCTCTAGCTTAAAATATAGCTAGAAATAGTTAAATCAAGCTACGACGATCTCAAAAATACGAAGAACATCAAAAACGGGGCTAGGATGCACTTACTTGGAGCTTGAAAATGAACAAAACCCTTGCTATGGCTTCTCCTCAAATATTAAACACTTAGGGAAGAAGATGGACACCATTTTTGACTTCTTTTTCCCTTTTTATTAATTTATTAACCATATGACCAAAATGCCTTTAAGGCCCTTCCTTGAGATTTTTCCTTCCCATGTCCATTTTTGTCCATCCTAAGATATAATGGTCTAATTACTAAATAAGGACCTCTAATAAATTTTCTAATGCTATCTCATACTTGAAACTTCTAGAATCTCATATTTTCCAATTCTTACAATTTAGTCCTAAAGGATAAATTGATCACTAAATCATAAAATTTCCTCATGAAATTTTCACAAAATCATGCAAACATGTCATAGACCTCATAATAATCATAAAACATATATTTCTACCTCGAATTTATGGTCTCGCAACCACTATTCCAACTAGGCCCTAAATTGGGTTGTTACAATATCAACACAAAGGATAAACATCACCACATTTGAGTTCGGGATCGTTGTTGGATGCTGAATCTGCGATCAAAAGTTAAGTACCTAACCTGCGCACGGGAAACAAATCCGTACGCTGAGTATAAACTCAATAATATTTCTATAATCCAAATATTTAAAGACAACATAATATAATAGGCATAATTAAATATTAAGCACAATTGAATGTTTAAAATTCACATTTATTTATACAATAGCATTAACCATTCAATACTCAAATCATAAATACATTATTTTATACCATACTCAATTCTCATCATTTGCTATATAAATAACTTTTCACAATTTATTTCACATTTCATTATACAATTGCATTATTCATTCCAATTGTTTGCAACATATTTCACATTTGAGTTCGGGATCGTTGTTGGATGCTGAATCGGCGATCAAAACTTAAGTACCTAACCTGCGCACGGGAAACAAAACCATACGCTGAGTATAAACTCAATAGTATTTCTATAATCCGAATATTTAAAGACAAAATAATATAATAGGCACAATTAAATATTAAGCACAATTCAATATTTAAAATTCACATTTATTTATACAATAGCATTAACCATTCAATACTCAAATCATAAATACATCATTTTATACCATACTCAATTCTCATCATTTGCTATATAAATAACTTTTCACAATTTATTTCACATTTCATTATACAATTGCATTATTCATTCCATATATTTGCAACATATTTCACATTCAATTTTCAATTCACTATTTCACTTCCATTTCTCATATCATGCCATTTAAATATCAATTATAAACTTTATTATTCATTTACCCCTATTAATGCGACTCGGAATCGGACAGATACACGGATCCAACCAAAACACACAAGTTTGGTACCCAGTACCTCATCGGATAATTTGAAGTAATAATTTAACACCCAGTGTCTCATCGACTAAACTGAAGTAAATTGGCACCCAATTCCTCATCGAATTAATCTGAAGTAGTAAATTAACACTCAATGTCTCATCGACTCGAAGTTGAAGAAATCCCTAAACTCCTCTAATCCTATGGCATGCCATTTATATCCGACTCAACTCGATACAGTTAATAGGGTTTAAATTTCACAATTCAATAACAATCAATATCCAATATCAAGTTTTTCATATAATCACATTGTAAGAACCCAATTTAGCCTGGGCCCATGAAACAAACCAAAATAGAAACAAAATTAAAAAATAAATGCTTTTACAGTCCTTTTACAAAATCCAAAACCAATAAACCAAAACACCGTTACACCTTTAGCCCAATACCTAAACAGCCTACCCAGATACCCAGACCCAAAACAGAAACGGCCCAAAAGGGCCCAACACTAAAATGGTTTCAGAAACCTAGGGTTTCTAGGAAACCCTAGGCGCCGCAATCGCCCAGCTCCTCGCGCCGCAGGCTTCAATCAGCCTCTCGTCAAGCCGCGATTCGCGCGCAGATAACGCCCCATCGCCGCCGCGTTTTCCTCGTCCACCTGCAAAAGGAGAAAGAAACAACAGCAAAACAGAGCAAAACATGGCAAAAATATTTTTCCCCTTTTTATTTTTATTTGTTTCGGGTTATAAAAACCCCAAAGATCTGTCAAAGCGACATATATACAGAGGGGAAAAACACTAAAAAGATTCACAAAATACAATAAAAGAAACCACAAGCAGAGGTGATTTTTCTTTATTGATTCGTTTTTTTTATCCTGGCAACATTTTTATTATATATTTTATTAAAAAATAAAGAAAATGGGCTTACTGTTTGGATCGGCGTTAAAAAATAGAGATTTCTGACCTTCCAACCGCCATCTGAGCCGGCACGTGTGGTGGCGCGTATGGCGGTCTGTCGCCGAAACCTGGACCGAAGCCTTGGCTTCAGGCTGAAGGCCAGAGAGAATTTTGGGGGGGCCTCTGATTTTTTTAAAAAAAATGTTTAAATGAATCTTTTTTCTGATTCTTTGCTTATATAGCAGGAAGAAACGGCGCCGTTTTTACTTAAGTAAATAAGTACAAAACGACGTCGTTTGGAGCAAGGATCAGCGCGTTAACCCGAAAACCCGGGGAGGATCCGCGCGTTTTTGCTAAAAGGGCTAATTGCCCCACAGGCCCTTTCGCATTATTTCAATTTTATAATTACGTCCTATTATATTTTTTATTTTACAATTGGGCCCAGAATTACCTCTTGCGTTTCAATTTATTCCTTCAGGCTACTAAAAGGTTAAAATCAGAACGGTGCCGTTTTGGAAAAGAGGCATAATCGCCATATTAGTCCCTGTGGTTTAACGCGCGTTTTGATTTATTCCTTTTTATCTATTTTTATTGCTATTTAACCCCTGTTCTTTGTTTATTTTTTATATCTTCTTATTTTATTTTATTTTAAATCATTTTAACATTGTATTAAATTATTTTATCATATTAAATATTCTATATTATTTTCTTTATTATTTATATATAATTTATTAATAGTATAAAATTCATATATTTTTGTTCTTATAAATATTAAATTATTATTATTATTATTTTATTTGGTTTAATATTATTTTTATTGCATATTATTTTTTGTATATTATTTATTATATATATTTTTAAAATTTCTATATTATATAGTATTATATTATATATTATTTTTGAAATTTTATAAAGTCTGTTTATATTATATAACATATTTTATTTATATTATCTATTACATATGTAATTTTTATGATTAGTGTATTATATATGTTTTTATTTAAAATTATTATATACTGCTTACTAATTATTTTTATTATATGTAATCATTTATATATTAAATTATTAAATTATGTATTTGTTATAAGTACTCTTATTTTTTTACTTTAATTTTTTTTAAAATCATTTTAAAAATTGTCATATTTTTTTTATATCATTCCCTTTTCATTTGATTTTGTTATTTCGTAAAGATCATAATTACCGCTATTTATTTTATATCCCATGTTTATTTATTTATGTTTCTTTAATCGTTTATTATTGCTTAACATAATTATTTATTTATTTATTCATGTTATTCTTTAATTATTTATTGTTAATAAAATTTGTAGTTATGTTGAATTGCCATTAAGTATGTATGTCATAATATTTTACTCAGATCATTGTTTTATAAAAACATTTTTTGAATTGACACATTTTATTCCAATATTAAAACAACGATATTTGGGGACTTCGAGAGAAATTATACCCTAACTTACTGGGTTTTAATTTTTCTCGTGGAACTTAAAGTATCAAGTATCATTTTTTCTAACTTACTAATTTCAACTTAAAACTTATTCTCGAGAATTCAAAACGTTGTATCCTAACTTACTGGATATGATGTTTTGTATCTCGAGATAAGAATTTTTTAAACAAAGGTGAGCCTAGTGTCAAAGCCATGAGATGTTATATCCTAACTTACTGGGTATAACATTTTATTTCTTTAAGATAGGTAAATCTTGGTTTTCTTTCTAATAAAAGAATCATATTTTAATTTTTTTTCAAATTTTCAACATTAGGACATGATTTTATCGATTAGGTACCAATTTTTGGGCGTTATGAGGGTGCTAACCCTTTCTCATACGTAACGGACTACCGAGCCCGTTTTCTTGTATTTCGTGGACCAAAATCAATGTTTTGAAATCAAATATTTTACAAGGTGATCCAATCACACCTAAGTAAAAAAAGGATTGGTGGCGACTCCATTTCCATTTTTTTAAAGTCGATCCCTATTTTTAACCAATTTCAAAAATGGTTTTGACAGCTTGGCGACTCCACTGGGGACCAATAAGAGAGTCAAGCCGTAAAATCGATAATTTCATGTCCTTCTGTTTGAATTTAATAATCTGATTTGAAAAATTATGATCCTTTTTATTGCATGTTGTTTTAATATCGAAAAGCATGTCTGCATTGCATTGCATGACCGTTGTGGTCGCACCCTTAAGTGAGAGTGAGAAGCTACTCATACGTGAGGTTTTCACCTCCGTAGAGGATAGTGAATCGCTTTCAGGATACATCCGTACCTATGTCTTCGTGAGATTTTCATCTCTGTGTAGCCATAGGGAAATGTATTCCCCTGAACTTCGGATGTTGAGTGGAGAGCCCCCTAGATGGTTCCTAATGAAGTTCTGTATCGGTGTGGGAGTTTTGATTGGGTCCCTCTACTTGGAATTTGGGAGCCATTGGATATGCGCCTTTGCTCGTGTTAAGGCAATTTAGATCAAGGCAGTTTGTACCAGCTACACACGGATTAGCTCAAAGTGAGTTTTCGTATAAAGGGGATAGCTACAAGAAAAGGGTTAAGGAGATTTCTAGTGCTTGGAATCAGACCCATCGCATGAAGAGAGTGGATGTAAGCCCAATGACGACCCCGGAGTATAGTGGATGGTGGAGTAGAAGAGTCAATGACAATATCCTTGTGCCAAGTCTAGAAGGTGCTCGATCAATCGAAGAGTACTTACGAGTGGTCCCATCAGAATTGGAGATTATAAAACAGGATTTCAAAAGAAGGAATTCAGAGCTCGGAAAGAAAATAGAGAAGTTGGAGGAGGAATAAATGTACCTGAGCTTAGACGTGGATGTTCAGAAACTAGAGACCGAAAAATTAAGAAAGGCGAAGAGGAAGATTGAGAAAGATCGAGATAGTTTGAAAACTGAATATAAGAAGATGCGTCTATCGATGAAGAATGTCGGATTGGGGAAGACTTTGGAACAGTGGAAACAAGAGGTCTAGGAGGAAAAGGCTAAAGCTGACTATTGGGAGAGGAAGTTTCAAGAAATGCAAGCGCAAAATGAGGCCCTAGAGAAGAGTTTGGCAGAAAGTCGAAGTGAAAAGGAAGAATTAAAAGCTAGAGTAGCTGAACTTGGACGATCTCTTCATCACCATCGAAGCCGCAATTCTGTGATCGAGCTAAAATCAAGTTTGAACAAGATTGAGGAAATGAAAGGTAAGATCGAAGAGTTAGAATCGACATTGCATAGCTGTAAACCTTGGATCGAGCTTCTTGAAATAAGAGAAGGCCGTTGGAAGGAAGAACTTCACCATTCTCATGATCAAGTTAGAAGTCGAGATTATCTCATGGGTGAAGCAATAGTCCAGATTCGAGAGGTAGCTGATCACCTACAGACTTTGGCAGTATAGGCTGATACATTCAGCACGAAGTATGAGCTACAGTCAGATCGTGGCCAAGAGTTAGCTTTGTTATTTAGGAAAATCAGAACTTTGGGCCTTAGGGCGAAAGCATATTTGTAATCCGTTTTATGTAAAGGATTTTGTTTTCTAATAAAGTTTTCTAAAATGAAGTTGAATCAGAATCGATGCCTCTTTGCATTCATGCATTTGCATTACATCATATCATATGCATTTAAGTCCATAGAAAGAGCCTAATTAGTTGAAATTATCATAGAGAGAGAGAGAGAGAAGGAAAATCTGGAAACTGAACACCACTACGGTACACGTGCCAAAACAAAGAAAATGGATCAAAGACTTCAACAATTCCAGAGGGATATGCAAGATCAGATGCAGGAGCAATTGGAAAAGCTCCAACAAGAAATGAGAGATCAAATGTTGGAAGCTCAAAGGAACATGATGGCTCAAATGGTCCAGATGCTAAGTGGGGCAATGGAAAAAGAAAAAGGTATCATAGTCAATGCTGAAGACAATGAGGACTTTCCTCGTGGTTTTACCCCACTGCATGTACAACCTAAAGAATATCCCCAAATGCCATCTGTCACGATTAGGCCTCAACAGGGGCAAGCTGATAATAGACCGCCCATGAACTTCCAAGTTGGCTTAGGATCTAATCCAGGAGATAACCCTGCTAATCATGTTATCCCTGACCTAGACATAGCAGAGAGGGAGGGGATAAGAACTGAATCCTCAAGGCAGTTAGAGGATCGCTGTAGATGGCTAGAAAAGAAGTTCAAAGCCCTAGAAAATGCCAATAATCACCATAAAATTGACGCCAAAGACTTGAGTCTGGTTCCAGATTTGGTGCTTCCTCATAAGTTTAAGATGCCAGAATTTGAGAAGTATAATGGGACTAGCTGCCCTGAAGCCCACATCACTATGTTCTGTAGACGGATGACTGGCTATGTTAACAATGATCAACTCTTGATTCATTGTTTCCAAGACAGTTTGGTAGGGGCAGCGTCCAGGTGGTATAATCAACTTAGTCGTGCTAATATTAACTCCTAGAGAGACTTAGCCCAAGCCTTCATGAAGCAATACAATCATGTCACAGACATGACGCCTGATAGAATCATGTTGCAAAACATGGAAAAGAAATCGAATGAAAGCTTCAGGCAATACGCGCAAAGATGGAGGGAAGTTGCAATGCAAGTTTAACCCCCTCTCCTAGAGAAGGAAACCACCATGCTTTTTGTAGGACCCAATTTATGCCTGGGCCCATTAACCAAACAAAAACCAAAATTAAATGAAAAAACCAATAATAATAGTCCAATAAAAAGTCCATTTACAATAACCCAAACCACTAAACCTAAACTAAAGACTCATACCCGGATACAAGCCCAATTAAGGCCCAACCTACAGCCCCATCTACAGACCCAAATCAGCAGGCCCAAGTGGCCCAAATATCTTAAACAGCTCCAGAAACCCTAGAGGGTTCTGGAATCAGCTAGCGCCGCAACACTTCCTTGCTTCCACACGTGTGTCGCCTCATGCACCTTCGTACCCACGCGTACACCACTGCTCGAACAGCCTCCGTACCGCCACGTCAACGCATCTACAGCCTTGTACCTGCAGAAAAAACAACAAACAATAGCAACCATAGAATATACAACAAAAAATAAAATAAAAAATGGGACTTTTGTATTTTTATTTTTTCGGGCTATAAAAAAGCCGATTTACCCATTGTAAATGGCTACGTTTTTTGAATAAAAAAATTACGCAGAGAATACAGAGCAATAGAAAACCAGAAAAAAGATATTCAAAAGGTTTCTTTTCTGATCTCATTTTCTTTGATTTTCTTTCGAATCCAGTCTGTAGCATTTTTTTTTCTTTCTTGTTCAACATGCGAAAATAAAAAAGGGAAGGGGAATACCTGATTTCGGGCAACATCGTCGGGGCTTTGTCTCCTTCATTGAAAGCGCGCCCAAAGGAAATCGAAACGTTTTCCAACTGCCTTGAGGAGTGCACGTTGAAGCTTTCACCTCCGACCACCAATTGAAATGGTGGATCGTCCGTATGAAATCAATTTGGGGTTTCGGCTGAGGGGAGAAATGAAAAAGGGCTAGGGTTTCGTCAAAAGGGATTAGCAGAGGGCTTAAATTGGTTTTTAAAGGGTTGGTGGCTATTAAGAAAATGACGTCGTTTCGGCTCAGTTTAATAGCCTTGAAACGACGCCGTACTGAATGACTCGGTCCGACCCGATCCAACATCCACAAGACCCGCGTGCTTTTACGGTGATGGAATATTTGCGCGTCTAGTCCTTCTTTGTTGTATTGTTTTTCGATTAAACCTTTTATACATTTTGTTGTTTTCTTAATTGAACTATACAATTTGTGCGTTATTTCAATCTAATCCTATCTGTGTGCTGCGTTTTGATTACCGAAATATTTGCTGGTTTAGCCCCTAATAAATTACGCGCATTTCAGTTTAATCCTTGTGCATATTTAAATGATTTTATTTATAATAAAATAGTCTTTTAATTTTGTTTTGTTTCGATTAAGTACTTTTTGTTTTCATACGCAATCTTCGCCATTTTATTAAGTTTAATTCATTTATTTATTTAGTTTTAAACTATTTTATGATATGATAAAAAAATATTTATATACTATCCATTTTAAATTATTTATATATATTATTTATTCTAACTTGTTTTAATATAATGTTTATTAAAGTTTGTTTTACTATTAATTTAAAATAATTCTATATATATTACTTATTCTAAACTTTTATATGTATTATTTAATTTAGTTTTCTTTTACATATTATATAGTTTATTTCAAATGTATTTTACATATATTATGCTTGTATGTATTTTATTTTTCGTTTTATAGTTTTTATACCAATGCATTTCATTTTAAATTATTTTGTCTATCATTAATTTTATGTTCGATGATCATTGCTATTATGTGTTTTGTAGTTCTTATTTTTTCTTTATTTGCCATTTGCGATTTAATAGTGTAGCATTTCACTTGTTAACAATTACTTTGCATTGTATGTTATTATTCGATCGCATTTTACTCGCTTAAAAATTTATGTTTTAACAACGTTTATATTTTTAAAAAAATCGGTTTGTTCAAAGCTTTAAAATAAGGCAATATTTCGTGTTTGGAAATCCGAGAGATCGTGCCCTAACGTACTGGGTTTCGATTTTTCGTTTGACCAAATAACTGAATATCCTTTTAAGATTCCAATCGTGTTTTCTTAGTTCTAAAATAAGGCAATGTTTCGTGTTTGGAAATCCGAGAGATCATGCCCTGACGTGCTGGGTTTCAATTTTCCGTTTGACCAAATAACTAAATATCCTTTTGAAATTTCATCTATATTTTCTCAAATTAAAAAAAAGGCAATATTTCGTGTTTGGAAATTCGAGAAATCATGCCCTAACGTGCTGGGTTTCGATCTTCCGTTTGATCCCAAATAACGAAATACCCTTTCAATATTTCAATGCATGAGTTTTGAGAATTTTGGGATAATCTTGAATTCGAGGACTTAAATTGTTGTATCCTAATGTGCTGGATGTGATGTTTTATTCCTTTGGAACAAGGGAATCTTAATATTTAAACTCGAGTATCTTCAAATGGGTCAAAGAAGGTCATAATTTAAAAATCTTTTCAAATTTTCGAAGTTAGGACATTAATTAATCAATTTGGTACCAATTTTGGGCGTTGCGAGGGTGCTAATCCTTCCTCGTACGTAACCGACTCCCGAGCCTATTTTCTTAGATTTCGTAGACCAAAATTATTGTTTTAATAAATCAAAATGTTTTATTAAAATAATCCATCTCAAGGTGATTCGATCCCACTTCGAATAAAAGATCGGTGGCGACTCCATATCTGTCATATTAAAAGTCAGTCCCCGTTTTTCAAACTCGAAAAAAAATGGTTTCGATAGCTTGGCGACTCCGCTGGGGATCTGAAAGAGAGTCAAGCTGTAAAATTGATTAATTTCTGTCTTTTTGTCGAAAATTAAAAATTTTGATTTGAAAAATTACGATCCTTTTACTACATTCGCTTGCGTCATCTTATTTGATTGCTATGGTTCGAGTCTTGTAGAATACTTTTGCATCATATTGCATGACTGTCGAGTCACACCCTTTTAAGTGGAAGTGAGAAGCTACTCTTTCGTGAGGTTTTCACCTCCGTGCAGGATAGTGAATCGCTTCCGGGATACATCCGTACCTTCGTGAGATTTTTATCTTCATGCAGCCATAGGGAAATGTGTCCCTCTGAACCGAACTTGGTCCATATGAGCCTATAATGGGTGAGGATCGAGGAATCTATTGGTTCAAGTACCTCAACTTTAGAACCAAACCACATATAGAGAGACCTAGGAGCCTACCCTAGATAGAGCCATGCCAAACCCTATTGGTCACCCAGACAGGTGTTCTGTGTTGTTTATTTCTCTTGTACTAACGTGTTTTCTTTTGTTTTGATTGCACTGCATTGCATCATCATAGAAAGGAGATGTTGATTAGTATCGATTGCTAAATAGAAGAGTTTGTCATAAGGAAACGAACTTCTTGATAAAGTGAATTATAATACGGTTGTCCGGACATGGTCCAAGTAAACAATAGGAGAAGGCTGATAGTCCGCAAAAGAATACAAGACTTCGCCCGAGGATTCAAGCAGACAAAAAACTATTCAAGAGCCATCACGTCTTGAATTTATTAAAAGAGCTAACGAGCATCGTGGGGATAAGTGAGCAAAGGGTCACGGCCTAGATCAAGCAACAAGGAGCTAGAAGAAACATCTATTGAGAAAGTCCATGGGACACGACCATAACGTCCGGATATGAAGAAAAAGATTGGTGTCCTCACTTGGACTATGAGGACAAAACCACATATGTAATTCGTTTTATGTAAAGATATTTGTTTTCTAGAAAAGTTCTTCAAATGGAATTGAATTTAGAATCAACGTCTCTCTTTTTTCTTGCATTTAT
This sequence comes from Gossypium australe, assembly GCA_005393395.2. Taxonomy (NCBI): domain Eukaryota; kingdom Viridiplantae; phylum Streptophyta; class Magnoliopsida; order Malvales; family Malvaceae; genus Gossypium; species Gossypium australe. The sequence continues at coordinate 113,211,969 of CM016619.1, forward strand.
TACATTTATTTACATTTCATGCATTTGCATTTGCATTATATCATTTGCATTGCATTTTCACATAAGGTCCCTAATTAGGTAAAATTATTTCAGTAACCTGGAAACTGACAAAACCTTACCAGATACGCATCCCTACGGCACAAGAAAGAAAACTCAAGCAATGGATAAAAGACTAGAAAAGTTGGAACAAATGCATAAAGAAATGCAAGAACAGATACAAGCACAGATGTAAGAGCAGCTTGCTAAGATCCAGCAGGATATGATGGACAAAATGATGGAATCTCAGAGGAGCATGATGGCTCAAATGACTCAGATGACGCAGCTGTTGAATGGGCTTATGGATAAGGGAAAGAGCCCCATGGTTAATGTTGAGGAGAATACTGAGTATCCTCAAAATCACCTTGGTTTTACTCTACCACATGTATGAGCACAACCGGAAGTAGCTTTACAAAGGCCATCTGTCACGATCAGGCCTCAACAATTCCAAGTTGATGCTTCAATGAATCTCCAAACTGGCTCAGGTTAAGGAGATAATCCAATCAATACTAATGTCTCTGATTTGGATGAAATAGCTGAAGGAGAGAGAACAAAATTAGATTTACCAAAGCAGCTAGAAGATAGATGTAAATGGTTGAAGGAGAAATTTAAGGCGATAGAAAGTGCTGATGGCTATTATGGAATTGATGCCAAGGATTTAAGCTTGGTCCCAGACTTGGTGCTCCCATACAAATTAAAAATGCCTGAATTTGATAAGTATAATGGGACAAGTTGCCCCAAAGCTCATATTACTATGTTTTGTAGAAAAATGACGGGGTACATTAATAATGACCAACTATTGATCCATTGCTTCCAGGATAGCCTGGTGGGAGCAGCAGTCAAATGGTATAACCAGTTGAATCATGCCAGAATTAGTTCATTAAGAGATTTGGCCCAAGCATTCATGAAACAGTACAGTCATGTGACAGACATGACTCCCGACAGAATTACTCTTCAAAACATGGAGAAAAGGGCGAATGAAAGTTTTATATAGTATGCGCAGAGGTGGAGGGAGGTTGCCATCCAAGTCCAGCCACCACTTTTGGAGAAAGAGACCACAATGCTCTTTATTAATACACTGAAGGCCCCATTTATCACTCATATGTTAGGAAGCGCCACAAAGAGCTTCTTAGATATTGTAATGATGGGAGAAATGATTGAGAATGCCATAAAAAGTGGAAAGATTGAAGCAAGGGAAAGCACCAAAAGATCAACCTCGAGAAATAGAGAAAATGAAGTGAACAGCTTGAGCATGCATTCCAAATTGGTCACTGCAGGTCAATCGAGGGCTGTGACCACTGGTCATCAGAGCTCATCAAAATAAAAATCCAGTGCAAAGTAACTCCAGTTTATGCCAATTCCAATGACATATAGGGAGTTGTATCGAAGCCTATTTGATGCGCATGTGGTGGCTCCTCATTACATGGAACTAATACAACCCCCATTCCCCAAATGGTATGATTCAAATGCTCAATGCGAGGATTACACGGGAATAAAGGGACACTCAATCGATAACTGCATTACATTTAAGAAATTGGTCGAAAGGCTTATTAAAATAGGGGTTGTGAAGTTCGATGAGCCGAATGAAGCGGTAAATTGTGATAATTGAATGAGGGGGCAGGAGAGTTGCAATTCCTTGAAGAAGTCATCAGAAGCCTAGAAATCTGGAAATCAGAACACCAATGGCTTATCCGAAGAGGGAACTAAGGAATAAAAGTTTTCCAAGCATCGACCATTATATACTTGAGAGTGTTTTGAAAAATAGGACTCTGGAAGAGACGTGTATTTTAAGGCTAATCTAGAGTAATATTAAAAACACGCTTATTGCTTTCAGCCTAGAAGTAATAAGAGTCATTTTGTGAAATAGGCTTGTGTTTAGAATCTTTATTTCAATCAAATGCATCTTTTTGAGCAAATATTTTTTTTTTCATTCTTTCTATTTATAGATTCTTTTGTACTTTGGATTTCTATTCAAATATTCTTTCATTCTTTATTCATGATCATACCATACAAATAATCATCCTTAGAATCATTTATTCTTTGGATTTTCTGCCTTCATACCTGGGTACCCAGATATCAACGACATGAGCGACGTTGTTACTGACTCCCTTTTTGAATGAAATATGGGTCTAAGGGATCTCAAGACTTTGAAGATAGAAATTGTAACCTATCTTCTGATTTGTTAAGGATGATAGAACTAGATGAAAAACAGATCCTACTTCGCGAGCCAAGGAAGGAGATGAAAATCAAAGCCTAGATCAATGCAGAAATAAGATGGGGCATGGATGTTATCAAGCCAGTCTCATCAAAAGCTTCTGGCCAGCATCGATTCATGTTCGTGGATGTCGGTTACTTCACTAAGATGATAAAAGTCACTTCATATGCCAATATTACAAAGTCGATAGTGATCAGAAAAAAAAAGAGGAAAAGAAAGAAAGAATACCGAAAAAAAAATGTCGAAAAGATCATATTTAACCGCACAATGTCAAAAGTTTGCGGTCTTTTAAAAAAAATGGGGGCAATGAAACAAGGATTATTAGGAAGATTACCTAGACTTGTAAAGATTGGCATAAAGAAGTCACATTTACCCTCCATGCTTAGTAAACATTGGACAAGACCTTCGCAGGGCCAATGTCTTAGTTTGTGGAATAAAAGCGTTTTGTCTATTGAAGTCGACATTCTTTTCGAGTCTTGTCAGAACTCAAGATTGGAAGAGGTAGAATGTATTTAATCCCGATATGATCAGTTGAATTTGAAGAGAAAATGTTAAAAGCTATCTGTCACGGTCAGATGATGCGAGCTTACAACAAAAAGGTTCGCCCTAGAAAATTTCATGATAGGGGTTTGAAAAGATTTTTCCATGCAAAAGGGACTTCAGAGGAAAGTAAATGCCTTATGTGGTGAAAGAGACTTGTTCTGGAAAATCATTAACTTTTACCAAGATGGATGGCACAGACATGTTCAAGCCGGTGAATTCAGATTTCATCTAAAAGGAGAGGCCAAGGTGAAAACCCACAATGGGCGCCTTGAGATTTTTCTTAAAAAAATTCAATCAAAAAAAAGAAGAAAGAAAAAGGAGAGGCCAAGGCAAAAACCTGCAAAAGGCACTTTGAGACCAAAGGGGATTTGAGTTGAAAACCCGAAAAGGGCAGCTCAAATTTTGATCGAAAGCGGGGCATACAGCAGTCTTGCTATGCTTGAATTAACAATGAAGAAGTATGCTACGTCTTTGGGCATCGACAAAGTACTCCGGATCCCCTAAACGCATATCGAGCTTAAAATGGTTCTCAAGAAGTTTGAACAGAGAAGCTCAGGCTGTGATATCTAGGGCACCTAGCTTCCATTTTACCCATTTTTAATTTGTTATTTGGGATTATATTATTCTTTTCAAAATATGTTCACAATAAATTTCCTTTGATTGCATTTGCTATCTTTGCTTAACTTATTTGTTTCAAGCTATGCCCCTAATTAATTTCATTCTTATCCATGGTTATGATCTTTTCAAGCATTTTGCATTGAAATAACGATTAGTGGACTAATAACACTTTTACAAAAGGAGTTTCGCTTATTACTCTGGGAGCTTCTGAATAATACAAGAACTTGAAATAGGACTATTGTTTAAAACTCACCAAGTTTAAGGGATTGAAATATTGGTGGAGGAAGAGTCTAAACTGAGACTATCTTTTCGGACTCTTTTCAAAAATGGTGGTTGAACATATAACAAGATATTGCGTCAGTAATACAATCCTAACTAAAAATGGGCATTATTAACCCAAGTGTAAAACAGGAATCATTCTCGAAAAAAATGATATTCTGCATCCATGCGAGCATCATGCGTACACATTTGGTTGGGTCACCCGGGGAGTGGTCAGTTGATGGAGCAAGCTACAGATCCTGTACCCCTAAGTTATAGTTGGATAGATGGAAGCTGATACAGACCCTATACCTTTGAATAGCAATGGGATGGATTGAAGAAGAAACAAATCCTACATTTTGGAGTCGCAGTAGGATGGATTCAGATCTTATACCCTTAATTCACAATAAGATGAACCTTGAAGTTATAGTGGGGCAAACCTGTTAAGTAAGATGTAATTGTTTCCTCGAGTTTTCTGTCGAGAATACCAGCCGAACAAGATGGCAGCATAATAAGTCAGTGATAAAGCCCTGATAAATGATGAGCGATGACAACCTAAGTTTTAAAAAAAAGATCATTCTCATGACATTCTACATGAATGCAAATGTCATCCAGTTAGAAGCATTTGATTCATTCCGATCATTGCATCTTAACCATTATAAGAAATCATTCGCATGACATTCTGCATTCATGCAGATGTCATCCATAATACATTTAGTTAGTAGCATTAGATTCATTCTGATCATTGCATCCTAACCATTTTGCATAGGCATAAACACATAAAATTGATTTTACAGGATAGGTCCCCCAGAGGAGGCTGTCGCAACATCGGTTAATTCACAAATCTTGTCTTCCTGAGATTGCAGTGAAGCAGATCGAAGATATCAGTCTGGTATCCCTGAGTTTGCAGATCGAAGATTGTAAATCTTGTCACCCTAAGCAGTAGTGGACCAAGATCGAACGACAAATCTTATCTCCCTAAACAGTAGTGGAACAGATTTAAGCCACCAGCCCTATTTCCTTGACCAGTAGTGGAATAGGTCGAATATTGTAGATCTTGTAACCCTAAGCAGTAGTGGACCAAGATCGAACGGCAAATCTTGTCTCCCTAAGTAGTAGTGAAACAGATTTAACCCACTAGTCTGGCATCCCTGAGTTTGCAGTGGAGCAGATTGAAGATAGCAGATCTGGCATTCCTGAAGTTGCAGGAGCAGATCGAAGACATCAGATCTTGTCTCCTTGTGTTTGTAGAGGAGCAGATTGAAGATAGCAGATCTGGCATTCCTGAAGTTGTAGGAGCAGATCCAAGACATCAGACCTTGTCTCCCTGAGTTTGCAGTGGAGCAGACTGAAGATAGCAAATCTCATCTCCCTAAATTTGCAGTGGAGCAGACTGAAGATATTCAAAAGGTTTCTTTTCCGATCTCATTTTCTTTGATTTTCTTTCGAATCCAGTCTGTAGCATTTTTTTTCTTTCTTACTCTACATGCGAAAATAAAAATGGGAACGGGAATACCTGATTTCGGGTAACGTCGTTGGGGCTTTGTCTCCTTCATCGAAAGCATGCCCGAAGGAAATTGGAACCTTTTCCAACCGCCTTGAGGAGTGCACGTCGAAACTTCCACCTCCGACCACCAATTGAAATGGTGGATCGTCGGTAGGAAATCTATTTGGGGTTTCAGCTGAGGGAAGAAATGAAAAGGGTCTAGGGTTTCGTCAAAGGGGATTAGCAGAGGGCTTAATTTGGTTTTTAAAGGGTTGGTGGCTATTAAGGAAACGACGTTGTTTAGGCTCAGTTTAATAGCCTTGAAACGACGCCGTACTGAATGACCCGGTCCGACCCGATCCAACATCCACAGGACCCACGTGCTTTCGCGGTGATGGAATATTTGCGCGTCTAGTCCTTCTTTGTCGTATTTTTTCGATTAAACCTGTTATGCATTTTGTTATTTTTTAATTGAACTATACAATTTGTGCGTTATTTCAATCTAATCCTATCTGTGTGCTGCGTTTTGATTACCGAAATATTTGCTGGTTTAGCCCATGATAAATTACGCGCATTTCAGTTTAATCCTTGTGCATATTTAAATGATTTTATTTATAATAAAATAGTCTTTTATTTTTGTTTTGTTTCAATTAAGTACTTTTTGTTTTCATAAGCAATCTTCGCCATTTTATTAAGTTTAATTCATTTATTTATTTAGTTTTAAACTATTTTATAATATGATAAAAAAATATTTATATACTATTCGTTTTAAATTATTTATATATATTATTTATTCTAACTTGTTTTAATATAATGTTTATTAAAGTTTGTTTTACTATTAATTTAAAATAATTCTATATATATTACTTATTCTAAACTTTTATATGCATTATTTAATTTAGATTTTTTTACATATTATATAGTTTATTTCAAATATATTTTACATATATTATGTGATAAACCGTAAAAGTAACCTATTTTAAGCCCACATTTAGCATGCTTTTGGATGATTTATCCTTTGACTTATGTAAAAAGGTGCTCTTAATCCTTCCTTTTCATGTTTTATACTCAGGAAAGCACCCGACGATGAAAAGAACGAGAAACAGGCTTAAAACGGACCAAATTGGGCCAAAATAGAAATCGACACGGCCTGGGCCCAAGACCACACGATCGTGCCTCATTAAAAGTCCGAACACGGCCTAAAGACGACTCATACAGGCGTGTGCCATGGCCGTGTCCCTGTCGTGGAAAAGAGCAATTTCACTCGGAAAAGGATACTTAGGGGCAAAGAAACCTATCTCAAAAGCCTATATAAACACCCTAAGTATAACCTAGAAGGGGGCGGTTAGTTAGGCTAAGGAGCCGAGCCAGAAAAGTCAGATTGTGGAAATCAGTCGTAGATAGCCAGTTGATCCATCTCAAGAAGCCAGAGTTATACTCAAGACGGAGGATCTCTCCTTTAATTCCTTCAGGGGGTTTTAGGGATTTCTTATGTCTTGTTTTATCTTTTCTTTTGAGATGTTTTCTTTTATTGTTATGAACTAAACCCTCAGATACTTGAGGGGGATGAAACCTAAGATGAATCTTGTTATCGTTTGCTGAACTATATGATAAAATATTTGACTTGTTCTTAATTATTTGTTCTTAATTCTTGTATTGATATTTCTGGGATATTAATTCAAGCATGATGTGCTTAGGTGGAGGAGCAAAAGTCCATGCCTAAGAGTAGATCTAGCATAATTAAGTGGAGTTGATCACGCACCTAGAGATAGGGTGATGAGATTTTGCCGGATTAGGGTGAAACCTAATATGGGAGTCCATAGATCGAGTTAATGTGATTCTAGGGGTTTTAATTAGAAAGAGATTTCAATTAATCAACTAGGGTTAGACATTATTCGCTTTAAGAGAAGGTTTAATATACACAAGGGAATCTTACGGATCAAGTCAAATGTATAAATAGTCTGGTTCAGAGTTAGATAACAAGTGAAGTCTAGGTGGATTCTTCCTTGGGTGTCGTCTTAATCAATTGGTTTTTCCTTAAGTTATTTTCCCAAACTCTTTCTCTTTGTCTTTGCATCTTTAGTTTAGTAGTTAATTAATTTAGATTAGATAAACAATCCCTTAATTATTAGGCTAAATAATAGAAAGAGTTAGTATTGGTACTTTTGGTTCCTTTGGGTTCGACATTCTGGTCCTGCCTAAACTATACTACTGTTCGATAGGTGCACTTGCCTCAAATCATTGTCAGAGTTAGTTTCCAGGTTCGATCATTCTTTTTATAAATTCTAAGACTCGACAGACACGATTATTATGCTTGTATGTATTTTAATTTTCGTTTTATAGTTTTTATACCAATGCATTTCATTTTAAATTATTTTGTCTATCATTAATTTTATGTTCGGTGATCATTGCTATTATGTGTTTTGTAATTCTTATTTTATCTTTATTTGCCATTTGCGATTTAATGGTGTAGCATTTCACTTGTTAATAATTACTTTGCATTGTATGTTATTATTCGATCACATTTTACTTGCTTAAAAAGTTATGTTTTAACACCGTTTATATTTTTAAAAAAATCGGTTTGTTCAAAGCTTTAAAATAAGGCAATATTTCGTGTTTGGAAATCTGAAAGATCGTGCCCTAACGTACTGGGTTTTGGTTTTTCGTTTGACCAAATAACCAAATATCCTTTTAAGATTCCATTCGTGTTTTCTTAGTTCTAAAATAAGGTAATGTTTCGTGTTTGGAAAACCGAGAGATCGTGCCCTAACGTACTGGGTTTCAATTTTCCGTTTGACCAAATAACTAAATATCCTTTTAAAACTTCATCTATATTTTCTCAAATTAAAAAAAAAAAGGTAATATTTCGTGTTCGGAAATTCGAGAAATCATGCCCTAACGTGCTGGTTTCGATCTTCCGTTTGATCCCAAATAACGAAATACCCTTTCAATATTTCAATGCATGAGTTTTGAGAATTTTAGGATAATCTTGAATTCGAGGACTTAAATTGTTGTATCCTAACGTGCTGGATGTGATATTTTATTCCTTTGGAACAAGGGAATCTTAATATTTAAACTCGAATATCTTCAAATGTGTCAAAGAAGGTCATAATTTAAAAATCTTTTCAAATTCTCGAAGTTAGGACATTAATTAATCAATTTGGTACCAATTTTGGGCGTTGCGAGGGTGCTAATCCTTCCTCGTACGTAACCGACTCCCGAGCCTATTTTCTTATATTTCGTAGACCAAAATTATTATTTTAATAAATCAAAATGTTTTATTAAAATAATCCATCTCAAGGCGATCTGATCCCACTTCGAATAAAAGATCGGTGGCGACTCCATATCTGTCATTTTAAAAGTCGATCCCCATTTTTCAAACTCGAAAAAAGTGGTTTTAACACTTTTTATTAATACTTTGAAGGCACCATTTATCACTCATATGATAGGAAGCACCACCAAGAGCTTTGTGGATATAGTGATGGCAGGATAAATGATCGAAAATGCCATAAGAGGTGGAAAGATTGAAGCGGGGGAAACCACTAGAAGATCTGTTCATAAGAAAAAGGACAATGAGGTGAATAATACGAGTACATACAACAAAGGGTACTCAAAGGCAATCACCGTTAGCCAGCCGAAAGTAGTAACTGCCAGGCAACAAGGGCCAGTGAGACAAGAATCAGGCACCAGACAAAATTCTGAAAAGCTCTAATTTATGCCAATCCCAATGACGTATAAGGAGCTATATCAAAGTTTATTCGACGCACACATAAAAGAGGCTGAGGCACTTATCAATGAACCTATGAAGGAGGAGGAGGCTAAAGAATTTTTAAAATTCTTGAAGCACAGTGAATACAGTGTGGTAGAGCAGCTGCGCAAGCAACCGGCTCGCATATCGGTGCTAGCCTTACTCTTAAGTTCAGAAGTGCATCGTGAGGCATTGATGAAAGTGCTGAATGAGACTTATGTTACTAAAGATATATCTGTCAATAAACTTGACCGTCTGGTTAGTAACATAAGTGCCGATAATTTCATTTATTTCAGTGATGATGAAATTCCACCTGGAGGTATGGGATCAACAAAGGCTTTGCACATCACCACTCGTTGCAAAGGATACACTCTGCTAAGTGTATTAATCGATAATGGATCAGCCTTGAATGTCTTACCATTGTCTACACTGAAAAGATTGTCGATAGACAATTCTCACATGAAGACATGCCAGAACATAGTGAGAGCATTTGACGGCATCAAGAGAAGAGTGATGGGAAGAATCGACATATCGTTGCTGATCGGCCCCAACAGATATGAAGTCGATTTTCTGGTGATGGAAATTAAACCCTCCTACAATTGCTTCTGGGAAGGCCATGGATTCATTCGGCAGTGGCAGTGCCCTCATTACTTCACCAAATATTGAAACTGGTGACAGAAGGTCAGTTAATTACTGTGAACGCGAAGGAAGACATCATAGCGACTGTTACCAATGATGTGCCATATGTAGAGACAAATGAGGAGGCCATTGAGTGTTCTTTCCGGTCTTTAGAGTTTGTCAACGCAACATTCATTTCGAAAGGGAATGAAGTTCTGGTGCCTAAGATATCCAAGACCACGAGGATGAGCTTACAAATGATGGTGGGGAAAGGAGCCTTACCAGGAACAGGACTGGGCAGACATCTCCAAGGGGAAGTTCAAGTGCCGATGTTGAAAGAGAAAAGAGATCATCTTGGCTTGGGTTTCAAGCTAGATGCCAGACAAAGAAAGAGGGAAATAGAGAAAAAGCAAGAAAGAAGAAGAGCACGGTTGAATGGGGAAGAAGTCAAATGGGAATTGATGACATTCCCCCACATATCCCAAACCTTTGTATCCAAAGGGATAATTCACCCTGAGAGAGGGTTATTGAAAATCCTCACATCCATGCCATACATGAGGATGGAATTGAACAAAGAAACCTGTCGGGCATTCGCCCTTATGAACCTGGAAGCGTTTTGGACAATTGGACTGCAGAGGAACTTCCTGTAGTTTTTAAAGATTATAAAGAGTAATTTTCAGAATGCTCTTGTTGTTTTTTAGCCTAGGAACAATAAGATTTCTTTTGTGAAATAGGCTCATGTTCAGACATTGTTATTTCAATAAAATACATCTTTGATAATTAACTCGAGCAGATATTCTTTCATTTTTATTCATTCTTTTCATTTTCTAATTTCATCCCAATTTTTTTTTTGTTCTCATTCATATCTTGTGAATAGTTGTTCTTGAATTCATTTGTTCTTTGTACATTCTTTGGTGCCCATCACAGGTCCCTAGATATCAATGATGTGAGCAACGACAATACAGATCCAGAGGTCCACTTTGAGCAAGACATGTGTTTAGAGGAATCTCAGGATTTTGAAAGTGACCGAGATTGTGATTTATCTCCAGATTTATTAAGAATGGTAAAGCAAGAGGAGAAACAAATTTAACCCCATGAAGAAGAGGTAGAGAACATAGCCTTGGAGGAAGGAAAGATTGTGAAAATTGGAACGCGCATAGTCGAGGAAACGAAACAAGATCTTGTTGAGTTGCTACAGGAATTCAAAGACGTCTTTGCATGGTCATACCAAGATATGCCTGGGCTAAGTACTGATATTGTAGTACATCGTCTCCCCATAAGAGAAGAGTGCAAGCCAGTTCAGCAAAAGTTACGAAGGATGAGGCCTGATGTGGTGTTGAAAATAAAGGAGGAGGTCAGGAAACAGTTCGATGCTGGTTTTCTACAAGTGATCAAATACTCAGAATGGGTCGCTAACATTGTTCCTGTCCCTAAGAAGGATGGAAAATTATGGATGTGTGTAGACTATAGGGATTTAAATAAAGCTAGCCCAAAGGACAATATTCCTTTGCCGTATATCGACATGTTGGTGGATAATACGGCAGGATACTCATTGTTTTCTTTCATGGATGGTTTTTTGGGATACAATCAGATCAAGATGCACCCTGAGGATATGGAGAAAACTACTTTCATAACATTGTGGGGTACATTTTGTTATAAAGTAATGCCATTCAGACTAAAGAATGCAGGGGCAACATATCAAAAGGTCATGGTAACTTTATTCCATGACATGATGCATAAAGAGATTGAAGTGTATGTTGATGACATGATCGCCGAATCTCGAACAGAAAAGGAACACATTGAAGTTTTGAAATTGTTTTTTAGATTGAGAAAATTTCAATTAAAACTCAACCCGGAAAAGTGTACTTTCGGAGCTCGATCAGGGAAGTTACTGGGTTTCATGGTCAGCAAGAGAGAAATCGAAGTTGACTCAAATAAGGTCAAAGCTATACAAGAATTGCCTCCACCGCGCACTCAGAAGGAAGTTCGAGGTTTTCTTGGAAGGTTAAATTACATTGCTCGGTTTATTTCATAATTAACTGAGAAATGTGATCCCATATTTCGTCTTCTCAAGAAACACAACCAAGGTGTATGGGACGATGAATGCCAGAGAGCTTTTGACAAAGTCAAACAATATCTGTCAAATGCACCAGTACTATCTCAGCCTAATCTAGATAGACCGTTGATACTGTATTTATCAGTATTCAATAACTCCATGGGATGTGTGCTTGGTCAACACGATGAGTCAGGAAGAAAAGAAAAGGCAATATATTATCTTAGTAAAAAGTTCACTGATTGTGAAATGAGATATTCGTCGATTGAGAAATTGTGTTGCGCCTTGATTTGGACAACTTGAAGATTGAGGTAGTACATGCTATACCATACTACTTGGTTAATTTCGAAGCTTGATTCGTTAAAGTATATGATGGAGTCCACTGCTTTGAATGGAAGGATGGCAAGGTGGCAGATTTTGCTGTCTGAATTCGATATAGTCTATGTGAACCAAAAGGCTATCAAATAGAGCGCAATAGCAGAATTTCTGGCTAGCAGAGCTTTAGAGGATTATAAACCTTTGAGCTTTGATTTTCCCAATGAGGAGTTAATGTATGTGGCAAACACTGAAGAATGTCCGTGGAAGTTAAATTTCGATGGAGCGTCAAATGCTGTGGAAAATGGAATTGGGGCAATCTTAGTATCCCCTAGTGGTGATCATTATCCATTTACATGTAGATTGGATTTTTATTACACGAATAACATGGCGGAATATAAAGCATGCATCATGGGAATTCGAGGGGCTGTGGATCGTAAAATCAGAGTACTAGAAGTGTATGGAGATTCTGCCTTAGTAATCTACCAGCTTAAAGGAGAGTGGGAGACAAGAGATCCCAAACTAATTGATTATCGAAAAATAGTTTTGGGATTGATTGAGGAGTTCGATGACATCACTTTTAATTATCTCCTACGTGATGAAAACCAAATGGCAGATGCTTTGGCAACCTTAGCCTCCATGATCAAAGTAAACAGACCAGAGGATATGAGACCTATTCAGAAGAGTATTTTCGAAACTCCAGCTCATTGTTATAATCTAAAAGAGGAAGAAAAAGATGATCATCCTTGGTATCATGATGTATTGCGATATGTAAAAAATCATGAATGGCCGGAGCATGCAACTGAGAATGAGAAAAGAACATTAAGAAGATTGGCCTCTGACTATGTTTTAGATGGGGATATCTTGTACAAAAAGAGAAAAGATCAAGTATTGTTGATACTATTGAAGCTAGGAAAATCTTAAAGGAAGTTCATGAGGGCGTTTGTGGAACACACGCTAATGGATTCACAATGGCTAGGCAAATAATGAGGTTTGGATATTATTGGTCCACTATGGAAGGAGATTGTATCAACTATGCCAAGAGATGTCATAAATGCCAGATTTATGAAGACAAAATTCATGTGCCTCCGTCACCTTTGCACGTTCTGACTTCCCCATGGCCTTTTTTCCATGTGGGGCATAGATGTTATTGGATCGATCTTACCGAAAGCTTCGAATGGGCATCGAGTCATCTTTATGGTAATTGACTACTTCATGAAATGGGTGGAGGCTGCTTCATATGCTAGCGTTACTAAGTCAGCAGTTAGTCGATTCTTGAAGAAAGATAACATTTGTCGATATGGGATGCCCGAGAGGATCATATCAGACAACGCATTGAACTTGAATAACAGCACAATAGCAGAAGTTTGTAATCAATTCAACATCAAACACCACAACTCGTCTCCCTATCGTCCAAAAATGAACGGGGTAGTAGAAGCGGCCAATAAAAATATCAAGAAGATAGTAGGGAAGATGACCGAGACTTACAAGGATTGGCATGAGAAACTACCGTTTGCATTCTATGCTTATCGGACATCCATCAGAATCTCTACTAGGGCAACGCCTTTCTCGTTGGTCTATGGAATGGAGGCAGTTCTACCGATTGAAGTGGAAATACCTTCTCTTCGAGTTTTTTCAGAAATAAAGCTGGATGAGGCTAAATGGATCCAGGCTCGGTATGATCAGTTGAACTTAATTGAAGAAAAAAAGGCTAAGGGCTATTCGTCACGGTCAGATGTACCAAAAACGAATGATGCGATCCTACGATAAAAAAGTTCGCCCAAGAGAGTTTCACGAGGGGGACCTTGTACTGAAAAAGATTCTTCCCATACAAAAAGATTTCCGAGGAAAATTGATGCCGAATTGGGAAGGACCATATGTAGTGAAGAAAGCTTTCTCTGGAGGTACACTGATTCTGGCCGAAATGGATGGGAAAAGCTTACCCAATCCTGTGAACTCAGATTCAGTCAAAAAGTATTTTGCTTGAAGAGGAGAACAGGCCAAGGTGAAAACCCGCAAAGGGCACTTTGAGACTTCTAAAAAAAAGGAAAGGCTAAGGCAAAAACCCGTAAACCAAAGGGGTTTTGAGTTGAAAATCCAAAAAGGGCGGCTCAAATTTTGAATAGACACGCAAACATCTTGCTATACTTGAATCAACAAAAAATGAAGTATGTTGCATATCAGGGCATCAACAAAGTACTTTGGGTCTTCTAAATACATGTTAAGCACAAAGCAGTCTTCGTGGAGTTTGTATATAGAAGCCCAATCTGTAATATTTAAGGCATCTGATCTTTGTCCTATTCATTTTACTATCTTTGGATTCTTTTTCTTCTCAAAGATATGTTCCCAATTAATTTTCTTTGTATTTTTGATAATTCATTTAACTCTCTTTGAAATTAATTTACTTGTTATTCATAAACATGTTACATTGAAATAATGATTGACAAACTAATTTATTTGTTATTCATAAACATGTTACATTGAAATAATGATTGACAAACTAACAATTTCACAAAAAAAGTGTTACATAATACTTTGGAAATTTCTAGATAAAACAAGGAACCGAAACAGGATAATTGTTTAGAATTTCCATGTGCATAGATTGGAAATATTTGAGAAAGAAGAGTCTAGATAGAGACTATTTCTTTGATTTCTTTGTTCAAATGATACATGGACAAAATAATGAGTTGATAACATTCAGAGAATGGTGTGACAAACTAAGTTGATGAAAAATTCAGAACCCTTGAATTGTGGTGGATTGGGTTGAATTTGAAATAAATCCTATACCCTAAAATTGCAGATGGGACGGATTGAAAAAGTTCAATTCCTATCATAGTAGGACTGTACAAGCCTTGGGTCTTCAAGTTTCAAGTGGAGTTGACTCTGAAATTACAGCGGGGCAAGCTTGTTGAGCAGAACATGATTGATGTTTCGAGAGGAACAATAATGAAGAACAAATAAGTGATGACACCTAGAGTAGGAATCATACTCATAACATTTTTCATATATCATAGCAAATCTCATTAGGAGCATTTGATTCATTCTGATCGTTACATCCTAACCCTTAAACGTTAAAAAGGAATCATTTTCATGACATGTTGCATTCATGTCACTCATAACACATGTAGCTAGAAGCATTTGATTCATTCTAATCATAGCATCTTGGTCATGTGACATAAACATATGGAACTGAGTCTACAGAACATGTCCCTCAATGGATGGTGTAGCAATACCGGTGAATTTGCAGATCTTATCTCCCTAAGCAGTAGTGGAGCAGATCAAATTTTGCGAATCTTATCTCCCCGAGGTAGCAGGGGAGCAGATTTTAGCCACCAACCTTATCTCCCTGAGGTAGCAAGGGAGCAGGCTAAAGTTCGTAGTCTTACCTTTTTGAAGTTGCAGGAAGTAGATCAAAGACACTTTCAGCCTTGTCTCACTGAAGTTGCAGTGGAATAGACTGAAGACAGAAGATCTCATCTTCCTGAAGTTGTAGGAAGCAGATCAAAGACACTTTCAGCCTTGTCTCCCTGAAGTTACAGCGGAATAGACTGAAGACAGAAGATCTCATCTTCCTGAAGTTGTAGGAAACAGATCAAAGACACTTTCAGCCTTGTCTCCCTGAAGTTGCAACGGAGTAGACTGAAGACAGAAGATCTCATCTTCCTGAAGTTGCAGGAAGCAGATCAAAGGCACTTTCAGCCTTATCTCCCTGATTGCAGCGGAATGGACTGAAGACAGAAGATCTCATCTTCCTGAAGTTGCAGGAAGCAGATCAAAGACACTTTTAGCCTTGTCTCCCTGAAGTTGCAGCGGAGTAGACTGAAGACAGCAGGTCTCATCTTCCTGAAGTTGCAGGAAGTAGATCGAAGACACTTTCAGCCTTGTCTTCCTGAAGTTGCAGCGGAGTAGACTGAAGACAACAGATCTCATCTTCCTGAAGTTGCAGGAAGCAGATTGAAGACACTTTTAGCCTTGTCTCTCTGAAGTTGCAGTGGAGTAGAATGAAGACAGCAGATCTCATCTTCCAGAAGTTGCAGTGAAGCAGATCAAAAACATCAGTCTTATCTCCCTGAGTTTACAGTGGAGCAGATCGAAAAATAGTAGATCTGGCATTCCTGAAGTTTTAGGAAGCAGATTGAAGCCATCAAACTTATTGAAATCAAGATGAAGTTCCAATACCGTTGAAGTTACAGTGGATTTGGAAGCCATTTGCAGAAAGACGATGGCCAAGAGGTAAAGATTCGGCAAGACCGGGCAAATTGATCCTTTTATAGTCTTTGCTTTATTCTCTTACACGACAATGAGCAAAGAGGGGCAGCTGTAAGAACCCAATTTAGCCCGGGCCCATGAAACAAACCAAAACAGAAATAAAATAAAACAATAAATGCTTTTACAGTCCTTTTACAAAATCCAAAACCAATAAACCAAAAGCTCGTTACACCCTTAGCCCAATACTTAAACAGCCTACCCAGATACCCAGACCCAAAACAGAAACGACCCAAAAGAGCCCAACACTAAAATGGTTTCAGAAACCTAGGGTTTCTAGGAAACCCTAGGCGCCGCAATCGCCCAGCTCCTCGCGCCGCAGGCTTCAATCAGCCCCTCGTCAAGCCGCGATTCGCGCGCGGATAATGCCCCATCGCCGCTACGTTCTCCTCGTCCACCTGCAAAAGGAGAAAGAAACAGGAGCAAAACAGAGCAAAACATGGCAAAATATTTTTTTTCCTTTTTATTTTTATTTGTTTCGGGTTATAAAAACCCCAAAGATCTGTAAAAGCGACATATATACAGAGGGGAAAAAATACTAAAAAGATTCAGAAAATACAATAAAAGAAACCACAAGCAGAGGTGATTTTTCTTTAGTGATTCGTTTTTTTTTTTCTTTTTATCCTAGCAACATTTTTAGTATATATTTTATTAAAAATTAAAGAAAATGGGCTTACTGTTTGGATCAGCGTTAAAAAATAGAGGTTTCTGACCTTCCGATCGCTGTCTGAGGCGGTGCGTATGGCGGTCCGTCGCTGGAACCTGGACCGGAGCCCTGGCCTCAGGCCGAAGGCCAGAGAAAATTTTGGGGAGGGCTCTGATTTTTTTTAAAAAAAAAGAATGTTTAAATGAATTTTTTTCTGATTCTTTGCTTATATAGCAGGAAGAAACGGCACCGTTTTTACATAAGTAAATAAGTACAAAACGACGTCGTTTGGAGCAAGGATCCGCGCGTTGACCCAAAAATCCGGAGAGGATCCGCGCGTTTTTGCTAAAAGGGCTAGTTGCCCCACAGGCCCTTCCGTATTATTTCAATTTTATAATTACGTCCTGATATATTTTTTTCATTTTACAATTGGGCCTGGAATTACTTCTTGCGTTTCAATTTAGTCCTTCGGGTTACTAAAAGGTTAAAATCAGAACGGCGCCATTTTGTAAAGGAGGCATAATTGCCATATTAGTCCGTGGTTTAACGCGCGTTTTGATTTAGTCCTTTTTATCTATTTTTATTGCTATTTAACCCCTCTTCTTTGTTTATTTTTTAAATCTTCTTATTTTATTTTATTTTAAATCATTTTAACATTGTATTAAATTATTTTATCATATTAAATATTCTATATTATTTTCTTATTATTTATATATTAATTATTAATAGTATAAAATTCATATATTTTTATTCTTATAAATATTAAATTATTATTATTTATTATTTTATTTGGTTTAATATTATTTTTATTACATATTATTTTTTATATTAGTTATTATATATATTTTTAAAATTTCTATATTATATATTATTATATTATATATTATTTTTGAAATTTTATAAAGTCTATTTATATTATATAACATATTTTATATATATTAAAAAATTACATATGTAATTTTTATGATTAGTGTATTATATATATGTTTTTATTTAAAATTATTATATACTGCTTACTAATTACTTTTATTATATGTAATCATTTATATATTAAATTATGTATTTGTTATAAGTATTCTTATGTTTTTTTACTTTAATTTTTTTAAAAATCATTTTAAAAATTGTCATATTTTTTTTATATCATTCCCTTTTCATTTGATTTTGTTATTTCGTAAAGATCATAATTATCGCTATTTATTTTATATCCCATGTTTATTTATTTATGTTTCTTTAATCGTTTGTTATTGCTTAACATAATTATTTATTTATTTATTCATGTTATATTATTCTTTAATTATTTATTGTTAATATAATTTGTAGTTATGTTGAATTGCCATTAAGTATGTATGTCATAATATCTTACTCAAATCATTGTTTTATAAAAACATTTTTTGAATTGACACATTTTATTCCAATATTAAAACAACGATATTTGGGGACTTCGAGAGAAATTATACCCTAACTTACTGGGTTTTAATTTTTCTCGTGGAACTTAAAGTATCAAGTATCCTTTTTTCTAACTTACTAATTTCAACTCAAAACTTATTCTCGGGAATTCAAAATGTTGTATCCTAACTTATGGATATGGTGTTTTGTATCTCGAGATAAGAATTTTTTAAATAAAGGTGAGCCTAGTGTCAAAGCCATGAGATGTTATATCCTAACTTACTGGGTATAACATTTTATTTCTTTGAGATAGGTAAATCTTGGTTTTCTTTCTAATAAAAGGATCATATTTAAATTTTTTTTTTCAAATTTTCAACTTTAGGACATGATTTTATCGATTAGGTACCAATTTTTGGGCGTTATGAGGGTGCTAACCCTTCCTCATAGGTAACCGACTCCCGAGCCCGTTTTCTTGTATTTTGTGGACCAAAATCAATGTTTTAAAATAAAATATTTTACAAGGTGATCCAATCACACCTAAGTAAAAAAAAGATTGGTGGCGACTCCATTTCCATTTTTTTAAAGTCGATCCCCGTTTTTAACCAATTTCAAAAATGGTTTCGACACACATAATTACACATATAATCATTTCAATTCAAAAATCAATCCATTCAATACATATATTTATCTACCAATTCAAATCATTCAATCAATTATAAAAATATCAATTACTCTCCTCAACACTTACCATAAACATTAAATCAAAATATAATAATTAATATGTAACATCCGGGTTCTAGGGGTTATGCATTTTGTGCATAACTCAAGTGATGGTAGGCTTATGGTGAAGTTGGATGAGTTTTAAGGGGTTTGGAGAACCCTAGAAGGTAAGAGATGCCTTAGGAATTTTTTGAATTTTTAGTGTTAAGAAGGGGAGCTTGGCTTTAGAGGTCTTAAGAGAATTATTTGGGAGGGTAAGACACAAGAGAAGGCTTGGCAGAGTGGCAAGGGAGACGCCACTTAGAGCATGGAGAAGTGACGCCTCAAGGAGCAAAGGAGGACAGAGTTCGAGCTGCAAAGGCAGCATTTTGGCTTTTGTTTTTGCGTCAGGAGAGGGGGAGGAGTTGGTTTCGGTTTTGGCACCTAAAAAAGAGGATTTTACTTTTTCAAATTGTTTTGAATGTGTGGCTAGGAGTAGGGATGGGTTGGCTTTAGTTTGAAATTGTTTGAAAGGTGGGTGTAGAGTGAATTTAGGAGGAAATAAAGGGAGTGGGTGAGGGGAGAGGAGTTGGACGGCTAAAGGGGTTTTTATGAGGCTATTTCGGTCATGAAGGTTGGGGGGGAAGTGGCCGAATGTTATATAAGGGTGGTGAGCTCTCTTGTGCCGAATTTTAGCCCTTTCTCCTTCACCTTCACTCGTTTCTTCTCATACATTACCCACACCAAAAACACCTCTTTTTCTTCACTTATTCACCTTGGCCGAAAGTTCAAAGCCACTTTTCCTTCCATTTTCTTCTTCATCTCACTTGTTCCTAAACCGAAATCTCTCTCAATTCCCTGTTGCCGCAACACCCCTTGAAGAACCTCAACATTTACTTCTTTTTTTTCTCATAGTTCTTTCAAAAACCGGTTACCATACTCTTTTGCTATTATTTCCCATAACCGATTGTTCATTGGCACTAAACCATATCCGAATCTTTTATCATTTTTCCTCTTGAGTCGAAAGTTTACTTCTTTGATACCTTTTGAACTGATTCTCTTCTAGTCATCTCTCGAAGCTGATTCTTTGGGGCCGTCAACTACACTCCCTTAGTCTTTTTGGAGCGTTTGGTAGTAAGTACTCTCCACTTTAGTAGTTGGTTTGTTTCTTTCTGTTTAGGTGCCGAAACAAGTGTTTGGTAATGGTTTTATTGGTTGGCTGAAGGTGTTTAAGGCCATAATCTTGGTTCTTTTATGTTTAGCCAGCGAGGAGGAGCATTAAAGAGGACTCTTAGATTCGATTACTCAAGGTAAGGGTAGTATTCGGCCAAAGGCACTTTCTAATGCTTGTTGGTATAGGGGCCGAAACTAATGTGGTATTATTTTAGGATTTCGACAGGGTTGTAGGAGCAACCGGGATTCAAGTTGTTTGGTAAGAATATTTTAGTAAGATTCGTTGCTTAGATTTATGGCTTGGGTGATTAACCGTTGTTCTGATTAAGCGTTTTGATGGAGGCGAATACCAGTCAAGGAGGGCAAGGGAAAGTTCCTATCCTGAAGTTTAAGAAGAGAGCTGTCTCGGCGGTTCGGGATTGGCCACCGGGGTGTGGGCCAGCAGCAGGAGAAAGCTATAGGCAGATAGCCGTAGTCTCGCTTAGCGATAGCGTAGGGATCGAAGGTTTAGAACTTCAAGTAATCAGGTGCGTAATCATCACACTGTTTCTCCTGTTAATTACTTAATGATGTATATACTTGTGTATGATGTGTGATAGCCGACAATAAAGGCTAATATGGTGGATACCCATGTTTGGGGTGATCGGTTAACAGGTTAGTAACTTGTGTTATTAGATGATTTGTGGTGTATGTATGATATGGTAATGAGCATGTGAGGTATACTCATTTTATATGTTGATTTAACATGATGCATTTACATATATGCATGGGGATTGGAATTGAGCAAGGAAGGACGGGTGTACATACTTATGTACGTGGTCTAATGTTAGCCTCGTGCTACATTAGCGCTTGATGATTAGCTGTGTGCTTCATCAAGGGAGATGTTGGCTAGGTGCCCATCTCGGCGGTTGATAGCTGAGTGCATCACCGTAGACGGATTAATGTTGGGATCACTTATGTGATCGGTGGCTCCGCCACGGCCTTGTGCAGCAGGTCTACCGAGGTAGGATATGTGGGATCACTCGGTTGTGATCGGTGGATTAGCCACGGCCTTGGGCAGGGAGTTTGCTAAGGTTGGTGTAACGGATGGACTTAGGATTGGGCTGGGATACATTTTGCATATCTATCGGTATGGACTGTGTGAGTATGGGTTAAGCCCATACGTGTGGTAACATGTGTAATGATTATGCACTGAGTCTGTGGACTCACCCAATTTTTCTTAACCATTTCAGGTGATGCATGATGTTTGGACCGGGTTGGAGAGGATACAAGGTGGCCCATGCAGAAGAAGATGTTTTAATTATTTTATGAATTTTTATATTAAGTACTTTGTTTAAGTATTTGAATGTAATAAGGGCCTTATTATTATTTTTGATATTATCTTAATCATGGCTTGATTAAGTGGAATTACTAAGAGAAGATGATTTATTTTTAGCAACTTATTTACTCAAGTTATATATATATATGTTTAATAAAGTTTAATTCAGATATTTTATAACATTAAGGTTTTTCATATTATTCTAAACGAACATGATTTTTCAAAAGTTAACAAATTTTCATGTTTTTATCCTAAGTCAAGAAGATTTTTCAACCGTTCTTCCGCAGTGACATACCAGATCCGGTCAGGGTTTGTGGACCAGGTTTGGGGTGTTACAAATTGGTATCAGAGCCCGATTCAAAACTCAGCTTTGAGGTTTTGGGCCCGAAAATAGTTTTCAAAAATGGGTTTTTCGAAAATATGGGCTTTTATAAAAAGTTTTCAGGTTATTCTGGCATGGCACCTGTACCTCCGGCCCGAAGTCCACCAGGTAAGTATTTCTAATTAGTGAAGTAATTTGTTTATGAGAACTGCTATGGGTTTATTTGGGCTCGTAGATTAGACTGTTAGGGCTATTGGACCCTAGGACTAGTCTACTCAAACACATACATAATATTTAAGGGCTATTAAACAAACCTGTGAAGTAAGTCGCCGAGTTAAGGTGTGGTAACCATTGTACGCATGTCTAGGAGTGGTATTCAGTAAGAGCTTGGTATTTAAGCAGTCCTAGCGACTCACCTCCTCTTTACTTGAATCCTACCTGGTGCGTAGCTACGGTTCACCTTAACCAAGAGGACTTGTTCATAGGCTAAACCAATTATTAAAACCCGAAAGGGATTAGCCTTACTGTTTAAAACCCTTAGTTTTAAAATTTTTCAAATTTACCCCTTGGTTTGTAAACCCTAAATCTGATTTTGGAAAGACGTTTTCTCGATTTACAAAATTACAAAAATACCCCTTGTTGTAAATTACCAAAATGCCCTTGGTTTCTAAATTTTCATATTACCCTCGACTTTTACTAAAATGTTTCTACATGACAAAAATACCAAAAACTTCTGTTTTACAAGTATCAAGCTATCCTGATTTGGAAAATTTACGAAAATGCCCATGACTTCCAAAATTACTGAAATAACCCCGATTTCTGAAATTTTTGCAACATCTCTGATTTGAAAAATAAATTTTCAAGATGACCCCCGAGATTTGTAAATTCTAAAATATCTTTAATTTGAAAAAACCATTTTCAAATTGACCCCTGTCTTATTACCAAAATACCCCTGTAGGACAAATGACGAAATTACCCCTGGGTTGGGAATGCTCAAGAAAGTGACGTGGATGAATGAATGTGTCCTTAGTGAAGAATGTGAATGTTGGAATTAGAATAGAGAACTTGGAATGAAACTTTGATTGATCGAAAGAACCACTTCCGGAAACTTCTTTTCATAAAATTTGCTCGTGGGTAAACAGTGAAACAAATTTTCTAATGCATAAAATTTCTTAAACCAGATTAAGTCGTGACACTAGACATGAGTTCTAGGGGGCGTGGTCGCAATACTCGTGGACGTGTTAGAGGCAGGATGGCAGTATCGGAACCGGTTGGGTCTGGTCATGGGTCAGAGAGCATTGTGCCGCCACCACCAGCTGTTGAGGTTGAACATCAGGATCAGACAGGAGGAGACGGCGCAGTATCGCAGGCTATGGTGCGGGTGCTTGAGCGAGTGGCAGGAGCCAATGTGGGCAATGGGACTCGGAAGTCAGTGCCCGAAAGACTTAGGTCGAACGGAGCCGAGATTTTTAGGGGAGTGTCCGGGGTAGCTCCTAACGTGGCAGAATATTGGCTAGAGGCAGTTGAAAGGATTATGGATGACTTGGATTTAACTGCAGAGGAGAAGCTTAAGGGTGTTATTTCGTTGCTACGGGATGAGGCCTACCAGTGGTGGCTCACTGTTAAGGAAAGTACCCCTGCCGATCGAGTGGATTGGGGTTACTTTAAGATCAAGTTCGAAGGGAAGTATGTCGGAGCGAGCTATGTGGACGCTCAGAGGAAAGCGTTCCTCAATTTGGTGCAAGGTGGCAAGTCAATAGCGGAGTACGAGGCTGAGTTTTTGCGCTTGAGCCGGTATGCTCGGGGCATCGTGGCTACCGATTATGAGAGATGCGTCAGATTTGAAGATGGGCTGCGGGATGAGCTGCGGGTTTTGATTGCGCCGCAACGAGAAAGAGATTTCGCCATTCTAGTGGAGAAAGCTCGGATAGCTGAGGAGGTCAAGAGGATTGAAAGGAAAAATAGGGATAAAGAAAGAAACCGGGATAAGAGGAGTTCGGGACCGTCAAAATCGTTCGAGAGATTTTAGAAAAGACCGAGGGTCGAGACTTTTGCTCGTATTTCTAAGTCAACTACTGGGAATTCGGATCATCCGTGTGCTCGGTGTGGAAGGTATCATGTTGGCGAGTGCTGGAATCGGGATCGAGAATGTTTTAGGTGTAAGTCCAAGACTCATCTGATTAAGGATTGTCCCCAAGATCCGAATAGGACTCGGACATTAGGCCAAGGTTATGTGCAGCCAGGCAGAGGTGGTCAGCAGGCGACAAGGGGTCATGGTCCGAACCATGGAGGGAATGGTTCCGGCCGAGGTCGTGGAGCTTTAGGCCGAAGTAATGGTAGCACTGAGGCAAGACAGCCAGGTCTGGGTTATGCAGTCCGTCGGAGGGAGGATAATGATGTGCCAGATATGTCGACAGGTAAGTTTCTTATGTCTGAAATATCCTTTGTTGCTTTGATCACTGTAGTCGTAGTTTGTTCTTATATTGCTAGTAAAGTATTTGGAACCTTGAGTGTGGACTTAGAAACTGTGCCTAGGAAATATGATAGTTTCTTAAGATCAGAGTGCGCAGCAATAGCGTAGTGTGGTGAAGTAGGAGGTACGACCGTTAGGCAACCAAGTAATTTCGAGGACGAAATTATTTTAAGGAGGGTAGAATTGTAACATCCGGGTTCTAGGGGTTATGCATTTTGTGCATAACTCAAGTGATGGTAGGCTTATGGTGAAGTTGGATGAGTTTTAAGGGGTTTGGAGAACCCTAGAAGGTAAGAGATGCCTTAGGAATTTTTTGAATTTTTAGTGTTAAGAAGGGGAGCTTGGCTTTAGAGGTCTTAAGAGAATTATTTGGGAGGGTAAGACACAAGAGAAGGCTTGGCAGAGTGGCAAGGAAGACGCCACTTAGAGCATGGAGAAGTGACGCCTCAAGGAGCAAAGGGGGACAGAGTTCGAGCTACAAAGGCAGTATTTTGGCTTTTGTTTTTGCGTCAGGAGAGGGGGAGGAGTTGGTTTCGGTTTTGGCACCTAAAAAGGAGGATTTTACTTTTTCAAATTGTTTTGAATGTGTGGCTAGGAGTAGGGATGGGTTGGCTTTAGTTTGAAATTGTTTAAAAGGTGGGTGCAGAGTGAATTTAGGAGGAAATAAAGGGAGTGGGTGAGGGGAGAGGAGTTGGACGGCTAAAGGGGTTTTTATGAGGCTATTTCGGTCATGAAGGTTGGTGGGGAAGTGGCCGAATGTTATATAAGGGTGGTGAGCTCTCTTGTGCCGAATTTTAGCCCTTTCTCCTTCACCTTCACTCGTTTCTTCTCATACACTACCCACACCAAAAACACCTCTTTTTCTTCACTTATTCACCTTGGCCGAAAGTTCAAAGCCACTTTTCCTTCCATTTTCTTCTTCATCTCACTTGTTCCTAAACCGAAATCTCTCTCAATTCCCCGTTGCCGCAACACCCCTTGAAGCACCTCAACATTTACTTCTTTTTTTTCTCATAGTTCTTTCAAAAGCCGGTTACCATACTCTTTTGCTATTATTTCCCATAACCGATTGTTCATTGGCACTAAACCATATCCGAATCTTTTATCATTTTTCCTCTTGAGCCGAAAGTTTACTTCTTTGATACCTTTTGAACTGATTCTCTTCTAGTCATCTCTCGAAGCTGATTCTTTGGGGCCGTCAACTACACTCCCTTAGTCTTTTTGGAGCGTTTGGTAGTAAGTACTCTCCACTTTAGTAGTTGGTTTGTTTCTTTCTGTTTAGGTGCCGAAACAAGTGTTTGGTAATGGTTTTATTGGTTGGCTGAAGGTGTTTAAGGCCATAATCTTGGTTCTTTTGTGTTTAGCCAGCGAGGAGGAGCATTAAAGAGGACTCTTAGATTCGATTACTCAAGGTAAGGGTAGTATTCAGCCAAAGGCACTTTCTAATGCTTGTTGGTATAGGGGCCGAAACTAATGTGGTATTATTTTAGGATTTCGACAGGGTTGTAGGAGCAACTGGGATTCAAGTTGTTTGGTAAGAATATTTTAGTAAGATTCGTTGCTTAGATTTATGGCTTGGGTGATTAACCGTTGTTCTGATTAAGCGTTTTGATGGAGGCGAATACCAGTCAAGGAGGGCAAGGGAAAGTTCCTATCCCGAAGTTTAAGAAGAGAGCTGTCTCGGTGGTTTGGGATTGGCCACCGGGGTGTGGGCCAACAGCAGGAGAAAGCTATAGGCAGATAGCCGTAGTCTCGCTTAGCGATAGCGTAGGGATCGAGGGTTTAGAACTTCAAGTAATCAGGTGCGTAATCATCGCACTGTTTCTCCTGTTAATTGCTTAATGAGACAACACTTAAAAATTCAATAATTTCTAAAATTTTGGCATAGGTCGGGTATTATTTAATATTGGGATCTAAAAACATAAAAATTACAATAAAAATGACTAAATTGACTAACCAATTGAACTTTAAACCCTTAAAACCCTAATTCTGCTTCTTTCTCCTTTTCTTTCTTTCCTTCTCTGTTTTGTTCTATCTTTCTTTTTTTCTATTTCTATTTCTTTTTATTGTATTATTATAATATAATATAATATATATTTATTATTATATTATATATATATATATATATTAACTTTAAATTTTATAAATATCTTCATCCTTATGCTGTCTCATTTAATGCCAAAGGCATAATTGCTTATTTAGTCCCTTAAATTTTTCTTTAATCTATAATTCAACTTTTACCCTATATGTAATTTAGTCCTCATAACTAATTACATTTAATTCAAGCAAATTCACTTAACAGAAACCTAATTAACTGCACAACTAGCTTTGTAAATATTTGTTGAGTCCGCTTTACGGGAACGGAGTCCCGGGAATGCATTTTTTTAATTTGATCCTTTTTAATTAATTAACCATCGAAACATTAAAATTTCTTAACGAAACTTAAATACCACCTTAATGACACTCCGTAAATATTTATAAAAATATTTACGGCTCAGTTTATAAAAATAAGGTCCCGATATCTTATTTTCTAAAACCACTTGAACTTAATAAATCACTTATATAACATAAATTATCAAATCAAAAATCTTTTTTAAAAATCACATTTGACTCATAAATATTAAATAATAATATTTACAAACTTAGTCGTAAGATTTGGTGGCCCCGAAACCACTAAAAAAAGGGGTTGTTACAACAATACATTTCCCTATTCCATTCGCAACAACAACAATTCACATTAATTAACCCTTTGCCTTTTTTTGTTTACTTTTTTTAATCCTAAAATTTGAATTTTCCTTTCAGTGTTTCATTCAAGATTCGCGGGAAGAACGTGAGAATTTTATATCTTCATTATATGGATCGTATTTTTAACTTTTTCAATATTGGATTCAGGTGCAATTGGTTGCCGTAATTGTTTTGAAATTAGGGTAAGTGATTGGTTTTTAAATCTAGCTGGGGGCTTTGTTTTGGTGTGCAAATCAGGGTTTGGATACAGAGAAAGGGGAAGGAAGGTGATAATCAAACAAACCGGGAATCTTGAAATGCGGAGTATGAAACGGTGTAAGATGAAAAGAGTGGGCTACGATGATTGTGGGAAGAAGAGATATTTTATGGTTATGATGGTAATCCAAAGAGATTGAAATCGTACATTTATTATTCATATGGCGAGGTTATTGCTTGGTACTCTTTTGAGTTTTGGGTCATCGAACATACCCAAAATTGATGAATAGGAAGAAGAGAATGTTAGTCATGAAGTTTCTCCGTTGAAAACTGGGGTTAGTGAGGATGATATTGTTGTCAAAATCGGGGTTTACTTTTGAGAGCTACACCCCGGTGTCATTTCCAAACCAAAAAGGAGGCCAATCAGAGGAAGAAGAAAGAAGGAGAGAAAAGAAATTAATTACACGGCAAAAAATTGAGGGAGAAAAGTCAAAAGAAAAAATATTTTTTAAATTTTTTCTATATTTTGACATCAGCATGACATCATTTATGTCACGTGTCACCATCTTATTATGCCACATGTCTTAAGCTTAACGGCGTTAGACTCAGGTACCGATTTAGTTGACTAGAAAAAATTTAGGTACCAATCTGGGACAAAAAAATCATAATCAATTTGAGAAAAGTGGATAAGTTCGGGTACCAATTTTATATTTAACTCTTTTAAAAATGAATTTTTATAAAAATATCAAATAATTAATTTAACTTAAAAAGTTGACATGCCACTGCCTAATTTTTCTTTTACCCACATTTTATTGCAGCCGGTTTATGAGTCCATATCGCTAATAAAAGATATATTATGTTTTAAAAAATAAACATAGATTGGTGATAAGAGATTATAATAGTTGTATGCAAGGTGCAAACCAGCAATCCAATTAAGTGGATAACCTGATGTTTAAACATATCGAAGCACAAAATGTCGAAAAAGAATCAACGCATGTGATTAATATTATTTTTAAATATGAAATGCAATTCACCTTGTCCCGTGACTACCCATATGCCAAGCCTCAACCTTTATTGTGTCATCATTATTAAACAAAATTAGGAATTTAATTTATATATTAACATTTTTAAACATCTTAAAATTTTGATTTAATTGTTAATTTTTTTTTTGTTAAATTTATTGATATGGTATTTTGAAATAAAAAAAATTATTTATTTGAAAGTTATGTAATTAAAAAAAGATATTGTAATTAATTTGAATTTAACCAACATAAATTAACAATATTAATAGTTAGATCTAAATTTTGAAATTTGAAAAATGAAGAGACTAAATTCCTTATTTTTTAAAAGTAGAAGAACTATAAGCATATTTTAACATTTAAAAAATTAATGTTGATATTTATTCGTTTTGTTACTTTTAACTTTTTTTTTCACTTTCACCCAATCTTTAAAAGTCAATCAATTTTGTTTTTTTTTTTTTTTATGACAAAATTATTTGAACTACTAAAAATTTAGTAGTGCTAACTTAGTAGCTCAGGCGGTAACATACATGTACTTTATTAATGATATAGATTTTTTTTAAAAATTATAATTTTTTTAAAAGAATTTATAAAATACACATGGACAATAATGTGATTGTTAAGTTAATGTCCTTAAGATTTTAATATTCGAATAAGCTTATTTGTCTAGAAAAATAATAATAATTTGACTAAACTTAAAAAGTTAAATGCAAAAGTGATTAAAAAAATTACGGCGAAATAGAAAAAGGGGTAAACTTTAAAAGTTAAATCTATCATCATAGCAAACTCAATGTTGTGTATGTAATTGGCCAGCGGGTTGATTAGATCTAGACTTTATCAAAAAAATAGCAAATTCAAAGTTGTGTATGTAATTTGCCAGCAGGTTAATTAATTACATCTAGACTTATCAAAGATTAAGCTACATTAACTTTGAAGATTTGTATGAAATTTAAAAGGATTGATTAAAAATATTAAGCTTCAGCTTGAACAAAAATATTACATTCGATTAAAATATAAATTAAATTTGAGCTTTAATATTCAAAGCTCAAGTCTCACTCAATCTAACCTATTTTCAAGTTTATAATAATTTTTATTTTCTTATATATAGATATATATATATATTATGTAATCTATATCAAAAAAAAATTAATATACTAAGCTATAAATATTTAAAAATGTTAAGTTAGTTTATTTAAACATCTAACAAAAGAAATATATATAATAGTATATGATACAGGAAGCAATCCACTTACATCGATGTAAAATTAAAGTGATTTTACACCCTTCTGTAACTTTTTTATACAATTGATATTTTAACAATCCAACGGTCATATTTAATGTTCATTCACGTAGATCATGCATAAATTTTGGTATAAATTAAAAATTTATATCTATTTGTTTTGGATAAAATAAAACTCTTAATCATTAGATATATATTAATATATATAACATTTTAGACCGACATGATAGAGATATCGGATCGATTTAGAAATTTACATGCATGACAAGTACAAATATCTTGATAATTTCAATGGTTGGATTGTTAAAATATCAATCGTATAAAAAGTTATGAAAGAGTGTAAAATCACTTTAATCGTACATCGGTGTAAGTAGATTCCTTCTCATATGATACATATAATATTACTAAATATTAAATAAAAATAATAATATTTTAAAAATAATAATATGGGTGGCCTAAACTTCTTTGGGTTATCAATTTACAAATATGCGCGAACTTAAGTAAAGTTTGAGATCCATATCTTAGGTCAAGTAGGCTTAGACAACCATGTATGATATTGTTACCATATATCGGTCTACTTGAACCCAACTTGACCCATGAACACCTTTAATTATATAAACATCTTTAAAGTATGACTTAAAACTATAAAATAAGGTTGTTGAATCGGACTGGATCTGCTGGTCAAACAGGTTGGATTGAGAACTGGTTGAGGTACCACTTCAGAGAAAGGTATTGAATCGATTGACTCAAAAACTAATACAAGCCGATTAAACCGGGAAAAAACCGATTGAACCATATTTTTAATATATATTTTTTTATTTTTTATGATTTTTTAACAATTTATTTAATCAAACTGGCTGAATTGGTCGGACCGATTAGATCGACGAATCCATGGCTTGATCTATATGATCACTGGTACAATTTTAAAAACCTTGCTTTAAGCATTTTAATTAAATCCTCAAAGTATCTGTAACATCCCGAAATTGGGCCTAGTAGGAATAGGCCCAATGGGCCTTGGGCATAGGAGTGTTTAAAATTTTTGAGAACAAGAGAATGACATTATTTCAAGTTGGACTTATTAAGAAGATGATTTTAGAAAGTTACCGGATTCTATGAAGTTTCGAGTTCAAGTTGGGCCTTAGTAAAATTTTGTGTTTAAGCCTAATAAGGAGAGATAGTAAGTGGCATCAAGGCTTATGGAAATAAAAGAGTAAATTGCTAGCATAAATGAGCATATGGCAAGGAGGTTATGGCATCAAGTGAAGTACCTTGAGGGAAGAGGTTCAAATCCCATTGTGTGCAAATTTTGACTATTATTTTTGTACTATTTCCCTAAATTTCGGCCAAGCTTGTAAATATGGCAAAATTGGATTTTAAATTATGGTAAGGTGGACTTATTAAATTGTGGAAAAGTATGGTAAGGAGGAAAATAAGGAAAAAGAAAAAAAAAGGAAATAAAGAAATAAAAGAATTTGGAGAGTAGAGTAGGTGGATGAAAAAGAAATAAAGAATTTGAGGAGTGGAGTAGGTGGATGAAAAAGGAATAAAAGAATTTGTGGAGTGGAGTAGGTGGATAAAAAAAAAGAGATAAAAAAAAGAAAGAGAGATAAAAAAAAAAGGGTTATGAAAATAAAGAAAAGAGAAGTATCATCTTTTCTTCTCTTCATCACCACCTAGAATTGGTAGCAAACAAGGGTTGGAGAGCTCAAAAATTTCAGCAAACAAATCCTTTAGCAAGTAAGTGATTTTGATGACTTTAGTTGATAATTTTTGTATTTTTGGAGCCCCCAAAGCTTAAGCTAGCTAATGAGGGGACTAATTTGTAATATGGTTGAGAGTCTAGGGACTTGCCATGAGAGAGTTTATGCTGGTTGCAAGGTCTCAAAGTACTTTATCAAAGGTTCAATCGAAAACCTATCCCTCGTTATAAGTGACTCGGATTTTTGGTGCCGCGGAGAGCATCGCGTTACGGATTCCGAATAAGGTGTGTAATCTCATACTCTTCCGAATATATGTTTGAAATGGTGAGAAAATCTCACATCTCTCTGAAAGTTTACATGAAATATTCTGTGATTCGGTAGAAATATCGAAGAAAATTGATAACCGGTATCCATGATCACTCGGACGTGCGTTTGATGGTAGTGATAATCATGTTTTGTAATAAAACAGTTTCGGTTAGAAGCAGTGACGTGTTTTTGAAAAATCACTAAAAATAGGAGAAAAGAAATTAGAAAGTGAATAAGATATCAAATTAAATCTTACTGTGTCTATTTTAATATGAAAGAAACGGAGAAGGAAAAGGAATTTTACATTCTGAGATATCTTGATTTTAGTGAGACTGGTTCTAATTAACTTCGGGGTTCACTGATCTGTTTTGGAAAAATCATATAAAATTGTAAAAAATGAATTATGGGTTATAATTTATATTTATGGATTCCTTAGTGAGTCTATTTTTAAGAGAAACAAGTTGGAACAGTATATGAAAACCGTACAGTGAGATATTTGAAATTAAGTCAAGAGAGGTTAGAATCATTGGACAGTGAAACAAGGGAAATTTAAGGAATAAACTGTACTAAATGGCTAGGCCAAAAATTCTGGAAAAATTTCAGTAAGAAGATACATGATTCTAGTTTCAAGGAAATTTTACGGATCTAGATTTCGAGTTTTCTAACTCGAGTTATATGCAATTTAGTCAGTATAACGCAAATGGACAGTTTAAATTTGTATGCCCCAAATTACTAGTTAAGTTTTAGTTGCGAAATTATCCCGTTTGGGCTTAAAATGGATTTTTGACCCAATAGTTCCGTAGAGACCCAAATAGAGTTCTGTATCACTCGAGGCGATAGTGAATCTTCGAAAACACCGTTAAATATGAAATTACCGAATTACCCTTGTAGGGTAAATTACCGAATTACCCTTAGAGAGTAAATTATCGAATTACCCTTAGTGGGTACGATTACTGAATTACGAAAATGCCCTAATGGGCCGAATTACGAAATGTCCCTATGGGCCAAACTACGAAAATACCCTTTATGGGCCAAAATGTTATAATTGCTATATTGGCCAAATGTTATATTTGCTACATAGGCCATATTTGGTATAAGTGGTGACCGATTGTGTATTTTGGTTTTTAAGGGTAAATCGACAGGCATAAGGAAGTTCCAGGATCGTGTTAAATTCAAGTAGCTAAGGATTTCGCTAAATAGTAAGGTGTGTGATTAACCCACTGTTTTCCGGGTTTATGTTATATTGTATGTGTGGTGTAAATGCTAATGTGTGCAGTGACAATTATGAATGGATACCCTTAAGGGGTATATCGAAAATCAGGTCAGTGTTAAATATTAAGAATGTGAATATGCCAATGAGAATATGTTTGTATGCCGAATAGCATGTGCATGCATTATTTTATTATGTTATGACATTATCATATGTTGCATGTGCATGGGATGGGATCTGAATGTGAAAGAAGAAAGGGTGTACATTATGTACGTGGTCTAATGTTAGCCTTGTGCTACATTAGCGCTTGATGTTAGCTATGTGCTTCATCAAGGGAGGTGTTGGCTAGGTGCCACATCTCGGCGGTTGATAGCTGTATGCATCACCGTAGATTGATTGATATGTGGGATCACTTATGTGATCGGTGGCCTAGCCACGGCCTTGAGCAGCAAGTCTGCCAAGGTAAGATATGTGGATCACTATGTGATCGGTGGATTAGCCACGGCCTTGGGCAGGGGTCTGCCAAGGTAGGTGTAAAGGATGGACCCTAGGCTGGGTTGGGTGCATTTTGCATAAATCTGTCTGCTATGTGAATTAATGTGGAAATGGGCCAAGCCCAGTATGTGGAAACATGTGGTTGATTACACTATTATAAGAATGTGATGTGGTTGTGGGCCAAGCCCAATAAGTGAAAGCATGTGATTAAATTATCTTAATATCTGTTATATGGGTTATTATATGGTTTGACATGTGGATGGAATTCAGTGGTCTAATTACACACTGAGTCTGTATGACTCACCCAATTTTTACCAACATTGCAGGTGACGCATAGTGCTTGGACCGGGTTGGAGTGGATACGAGGTGGCCCATGCAGATGATAAATTTATTTGTTTTACACATTTTATTTATGAAAGGTTATTTATCGTAATAATGGCCTTTTAAAGTATTTACAGATTATTATTATGTTTTAAGTTGGATTGTCAATTATATTATCATCTGGAAATGTTTATTTTTAGCAACTTAAATTTTAAAAATATGTATTAAAGTTTCAACCCGGATATTTTGTAATAACTTAGTTTTATTTGGAATTTTAAAATACCAAGATTTTACAAACAAGCAAATTTTTTTTTTATGTTTTTACTTTAAGTCAAAATATTTTTCAAACGTTTTCCGCAGTGACATACCAGATCCGGTCAAGGCTCGTGGGCCGGGTTTGGGGTGTTACAATATCAATACTATAACAATAACATTCTTCTCTCAGCCATTAAATGCTAATCAAATATGACATTTAGTCTATTACAATACATAGATTAAATTTTAAACACTTATGTACCTTTGTATAGACAACTTGTAAATGAAGTGTTAAAAAAATAGCCCTTTTAATTTTTAAGATGTCATATTCAAGTAATCCATGCAATAAGTATACATATTTAAAATTTGATCCACCTATTTTAATATATCTCGTGTCAAATCCAAACTAACATTTAACTTCCAACCTCACTTGTAGGGTGGTAGAAGGATTTGATTGATAAGATACTGAAAATTTTTAAGACTCAATTAGAACATTTTAAAATCAGAGAACCAATTTAGAACCTGAATCATAATTTGGGGGTACATGATGCAATTAACCCATTTGTTTGCCAACAACTCCGAATTCTTGCCATCGATTAGAGTGCCCAAATTGAGCCATTCTAGTTAACCTGAATTTTCGAAAATGGGGTTTATAGTTTCATTGTAGAGTTTTAGCCCCAAGAAAGAAGAAAACAAAATACTATGAAATCTTGAACATGGCTTGTTACATTAGGGTGGCAAAAAAGGGGAAACAGAAGGAGCAGTGCCAGTACTGAATTATTAAGATCCAGGCGAAGAAAAATGGCTACCCATTCAAAAGCCCTCACCAAAATTATTTGTTTGTATTTATTCATACCCCCAATAAACTTTTCTCATTCATTAACCAATCAAATTACAAATAAGGGAAGAAATTAACTAACAATTTCCTTTGCGTCTTCAATCCAATTTGGCAGATTTTGATTCCTATAGCATACATTTAAAGTAAAGGAAAAAAAAATCTCAATTTAAACTCAATCATTAAATTATTTCAATTTTATTGAATATTGAATTACTTTTTTAAGAATAAACATGCCTTTAAATTCATACATAATTATACTTTCACTCATGCACCTTTCAATAAAATATCCAATCATTATAGGAACACGAGAAGCCCAACCATAAGGTCTAGTTAGGAGAGTGTTTCGTCTAAACATTCTGTCACAATAGATAAACCCGCACAATCTTCAAAAGACCGCGTCAATTGTTTTCTAGATCGTTTTGCAAAACCTTTTTTTAACTATGGGGAAGAATTTTTAATAGCACCTGTCAATTTATCACATCTTCAACTTGACAAAAACCTCTTTTAGTCCCTTCAATTCGACTCCAACAGTACCCTTGATTAGTATCCACCACTCTACCACTTGTACTTAAGGAGTAAGGTACTAAATGGTTGGGACCCCGACCATGCTAGACTCCTATAAATACACCTCCTCGACCCTAGGGCAAGGGGAGAGAGATATACAATTCACATTGTCTACACTCTACGCAAACTCAACCCCAACTTTTTAAATCACTATTCCTTGTGGCTCTTTGCACCATCTACAGTGTGAACCACCTCGATTCTAGTGACTATCTATACCACCTATGGTGCAAACCACTGCCATTGTATTGTTCTACACCTTGTATAACTTAATTAGTATAATGATTAACATCCCTTACAATGTCAAACACCACCATTGTATTGCCCTTCTCTAAGTCCAAAGAGAATTGTCAGTTGGATCATTTTAGCCAATCATTCTCCACTGATAGATGATCAAGCCTCAAAGACAACTCTGAAGAAGTAACCCTCTGATCAAAGGGCAACCAAATTAGGAAGTAGAGGAAGGGCATTGCCTTAAGCATTACCCATATAAACAACTCTAAGAAAAGGCTCTGCCAAGATTAAAACAAGGGCTTAGTGAATAGAAGTCATGCTTTCTGTCAAAAGCAAACAATGTGATAAACACAATAAAAAGCATAAGACTCTACAAAAAAAGATAGCATAAACCTGCGTCAGAAGCCTTTATAGAATTTGCCACAGGACTATTTACAAGATTTCTCACAGGATATTCGACGAAAGGAGGATCGACACTCTAGTGTTCATGCACATACTAGTGAATGAAATCAATAGATTCTTCCTCCTCGCCAAGCGTTAGCTTTGCCAAAAGGCCCTTACCATGCCAAGGCCACGCCATATGGGATAAGGGTAGAACAACAATATTTGGCATGCTAAGGAATTCCACCTTCTCCTCTAGAGTTGTGCCATTATAGTTACGTTCATTGAAACAAAACCTTTAAAATTTACTTAAAAGACCATACATCCCTAAACTTAACATCAATTGTTCTTAAGCGATGGTATTGATCCTATGTGAAGGGAAGAGTAGAAAGCCTAGCACACATAAGAATAGACCATCTTAGAGGAAAAGAGAAATCTCCCACCTTAATTTTTATTAGGATGTATTTGTGGGAATAGAATACAACATTTTTTTGTAGAATTTATACACTTTGGTTTCATCATTGTTGTCGTTATAATGTGCCTAAAATTAACCTATGCCAAAAAAAAATCCTCAAAAGTGAAGGCAAGCAAATTACCAAAGCTATTTGAAGAAGGTTCTTCTCAACATTTCTTGTAATCTAAAAAATACAACATTAATAGTAGCCAAGAAGTCCTCAATAATTGTCTAATGGCAACGTAGTATAATTAAAGTATTTCTACAAATTAAGGATTGAGGGGCAGATGGAACCTTGCTTCAAACAGTTGCAAAGGGAGATAAAAGCCTCTCCTTTTGGTCGTAACTTTGCTCATTTGATGAAAACTTGATGGAACAAAAAGTCCATATCTATAGTGATATGATTTTAAATACCACAACAGCAACATGCCAATCATCTCCTCCATGATTGTGGTACATAACAATTCATCACCTTCCACTAAAGCATCATCCATTAGGGACCTTATAGGATTGGCAGCCATTTTGAAATGAAAAACAACAAAAGCGAGAGATAAGAAAAAAAATTAACTTTTCAACAAAGAACAATAAAAATGAGTTGAAAGCAAAAGAAGACGAACTAGCACAAAAGAACACTGATCCTAAAGTCCTAATGATGCCTATTTATAGATGTCTAGGTGGGAAAATGAAGTGACACTTCAAACAAAATGACAATAAAAAATAAATAACACATTCCAACAAACCTCCAAACGAAGGTTAATGGCATGTATAAAGGCAATTAATATGATGGCACAATCATCGGAGTGACAATAATGACATTTTAAAACCCTTCACAATCCTTGCTAAGGATTCCTAGTAAGCTTCACCATCAAATTGGCCCAAAATAAGTCACTTTATAACCACCTTTCATCTAAAGGGCAATTGTTATACCCTATAACACCCTTGCACCCCTTGCTAAACTATTATTAACTTAGAAGGATCAACTCAAAATCATCGATAGGGAGGTTGAATTGGCCTTTGAGAAATTGCGGTGGAAGCAATGAAAAATATGGAACAAAGAACACAAGGATTTATAGTGGTTCAGCCCCAATTGCGTACTCCACTACCTTAGCTTACAACAACTAAGGATTTTCCCAAATTCACTAATTTGGAAACCTTTGAAGACAAGGTTTAACCTTACAATCTCTCTTAAGATTTATGCTCTAAAATCTTAAGATACAACTCCCTTAAGGTTTCTACTCAAACCTTAAGAATTAACCCTCTCTCAAAGAGAAACAAATAAGCAAACAAAGAAACAATCCTTATAAGATTAGGATGTTTTCCAATTAAGCACAAATACAAAGAACACTTGAGCTAACTGAATACAATGAAAGCTCACAAGTGTTTACAAGAAAATGTATGAAAGAATTAAGCTCTAGGTTGTTTTGATTGATCTTTAAGCTTTGCACATGTTTCTTGTTGTTACTAAACCTTTGGAAGATGGTAATTATACCCTCTAATTAATTTCCAACCGTTGTGGTTGTTGTAGAAGTGAATGTAATCGTTGGGGATGAAATACCAGGCCATTAACTTCACTTGCAGCAACAAGTATTGATACCTACTAAAAGGGTATCGATATTTTTTGTAATTAATGTTGATTTCAGTAACCGTTGGAGCAGGAATATCGATACCTTAGGAAATATATCGACACATTAAGAAAAGTGTTGATACTGGATCGATACCTACTAGGGTTTGAAAGTGGCAGAATTTCAATTTGGTATCAATTATCAGAAGGGTATCAATATCTTGTAAAATATCTATACTTAAAAGTATCAATACTTTTTGTCCTAGAGCAATTCTAACTTGTTTCAAAATGGTTAAAACATATTTGAAAATGTTTGACTTAACTGAAACCATTTCAACTTAATTTTTATGAAATTTCTCAACTTTAATTTTATTCAAAAACACTTTAATTTCTTATATCAAAACATATTATCCAATAAGGCTTAGTTTAGCAATCTTCCCTTTTTTGATAAAATAAAACATTTTGTAAATTTATTTTTGAATAGGTTGCTCCCCCTATGTAAAAATCATTTTCAATTTAAGGCATAAAGATTTGGAGCATAAAAATTTGAAATAAGCTCAAATTTGACATTTATTTTGCTTTGAAAACATATTCACTAAAATTGACAGATAAGCAATCAATCAACCATGAAGTTTACCTTTCTCTTCTCTCTATTTTTTTTTATATTAAAAAAAATCAAGTAAAACTTAAGAGGAAAAGAATGTGGTTAGTCCAAATATAGATATATTAAAAATAAAGAACAAATGAACATAGAATTAAGTTTTTGATACCCAATTTCTTTTGGGTCCATAATCATTAGTCTTCAAAATCCTAGTCCCTTTAGGTATCTATTTTGAAAGAGCTTCATTGTCTGGAGTAGCACTAAGTCCTTTAAGGACCCATACACTCTTAATAAGTTTTCCCTTGTAAAATCTTGAGGGACTTCTATGTTTATAGAAAGTAAAGCTATTTTTAACTAAGTTTTGTTTTGAATTTTCTCCTTTTTCAAAAACTTTGTTAGAGTGAGCTTTTTCACTTTTAAGCAACTCAAGTTGTTTTGGATGATCCTCATAAACTTTTGAAAGTAAATTATGCAAGTCTAAATTTTTCTTTTCAAGGTCATTAATAATTTTTTTTGCATTTTGTTTACTTTCTCTTCAAGTTCATGATTGGTTTTGGAAAGTAAGTCATTTTCATTTCTCAATTTTGAAACATTTTTCTTGTGTTTTGACACCATTACTTCAAATTCCAAACTCAATTCATCATAGGCATCTTGCCCCACATCAAAAGGATAATCATTTAAAGTAGATGAGTTAGAAGTTACATTAGGATCATTGATGGCCATAAGGTAAAAGTTGGCTACTTCATCATCGCATGAATCTTCACCACTCCAAGCAACAACATAGGCCTTTTATTTGCTAGACCCCTTCCTTTTAAGTTGAAGACAATCATACTTTATGTGTCTCGATTTCTTACATTCATAGCAAATATGGGTTAAGGGTGTTACCTGACAAATCAGAAACTTAATCAAATAATTCATCAAGTATCACATCAAATACAATCATAGTGTCCCTTATTGCGGTCAACGAGACCTTAAGCATGTTCAGAAATAGGGTCGGGACTAAATTGGAACACATACAAAATTTCATGGAAATTTAAAACTTTTCTAAGTTTGAGGGGTTACACACCCGTGTGGGCAGGCTGTGTGCCTCCCACGGTTGCTAGACACACCTGTGTGTCCTCCCCGTGGTCGAAATTGACTTTTCTTCCACGGCCACTAAGCACGCCCATGTACTCTGGCCGTGATCGATCCTGTCAAAAATCACACGGCTACTAGGCACGTCCGTGTGCCAAGGCTGTGTACTCTTATGCTAGCTACTGACTTAGCCCCACGGTCACTAGGCACGCCCGTGTGCCACAACCGTGTGACATTATAGGCCATTTTCAAGGCCAAAATGCCACCCACTTGAGTCTTACCTACAAGCAATATTTACCAACACAGTTCATACATACTAGACAACCAAAATAACCATTCAATCTAAACATTCAACATCCATTTCAACCATGCCAACTTCCAAAACCAAAACATATGTATATCAAGTATAATTCATCCAAATACTTACCCAAAAACTTGACCAATTCATGTGCTTCAACCATACCAATGTATACTTCATATATCACATTCATTTAAAACATAATACCAACATATAACTAGCCAAATCACATGGCTAAATTCACTTCATTTACAAATACAAAAGACTAGCCTATACATGCCATATCTAGCAAAATATATATCCAAAATGTACCATAAACAAGTTGAATAGTATGATGACGATCCTTGACGGTCCCGAGCCTTCAGTAGCTTTGATGACCTATAAAATAGAGAAAACGCACAAACAGAGTAAGCTTTCCAAAAGCTTAGTAAGTCATAATACAAACAAACTTAGCATAGAAGGCATATATACTCATAGATACATTGGCACAACTAAATCACTTAGCAAATTATCACATATATACTTTGGTCCATGTACTTGGCCATATTTGCCACATTCATCAATTCAAAAATCTCATATACACAAAGCTCTTTCATACTTACTATCACATCTCATATTGTTATCCAAATATACATAATCATCATAGTAAGATCACATAGGAACTTACCTTATATACACACTTAGTGTATGAATCAACGTACCTGAAACGGATTCACTATTTACATGGCTATTTCATATCATAGACTTGCCCGTTGAACCGTAAGGAATCTAGTAGGATACTCAGAAAGCTCGGAATAGTCGTACAATGCCAACGTCCCAGACAAGGTCTTACATGTAGTCGGATATCGATGCCACTGTCCCAGACAGGGCCTTACACAAATCGATACAATGCCGATGTCCCAGACATGGTCTTACACGTAAAACTCATATCGATGCCAACGTCCCAGACATGGTCTTACACATAAAACTCATATCGATGCCAACGTCCCAGACGTGGTTTTACACTAAATCTCAAATCAACGCCAACATCCCAGACGTGGTCTTACATGATAAAAACAGAACAGATACCTATGTCATGACATAGCTAATCCTATCTATTCCTAGGTTCGTACGGGACTTCTCGAATATTGTCACTAAGTAATCCTTATCTCAAAATTCATGAACAGATCATATCATAAGGATTCATCGATAACAATAGTCATAAGAATACACATAATTCAATAAGAATACGTTTATTTGCATAATGACTTACCTCGGATTCGATTTAACAGAAACGGAAACGGCTACTCGGTTACTTTTGTTTTCCCGCGATCTAAGTCCGTTTTCCTTAGTTCTTGATCTATACATATTCAGAATTAACTATTTTATTCACTAACTTATTCAATTAAATCCAAGGACACACATTTAGGGCCATTTGCAAATTAACCCTCATATTTGCACAATTTATCAATTTAGTCCATTTTTTTCAAAACATCAAATTCACAAAATCATTACATACTCATGGTTAGCCGAATGTTCATACATCACATACAAGCCCATATTTTCCATCAAAATTACAATTTAGTCCTCAAAAATAATATTTTCTCATTTAGCCCTAATTAGCTAAATTCATCAAAAATTCAGGAACAAAGTATGTTCATCTAGCTCAAATCTTTCATTTAACACCATAAATCATCACAAAGCTCAACATATCATCAATGGCACATTTCATGAACAACATCAATTCATCAAATTGAGACATGGGCTTGATAGTAGACTAAGCAACAATCTCAAAAAATAAAAATCATCAAAAACCAAAGCAAAAAACATACCTTAATTTGCAATAGAAATGCCGAATACCCTAGCTAGATTTATTTCTTTTCTTTCCTTGCTTGTTATGGTCAAATGAAGAGAAATAAAAGATGAACACTTCATCTTTTTGTTTCATTAATTTAATGCTAACAATTCATTTACCAAAATAGCCTTCATTCATACATTTATAACATATAATTTACAAGGTCATTCATGACTTTAGCCATCCAATAAACATGATAATGGCTTATTTGCCATATAAGGCCTCCACCTTTATAAAGCCACAACACATTGATACCTTAACAAATAGCAAGCAACTTTCACATTTAATGCAATTCAATCCTTTTGTTAAATTAAACACACAAACGAACAAATTAACTTACGAAAACTTAACAGATACTTAAACACCCATCAATGGTACAGAAAATAATATTAAAATATTATACAAGACTCGAATTTGTGGTCTCGAAACCACTGCTCCGACTAGGGTATAAACCAGACTGTTACAATCCACCTCTTCTCTTGATTCACTATTGTTATTAGTGGTGGATTTTAAAGCTTTACCAACATTCTTCTTCATAACTCTTTCTTATTCACTCCCATTATTAAGCCTCATCTCATGTGTAAGCAAGGAATCAATGAGCACATCCAATGAAAACGTTTCTAAATTCTTTGCTTCTTCAATTGCGGTCACCTTGGCTTCCCATGATGTAGGTAAGCTATGAAGCACATTCCTTACCACCTCTTCATTTGGATAAGTCTTCCCATAAGACTTCAATCCATTTATGATAATTGTAAACCGATCGGACATCTCCTTGATATCTTTTTTGGGTTTCATCTTCAAAGATTCGTAGTCGAGAGTAAGGATTCCAAGTTTAGACTTCTTCACTTGGCTAATGCCTTCATGGGTGACTTCAAGCTTGTCTCATATCTCTTTGGTGTTTGAACAAGACGAAACTCTACTATACTCATCTGGACTAAGTGCACAAAATAGAGTATGCATTGTCTTGGCATTTTGTTGCATGTTCTTCCTATCTTCCTCATTCCATTCATTCTTGCTCTTTGGAACAACGATCTCTCCTTCTTTCTTTTGAGGTATGGTTGGACCATCCGTGATGATGTCTCACACAGCATAATCATTGGCTTGTATAAACAAGGTCATTCTATTCTTCCAATAAGAATAGTTGGCATCATTGAAATAAGGAGGTCTATTGATTGATTGAGACTCACCAAGGGATATTGACTCAGAAGTAGATCTCATTGTTGTAGAATGAGTTGATGATCATTTTAAGCTTCTCTGAGGATATTCTCTTGGTTGTTAAACCATATTTAGAGGCAAGCTCTAATACCAATTGTTAGTTCGAAAGGATCAACTCGAAATCATCGATAGGGAGGTTGAAAATATCTAACTTAATTGAAACAATTTCAACTTGATTTTTATGAAATTGCTCAACTTTAATTTTATTCAAAAACACTTTAATTTCTTATATCAAAACATATTACTCAATAAGGCTTAGTTTAACAACTACTCAATGACTATAGGAACACAACGAAGCCCAACAATATGGCCTTCTTAAAAGAACATCTTGCCTAAACACCCAATTACAATGAGCATGCCTGCACAATCCTCAAAAGATAAATGGGGAAAAATTCTTGACAACAGTTGTCAATCTATCAAGTCTGGAACCTGATGGACACCTCGCCTTGTCCCTTCAAGTTGACTCCAACAGTATCATTGATTGACATCAACACCTCTGGATTAGGGAGCTTAATGGTTGAGACCCACGCCAAGCCAACTTCCCTCTATAAACAACCTTCTCAGCACTATAAACCACCCAATTCTAGCGGATCTCTATATTCCTTACCGTGTGAACGATCATCATGATAGTGTCCTTCACTTGTTAATTTTAATTATTAAATATTAAGAAGTGTGTAACTAGAAGTTATATTAATTTACAGTAAAAATATGACTTATTTATTATTTGGAAAAAAAGAGTTAGGGATGCAAGACAAGTAGCAATCAATCTGAGTTCCGCGTATTCTTTGGTACATAAATTTAGAAATTTCCACAACATTATTTATACCGCCGTATTTAAGTTTGTAATCTTATTACAGATACAGAGTCCCATGAAAAGCTTTAGACTAAACTAAAAAGGCAACTCACGTTCCCAGTCACATTTTTTAATATTATTTCTACTTCTTCGCATTTGATAGTTATATAGAATTTAATGAAACGTTCATCCGAAAATGTTTAAATTTATTTTTGTTTAAATGAATTTAAATTATTAATATTCGACTTTAATGCCTCTTAAGTTTTATTTTTAAAATATATTTTAAATATTCTTATTAATTTAAATTGTTGTCCTTAATATATATTTGTTAACCATCACTTGAGTTTGAGTTGAATCAAATTCAAACCCGAGTAGTGGATCTCGCTCAAATCAACTCTAACTTACCAATATTCAAGCTCTCCTATACAAAACTCAAATCTGGTAAGATGAAGAAGCCTCTGTTTACTCTACTTGCGCTTCACCTAACAAACATTAGACCTGTCTGATCTCTCGGTCTCAAGTCTCAACAATTTCACTTAATAATTATGGGGAAAGCCATTAGACCTGTCTGATCTCTCGGGCCGCCTATAAAATAAACAAATATCTTTTCACCTTCTGCGGCATCACCTTTCAATGGCTTCCACCATTTCCAAACTCTCTATCATCCTCCATTTCACCCTCTTCTTATCTTCTGCTTTAGCTCTGAACTC
Organism: Gossypium australe; assembly: GCA_005393395.2. NCBI lineage: Eukaryota > Viridiplantae > Streptophyta > Magnoliopsida > Malvales > Malvaceae > Gossypium > Gossypium australe. Next base: position 113,256,182 of record CM016619.1, read on the forward strand.
TATTTCAACTACTCCCCTAAGCTCTAATCTCTCTTCCATACGAAATTTTTGCCAATCAACTCCATATCCAGATGCTTGTTTCGATTCACTGAAACTTTCCGTTTCAATCAATATCAGTCCCAGCATAATAAACTACCTCATTCAATCACTCAACTCTGCATTATCTGAAGCTGGAAAGCTCACAAACCTGTTCTCCAATGGCGGAAATGCAAAAATTGTTGAAACACAGAGAGGGACAATGCAAGATTGCAAGGAACTACATGAAATCACACTATCTTCCTTGAAAAAATCAGTATCAAGAATCCAATCAGGTGATTCGAAGAAGCTAAGTGATGCAAGATCTTATCTAAGTGCAGCTCTCACAAACAAGAACACATGTCTAGAAGGATTGGATTCGGCTTCTGGGACTTTGAAACCTGTTTTGGTGAAATCATTGACGAGTACTTACAAGCACGTGAGTAACTCCCTTTCAATGATTCCCAAATCGGGTGGTGGCAAAAAAGGCCATAGAAATCGTCGCCTGTTGGGGTTTCCGAGCTGGTTGGGACGAAGAGCTCGCCGGATTTTGCAGAGCAGCGACGATGAATACGATCCGAGTGACGTGCTCACTGTAGCTGCCGATGGAACAGGGAATTTCAGTACCATAAATGATGCTATAAACTTTGCTCCCAACAATAGTTATGACAGAATCATAATCTATGTTAGAGAAGGGGTTTATGAAGAAAATGTTGAAATCCCAAGCTATAAAACCAACATTGTTCTTCTCGGAGATGGAAATGATGTCACCTTCATTATTGGAAACCGAAGCGTACGTGATGGCTGGACCACTTTCAGATCTGCAACAGTTGGTAATCTCAATAACTTGGTTCTTAAAATTTTCTATTTCTAGTTCAAGACATTTTTACAAGGAAACCCACTTAATACATAGTTTTTTATCAAGTCGGTTCTGTTCAGTAAAATCCGCTATAATGGTTAAGCTTGTTTTATAAGCACTCCATTAGTTGTAGATTATAAATTTTGGTAACTAAACCAATTTCTAATATATAATTTTTATTTTTAAATAGATTTATAAAATGAAATAAACAAATAAATAAACTTTTAACTAAAACCTCAACCTAACCCGACTAATGTTAAATTGGTTCAATTTGATCAATTAAAATTTAAACCGGTTGACTAGTTAAAATGTGAGATTAGTTGGTTAAGTCAATATTTTGGTTTAATCAATTGCTCTTCCTCTAAGTTTCGAGTTTGATTTGGATTGATAATTTTATATAATTAAGTAGGATTGAATTAAAATTGAAATAGAATTGAGAGGTATATCTGCCTGAAATTATGTTCAACATTAAGATTAAACTTATTGTGTTATCATTGCAGCGGTATCTGGCGAAGGCTTTTTGGCTCGGGATATAACAATCGACAACAGTGCAGGCCCTGAGAAGCACCAAGCGGTTGCATTAAGAGTAAACGCAGATTTCACCGCATTATATAGGTGTTCCATCAATGGTTTCCAGGACACATTATACGTCCACTCTTTTCGACAATTTTACCGTGAATGCGACATATCAGGCACCATAGATTACATCTTCGGGAACGCAGCTGTTGTTTTCCAAGCATGTAACATAATCACTCGAATGCCAATGCCCGGTCAGTTCACAGTAATTACAGCACAATCTCGAGACTCCCCGGACGAGACCACCGGGATTTCGATCCAAAACTGTTCGATTCTCGCCACGGTTGAACTGTATGGGAATTCAAGCCTCTTCAAAAGCTACCTAGGGAGGCCATGGAGGATGTATTCCACCACAGTTTATATTGAATCATATATTGATGATTTTATAAATCCTAGTGGATGGACTAAGTGGTCCAACGATGAAGGCTTAGACACACTTTATTATGGAGAGTACGATAATTATGGGCCAGGTTCAGGGACGGATAGTCGAGTCACTTGGCCTGGATATCACGTAATGGAATATGATGTTGCTTATAACTTCAGTGTTTTGGAGTTAATTACCGGTGAAGCTTGGCTGGATTCTACTGCTTTCCCATATGATGATGGGATTTGACAAAATATAACTTCCCTATTTGGTATTTCTAACACTGCAGTCGTGAAAGATAATATAGATAAGGGAACTTTTACTTTACAGGTCAGACCCCACATGGATCTCCACTCTTTCCAAACTGCAATTTCTATTTTTCTGCCTAACTGTAACAAAAACAAAGTGCAAACTTTGAAGCATAACTGTTAATGGCGATTTGGTTATATTATACATCAATTTCATAATCTTTTAAAAACTCATATTATCTTATCATTTCTATATACAATATAAACCTATCCCACCCCCCTTTACGCTTTCCACCTTGACAAGCTTAATTACAAATTGAATGATAATAACAGTTTACAACACTTTTACACTAAAATAAGTGCTTTCTCAATCTTGTATATAAAACTAAAGCAAGTCTTGTCTTAAAAAGTCCCAACAGTTTTGTTCAAAAGATGACAATCAGATGCAAACCAGTTTGCAACTAGAGTTGCATTTGGCCTATGTAATTGACACTAACAACTCAAATTAAAATATCATTCCAATTAGATTCTTTCCTTGGTCCAAACCATTAGCTTTGAAGTTAACATGTTTAAAAATATTTAATAACACATGTATTTAAAAAAGGAATCAAAGTAGACTTTTTTTAAGTGTAACAAGTACCGTACAATTACAAATACAAATTTAAATAATCACCAAGTAGAATCAAATTATTACGGCATGAACGGATTAAGAACTAATACAATTCAGACTAGAGCTAACAAATTAGGATTATTTGGACTAAAATTCTCATCCATGATGGGAATTAAAGAACTACACATATAATTACGCGTAATAGATCTCAAACTTAAGAACCAAATTAGATAGATTAATGAAAAGAGTAGATAAAAATGTTATTTTAATTTGAAAATTTTAGGATTAATTTAAAATCTGAGAAGAGGGTAACACTCTTTTCAGTCTTTTAAAATATCAACAGAAGTATGGGTGTCGGTGGGATGATTTGTTTGACTAAGGTGAAATGAGAATTGCAGACAGGGAAATATAAAAGGTGGGTAAAGTAGTAGATTTTTGGAGGCAAGGTCTGAAGTGGAGATCTTTTCCCCTGTTCATAGTTTTTGTTTTGGTGTAACAAGTGGTGTTGGACAGACATATCAGAATTTTGAAGTCTAGGGGGCTGTCCTTCTACACCCAAATGTACGCAATGCAAACATGAGCTGTTGCCACCCATCGTATTTCTAAACCAACAGGCAACATAACCCTCACTTTCCATGCTTCATAAGTCCCCACAACCTTTTATTGACTACAAAGCCCGCCAAGGCTGATATTACAAGGGTCAACAATCTGTTCTTACTGGCTTTCTTCATTTGGCTCTCTGCCCCCTGCCCAATAAATGTTGAAATAATGGTTTTCAAAGATTTTGGCATTAAGAGAGAACGGAATCGGGGACAAATTATCGTGATTCACGTGATAGCAACTTGGGTAGTAATTAAATATGATGAAGTGCGGGAAATATTGCTAAATTTATTATCGTTTTATTGTATTGTTGGTATGTTACTCCTATTTCATTTTAGATGTTAAACTACTTTCTTGGATTTTAGATACATTCATTGCGGCCTTACTCTTATCTTATTTGATATTTAGTTTTTATTTTAATAATTTCAATGGATATTTTACATATAGATATGAAATAATAGTATGTAGATATCTCACTTAAATATTTTAAAGTTTATTGTATAATATATTTGTCAAAATAAGAAGAAGAAACAGAAGAAGTTAACTATGTACTATAGTGATTTTATTTTACTTTCTCTTTTCATATTTCAAGAAAACCTAAAGTTAACTCTCAATTTTCTCCCATTACAGCTGCCACTTATTGCCTCATCAACCTCTGCACCTTCTCCAACCAATTTCACCCCCGGCATCTCCTTTCTTCTCACTCTTTCTTGATCTTGCCTTAGTTTAAAAAAATATAGTAATTTTAAAATATCGAGGCGAAGCAAGTAAATACTAGAACAACTTCATATTTGACATCCTACAGATTCAAAAACTATGACCTAAGTTTTTCACAAACTTCAACTAGAACCAAATTAAAAAGTACATGTACAAAACAATTCATTTTTTTCTCCAAATTATGTATTTCATGAATTGTATCCTAGAGTTAAGGTTATGAGACTTGGGAGCCCAATATGAGTCTAAAATTTAAAAACAAAATGATAGGACACATTCAATGACAGAAATATAACTCTTAATACTTAGATGAAATTTTCAACAAGAATTCAAGATTATATAAGCTTACTACTCTAGACCAAAGCACCACAAAATTTCTCTAAACAAAGTCTAGTGCTATTATGCTACTGAATTGTTAGCTCAAGCCAAAACAAAGAAAAAAAATACCAAAAGCTTAAGCCAAAAATGTTTAGCTCAATGGACTTTGATTTAGAAGAAGAAAAGTCCCCAACATCATCCATCAAACAGTGGAATTGTAGATGACATTACAACGGTGATAACCACTAAGATGACAAAGAAGTGATTGCTCAAAAATGTATCAATCTCGGCACCATGTATGTCGCTTCTATAGAGATTCAACATTGCTGAAATTAATACATTGTTGATCAATCCACTTATGCCTAAGCACTTTCCCATACCAAAAGAAAAGATTGATGTCCTGATTAATGCCTTCACCAGTCAAGATAATATTATTTCAACCATTGATGAAACCCTGGTTAATGTTGCTGCCAATATTGACTCTACCACATATGTTTTTACTACAATGTTGTTAAGCCTAAAATTGTTCCTAAGAAAGTTGCAGAAGATAAAAGTCAAGGAATTTGATGCCCTTGGAAACCCTAATCACAATCCCTCAAAGAATGAAGTTAAACTTGTTGCCTCAGAGAAGGATGTTCAAGTTATTGTAGTTACGCTTGCAATACCTACCACAGCAGGTATGTAACAGTCTGTTTTCAATGAAATCAAAACAATGGTTTCGGGACCAAAAATTCGACGAGTAAATTATTATTTTCTTATTCTAATGCCTATGGGATGTTAGTAAGGTCATATTAAAATTTCGTTAAGAAATTTTGACGTTTGCATGCTTAATTAAGTGAAAAGGACTAAATCGTAAAACGTACAAAAGTAGAGTTCTATTAGTTAAAGGTGTCAAATGCCTATGAAACTTTAAAGTGAGATGACTTAGATGGTAATTATACATTTATGTAGCTAGTGGATGTTTATGGCAAGGTTTTATTGAAATTATTAATGTTTTTAAAGAGCAAAAATGGTAAAATGGTAATTAAAACATAAAACAAAAGTAAAGGAAAAGATGGTATCATCTTTTTCATTTTCAAAACCTAACAGAAAATCACCATTAGAGAGGGTTTGATATTTTTCCAAGCTCTCCCACTGCATATAAGTGTAATTTTGTCCCGTTTTTAATTATTTTTATAGTTTCGGGATCATTGTAGTTTAACCTAGCTAGCCTGGGGATTAATTTGTAAAAATGTTAAAGATTTAGGGTTTTCCAATGAATTTTTTTGCATGATTCTTGATGTTTAATGATAGATTATGAGTCCTTGTTAATAAATAAACTAGTTTTGTAAAGTGATTTTGGATGAAATTGTCATTTAGGGACTTATTTGTAAAAGTAGTAAAATTCCATGGTAAATTTGTGAAATGATGAATTTTATAGATTGATATAGGTCCCTATAGAAATTTGCTAGCTTTAGAAAAGGATGAAAATATTTAGGTTTCAATTTATGAGCTTAAGGACTAAATTGTGAAAAGTTAAAATGTTAGGGGCAAAATAGTAATTTTGAAAAAAAATGAAATATGGACTGAATTGAATAATAGAAGTATTAAATGGAGAAAATTTGTCTATTTAGATCAAGATAGACCACGTACAGATCTAGATCGAGGAAAAGCTAAAGCCTCAGATTAGTCGATCTCATTTTTACGTCCTTGTTGTTGAGGTAAGTTTGTATGAATAAATACCATTTTAATGTTATTTTCAATTATATGTTAATATGTTAGTTTTCATGTAATTGAATGACAAATATCCAACAATGCCCTGACAGTTATCGAGTCCCGATTGAACCTTAAGAATTTGTAGGATACAAATGACATGTCATTAGGGATTTCATGTTTCGGGTGCTGGTCTTGAATGTCCTACCGATGGCTGAGGTCCTACGTTTTTTTCGGATACTCCACAGCTCGTGTGAGCAGCATCATGTAGCTTACATTCCAACCCATAGCTCATGTGAGCAAGCCCATTTCACAGCTCATGTGAGCAACGATGTAAAGGAAAGGTTACGATTTTATGTTTAAGCACACTTCGTGTGAGCTTTCCCAAGTATCCGATGATATTCTAAGTGGTTCAATGGGCATGAAAAGTAAAGGAATGGTAAGTGTTCTAATGAACTATATTATGTATTCATGGAAAGGAAATGATGAAGTTAAATGAAGTATGTTTATGTACAAATGGCTTACCTTATGTTTAATTCAAGTGAATTATGCTTGAATGCACTAACTTGTGTTAGTGATAGTGCTTAGGCTTGTGCCAAGCTTGTGGTTGGATTACATTATGCTTATACTTATGCTATTTAGAGGAAATGGTAAGTTATGTTTCATGTTTTACGAACTTACTAAGCATTATGTGCTTACGTAGTTTTCTTTCCTATGTTTTATAGATAATCGGAAGGTCGATCGATTTGGAAGCTCGATTGGTTTAGAAGCTCATCGAAGATCTATCACACTATCCAACATAAATATCGATAGTTTTTAATATTTTAATCAAGGTTATAATGGCATGTATAGGTTCAATTATAATGTCATAGTGATGAATGTTTAGTTGGTGAATTGGCTTGTAAAAGTTGTAAATGTTATCTTGTTTTGGTACTTTGATGCCTTGATGATTTGTGTCATTGTGCTATTTCATGTTGCATGTTTGGAATGGCTTATATGGAATGTTTTGAGATAGTTTGAATATGGTAAGATTATGGTATGTTTTGTATGGCATATTGGTTGAATGATCTTGGACAATTTAATTGGTCATTTCATGTAGGTTTTGGTCATGTTTTGATGCTTTGATATTGTATACCAAAGGTCTTTAGGAGGTTGCATAATTTGAGGTTGGAAATGGCTTGTTTTTGGGCATATTCATGTCCACACGGGCTGAGACACGGGCGTGTGACTCAGCCGTGTGTGACACACAGCCTGGCGATATGATCGTGTGTCCCCTGTAGATTTTAATGCATGCAAGTCAGGCTGTTACACGACCTAGCACACAACCTGGCACACGGGCATGTGGGGCTATTTCTAGAGTTACATGGCCTGGCACACGTGCGTATGACTTGGCCATGTGACCCAACCCAGAGAGTTACACGAGTGAGGACACGGGCTGAGACACGGCCATGTGTCCCTATTTTGATTGTTACACGGCCTAAGACACGGGCGTGTGTCTCAGCCGTGTGAGGCACACGACCTAGTCACACAACTGTGTGACCCCTACAGTCCAATTTTTCTAACTTTTTCTTATACTTTTCGATTGTTTCCAATTTGGTCCCGAATTGTTCCTAAGGTATTTCAAGGGCCTCGAGGGCTCGATTTAGGAACGTTATAAATGTAATTGAATGTAATTAGATTATGTTTGCAATGATGTATGAAATAAATGTTTTAATGTTTCGTTTGTACAGTAATGCTCCATAACCCTATTTCGGCGACGAATACGAGTTAGGAGTGTTACAAGGCACCACCAAAGTAGAGCGAAGGAGGACTCGTTTTGTTGTAGCAAAGTGTTGGTGATATTGTCAAAGAAGAACAGAGAACAAATGAGCAAAAAACATGCAGTAAAGGTACTTGTATCTGTTAGCTCTATCATTCACCAAGAAAACAATACATTTAAATTCAAATACATCACCAAATACTCAACTAACCCCACTAGGCTATCTTGAAACTTGAAAACCATTACTTATACACCAAAATAAATCAACTAAACATGACATTCATCACCTAAACACATCAAAACATAAGCAAACCAAGTTTATTCTTAACTAAATGAAACTACAAAGAACTAAACAAAAGACTAGCATGCAAACTAGACAGAATGTGCATACAACAAAGCTTCAGTTGTAGCTCGCACCTTACCACTTTGCAGAGTCAGCTTACATAACACTCCTCCTTGACCTCTATGCAGCAAACACCAATATTGTTTCTCAAAATCTCGAACCTGGTAGTTCCAAGAGATTTGTGTCTAAACTAAGCTTCAGATAGATTTTTCCTCTTTCACAGCCTTGGTTGGCAATCTATTCAGCAAATACACTGAGGCATTTACTGCTTCTGTCCAAAATTTGTTTAGAAGCTTACCTTCAAACAACAAACAACTAGCCATGTCCATTACCGTCCTATTTTTTCCTTCACACACTCCATTTGTTGTGGAGTGTAAAGGTTAGTGAGGTGGTAGTGGATTTTTGCTTCTTCACAATACTTCTCAACCTTATCTGAAATGTACACGGTTCCATTATTAGACCTAAGCATCTTTAGCTTATAACTAGCCTGATTTTCAACCAGTGTTTTGAACTTCTAAAAAACTTCAGCTACCTCAGACTTTTGCTTCAAGAAATAGACCCAACAATGTCTTGTGCAATCATCAATAAACAGAATAAAGTACCTGCTGCTACTTAATAAGAGTGTTTTCATAGGTCCACATACATTTGTATGGACCAAGTGCAACTTGTCATTGGCTCTCCAAGCTTTGTTGGCTGGAATTTAAAGCCTAGCCTGCTTCCCTAGCTGACACACTTCACAAATGCCCCATTGGTCTTCAATTTTGGTTATATTTTCAACCAAATCTGACTTGCACAGTTGACTGAAATACCTATAGTTCACCTGTCTCAGCGTTTTGTATTAAAGATTAGACTTATCCAATGAATTGGTGTAGGCACTTGAGGCCTCAAAATTCCAATCCAAGACAAAGCTTCTATCAATCATATTAACAGATACTACTTTTCCTATAAGGTCAAATATTATGCAGCCCATATCTTTAAGAACAACAGCATATTTTTTCTCAAGTAACTGAACAATGTTAAAGAGATTTTGATTTATCTCAGGCACTAAAAGAACATCTGAGATTGCTTTAGTAACTGAAGTGTTGGTTAGCACATCATCTTTGCCCTTAGCCTGAATAAACTGGCCATTTCCAATCCTGACCCTTGATGTGCAGCTTCTATCAATTTCTTTGAAGATGCTTTCATCTGAGGTCATGTGGTTTGTGCAACCATTATCAATTAGCCAGTGCTTTTTGATGTTTCTATTGGTTGCAAAACATGAGGAAGTGAACATTAACTCCTTCTGAGTTTGATTTCCTTCAGCAACCAAAGCTTGTGCATTCTGCTGCGACCCCTTATTTTTGAACACCCTTTCTACGTGACCAAACTGATTACAAGCTCTGCATTGTATGTCCGGCCTAAACCAGCAATAAATTTCCAAGTGAGTAGCTTTCTTACAGTGAGAGCATGGCGGATATTTCTTCTTTCCACCATCTCTTCTTGGCTTTTCTTTCTTATCAGTCCAGCTCTTTTTTCCCTTGTAACTTGAGGAGCTCGAGCCTTATTTGTTTTTGCTTAAAATGCCCTTTTAGAATATTCCTCCTGTCTATTTGCTCTCCTTTTCTCTTGAGCATGGAGATTATCAACTCAAACAAAGAAATTGTTGACAAATCTCTTAAGTCTTCCAAAGAGGAAATCTTAGACCCATATCTATCAAGGAGAATGGTTATTACATTCTCCACAATCCTACTATCACTAAACTGATCTCTAAGCAACCTTATGTTATTCACAACAGCCATAATTCCGTTTGAATACTGCTTGATAGTTTCAGTCTCCTTCATCTTCAAGTTCTCAAAATATCTTCTCAAGTTGATGAGTTGCAGCTGCCTTGTCTTTTTTTAACCTTGGAACTCTTCCTTCAGCTTATCCCAAGCTTGTTTAGGAGTCTCACAGGATATGGTTCTGGTGAAGATCACATCTGATACACCATTCTGAAGGCATGACACTGCTTTATGCTTATTGGCACATTTCTCACTATGTTGCTTCATTTGAACAATGGTTGGATTTGCTCTCAAGGTAGTGGCTCCCAATCAGCATCTACTACCTCCCACAAGTCAAAAGCTTGGAGGTAAGTCTTCATCTTGACTACCCAAATATGGTAGTTCTCTCCAGCAAAAACAGAAGGTGGCGGTGGTGAAAAACTCTCTGAAGACATGTTAGTAACTACAACAAGGAAACAAAGTTAGTTTTTTCTTTCTCGGCAAGAAACACAAACGAGAATAATGGCCCACAAAGATGACAAACTATTTATACCAATTATTGGCGATATTGTCAAAGAAGAACAAAGAAGAAAAGAGAAAAAAAAAAAGCATGCAATAAAGGATCTTGTATCTGTCAACTCTATTATTCAACAAGAAAATAATACATTTAAAGTCAAAGACATCACCAAATACTCAACTAACCCTACTAAGCTATCTTGAAACTTGAAAAACATTACTACACCAAAATAAATCAACTAAACATGTCATTAGTCACCTAAACACATCAAAACATAAGCGAACCAAGTTCATTTTTAACTAAATGAAACCACAAAGAACTAAACAAAATACTAGCATGTAAAGTAGATAGAATGTGTATGCACCAAAGCTTCAACTGCAACTCATACCTTGCAATATTGCGGAGTCAGCTCGCACCTTACCACTTCACGGAGTCAGCTCATAGTTCATCATGTGTTCGAGTTGCTACATGGTTTGCCAACTTGTAACACAAAGGAGTTTAAGAGTCTTTCTTCTGCAAAGAGATTAATAAAAAAAAAAGCTTACATCCAACCAAGAGCTTCCAAAAGATTGAAAGTAGAGGAAGAAAATTCATTTGATTCATCTACTAAATTAGAAACAGTGACTGAGCCTAATGTTGATGAAGATGCACCTTTGAAGAAAACTCAAAACCAAGTAATTGAATGTTCCCCTTGTAACACCCTTAACCCGTATTCGTCGCCAAGGAAAATACAGTAAAATTTTCTAAAGCCTTGTAACACCCTTAACACCGAAGTTTTACATTTATGACCATATAAAGCCTTATACAGTAAAATTTTATATTTGACTGTTAACTGTTATAAATAATTTCAACCCAAGGAAAATACTTTTCTAAGTTACCTTCAAATTCAAGTACACAGCATCGAAGCATATCTTCCAAAATCTGAATCATATGTTCAGATTGATCATCCATCTGAGGATGAAATACCGTACTAAAATGTAACCGTGTACCCAAGGTTTCTTGTAACTTGTTTCAGAATCGGAATATAAACTGTAGATCTCTATAAAAAATAACAGAAACTAGCACATCATATAATCTTTCAATCTCAAAAACAGGTAATTCAAATAATCTATCAAGCGAGAAATCCGTTCATGTCAGAATAAAATGTGCAGGCTTTGTCAAACAATCAACAATTACTCAAATAGTATCTTTCTTTTTCATAGACAGGGATAATCCCAACATAAAGTTCATAGTAACTTTGTCCCATTTCCACTTCAATATTTTCTCTGACTATAACCATCTTGAAAATTTCATCCTTAACTTGCTAGTACATCCATCATTTAGGTACAATTTCAAAAATACCACATTTCATTTTCGGGCTACTAATACATCTTTTTTCAAATCATTATGCATTTTATCATTCTCCTGATAAACAGGCGTAGTACCACTGTGATCATTCATGTAAAATTTCCATTACAAGCTCTAATTTCTTCAGTCCACAAACTATGTCTCTGATTAACAGACATTTACCAAATCTATTCTGTAATTCTGATTTAGAAATTATTTCACACTGTACTCATTTAACTCACAACTCATTATCACTTTTCTGAGTTTCACTGATCTATTGTAGAGACACCGGTTTAGCTCTATACTCAGCTAAAATTAAGTTATTATCAGACAATCATATTCGATATTCATGACTTGCAAAATATACAGATATTTTCTACTCAGAACATCTGTAACCACATTCATTCTTTCCAAGTGATATACAATTATCAAATCATAATCTTTCAATATTTCAGACCATATACACTATCTCAGATTCAAATCTTTTAGCAACATCAGATACTTCAAACTTTTATAATCGGTGAATATACAACAGTTTTCACCAAACAAGTAATGTTGTCAGATTTCAATACAAAAACAATAGCCGTCAATTCTAGATCATATATCGAGTAATTCATTCCATGAGGTTTTTAACTGTCTGAAAGTACAGGCTATTACTTTGCCTTATTACATCAAGACACAGTCTAATCCCATTCAATGTTACATTACTATAATAACAAGTTCCTTACCCAATTCAGGCTGAATCAGAATCAATACTTTGATAAACAAAGCTTTCAACTAGTCGGAATTTTACTGATATTTATCGGTCCATTCAACTCTTACATCTTCTCTGTAATAACTATGTCATCAATGTAGCTAATTCAATTATTAACATTGAAGCTTTGAGTTTTTCCAAAGCCATAACCATCAGATATATTCAAAACCATAGTGTATTAATATGACCGACATTTCAAAAGTATAGATAAAGCTACACTTTAATATCAATAGTGTACCTCAAATCAGAAGAGGGAGAATCGAAAGTGGCCCCAAGAATAACCAACGCAGTAATTCAGTTTCTATAGTCTCTGATCTCTATCACCATACCTTATGATCGAGTCAATATTTATTACGGTAATAAATATAATTACCTCTGACTGATGAATATCTTTCTCAAATAAACCATGTTTAAATAATAGAGAGACTAATGATATCTCAGAGAAAATTCTGAAGAGTAATATCACGTATACATCGGTAGAAACAACTATGATAAAGACAATATAATTTGCATATTCGCAATTCAAGGCATCAATCAATAGAACTAGTAAATAACATCATATGAACCTTATCATTAAATCTTATATCAATCATGATGAATTAGAAACCCAAGTAAGGAAGACAGATACCGTTCATGAATCAACCAGACTTACAGTAATTTCATCTATAATAATTTACTAGCCTTTCAATACGATAAATATTGCATCTGAACATGCACAATTTCACATGCCTTTGAGAATAACAGTACATATAGAATACCCATATAAAATACCCAAAAGGGATTGTTGTAATATATACCCGATTATAACAACTGTATTCAATATTTTTGCAATTTCATCACTATTCTACTAACATATATAGTCATCAATAATCTCACATCATTCAGTTCACTTGCGAAGCTTATTCAGAAGAAATTTTTTTCAGTTAGCCCATTCTGTAGATACCATATCTAAATCAATAAATTTATCATAAATAACTTCTTTCTTTAATAGGCATTGTATATCCTAAACAGTTTTCAGAAATATTTGATATCTCTCTTCAGAACCCATCTTTATTTACTATCCCATTCTCGGTTCTAACTACATCATTAATCATTCAGCCATTGAACTCTTTAGTTTCACATTCATGAGTTTAATCCATATAAATCTTGAGAATTTCATTGTATAAAACTATACTAGTAAGGGGGTAGAGATCGTAAGCCTCAAAATTTATCTTTTGTAAATATACACATATCACTTAACATTTATCATTAACCACGTTCACTATAAAACATTTATCCGTACCTTTATAAGTCCCCTTTATCACTATAAAACATTTTTACTCAAGCACGTGAGTATCACTTCCAGCAGTATCGGAATTAGCTCAGTTGGAAAGTATCTATGTCTATGTGCAAAATAATTTTCATCAAAGTCGGGAGATATCACACTATCATAGGTTATATAATGGCATGTATTTCAAGACTCCACATATGCTACGTTCAGTCTAAGAACCGACTAAACCATAGCTCTGATACCACTAAATGTAACACCCCTAACCCGTATCCGTCGCCAGAACAGGGTTATAGAGCATTACCAGAACTTTTCAGAATATTTTCAGATAAATCATGTCAATCAATATTCTGAGATCATTCGTAACGTCCCTTAGATGGGACCACGAGGTCTAATACGAGCATTAAAATCGAGTCGGGACTTAATCAGAAACTCTAAGAATTTTTCGTGACATTTCAAAAATTTTCTAAGGTGTAGGGCTCACACGCCCGTGTGGTCAAAGGGACACGCACATGTGACTGTTGGACACGCTCGTGTGGTCAAAGGGACACGTACGTGTGACTCTTGGACACACCCGTGCATCAGGCCGTGTCCGATTTAGGTTGCTCTCTGACTTGCGCCACACGATCATGCCACACGCCTGTGTGCTAGGCCGTGTGATTAATTAATTTAATTTGAATTAGATGCAGGTTTCACACGCCCGTGTTTAAGGTCGTGTCACTCACATGGCTGAGAAACATGCCCGTGTCTCTGCCCGTGTGCTCAATTCTGAGCATTTTGTTTCTAAATTTTAGGATGCAGGGGACACACGGCCAGAACACACGCTCGTGTGTCTACCCATGTGGACAAAATAAGGCTATTTTCCAAGCCTTATTCCTCACCCTTTTTGCCTTATACCTACACCAAAACTTAAACACATTCTCATGGCCATATAAACATTCAACCAATATGCCTTTATGCACCACAATTTATTTCCATATCAATCTTGTACTCATATTTACCTATATAAAATGGTCACATTTGTGCATTTTGTACCAATTATACTAATTTAATTCATTCATCCATTTTTCAATGTGATTCCTATCAATTAACCATTTTAAACTTATACTATGATAGCTTTCATGCATAAACACCAAAGCATGTCCATAACTAGCCATTCCAATGGCTAGTCATTATCAAATATTTACATATCATTCCTTGACCAATTTAACCTATACATGCCATTATAACCCTAATTGTTTTACCTTATATACTAAAATGAACTGTTGGATAGTGTGAGTGATCTCCGCCAAGCTTCCAATCCAACAAGCATTCTGATTTACTATAAGACAGGGAAAAATAAAACGGAGTAACCATATAAGGCTTAGTAAGTCTGTATAACTTGTTAAATAACTTACCAACCATTCACATATAAGTTAAACATTGCAAGGTATAACAAAACCATTTGGTCACAAGCCCTAACACATTTTCTCAATACCCATGTTAAACATATATTTCATATAAACATCAAGAAACACATATATGAGTCCAACAATATTCAGATTCTCATAAACACATGTGTTTCCACAACATGTATTCACATAACATATATAAAAATTATTTCCATGTATCTCAAATTTATTTCATATTAATTCCTCTCGAGTTCCGGTATATTTCATGTCAGGACTTTACTCAATAATCAATTGCAGTATTGATAATCACTCGGATAGTACACTCAAGGTGTACAAATCTATTCTCATAGATGAATGTATGCATCAAACCATTTCCTGTAACATCATTTCATATTTTTCAAGTAAATACATGTAAAAATCCCTTTTCTTTTCGTATCAGTATTTTATCTGTTGAATTATTGAAAACATCGATGGATACACAGATAGTACACTTGAGGTGTACAATTCCATAGTCCGTCAATTCATATTCATTAGTACCTTTTAGGAACACTCTCAAGCCACATATCATACAGCAGAATTACCAGTCCAGGCTAAATTCTAGCTGTAACATATACTCTAAAGGCTTTGTCAGATTACCAGTCCAGGCTAAATCCAGTCAATTAGGATTACCAGTCTAGGCTAAATCCTAATTAAAACATATGCTCGAAAGGCTTATTTCAGGATTACCCGTCCGGGCTAAATCCATTTTGCAACACATGTAATTTTATCAGGAAAAACACATTTATCCATCGACTTCCATTTATTCAAACGGGATTTAACATTTATCAGGAAATTTTCGAGTATATGTTCAATCTCATAAATTTATGCATTTATGTAATTCACATTTTCACATTCAACTCAAGCACAAAAACAACATTTTTATCATTTATCACTTATCGGGTATTATCATTTATCGGGCTTTATTAGATATGCAATCATTTCACTTATATATTTATACAATCACATACACAATTCAATTTAAGCATAAAAACATGCATAGCTAAGTTATACGAACTTACCTTGATAAATGTTCGTATACATCAAGTCTATTAATTTGACATTTTCTCCTTTCCTCGTTCTAACTCCGTATTCGATTTATCCGGATCTATACAATTAAATTTAACATCAATTTAATGCCATTCATACTCAAATTAGTCCAATTTACATCTTAGGCAAAATTACTATTTTGCCCCTAAACATTTAATAAATGACGATTTCGTCCCTCGGCTCGAAAAATGAAATTCATGTAATTTACTCCTTATTCCAAGCCTAACCAAAATTTCAATATAAAATTTACAGAACATGTATTCTATAAAATTCAGAATTTTTCCATGAATTTCACATTTTTACAATTTAATCCCTAAAACAAGTTTTCATCAAAATTCACTTTGTAAAAGTTGTTTATCCATCAACAACCTTTCATTTTCTACCATAAATTTCATAATTTCAGCATATTCATCTATGGTAAAAATTCTATACTTTGATATATTTTCAAATTAATCCCCCAAATAGACAAATTAAGTTTTCCCGATCTTAAAAATATAAAAATTACTAAAAACAGGACATGAAAACTTACCAATTTGACCAAGAAAGCTTGCTTTCTCTTTCCTAGGGTTTCCATGGAATATTTGGGGAAGAAGATGATATAAAATGATTTTTATTTCTATTTAATTATTTATCATCTTTTAATTTTATAACTTTCCAATTTAGTCCTTAGCCCTTTTCTAATTTTCCATGGATGAATCATAGAAAAATATCTACTAACTTTTCATTAATGGTCTAATTACCATAAAAGGACCTCGATTTTTGAATTCCATAGCTATTTGATCCTTCTAGCTACTAGAATCCAACTTTCGCATTTTATGCGATTTAGTCCTTCTCGTAATTAAGCACATAATTAGTAAAATTTTCTTATCAAAATTCTCACATGATATTTATAACATATTACAGACCGTAAAATAAAATAAAAATAAATTTTATTTTCGGCTCAGATTTGTGGTCCCGAAACCACTGTTCCGATTTCACCGAAAAATGGGCTGTTACACCCCTGGGCGCTCATCAAAAAAATAAAAGGTTGAAACAAGTGAGGGTGACATCTCCTCTTGCCGAAGCTGTTGATAAGGCAAGGGAAGAAGAAGCAGGTCTATTAAAGATACATTGTTAGACCTTTCTCACTCTTACATGTTCTAAAAGGCGTCTCTCTTTGATAAAAAAATATTTATTAATGAATATAGCTTCGTTAAGCATGGGATCAATTCTTTACTAAAAAATAATGGACTAATGAGATCAGTGAGCTTTGATAAACCATATGTAATACATGTAGTTTTGGAGTTTTATGCTAACTTGTTACGCAACATCAACGATGACCAAAGCAAACTTTTTAATAAAGTACACATATGAAGGAGGAAGTATGATTTCAATCTTGATTTAATTAGGAAGGTGATGAACTGCTACTACTTGAATATGGTGGAACTTGAGAAGTCCTTAGATACCACAACTTTAATCATTATCAATAATATCCATCCATCATGACCTTTCAAGGGTAACATTCATGCCTCACGTTTGACTACTACTTATGCAACCTTATTTGTCATTTATACAAGGAATTGATTACCAAACAGTCAAAGAAATATTGTTAGCAAAAAGGCAATTTTGCTAATTAGGAAAGTTGTTGAAATGGTCGAATTTGAACTTGGCCAGATTGTATATGAAGAGTTTGTCAAACATTATAAAAAGGTACATGCCAAGAACCTTTTACCATTTCTTTCCTTAATATTTCAAGTCCTTTTAAAGCAAAATCTTAGACTTATCCAAGAAATTGAGCACCTCGAAGAATCATTGCTAAGCTTAAATGGCTTAAGGGAAAACACACATCCACAAACCTCACAAATCGACTAGGTGACAATGAAGAAGAAGTACATCTAGTTAAGTTTGCCTAGTGGCTCCTAAAGTGCCCACTATAATAGGCCCTACGAGTAACATTACATGTTTCAATGAAAGAATGGTTCATCATCTAACTACTTCAATTGACATTCACAATCGAGTCATAACCAAACTTCAAGCTGAAATTCAAGTTATCCAACTAATTAGAGATCAAGAGATTGCCTTGAGTAATGACTTGCTTACTTACCCCTAGAACTAATGATTTGGTAATTCTTTAGTACAAAAAGGGGATAATAGAAGAAAGTTGGGTGTTGAAGTTGATGATGATGCTTTTTTGATAATCCTACTGATGGGAGTTATTT
This sequence comes from Gossypium australe, assembly GCA_005393395.2. Taxonomy (NCBI): domain Eukaryota; kingdom Viridiplantae; phylum Streptophyta; class Magnoliopsida; order Malvales; family Malvaceae; genus Gossypium; species Gossypium australe. Next base: position 113,274,558 of record CM016619.1, read on the forward strand.
TGTCTTTACTTTGTTATTATAGACCTTTTTCAGTTGTTTTCTTTAGATGTTCTACGACTATTGAACTCTGAGAAGTTTATTGGTGATTGGCTTGTATTATTTTGTTCTACATTCACTTATCATATTACTTAGTTATAATTATTGTATTTTGATTGTTGATGCAATTACTCGTAAGGCATTAATGGTTAATTTGCTTGATTATATTTTAAAATAAGTTTGATAGATTAAGGAGATTATGCTAAGGGGAACTATTGATGTTCTTTTGATAAGCTTCCTCATTTGATTGGTATTGTTCAAAAAATTGCAAAGGGGAATAGTGTTCAAGCAAGTGTTTTGAAGTGGTTGTTGAAGCGCCAACGGTATCGGCCATTATGGCTAACACTGCTATAGTCTTTGTTACTTGTCATATTTGAAGTCGGAAATTTTTGAAACAAAATCTTTGAGCTTTAAATGATGTTGATATTATGGAATCTTTTAATATCAATCCATTTGTAGCAACTTATCTTGAAGATTGAATTGGATCGGATTAAAAAACCGAATCCCTTAGATTGTGTAGATTGGATCGGGATAGCATTGAAGACATATCTCCAAAAATCTATTTTACATTGGTCTTTATTATTATATTTTATCTTGCTATTTTAGCTATTGTTTGATAGGAGACTTGATTGCAGTTGATCTCTAATATATTAGCAAGTTTCAAATTCTTATATATTTGATAGACTTGTATAAGTTTTGTACTGAGTATTGAGAGCACTTATCTGTTCATAGTGGAACGTCTTTTGATAGTGTATTTGAAAGAGTAAACAAGTTATGTTTATGGTCTAAGTTATCCCTTGTGATCTAGATCTTTAGGTACAAAAGTGAAGTTGTTATATTAGAGTGTGATAGGGCTTGAATCACTTATTGTATTAGAATTAAAGATAGTGGGTTTACTCACTGAGTTAGGCTCCGCAAACGTGGAGAAACTGAACTGCGTAAACAATTTTGCATGCCCAGTTTCTTCTTATCATAGTGTCATCTTCAATGGCCATTGCAGTCATCTCTTCCATTAAGGCACTATGTTTTCTTAGCAATTAGCAATTATTTGTTTCAACAAATAACTTTAGCTACTTGAGATCAAGTTCAGCTCAACAGTTACTAGGCCTGGCCCTGGGGGCAGTCTAGGAGTGCGGCCGCCCAGGGCCTAAGGCTAGAAGAGGCCCAAAAAAAATCTTCATCTTTTAAAGTGGGAAAAGGAATCTTCAACCTTTTAAGTCTTCTAATCAACGATTCATTGCAGGTAGGAAAAAAAAAAAGAAAATAAAATAAAATGGGCCTTCAATTCTTCATCATAAACGCTCCATCTCCAACCCCTTAGCTTCTCCAAACCTCCTCTAGTTCCCAAATTCCAACTCCTACCATTAAAGCTAATGGAGAATTTTAATTTTCCCAAAAAAAGTCAACGGTTACTAGCATTCAACCTTCTCTATTTTCCCATAACCATGGCAACAAGAGAAATTTTTCTATAAGTTAAATAGGGCCAAATTTCATTTGAGTAATACATCATTCATCAATCAATTGAAGTTATCAATTTTTACTTTACATTTGAGATATTGAGAGTATGAGATTCTAAAATAATTTTTACGGCAGTCGATGGCGGCTTTGGCACAATAATCCTTCTCTCTCTCTTGTTGTCCTGCGTGGCTGTGTTGAATTGCCTGTATTCAACTGGCCACTGCGCCTGCTTGCTGCCCATGGTGCCTCCTATCTGCGATCTACCAGATCTACCATTTTTTCAGTTATAATTCTCCCTCCTTCCTCTTCTTCCTTATAATCTTTTCATTCTTAATTTGATGACATCTTTGGGTTTTAACTAATAAAGTCATTAAGTCAGCCTTATATTTAGCTTCTCACTCTAATTCCTTTTTTGATGAACGATAGTATAGTATACTACTGCATACCCTTTTTTTATGACTTTATGCAATTAAAATTTTAATTGTTTTTGTGACTCATTTAATTTTTTTAGTTGCATTTCCCTTACGAATAATTGGATATTGTTAATTAACATGTCTATTTGTCATTGATTATTATAATTATATTTACAGAATTTCAGTGACTCGATTTGACTTTTGGAATAAGCAAATGTGAAAGCAAATATTTGACTTGAAATTCTTCTATTAGGTGCTATTGTTTTATTTTCTTGTGTTACTTGAGTATCTGATTTATCTTTTATATATAATGTTACCTAAAAAGCATTTATCTGGAAGTGAAAAAAGGAAAAAGAGAAAACATGTTGAAGAGTTAAAAAAATCACAGCAATGTGCTATTGATAAATTTGTTTTTAAAAAAGTAGTTTTTAATGAAAATTTGAATCAATCAAATGAAAATTTGCATAATGATGTCGATGAGAATGATGAAATTAATGATCCAAATGAGACCAATGATGTGCCAAATGTATCCAGTATAGAAAATATTGGTCTTAATGAAGAACAAACATTTCCTCCTGATATGGCACATTCTTGCATTAGAGCTATTTCATTTTTTAGAATTGTTCAATGCATATATTCATTATTTTTGGGTTCTACAAAAAGATGGAAAATTTTGCTTGACAATGTCCCTGAATTAACTGTGAAATTTTTATCTAATACTCATTGGGAGAGTCAAATTAAAAGTGCTAAAGCTATTAGATTTCAAACTCCCCAAATAAGATTGGCTTTGTAATACCCTGAAAATTACTACAGTAAGTAGCAATTGAATTGCGAACAATGTTTACTCAGCTTAGTATCAATGATAATGAAAGTTTATTGGCTGAATTAAAAATCAAATCGGTGATGTTGATCAGATTAAGTCAACGCAGTTAGAAGATGATAAATTGGTGAAGTAAACGAGTTAAGAAACAAACAGGTTCCTTTAGTGAAAGTATTATGTAAAAGCCATAATGTGGAATAAGCAAATTGGGAACAGGAAGAAACTATAAGATCTCAGTACCCTCATCTCTTTTTAGGTAAATTCCAAGGACGAAATTTATTAAAAGGGGGGAGAAATGTAATGACCCAAAATTTACGGGCGCCAAAAAAACGAGTTATAGGGCCTCCGTCTTAGTGAACCGAGTTCGTAAATATTTATTAGGAATATTTTTTAGGCTAGTTGTGTGTTTAATTAGGCTTTAATTAAGTGAACTTAACTTAATTAAGAGAAATTAGGAAAAAGGGTTAAATTGAATAAGAGATAAAAATTTAATTATAGATTAATAGAAAGGAAGACCAAGATGGCAAATAAGCCATTCTTAATGGTTGTGGCAGTAAACATATGAAAAATCTAAGATTTTTTCTTAGATATTTACTCAATTAATTAATTAGCTAATTTTATTATTATTATTTTATTGAATTATAAATTATATTAAATATTATTATATATGAAATAAATTGAAATATGACAAATGTAGGGTGATAAATGGTACATGTGTAATAATGTGTATATACACACTTGAATTATAATTATTTATTTACTTAAAATTTAAGTTAAAAGATATTATTAATAAAATAATTATAATATAAGATTTTTATGGGATAAATAAATTAAATGATGACAAGTGGATGGTGATGATAATATACAAATGTAAAAAATATGTGTACAATTGTATATATGTATTTGTTATTAGATAGATATTTATTATAATTATTATTATAGTTTTAAATTAAATTATTAAATTATTATTGTTATTATTAAAATAAATTAGAATGAAGATAATTGTATAATATTAATGGTACGTGTGTAACATATATGTTTATACACTTGTAAATTATTTATATATTTTATTATATAATAAGAAAAATATATTTATTAATTAATTTTATTATTATAACATAAATGTAACGCCCCTAACCCTAATCCGTTACCGGAATAGAGTTACGGAATATTATCGGAGTTTCAAATTTATTTATCAGACATTTTATTTCATCTAGTATTCATATTTGGAACCAATCAAAATCAAACATATTGTCCCTTAAACATATTTATTTTCCTCGACATGTCTTACTTGAATTTATTACTCGACTCAACATACTTAATTTCCTTATATAAACGTATCAAAGATAATCACATATTTACATGTCATGATAAATATCATACTCTTGCTGTTTCTTCATAAACATAAATAAGTTAATTCATTATATCAATATTTCATATACCATCAACTTGTATTTCCTTATATCACATAATTAGATTACACGAACTTACCTGGCTAAATTGCAGAAATACCAAGATTTAGGGGCATTTTGGTAATTTTTTATTTTCATTGATTTTTCAACCGATCTTGATCTAAATTAATAATTTCATTCTATTTATTAATTTAGAAAATAAAATAATTCATTTCACTCAATTTGGTCATTTTTGATATTTTTACAAAAATTACCTCTAAAGTTTTACTTTTATTCAATTTAGTCACTGAGTCTAAAACATGCAAACTAACCATATTAGCCGAGTATTCATATATATATTTTCCTCCTCCTCCTCTCCATTCCACATCCTTAATTTATATAACATGCTTATAAGTAACATTATCTATGATTTCACTATTTACTTATAAATTTATTCAAAGTTGTCCATTTGAGTCATAGTCAGTAAATTATTTATATCTTGAGTTACAGAATTCCAATTTAAGATCTGCTTGATGTTTTAGAAACTAGACTCAAATATTTTTCTACCATAAAAATTTCAGAATTTATAGTTTAGCCAATAAGTACAGTAAAATCTTCAAACTTGACTCTATTCTGCTGTTTGACAGCTTCTACCTTTCTTTACTAAAAATTAATTATCTCGTAGTACGGGACTTGGATGATGTTCCCGTTTGTTTCTATTAAAAATAGACTCATTAATTATTTAAAAATATAAATTTAAGCCCTTAATTATTTTTCTCCATTTTTTATGATTTTCCAAACTTAGAACAGGGGAACCTAAAATCATTCTGACCTTTTCTCACAAAATTTACTATAACTCGTAATTTACAAGTCCATTGCTTACACCGCTTATTCTATGAAAAACTAGACTCAAAAAGATTTAATTTCATATTTTATTCATCCTCTAATTCGATTTTCAAAATTTTTGGTGATTTTTCAAATTTAACCTACTGTTACTGTCCAAAACTGTTTCTTATAACTTATTTTACAATTAAATCCTTTACCCAATTTTAACTTGAAATTCTATCAATTTAACCCCTAATTCACCAATTAATTCAACATAAACTATATTCAAAGCCTAAGAACTTTCAAAACTTCAATTTAATTTCAACAAAACTTGATCTAAAACTTCTAAAACATCAAATTTAAGTAAAAAGGACTTAATTGACTTATCTATTAAAACTTCAAGCTCTCAAGCCCTAGTTTCTCCTTTTCTTTTCTTTTCTTCTTTCTTTCCCCCTATTTTGTTTGAACTCTCCGCTTCCATTCTTCTTTTCTTTCTTTCCATTCCTTTTATATTCTATTTTTTTCTTTAATTTTATTATATAATGTTATAATAATATTATTAATTAATAAATATCTTTTGCTTATTATATAATAAAATATATAAATAATTTACAAGTGTATAAATATATATGTTACACATGTACCATTAATAATTATAAAATTGTCTTCATTCTAATTTATTTTAATAATAACAATCATAATTAATAATTTAATATAAAAACTATAATAATATAATAAATATCTATCTAATAATAAATACATATATTACAATTGTACACATTTATTTTGCATTTGTAATTATCATCACCATCCACTTGTCATCATTTAATTTATTTATCCCATAAAAATCTTATATTATAATTATTTTATTAATAAATATCTTTTAACTTAAATTTTAAGTAAATAAATAATTATAATACAAGTGTGTATATACACATTATTACACATGTACCATTTATCGCCCTACATTTTTCACATTTCAATTTATTTCATAATATAATAATATTTAATATAATTTATAATTCAATAAAATAATAATAATAATAAAATTAACTAATTAATTAATTGAGTAAATATATAACAAAAAATCTTAGATTTTTCATATGTTTACCGCCACAACCATTAAGAATGGCTTATTTGCCATTTTGGTCCTCCCTTCTTTCTATTAATCTATAATTAAACTTTTATCCCTTATTCAATTTAACCATTTTTCCTAATTTCTCTTAATTAAGCTAAATTCACTTAATTAAAGCCTAATTAAACACACAACTATCCTCACAAATATTCCTAATAAATATTTACGAACTCGGTTCACTAAGACGGAGGCCTTATAACTCGCTTTTCCAGTGCCTGTAAATTTTGGGTCATTACAGGTTTTGTCGAAATTATATGAATCTTGTGATAATGCAAAGTCAAAAAGTGAAACGGAGAGTTTGGTCAATGCACTTGTGGGTTTTGAGTTTTTACTTAGTATGGTAATTTGGTATGAAATTTTATTTGCTATAAATATGGTGTGCAATAAGTTACAATCTAAGTCTATGTGCATTGATATCACCATAAAACAATTAGAAAGTGTATTGTCATATTTTGAAAAGTATAGAGATGAAGGCTTTATTTTTAGTATTTATATTACTAAAAGTATTGCACTTGATATGAATGTAGAGTTTACCCTTCCAACAAAGTGTTGTGTTATTATAAATATAATTTGATGAGAATAACCAAGAGGATGAAGAAATTCAATCTGCTGATGAATTATTTAGAGTTGATTATTTTTTAGTTATTGTAGACATGGAAATTACTTCTTTGAAGAGCATATTTGAGCAACTAAAAACATTTGAAAGTATTTTTAGGTTTTTGTTTGATTCAAACAAGTTAAAGTCATTGGATGAAAAGGAATTGAGAGAATGTTGTGCTACTTTTTCACTTTACCTTTTCTCATAGTGATTCATCATATGTTGATTTAAATGATCTTTTCTCTGAATTGAAAGTCTTGTAATTTACTTTACCGAATGAATTAATGTCAACCATTGAAATTCTTGAGTTATCAAATCTACAAATTGCTATCCGAATGTTTCAATCGCTTATAAATTCTTTTAATGGTCCCTGTGATGATGAAAAAAGTTTTTCAAAGCTAAATTAATCAAAACTTGCTTGAAGTCGTCAATGTCACAAGAACGACTGAATGTCCTAACAATTTTATCAATTGAGAAAGATTTTTTTTTGGAAAACATTGATGTTAATGTTATCATTAATGATTTTACATCTCGGAATGCTCGTAGAACCCATTTTTTATAATTTTTTTGTGTTTTTATAGTTGATGACATAGGAGTAGATTGAATGAAAAAAAATAGTTTTGTTAGAAAATATATTATTTGCTTAATGTAATAAAATGTATTATTTTAATAAAATTACTAATATAGCATTTTATATTTTTTTTAAAAGGAGCCCCAACAATTTATTGTTTTGCTTAAAGCCCAAAAATATCAAGAATATCTTGATAGTTACTAAATCGAATTTGAATTTTATTCGAATCAAACTTAATTAGCTTATGAATATAAGTGTATTTTTTACATTACCATACACCCAGAGCGAGATTAGGACCGTACTAATGGAAAAGGGGGAAAAAAAAAGTCCAAAATTTTCCTTTTAGTTGAAAGTGGAAGTTGCCAGTACATGAACAGAAATAAAATGAAAAATTTTCTGAGGGGCAGAGAGAGAGAGAGAGAGAAGGGCAGTACTTATAAAATTAATTATGAAATGTAGAGTTGATTTGATGAACAGAAATAAAATGAAAATTTGCTGCCGATCATATTCTTCTGATTGGTTCATTATTATTGACAAGTCTTAAATTTCGGCCAAGGAAAACCTTCCGCAACAAGTGGTTTAGCTAAACCTTCCCCAATGCCCACTTGATTTCCAATTTTGGAGAGTACTTTTTAAATAAGTGCATATTTATCAAAATAAGTAATTATGTATATGATTCTTAATAAAGCTCACATACAAGTGAAGTCCAATTACTTGGAAGATTCTCATTTGCTCTTATATGTGTACCCAACAACCATAACGTAAAATGCAATCTTATTTCTTTTTCAGTTAGACATTGTATGAGGTAATATTTTTAAGCATCCCATAGTTACATACGGTTATAATATAAGCAACGTTAAAGCTTATATGGAAGGCAGGGGCAAGAGAACTCGAGGGGAAAGAATTTTGTACCATTCAAATTTGTAAAGATAACGCTACCTGTTTTCTTATTACTTCCAGGGGTGAATAACCAGAAAGAAATGTACGAACCGAAAGTATTAACTTGAATGAAAAATATGATCGACAATCATTGCCAAGATAATAAGAACTGAACTTTATGCCCTTGGGGCAGGCAAAAAAGATATGGACTTACCAAAATGAATGTTCAGAAAATTAAACCATCTTACGTAACCTTTTTTTTTTTTTTTAATCTATCAATAAAACCTTATGAACAGACTGAACCACGATATCGCCAAAAATTACTGAAAAGAGTTCGGGTTGAGGAAAAATACTTGAATAAGCTTCGCTAGCTCCCTAGAGGAGATTGTCGAGTTGTGCTTCCAGTTCTTGTATGTTCACCATGTTGATGGTGCTTTTTTCATCTGGAGAATACTCGGTTTTTAAAAGGGATTGAACTTGAATATGGGCTTCCACAATATTCGTCCTGCATAAATAAATAATCCAAATTATTTGAAACTTGCTTCAATATTGTCTACCATGTGCTTAAAGATTATAGAGTTATGGTTTTAAATTTGGGACGGTATCTTACTTAATTGGTTTGAAAAGAATTGTTCTTGTCGATGGGTTCTGTAAATAAAGCTTCATCTTTGCTATCACCAGTGGAAGTTCTTGCTGAATAGCTGAATTTACCTGTTATATTATATATATATAAAAATCATCAGTTAGTAAATCTAAACTTCGAAAGCATAAACAGATTTGTCACTAAGGGTGTGCTTAGTTTGGGTGGAAAAGTGGAAGGATGACAGGAGTGAGTGGAAAAGTGGAAAGAAAATCAATTTTGAGTGTGCTTAGTTTAGGTGGAAAAGTGGAAGGATGAAAGGAGAGAGTGGAAAAGTGGAAAGAAAATCAATTTTGAGTGTACTTAGTTGGGAAGAAAAGTGAGAGGAAAGAAAATAGGAGGGCTACCATTTTCCATCCTAATGCATAAAAATCAATCCTTCCAAACTGGAATAAGTCGAGAGAAAATGAGAGAGATATGTATGTTAGTTCAAAATTATGCATCTTTCAAATGTTTTATTTTCTTTCCTTCCAAATTTCAACTCTACCAAGCAATAGATGAAAAAAAAAGGTTGCATTTTCTTTCCATTTTTCCATCTCTCCTACCAAGCACACCTATGGAAAGAAAAATTATGTTTTCCATCTTCTAATTTTCTACCCCTTCTACTTTCCATCTTTCCAATTTTCTTTCCACTCTAACAAGCAAAACCTAAGAGCTTGGTATATCTTGACACACTCTTAACTATAGAGATTTTCACATAGATGCAACAGTTATATGAATCTGTCTCCATTCTTCCACACCAGGAGCTGCTTCATGATTGTTACAATCCAGATTCCCGTGGCTAGAGTTTTTTGCATCAAGGCTTTCCGATATGTATAAACTCATACAGATTCATACATTACTTTTTTTTATGAAAAATGCATGCATTACATTTATATAATGTTTCTTTGTGCGTGTGCATGCATACATTTTTCTAACTAAAAACAATGACAAGTTTTCAAAAACCAAAGCAAACTGTAAGCTCAAAATAGGCTGGCAAAGCATGAATTAAAAATGCAACACACCTTCCGCACAAGTTCAGCCACCTTTTCTGGCGTAGCAAAGGCTTGTTCTTTGAGTGGCTTGGCCATAACTGAGTCTACTTTTTTATTCTGAGTACCAGAAGATAATGCAACTTTTACGGCTGTTACCTATAGGAACAAAATAAAGCCTTAAGACACTTAGTCATACATCAAAGCAGAATAAATTCCATTACCATCAGAGCTATGATCTGATTCAAAGAAGAATATAAAACAAGGTGTTCAGCATGGCGAGCTGAAGTAATCAGTCATATACAAACCCGAATTTCTATCATTTCAACCGTTATTAGGTACTTTTTAAACTGCTCCAGTCAAAGGGATGTCTTATTTTACCAGCTAGTGATATCTACACTTACAAGAATCTTATATTTTTAGTTGTTAAAAGATCAATCAAGAGAAAAGATGGACCTTGGTAACAAATGACAGCATAGGATCCACAACTTGCTTAGTGACTGCCATAATAAACTCCTCACAAGTTGCTTTTAAACTTTTCTCCAGCTCCTGAACATAATGAACATATAACATGTGTTATACTATTGATGGCAAAGTAGATTTCCCAGTATCAAACACTAAAAGGGAAAGAAAAGAGGGGAGGGGCACTGGAGTTTGCAGGACAAAACATAAATAGTTTGCCAATACTTATTAGTTCAGGGACAAAAGATAATTTCATTTGTTCATTTTAGTAACCTTTCACAAACTATTTCATTTCTTGCCTCCTAACCCCTGAACATTGATGTGTTTGATTGAAGATTATTTTCAACAACATGCACTTTGGTGCATTCCACTTCAACTCATTGAGGACTGTAAGTAAATTTATCAACAGGTAAAATGCTAACCTTCTTGGCATCTACTTGACTTTCCAAAACACGGGGAGATAAGGTCCTTGCTAATGATGTTGATCTAGTCCAGTCAAATAATGAAGCCTGACCTCTAAGTATCCGTCGCAGATGCTCCTATCAAAGGAATTTTGAAACAAGCATGTAAAAGAAAGGTAAATACAAATGACCTGTTCAAGATGGAAAAAAGCTGAAGATTTAACCATCTAAACATCAAAGAAATCTTAAGTAGAATAATAGCTCTTATTCGTCTTCCCAGTACCTTCTAAAACTCAAAAGGAGCTTCAGCTTAAAAATGCTAAAGAGCTGGAAAAGACTGTAAACATCAAGTAGTGCATTTAAGTTAAATAGTAATTTAGACTTGGAGAAACTTACCAGAACATGAGAGAAATCAAGTTCTTTGTGTGTAACGGAAAATTCTATATCAAATGGTGCTATCTGTAAGGCCAAAAACTCATCCTATTAACTAACAATTGAAAGACCAGAAGAAGAGACAATAAGAGAGGAACAAAAAAGATAACCTGTTCCCTTAATATCAGAAGATGCTTTATAAGGAAGAGCTGTCCATCCATTGTTGTTGATCTCTTTGTAATTAGTTTGCTTGCTTTCTAGGTAAAATTGAAAGATTAAAAGAGGGAAAAATGAAAATGGTTAGAAATCCAACCAAGCTCATTGCATATTTGAGAACACATCAACATGGTAAAGAATGAATAAGCCTGTCAACTTCTTCATAGAATGGATAACGTGATTGAGTTAAAATTTTTAATCCAAGCTTATCCACGTATAGAATGCATCATTCTATAGCATGAACATGTTTATAAAAGCAAAGAACTTAAGGCCTAGAAAAGTAACTGTTACCCAGCTCACTTACTTGGATAGAGTCAGAACAAACTTCTAAAGCTTCCTGAGAAAAACAGCACAAATTAAGTTTTTAACAGAATATGCAAAAGGGAAAACTTTATTAATTGATATAAGAAACTGAACAAGGGTTATTATTGAAAGACTCAAGGCACCTGCGCCAAGCCAGTAAAAACTTCTGATTCCAAACAACGATACAATTTTGAAAGAATAGATACAGTTTTCTCTAATGGTGGATACCAAGTTTTGAACACATCTGGATTTGCACCAGCCTGCAGGAAAAAAATATTAACACAGATAGAAGTGTTAATTTCATGTAATTACATTTCCCAAAGGGGAAAACATAAAGTTAAATTCAAGCAAACATGATCAATGTGATACTAATCTGGCCAATATCAATCTCCAGATATGTCAAAGCTGCAGACACTACATACTTCACTAAATGCTTACACTTACAAGTCTGCAAGTAGGTTTTGGATATGCATGTTTGCTAACCAACTAGAACAACCCACACTCAACACATGCAGGTCCAATACAACAGCAACAGGATGACGAATTTGTTCCCATTCAGCATGAGACACCCAATATACTAGTTTTCCCATTTCAAGTTACAACTTACAATATTATAGGAAAAGCACTCACTCCAGATATGTCACATGTACATATCACACATGCTTCTTTCATTCAAGGAATTGAAACAATAGGGCTGCAACTCCATGTATTATTGTTAGGGTGTTGGGTAATGTAACAACATAAATTAAACAGACACAAACATATAGTCAAACACGTAAGTCTGAGCAGAAAAGGAAGCAAATGAAGTAACACAAATTTAAGGAATCAAGTTAGGTTTTATGATTATAGTTACAAAGATCATAGGCACAAGGTTCTAAATTAGAATCAGTAACATTGACTTGCAGGAGAAATTAGCTTGCCAAATTGAAAATTTTCAAACAAATATGAATATTTAAGACACATAATCAATTATCTTTAAGCCGGGATAAGGTAAGAGTGATAGTGAACTTACAGAAGCAGTTTCTGTCTTCACATCTGCAGTATGCTGCAGCTTTGCAGGGTAATCCAAGTCTTCATCAAATGGTATATAATTTGCAATCTGTGTAAGAAAGAAGACAAGGATGCAACTAAAATCAAAATATATGGGAGCAAGTTCAGTGTTGTGATGTGTGGCATTTTCCCAGTCATGCACACTCCAAGTGAAAAACACAAGATAATCACTCCCAACATTGTAAGCATGGAATGCAACTCTTAACAAATTTCTCCTTCAATCTAAAATGATGGACAACTAAAGCAATTTGTGCTTTCAACAACTCAGAGGGAAGTCACTGGCAATCACTTGATTTTCAGTACGAATCTACCTGATGGGCAAACCAAGATTTCATTTCCAATCAACTACCACAAACATCAAGGAGCAGAAAGACTACTATGCTCAATAAGGTAAAGAGTTGGTAGCTTCCATCGATTTATGAGATGCACACAAAGAGACATATAGATACGTAAGCAATAAACAGACCTCATCACAGATATGAGTTCGAGCACGAAAGGTCAAGCGTTCATGAATGTCTGCCAAAATTCTTTCTAATGTAGGACGTAATCCGGCCAATGACTCACTCCGTCGGCTAAGCTGTTCTCCCAAGACTTCAACTTTGAGGATATCAACCAGCTCACAAAGAAAATCAACATTTGTTTCATGAATGAGTCTTGGACGCAATGTATCATATAAGTATGTAGACCTGCAATCAAATACGACTTAGTAACACATGCAAAAGATTTATTCTTAAGTCAAACTCTGAAATATTATTTTGATTAATTTCCATAAAGCATCATAAAGCCATGTAGTAAGGAAACAAAATGAAAATAGAACAAAGGAAAGAAAGCTCTACAATTTAGCAACAAGGAACTTACAGAGGATCTATTAATGGTGCCAAACTTGAAACGTCCTCTGAAGAAGAAGGGAAAAAATGATCAAAGAGTTGATGCTCAAGTTGACAGACCTGCAGTCATGGCAACATGTAGGCCCCAGTTAATAAAGAAAGTATTTGTCTCTTCAATTTACAAACACCAGTGTAAGTAAAAACTTAAAGATTCAGGCTAGATTTTACTGTCTCTAATGCCACCAAACATATAAAACATGAAGAGAGTGCATGACTCAAGTAGTAAGTTTTGCTTCAGTCGATCAGAAGTTCCAAGAACCATAATCTTATTCAGGTACTAACTTAAGGACAGTTAGTTTACCATACCTGCATTAGGTAAGCACATCCTGATCTAGTCAACGAAGGCAAACCCTCTTTCTTGGCAAATTCAGATATTCGCTGATGCGCTATGCCTTTTATCTGAAAAAGCATATATTCACAGATACATTAAGAACTTATTTGAATGCTACATTAAGTGGTGTACAAAAGTGGCAGTAATATAAAATTCACTCACCAAAGAAAGGCGCTGTTCACAATACAATTTATGGCATTCTGCAAGAATATGAACATATTCTTTCCTTGATGCTCTGCTTTCAATTTCTTCTAATACTGGCTTAAGCTGCAAATGCTTAAAACTGTTAATGATATCGGCTGAAAGAGAGTCATATTTCTTCACATGTGAGAGCTTTCAGACCAGAAAAGGAAATCATTACCTCACTAGCAGCTGCCTTGAATCGGATATAAATTACAGATGCCTCAACACCCTCAGAAAGAGATGCTTTGTTGCCACCACTACTCTGAATTGCTGCCTGAACCTGATGAAAGAAGAACAAGCATTTTGGGAGGCATTAATCCATCCATAAAAGCATACTTATGCACGTAAATTTGACCTAGAGGTGGACAATTTACCAGAGAAGAAGCCCTTTTGAGAACAGAAAGTACATGGGAGCGGATCATACCCAGGGCTCGAGACTGTAAAAGTAGGTTTCTATATATTTTAGTAAAAGAAAAAAGTCTATTTATACGCATGCATTTCATCCACTTAGCAAAACAATCCATAGATTGTCAACATAACTCCTTACCTGGAGTTGACGGAATTTTAGCAAATAAACACTTGATTCTGCATATTGTGGATTATTTTCAACATACCTACAATGATGAAAAATTCAATATGATAGGAAACTTTTATTACATTTGCTCATCAGGGGACAATTATTAAACAATCGTTGACTAGTTTGCAAAGTTGGACTAAGTTCAAATGTAACTTACGATATGCACTCGTCAAGCCGTTTAAGAAGTGGGAGAAAGTTTGCATTCCCAACATTCATGTTTGGAGAATAAAAGTTAGAAGTAACCTGTACACAAGAGGTTAAATTACAAAAACCATGAATTTCAGACTTATTGGACTGACAGCAATTCAACATGACCCTATATATATTAACATAAATCCTAAAGGATAATAGGCCATAAACCAAGACAAAAGCAATATATAAATTCAAAGTAAACCGATCTCTAGTTAAGATAGCATTCAAACCTTACATTCTCCAACTCATCAAAATACTTGAGCTTACTGCGAAGTGCTTCAGCAAACTCAATCAGCTTTTGCTTCTCCATTACCTGCAATAAAGAACAAGCTAGTGATGCAATCAATCGACTAACTTAAACCAAAATTTTCTATCCCACAGAGAAGTGGATTACAGCTATCAAACATAAAGCCCAAAGTGAAAAGCTAGAAACAAAAAGATGGAACCAAATTCCAAACCATACAAAAAAAATCATACCAATCGATCACATGCATCATGAAGAGTTTTAGTTTTTGTTGCTACTGCTTGGTGTTGCAGCTGTAGTTCATTAAAAAGATCTAAGGTCTCATCCACCTGCACAGAAGTTTACTTCTAGCTTAGAAATCATGAGGAAAAGATAGATCTAACTTGATAAATAGCAAGCAAAGCAAATGATAGAATCCACAGAGATATAAAACAGATCATGAACGTACTTGTCTAAGTATATCATCACAAGTCTGTATGCGGTCTGTCAGAGTATTAACATAGTGCTGATATTTCTCCTCAGTCTAAGAGAACCAATTTAGATAAAATAAACAAATAGTCAACAATATTGTCCAACGAACATATATGTTGCAACAAGATATGACTACTAACCTCGGACCTCATGGCTGATTCAAGATCTGTGAACCATTTATAGAACTGTACAGAATAGGAAAAAGAAGCAAATGCTTTAGATCAGAATTAATCAATTTCATGACCCTAGTAGAATTAGAACATTAGAACAACAAACTAATGTAACCATCCACGTAAGATTAGATTCCAACTCAAACAAGACACATAATAAATCTGATTTACCTGATTTGTATTAACCAAAATTGCCTCAATAGCTCCAGAATCTCCAAAATTGTTATCCTTTGTAGAAACAGACAAGCCAGCATCTTGCGCAGAGGTTCGCTCTTGAGCCTACAAGAGCACGTTCCAAACGTCTTTCACCAAAATATCCAAAATGCAATTAAAAAAAGTAACCAACAAGCAACAAAATTACTCACCAAATTTGCCGGAAACGGCCTTTCCGCAACTGCATGAGATAGCATCAGTATTGCTCCATGCTGCTGCTCCGTCAGAGGCGCATTCTACACACAAATCCAAAATAAAGAAATCAAATTAAGCAAAAAAAAAATCTAAAATAGCGCATTCAGTTCCACAACACAGATCCGATCTTCAAACTAAAAAATTTTTAACTCTTCCGAATTATTAATAATATAATGACATTTTACTCCAAAAAAATAATGTGATAACATTTCGGTTACAATTACGGCTCCGGTTAGGAGATCGGATCTTATAATTGCTACATTTAAAGATAATGAAATCAAACTCAGGAGAAATGAGTTGAAAGTTTTTAAGTTCATTGAGATCCAATTAAAGCAGATCTAAATTAGGAGAGGTTCAAATCGGAAAGTTGAAGGCAAACGATTACGAGTTGGAAGAGTAAGTACAGAAGAAAGAGAACCTGTTCCCAAGTAGAAGCGAAGTTGTAGCCTTTGGAAATGGCTCCAGATTTGGGGAGGTTTGGAGGTGTTGCTGCTGGATTTGTTGCCATTTTTTTCTTTTTTGTGTTCTGTTTTGTTTTGGGGAGTCTGGTTCTGATGGACCAGACGGACCTTTAGCTATTTGCTCATTAGACGACGCTACTAATTGAATCTAACGCCATTTTAAACCCGGTTGTGGTTTGACGTGGTGAAGCTGATGA
This sequence comes from Gossypium australe, assembly GCA_005393395.2. Taxonomy (NCBI): domain Eukaryota; kingdom Viridiplantae; phylum Streptophyta; class Magnoliopsida; order Malvales; family Malvaceae; genus Gossypium; species Gossypium australe. The sequence continues at coordinate 113,291,220 of CM016619.1, forward strand.
CCTTTCAAGACGTAGTGTTTTCACTTCAACGACGTCGTATTCTATTTTCTATATTTTTTTCACATCTTAATTAATCTCTTACACCAATAAGGGAAAAAAGGAACTAAATAGTATGCAATTAAAAATCAAATTAGTTAATTCAATTGATTTAACCATTTTAAAAATATTAATTAATAATAACTAAGAAAATTTCATAAATAAAATAAATTTTCAAGAAGTTTATATTTACAAAAATCAAAGATGAATATACCCCCAATTTATTGTTAAAAAGGTAAAATAAAAATTAAGAAAATTATATTTACAAAAATATGGATTTATTGATTTTTAACTAATTTTTTACAAGTTTTGTGTTGTTACCTAAATGTCCAATTCAATCTTAAAACTTAAAAATTTTGGTTTTTAAGGTTGATATACACTTCAGTTCAGTTTCCTGTTTTATTTTTTATAGGAGTAATAACATGTTCCATATACAGAGCAAAACTTTGTAACGGATGCTTCCAATTTTTGGCAAGCTTCATTGCAAAGAAAGAAAATAGCAGTGTTTTGGGATTTGCTCATTAGCAGAAGCAGGTGGCTACAAAATAACATATTGATTGATCAATTAAAGGAAGCTTTGCGGCTACTTGTTTGGAAAACATTGAGCTGAAACAGCTCAGTCTTTAACATCAGCTACACCTCCTGGAGAAATCTGAAATCGAGCTTCAGCCTCGGCCAAGCAAGGTGAGCTTATTATTTTACAAATACGTTCCTCCCCTCTTCCCTTCCGAACAGCCAGTCTATTGTCAATGACAAGATTATAGTTAGTAGAAGCTTTCGAAGAAGAGTAGTTGAGAGAAAAGGGGAAAACTAGGCCTTCCAGTTTCAATAACAAACCTTGTTGTGGAAGCATGAGCCATGATGTTACCGCCAATAGGCTTAATTTGAGGACCGGCAAAGATTGCTGAACCATCCACTTGAGCAACTACTTGGTTCGTAATTACAACGGCCACGCCAAACTACAGTCACACAAAATGCACATAAAAACAAGATAAATACAAGTGAAAATACAACTGTAAGAGTCTCATAAGCAAGAAAGCAATTCATTGCTTAATGCAACTAAAGATGTAAAAAAGCCTCCAACCTCATCTGCCAATTTCTGAAGGCTCCTGAGGAACTTCGCAAGATGCATTTGTCGGGCAGAGAGTTCACCCCTCCCAGTAAAATCTGTTCTATAGAGGGCAGTAGCACTATCAACTATCATAAGCGCAAACCTAGAAAAGAAATCCATCAAATGATCAACCATGTTACCCAACTATATTAGAGATAATTCCTCTTGATATTGTCAAGCAAAGTAACTTTTTTTTATCAATACCTTGTTTCCACCATCATTGAAGCTGCTTCAAGTAAAAGCCTAGACTGATGGTCAGTGTTATATGCTCTAGCATAGGCCACATTCTCCAATACATCAGCACCATTCAGTCCAAACCTGCAACATTCAACAACAGAGTTAACTATCAATGCTGTCACATAGCATGGCAGTACAGTCCTTATCATAGTAGCCACGAATCACCTCTCCGCTATCTGTAATAGTCTTTGTGGTCTGAATGTCCCTTCAGCATCAATGTACATTGCTTTTCCCTCACCGCCTCCTTGATCTAATGGAAGCTGAAATATCATAGAAATTTAGAAGCAGGCCAAATGCACTTACTGTTATGTTAGGCAGAAAAAGTATGTGCAACATATACATGAGTTGCAAGAAAACTCAGTGAATGAAGAGAAGAGGTCCTACTTGGCATGTTACACATAATGTGTGACAAAGCTGTGTCTTTCCCGAACGGAACTCACCATATATCTCGGTAATGGACCCAGTCTCGATTCCACCTGTTATACAGAAAACCAAGTGAGCGTGTAATGATACATACAATTAATTTACAGTTCGTATAGTGAATTTTAACTTAGTGTTAAAGAGTCAAAGTCAAAATACATGAGAGCGTATGTACCTTCCAAAATTTTATCAAGTTCACTTGACCCAGATGTTATCTGAATTATCTCCAACCTTTGAGCATGGAGCTGGCTAGCACTGGTGAAGCCCAAGGGAACCAATTTGGAAGCTGTCAAGCACCAAAGCACACTTAAAAACTTTTTTTAATTTCAAATCACTTTACAAGATTATAGTGAACAACATAATTATGGAAATAGCAGCATACCGGCTTCCATAATCTTGTCAACTTTAGCTTCACTGATTCCTTTGATCTGAAGAAGATCTTTCCTTGGGGTATAAGCAACAGATTCAACCGTACAAAGACCAGCATCCTTGAGCTTCTTTACGTCCAGGGCTGCAATGCCCGATGCCTTCAATTGAATATAAAAATATATATAAGAACAAAATCCAAAAGTATAACTTAAGCCCAATATACTAGAGAATTTATATTTTCAATGGCTTACAGTATAACAAAAAAAGCAGTTAATACAATCTCCATCTACTATGGTTCAAACTTGACAAGAAACCCTAACAGAAAACTTCCCCACCTAATCAGCAATCGAGAAAATATAACCCATCTATTACGATCTTATCTAATTAGGTAAAAGGGAAAGAAAAAAAACGAAATTGGAAAGAACCCATGGTGGAAATATAACCCGTTTTCTTTTTTGGAATCCTAGAAAAAGAATTCACTATGATTTCTTCTCAAAAATTGGACCAATCAGGAAAAGGAACATCATTTCGAGAAACTTAGAAAAAAACCCACATAGAAAAGCGTCTTACTTTCGAATACAATGGAACAAAAAGCGAAATATAGTAGATTATTCTTATTTGACCTGAAGCTGCTCAACAGGGAAGGGACCGTGCTGCATTTCGTCAAGCTCCTCTTGTTGCTGTTGTTGTTGAGCCATCTTTGGGTTTCTCTGCTGCTCCATTTTGTCGCCGAGTATACCAAGTACCAAAGCCCAGATAAAAGGAGAGGGTTCAACACTGAACAGGAGAAAGGAAATGGAAGGGAGAGAGAAGTGAGGGAGGGAAAGGAAATATTTTGAAAGGAGATGAAAGGAGCGCCAAAAGATCACATTAGAGGCTTGTCTGGCAAGTTTGTAGCTTGTGGGGTGCAATTGAATGTGGCTAATGGCCCAAAAAGAAGTCTTCAATTTGATTTGGATATGCTTCCCTGAAGGAAATGAAGAAGCCCACCACGCAGCAATAGCACAAGTGTTTAAAGCAACCCATTTCTTGTTTCATAAGTGCCTTGAGGAGGTTATGGCTTTTTAGATTGGATTTTATTCATGGTAAGATAAAATATTGGGTGAATATTCCTTTTCACTACATTGTTTGGAAGATTTGAGGTGCGGTGCAATTGAGCACTCTCACCACATTGCTGCTTTTAATTTTCACTGGAGCCAAAGGTGTCGGTAGAGAAAAAGCTGAGGTCAGTTTTTTTATTACCCTTGTTCTTTGGTTTTTTTTTTTTTGAGTTTTATAGAAAGTAAAGTATTATTAGATATTATTATTTAGTTTTTATATAACAATTTAATAAATATATAAATTTATTATCATAAATATATAAGTTTAATTATTATTTAATATAATATAATTTAAACTAATAAGCCATATGTTTATGAATGGTGCATTTGTCAGATCCATTGGTTTTGCTGATAAAGCCTAATTTTATATTTAGTAGTATAAATTATAATTACACAATTATATTTTTTATATTTTAAGAATATTAATTATTGCAAAAATTTATTAGTTTGATAAAATAATTTTTAAATAAGTAACAAAAATTAAAATCAAATGATCATATGTATTATATTAGTCTAAAAAAAGGTTGGTAATTCGATTACTAATAAAAATAACAAAAAATAAATAAATATCATATGCAATTTTATCTAATTGTTCGAGTGCATATTTATTGGATTATTCCCTATTTAATATTTAACATATGCTCCTCATCATCATTTGACGATCCTTAGTCGAGTTCATCATCATCTAAATTTGAATCTACATCATTATGATTATTTAGATTTCTTTATTCCATGTAGTATTTGAAGTATAGATTATCTCAATTCCACTTATGGTTGAAACTGAGATATATGTAACATGCTTCTATGATCCAAACTTGTTTTTGTATGTTGTTAATATGAGAAATACTTTTTTAGAACAGAAAATGTTTTCTCAATCATATTTTAAAGCCTTAAATGTCTCAAATTAAAGAGTTCACAAGATATTTATAGTGTTTGTGTCTAGCACCATTCTCTCAAATGGTATCATACACCATGACACGATGCAAGAAAATATTTACCTTATAATATTTGGGTTCATAGTCCAAATAATCTATAACTTTAATCAGAAAAAAAACTTACATAAATTTAATTTTGAGAAATACTTATGATAGGTTATATTAATTTTTATAATACGTAAATTAAATAAAAAATAATATAAAAATTATAATATATAACCTTTATAAATAGGTCCAACACTTCTTATAAATAATATAATGTTTTTCCATAATTTTAGTAAGTTATGATTTAAAAAATTATAATATGGATGTAATACCCAAATCTCGCCCGGCCCATACCCATTGAACAACCCAAATTAAACCCAATCTCGGCCCAAGTATCTGACCCAATATTTGGCCCAAATCCAAAAGGCCCGAAATTTAGAAGCTAGGGTTTCTGGAACCCTAGCACTTGCGCCGCAACCATGCACTAGCCACTGTCGGCCACCAACTCCGTGTGCACGCCACCATAGCCTCCAGCTGCTCCACTTCGCCTTGTTTTCAGCCACTAACACCGGCAATAGACCAAGAAAAGCAGAGATTTGTATTTGGCTATATAAAGCCGATTATGGAACTGTAATAAGGGGCTTTTTTTTTGGACTTTTGTTCTTCAATCAATACACAGGAAATAATTTCAAAAAAAAAAATACAAAACATAGCAGTAGAAAATAAAAAAAAAAAGAAACACGAAAAGGCAAGGTCAGATCTGAGAGAAGGTGATTATATTTTTTTTTTGTTTCGAATCTCTTTCTTTTTTTTTCTATGTGTAAATACCTATAAATATATATATATTGTCTTTATTTTTTCTAAAAAAAAAAGGGAGAAATTTACCTTTTCCGGCCACCGCTCACGGTGGCCGGCGCGGCGGCGTCGGTGGCGGCGTCGGTCGCCGGAAATCGCACCACCCTCCTACCTGCAGAGAAAAAAAGAAGAGAGTGAGAGGTTTTTTTTAAACAAGTGAGGAAATGAAATTTTTTTTAGGAATTTTTGGCCTTATATAGCCTCCCAAAACGACGTCGTTTTGGGGCTGGCCTAAAAACACCCAAAACGACGTCGTTTTGCCTATGACCCGATTTTGACCCGACCCAGAGCCTAGGATCCGCGTTTTTTTATTAATGGGTTTATTGCGCGTTTGGTCCTTCCGCTTTTTTGGGTTTTGCGATTAACTTTATGACATCTTTTAATTTGGCCCAACAATTTGTTTCGGATTTCAATTGGGTCCACCTGATGCTATGCATTTTGGAAAAGGGGTTATTGTCCATTTTGATCCCTCTCTTTTCACGCGCATTTCGAATAGGCCCTTTCCCCTTTTATTTTATTTCGAATTGACCCTAAACTTTTGTTTTAAATGCAATTAGGTCCTCTTTTAGTTATTTTACAATCTTTCAGTCTTTTTGCTATTATGTTATTATTATTATTATTAATATACTATTATTATTATGTTATTATTATTCCTATATCACTATTGTTGTGCTATTGACTTATATATATTTACTATTATTATTACTATTACAATGATAATATTATTATCTATTGTATTACTACTTGTATATATATTATTATCATTACTAACATGTTAATATTATTATTATCACTACTTGTATATTATTATCATTATCATTATTATTATTATTATTATATTTACTATTACTATTACTATTATTATTATTATATATATTATTATATTGTACATACTTTGTATTATTATTATTATTATTATTTTATTGTTAATATTATACTATTATTGTTATGTTATTATTATTTCTATATCACTATTATTGTACTATGACTTGTATATATACTTATCATTATTATTTTAGTTTTATTATTATTTCTGTTTTGTTCTTTTCTCATTTGTTTTAGACTCGTTTTATTTTGTTTTCGCCTTCTCTATTGTTGTTCATATTAACGCATTCATTTCCGTGTCACTACGCACATCAGTATTGCAATTTGTTTTCACATTTTATTATAAACTTGTGTTATATTAATACAAAATTGCTTCTTTTCATAAAAAATGATATTCCTTATTTAGAAATTTGAGAGATTGTGCCCTAAAGTATTGGGTTGCAACTTCATCGTTTAAACTAAATAACCGAATATCCTTTTAAACAAATACCTCTTAAACAAAAAGCTTTTTCTCGAGAATTCGAAATGTCGTGTCCTAAAGCATTGGATGTGGTATTTTGTTATTCCGAGATAAGATTTTCTAAATCAAGGCAATGTTCTGTATTTAGAAGCTCGAGAGATTGTGCCCTAAAGTATTAGGTTGCAATTTTCTCGTTTGATCTAAATAACCGAATATCCTTTTGAACAAATACATTTTTTAATAAAAAGCTTATTCTTGGGAGTTCAAAATGCCGTGTCCTAAAGCTTTGGATGTGATGTTTTGTTATTCCGGGATAAGATTTTTAAAATGAAGGCGGTGTCCCGTATTTGGAATTTCGAGAGATCGAGCTCAAACTTACTGAGTTCCGGTTTCTCACTTGTCAAATAATGGGGTATTCTTCTTGAATTCAAATTTGAATTTTAAAGTCAAAAGACAAACTTAGTTTCGAGAGTCCAAAAGGTTGTGCCCTAACCTACTGAGTACGACATTTTATCTCTTCGAAATGAGTATGTCTTACCATTCGTTTTCGATCTGACCATGTTATCATAAAGAGGATATTTTCAAATCTTTTCAAATTTTTGACATCAAGACATTAGATAATCAAATAGGTACCACTTTTTGGGCGTATCGAGGGTGCTAACCCTTCCTCGTGCGTAACTGACTCCCGAACCTATTTCTTTAAACTTCGTAGACCAAAATTGTTGTTTTGATAAATTAAATGGTTTATTTAAAGCAACTACTTTTTAAGGTGACCCAATCACACCTCAACAAAAAAGGATTGGTGGCGACTCCCACGTTTTATCATTTTCTAAACCCAAGTTCGATTCTCGCCTTTCCCAAAGAAAGGGGCGGTTTCGACAGCTTGGCGACTCCGCTGGGGACCTCAAGTAAGAGGGTCGAGCCACGGGTTGATTACTTCTTGTCTTTTTGTCGAAAATTGAAAACTTGGTTTTAATACACGATCCTTCCTTCGCGTTTCATCTGTTTTGTGTTACGATCTTCATCATTGTATTCCTATTTCCTTTATTTGTTTCAAGTTTTCGAAATCTCTGCACATTCTATTGCATGACCGTCTTGGTCGCACCTTTTAAGTGGGAGCGAGAAGCTACTCTTTCGTGAGGTTTTCACCTCCGTGCAAGATAGTGGATTGCTTTCGGGATACATCTGTACCTATGTCTTCGTGAGATTTTCATCTCCGTGCAGCCATAGGGAAATGTATTCCCCTGAACCGAACTCATCCATATGAGCCTATAATGGGTGAGGATTGAGGAATCTGCTGGTTCAGGTACCTTTACCCCAAAATCGAACCCCATATAGCGAACCTTAAGAACCACCCTAGGTAGAGCCATGCCAAACCCTAGTGGTTACCCGATTAAGTATTTCATTTTCTGCCTATTGTGTATGAAATAATGACTTGCTTCATTTTATTTTTGCATGGCATATTCATCAAAAAGGTGTTGATTCGCATTCGGTTGCTAAAATAGATAGCTTGTCATGGAAAAGGGGTTTCTTGATAAAGTGGAGGACAATACGGCCGTCCGGATATGGGCGGAGACAGTTCAACAAGGAAAAGGCAATAGCCTTACAGCGGGGCACGTATCAAAGTTGTGGGATTACGCACGTATCAGCGTAACCCAAAACAATCTTCAAGAAATGAGGGAAATATGGAGTCAATGGGACGATAAGATCAAGCAACTATTCTACTATCATTATGGCAATTTGCCTTATCTACTTGACATCAAAGTAGACCAGCACTTGTTTCGAGCAATGGCCCAGTTTTGGAATCCTGCTTATAGTTGTTTTACTTTCAGGAAGGTGGATTTGGTACCTACCATTGAAGAGTACACAGCTTTACTCCACTGCTCGAGGATTCAAACTGACAAGGCTTATTTGAGAGCTGTTAATGTCCCCACATTCGTAAAAAAGTTGATGAATATTACGGGGATGAGCTGGCAGTGGGTTACAGCCCGGACAAAACAAAAAGGAGATTGTAAGTGTATCCCTTGGAGAAATCTGAGAGATTTGATCATAGCGCATCCTGAGGAGAAGAAGAGGGTTGACGTGTTAGCCTTGAGCATTTATGGACTGGTCATCTTCCCCAAAGCTTTAGGGTATGTAGATGAGGCGGTGCCTGATCTATTTGACAAATTAGACAGAAGGATCACTCCTATTCCTGCAATTTTAGCTGAAACTTTTAGGTCCCTAAGCGCGTGCCGAAGAGCGGGCGAAAGGAGATTTATCGGTTGCGCCCAACTCTTACTAGCATGGTTTCACGGTCATTTTTGGAAAATGCAAAAGGTATCGTGTCGAATCTTCTACGAGGACTATTCTCCACTGAAAAATATGGTAGCCACGCCTAGACGAGACGATATTACGGAAGAAAACTGGATGATGATTCTGCAAAACCTACAAGGAGAAGATATAGAATGGAGAGCTCCTTGGACGATCCCTGATGAGATCCTGTATCGGTGCGGAGATCTTGATTATGTTCCCATGCTTGGAATTCGGGGAGCTACTGGGTACGCTCCTCTTCTCGTGTTAAGACAGTACAGGTTGAGACAATTTACGCCGCCAACACAGGGTTTAGCCCAGTGCGAGTTTGAATATAAAGGAGGAAACTACAAGGGGAGAATGCGCGAGATATCAAACGCCTGGGGCCGAATTCACAGAATGAAAAGGTTCGCTGCCAATCCAATGACGACCCCTGGGTATGACCAATGGCGGAGCCAAAGAATCGACGATAACATCCCCACATCGGACTAAGAAAACACCCGATCACTAGAAGAACGCTTACAGGTGATCCCTTCCGAGCTTGAAATCATCAAACAAGACTTTAAGGAAAAAAACTGAGAATTAAGAAAAAGGATAGAACAACTAGAGGAAGAGAAAATGCAGCTAGGATTGGATATCGATATTCGAAAACTAGAATCCGAGAAGCTGAGGAAAGGGAAGAATAAAGCTGAAGAAAATTTGGACGGTTTGAAAACTGACTACAAGAAGCTACGAAGGTCGATGAGAACTGCGGGGCTTGGGAAAACGTCAGAGCAATGGCGTCAAGAAATTAAAGAGGAAAAGAATAGAGTAAGTCAGTGGGAAAAGAAATTCCGAGATACCCATGGGCTAGAAGATGCCCTGAAAAGGGATCTGATAGAAAGTCAAAACGAGAAAGAGAGATTAAAAATTCAGGTGTCAGAATTGGTAAGATTACTGTATCAGTATCGTAGCCGTAACTCCGTAGCCGAATTAAAGGCTAGTTTGAGCAAAATTGAAGAGATGAAAGCAAGAATTGAAGAGTTAGAATCTGCCTTACATGGTTACGAGCTAAGGGAAGAGCTTTTTGAAGTCAATGAAGAGCGATAGAAACAACAACTGCATCACTATCAGAGCCAAGTTAGAAGCCGGGATTATATTATGGGGGAAGCCGTGGCCCAAATACGAGAGGTGGTGAATCACTTACAAACTTTAGCAGTCCGAGCTGATGTACTAAGTTTGATATACGAGTCGGAGTCAGAAAGAGGTCAAGAGTTAGCTTGGCTTCTTGAGAAAGTCAAGGCCTTAAGTATTAAGGCTAGGCCTTATATGTAATCCATTTTATGTGAAGAAACTTGTTTTCTTGAAAAGCTATTCTGATGGGAATTGAATTGGAATCAACGCCTTTTTGGTTGCACACATCTCATGCATCAGCATTACATTGCATCATACACACTGAATCTCACAAAGGGACCCTAAAACAATGGCAGTTACCCTGGAACATCGCTACGGTACAAGAGGCAAAACAAAAATGGATCAAAGAATGGAAAGGTTAGAGCAAATGCAAAAAGAAATGCAGGATCGACAAGCACAACTACAGGAGCAGCTGGCCAAAACCTAGCAGGACATTATAGAGCGGATGCAAAAATCCCAGAATAACATGATAAACCAGCTGGTGCAGCTGATGACTAAAGAACGTGAGAAGGAAAAGGGCATTACTGCTACTCAGGGAACGATAATGATAAACCCGCTCTTACCCAGCCGAACACCCAAACGCCGCCAGATGTGTATCCCCAAAGGGCGTCTGTCACTATCAGACCGCAACAAATTTCAGCCGCAGCATCGATACCAATGAATTTCCAGGACGGCTCAAGTTCTAACCCTGGCCATAATCCAATCAATCCCAATGTTCCTGACTTGGATGAGATTCCTGAAAAAGTGAAAATGGAATTACCAAAACAACTGGAAGATAAATATAAATGGTTAGAGGAGAAACTTAAAGCTATGGAAAATGCTGGTAAACGTCATGGAATCAATGCTAATGATTTAAGTTTGGTCCCTAACCTGGTGCTCCCCTACAATTTTAAGATGCTTGAGTTCGAGAAATACAATGGGACAAGTTGCCCGGAGGCCCACATTACTATGTTTTGTAGAAGGATGGCGGGATACACTAATAACGATCCATTACTAATTCATTGCTTTCAGGATAGCCTGGTGGGTGCCGCAGCCAGATGGTATAACCAGTTGAGTCGCGCCAAAATTGGTTCATAGAAAGATTTGGCTCAAGCATTCCTAGAGCAGTACAGTCACGTAACAGACATGACCCCCGATAGGATCACTCTGCAAAACATGGAAAAAAAGGGGAAATGAAAGCTTTAGGCAATATGCACAGAGGTGGAGGGAGGTTGCCATCCAAGTCCAACCACCACTTCTGGAAAAAGAGACCACAATGCTCTTCATCCGCACACTGAAAGCCCCATTTCTCATGCATATGTTAGGAAGTGCAACCAAGAGTTTCTTGGACATCGTAACGACCGGGGAAATGATCAAGAATATTATAAAAAGTGGAGGAATTGAGACGGGGGAAAGTGCCAAAAGGATGCCCCCAAGGAAGAAAGAAAGTGAGGTGAATAATGCGAGCATAGGGTACCCAAAGTCAATCACCATTAATCAGCCGAAAGCAATGGCCACGGGGCAGCAGCAGTTACCCAAAAAAGAACCTAGCACGACAAGACAAAATAATGAGAAAATACACTTCACACCGATTCCGATGACGTACAAGGAAATGTATCAAATCCTGTTCGACGCGCACATTGTGTCCCCTTATCATCTAAAACCAATGCAGCCTCCGTATCCCAAGTGGTATGACCCGAACGCACAGTGTGAATATCATGCGGGAATCACGGGGCACTCAATAGAGAACTGTCTTGCTTTTAAGAAATTAGTTGAGAAATTTATCAATATGGGTGTGGTGGAGTTAGATGACATGCCAAACATAACAAATCCTTTACCCAATCATGCTAATAGCGGAGTCAACACAATTAGCGAAAATTCAGAGAAAAGAATCAAAGCACGTGTCGCAGAGGTTAAGACTCCTTTGAGATTAGTCTGGAGAGAAATGGTCAAACATGGATTAATAGTTACTGAAAAGAGTCAGGGAAATCTGACAAATTATTGTGAGTACCATCAGGAGTTGGGTCATGAAATTCAGAATTGTGGGGAATTTAGAGCTCTGGTGTAAAATTTAATGAACAACAAAGAAGTTGAATTTTATGATGAAGGCATAGAAGAGAGAAGCATATGCGCGTCAGAGTCAACGATAAAGAGTTCGAAAGTCAACCTTCCGATGATCATTATTTCGCGTCCCAAAAGCGATGAAGCGGGGATACAGGTAGTGCCGAAAATAGTAATACGGAGGCCCACTACCTTTGCTCATAAAGATAGTAAGGAGGTTCCTCGGAACCATGAGTGTAATATAGCAGTCCCCAGAAAGGAGAATTCGGTTAGTGATGAGGCTGGAATACGAGTAGCGCCGAAAGTAATAATACGAAGGCCCACTGCCTTTGCTTATAAAGATAGCAAGGAAGTCTCTTGGAATTACGAATGTAATGTAACAGTCCCAGGGAAGGAGAATTCGGCTAATACCTCGAAAGAAAATCTAGGTGAAGGTTTCCATACGCGAAGCGGGAGACGCTACGATTTAATAAAGGGGAAAGCTCCAATGGTGGAACAGGAGAAAGAAAAGCCAGTTGAGCCTGAGTCGAGAATCAAGGAACCAGTGGCTGAGAGAGAATCTAAAACGTTCCTGAAATTTCTGAAACACAGTGAATATTGTGTAGTAGAACAGCTGCACAAGCAACCGGCGTACATATCTGTGTTGGCTTTGCTTCAGAGCTCAGAAGTGCACAGGAACGCGCTGATGAAAGTTTTAAATGAGACCTACGTCGCCAGTGACATCTCGGTTAATAAATTGGATTGATTGATCGGCAACATAAGTGTGGGCAACTTCATTTATTTTAATGACGATGAGATACCACCAGGTGGTAGAGGGTCCACCAAGGCTTTACACGTTACCGCTAGATGCAAAGGGCACATGCTAGCAGGGGTCTTGATAGACAACGGGTCTGCATTAAATGTATTGCCTTTGTCCAATTTAAACAGATTACCAGTGGACAGTTCGCACATGAAGGAGTGCCAGAGCATAGTGAAGGCGTTTGACGGCACCCAAAGAAGAGTCATGGGGAGGATTGAGGTACCCTTACTAATTGGCCCAACTACTTACGAAGTAGATTTTTTGGTAATGGACATCAGCCCTTCCTATAACTGCTTATTAGGGAGACCATGGATACATTCGTCAGGGGCAGTACCTTCATCATTACATCAGAAGGTGAAGATGGTAGCAGATGGCCGGTTGGTAACGATAAAAGCTGAGGAGGACATTATTGCAGCTGTGACTAGTGATATGCCGTACCTGGAGATAAACGACGAGGCAACGGAATGCTCTTTTCAATCTCTCGAGTTCGTGAATGCAGCTTTTATTATGGAAGGAAATAGAATCCCAAAACCAAGAATCTCCAAGACTACAAGAATGGGATTGAAAATGACCTTGGGGAAAGGCGTTTTACCGGGAAGAGGACTTGGAAAATATCTTCAAGGGATAGTTGTGGCCCCAATATTGAGAGAAAAACAAGATCGCTTTGGCTTAGGATTTAGGCCAGATGCAAAACAAAAAAGGAAAGAGATGGAAAAGAGACAAGAAAGAAGGCGCGCTCGTTTGAGTGGAGAGGAAACCAAGTGGGAACCCATGATGACTCCACATATAACCGAAACCTTTGTTTCAGGAGGGGTAATTCACTTTGAGTCGAAGACACGAAAGGAAGAGGACATCATAGCAATGTTGGGTAATGTCTGCATTAATGCCATATCTGAGGAGACAGTTGAAGAGGGAATCTTGTCAGATATTCGACCTTATGAACCGGGAAGTGTTTTAAACAATTGGACTACAGAAGAAATTCCTGTAGTATTTAAAGATTATTCAGAGTAATGTCCAGAATACACTTATTGCTTTAAGCCTAAGTGTAACAAGATTTCTTTTGTGAAACATGCGCATGTTCAAATATTATTATTCAATAAAGTACATTTTCGACATCATTTGAAGCAAACATTTTTCCATTCTTTTCTTTGTTTTCTGATCATTCTTTCATTATCATACATAATCCATTCACGAATTCATTCATTCTGTCCGTATTCTCTTGAACTGCAACAGGTCATTGGATATCAATGACTTGAGCGACGCTGCCATGGACTCGAAATATCCTTTTGAGCAAGACATACGTTTAGAAATGTTACAGGATTTTGAAGATGACACGGACGGTGATTTATCTCCCGACTTGTTAAGAATGGTAGAGCAGGAGGAGAGACAAATTCGACCTCATAAGGAAGCAGTAGAGACTGTGATGTTGGAGGAAAGGAAAGCGGTAAAAATTGGAACTTGTATAGCCAAAGAAACAAGGCAGAATCTTATCAAGTTGCTGCAAGAATTCAAGGATGTTTTCGCATGGTCGTATAAGGATATGCCTGGTTTAAGCACTGATATTACAGTACACTGTTTACCCATAAGAAGAGATTGCAAGCCAGTTCAGCAGAAGCTCCGAAGGATGAGACCAGATATTGTGCTGAAAATAAAGGAAGAGGTTCAAAAGCAGTTCGACGCTGGATTCTTGCAAGAGATCAAATATTCAGAATGGGTAGCCAACATTGTGCCTATCCCTAAAAAAGATGGGAAGGTACAAATGTGTGTGGATTATAGAGACCTAAATAAGGCTAGCCCAAAGGATAACTTTCTTTTGCCTCATATTGACACTCTAGTAGACAATACAGTAGGCTTTTCATTGTTTTCCTTCATGGATGGTTTTTTCGGGTACAATCAGATAAAAATGCATCCTGAAGATATGGGAAAGACTACCTTCATAACATTGTGGGGTACGTTCTGTTATAAAGTAATGCCATTTGGGTTGAAAAACGCAGGAGCTACATACCAAAGGGCCATGGTGACCTTGTTCCATGATATGATGCATAAAGAGATTGAGGTTTACGTGGATGACATGATTGCAAAGTTTAGAACAGAAGAAGAACATATCCGAGTTTTGAAGAAACTGTTCCTGAGGTTAAGAAAATTCCAACTGAGACTCAATCCTGCTAAATGTACTTTTGGAGCTAGATCTGGCAAATTGCTAGGCTTTATAGTCAGCAAGAAAGGGATCGAGATTGACTCGGACAAAGTCCGGGCTATACAAGAATTGCCTCCACCGCGCACTCAAAAAGAAGTTCGAGGTTTCCTTGGAAGATTAAATTACATTGCTCGGTTTATTTCACAGTTAACAGAGAAATGTGATCCCATATTTCGTCTTTTGAAGAAACATAATCCAGGCGTATGGGATGATGAATGTCAAAAAGCTTTCGATAGGGTCAAACAGTATTTGTCAAACCCTCTAGTACTATTGCCCCTGCACCCAGATAAGCCATTAATCCTATATCTGACGGTGCTTAATCACTCTATGGGATGTGTGCTAGGTTAACATGATGATTCAGGAAAGAAAGAAAAGGCGATATACTACCTCAGTAAGAAATTCACTGAGTGCGAAATGAGATATTCGCCAATTGAGAAACTATGTTGCGCGTTGATTTGGACGACTCAGAGATTGAGACAATACATGCTGTATCACACGACCTGGTTAATCTTGAAATTAGACCCTCTAAAGTATATGATGGAGACAACCGCTTTGAATGGAAGGATGGCTAGGTGGCAAATTCTGCTGTCCGAATTTGATATTGTCTATGTGAGCCAGAAAGTTGTAAAAGGGAGCGCAATAGCCGACTTCCTAGCTAGCAGAGCTTTAGAAGATTATGAGCCGTTAAACTTTGATTTCCCTAATGAGGATTTAATGTATGTGGCAGCTACTGAAGAAGACACTGCCAAAGATTGCCTTTGGAAATTGAATTTCGATGGAGCATCAAATGCTGTTGGAAATGGGATTGGGGCAATTTTGGTATCCCCAAATGGAGATCACTACTTGTTCAAATGCAAGTTGGATTTTGATTGTACAAACAATATGGCAGAATACGAGGCATGTATCATGGGACTCCATGCTGCCACAGAACGTAAAATTAAAGCGCTGGAAGTATATGGAGATTCTGCACTAGTGATCTACCAACTAAAAGGTGAATGGGAGACAAAAGACCCCAAATTGATCAATTATCAAAGGATAGTCTTGGAGTTAATTGAAGAATTCGATAATATCGCTTTTAGTTATCTCCCACGGGAAGAAAATCAGATGGCGGATGCTTTGGCTACTTTGGCTTCCATGATTAAAGTGAGTAAGCAAGAAGATGTAAAGCCCATTCAAATGAGTGTTTATGAGGTCCCAGCTTATTGTTGCAACATAGGAGAAGAAGAAAAGGATGATCACCCCTGGTACCAAGATATATTGCGATATGTGAAAAATCGCGAATACCCCAAACAAGCGACCGGGAATGAAAAGAAGACACTAAGAAGGTTAGCCTGTGATTATATCCTGGATGGGGAGGTCCTATACAAAAGAAGGAAGGATCAAGTACTGTTGAGATGTGTCGATGCAATTGAAGCTAAGAAAATTTTGGAGGAAGTCCACGAGGGTGTTTGCGGAACACATGCTAACGGCTTCACAATGGCTAGACAAATCATGAGATTCGGATACTACTGGTCTACCATGGAAGGGGATTGTATCAAGTATGCTAAAACATGTCACAAATGCCAGATATACGGGGACAAAATTCACATACCTCCCTCACTGTTGCATGTTATGACCTCCCCTTGGCCTTTCTCCATGTGGGGCATGGATGTCATCGGACCGATTTCGCCAAAAGCTTCGAACGGGCATCGATTCATTTTCGTGGTCATTGATTACTTCACCAAATGGGTGGAGGCTACTTCATACGCCAGTGTTACCAGGGCGGCGGTCAGTAGATTCCTAAAAAAAGAAATCATTTGTCGATACGGAATGCCTGAGAGGATCATTTCTGACAATACCTTAAACTTAAAAAACAGCGCAATTACGGAGGTCTATAGTCAATTCAAGATTAAACACCACAATTCATCGCCATATCGTTCAAAGATGAATGGTACAGTGGAAGCAGCCAATAAGAACATTAAGAGGATTGTGGGGAAGATGGCCGAAACCTATAAAGATTGGCATGAAAAATTACCCTTTGCTCTTTACACTTATCGAACATCAGTCAGGACATCCACCGGGGCAACTCCTTTTTCATTAGTTTATGGAATGGAAGCGGTATTACCCATCGAAGTTGAAATTCCTTCCCTTCGAGTCTTGTCAGAGCTAAAATTAGATGAAGCAGAATGGATCCAGTCTCGATACGATCAGCTGAACTTGATTGAGGAGAAGAGGTTAAGTGCTATTCGTCATGGCCAGATATATCAAAAGAGAATGATGCGGGCTTATGATAAAAATGTGTGCCCAAGAGAATTTCACGAGGGAGACTTGGTCTTGAAAAAGATCCTCCCTATACAAAAGGATTTCAGAGGAAAATGGATGCCAAATTGGGAAGGACCTTACGTGGTGAAAAAGGCTTTTTCTGGAGGAGTATTGATCCTGGCCAAAATGGATGGGAAAAACTTGTCCAATCCTGTAAATTCGGATTCTGTTAAAAAGTACTATACTTGAAGAGGGAGAGACGCCAAAGTCGAAGTCCCGCAAAGGGCGCTTTGAGATCTTCAAAAAAAAAAATCAAAGGGGATTTGGGTTGAAAACGACGGCTCAAATCATGATGGAAGAATCTCGCTTCATGCAAACCGACAAGGAAGAGGTAGGTTGCATCTTGGTGCATCAACAAAATACTCAAGATCTCCTAAACACATGTCGAACCCGAAATGGTCTTCCAGACGCTCAGGCAGAGAAGCTCAAACTGCGATATCTGGGGCACCTAATTCCCATTTTGCCCATTTTTGGGTTTGCTACCTTTGTATTTTGAAGACACAGTTTAAATAAACTTTCTTCTTCACTACATTCGCCAGTTTTGATTAACTTGTTTGGTTCGAGCTATGCTCCCAATAAATTTCTACTTCATCCATCATCATAATCTTTTTTCAAGCATTTTGGCATTGAAATAACAGTTATTGGACTAATAATACTTTCACGAAAGAAGTTTTGCATATTACTCTGAAAATTTTAAATAATACAGGGGGCATAAGCAGGACTATTGTTTAAAACTCACCAGGTCTAAAGGCTTGACAAGTATCTGGAAAAGGGGTGTCTAGATTCCCTTCAAGATTTGAAGGACAATAGGGGCAAATCAGTTAGGCAAAGTACAACTGATTCTCTCGGGTTTTGAGTCAAAATTCCGGCCCAAACAAGGACAACATGATGCAAGCAAAACCCCTAAAAAAAAACCCATTCTCATGTCATCCATAAGATACATCTAGTTAGGAGCATTTGATTCATTACGATCATAACATCCTAATCATGTAAATGTCATCCATAAGATACATCTAGTTAGGAGCATTTAATTCATTACAATCATAACATCCTAATCATGTAAATGTCATCCATAGCACATGTAGTTAGGAGCATTTGGGTTATCCCGATCATAGCATCCTCGTCATTTACATAAGCTTAAGCACATTCTACAGGACAGGTTCCTCAAAGAACAGTGTGGAGCAGACCGAAGATTGAAGTCTTCCTGAAGATAGTAAGGAAGCAAATTGAAAAGTTCAGATTTTGTTCCCTAGTGATGATAGTGGAGCGGAATGAAGATTGAAGTCGTCCTAAAGATAGTAAGGAAGCAAATTGAAAAGTTCAGATTTATTTCCTCGAAGTCTCAAGGGGGCAGGACAAAGCTACTAAGCCCTCCTCCCTGAGTGTATTGAGGATCGACCTTTCCGAGAAGTTTCAGTGAGAAGATCAAAGTTACGGATCTCTTCTCTCTGAATTCTTGTCACCTCGAAGTCTCAAGGAAGCAGGACAAAGCTACTAATCCCTCCTCCCTGAATGTATTGAGGATCTACCCTTTTTGAGAAGTTTCAGTGAGAAGATCAAAGTTACGGATCTCTTCTTTCTGAATTCTTGTCACTTCGAAGTCTCAAGGAAGCAGGACAAGGCTACTAAGCCCCCCTCCCTAAGTGTATTGAAGGTCAACCTCTATTTCTGAGAAGTTTCAGTGAGAAGATCAAAGTTACGAATCTCCTCTTTCTGAATTCTTATCACCTTGAAGTCCCAGTGGGGCAGATTGAAGACAGCAAAACTGGCATTCCCGAAGTTACGAAGAAGCAGATCGAAGTCAATAATCATATCCGAGTTGCAGTGAAGTGGACCGAGGCAGCAAGATGCAGTGGACTGGAATGAGGCCACATGAAGAATAGGGGCGCCAAAGAATCCAGACTCTATGGATCCGGGCAAATTTGGGCCTCCTTTATGTCTTTGCTCTATTCCCGTTACACGACAATGAGCAAAGAGGGGCAGCTATAATACCCAAATCTCGCCCGGCCCATACCCATTGAACAACCCAAATTAAACCCAATCTCGGCCCAAGTATCTGACCCAATATTTGGCCCAAATCCAAAAGGCCCGAAATTTAGAAGCTAGGGTTTCTGGAACCCTAGCACTTGCGCCGCAACCATGCACTAGCCACTGTCGGCCACCAACTCCGTGCGCACGCCACCATAGCCTCCACCTGCTCCACTTCGCCCTGTTTTCAGCCACTAACACCGGCAATAGACCAAGAAAAGCAGAGACTTGTATTTGGCTATATAAAGCCGATTATGGAACTGTAATAAGGGGCTTTTTTTTTGGACTTTTGTTCTTCAATCAATACACAGGAAATAATTTCAAAAATAAATGCAAAACATAGCAGTAGAAAATAAAAAAAAAAGAAACACGAAAAGGCAAGGTCAGATCTGAGAGAAGGTGATTATATTTTTTTTGTTTCGAATCTCTTTCTTTTTTTTTTCTATGTGTAAATACCTATATATATATATATTATCTTTATTTTTTCTAAAAAAAAGGGAGAAAATTACCTTTTTCGGCCACCGCTCACGGTGGCCGGCGCGGCGACGACGGTGGCGGCGTCGGTCGCCGGAAATCGCACCACCCTCCTACCTGCAGAGAAAAAAAAAGAAGAGAGTGAGAGGTTTTTTTTTAAACAAGTGAGGAAATGAAATTTTTTTTAGGAATTTTTGGCCTTATATAGCCTCCCAAAACGACGTCGTTTTGGGGCTGGCCTAAAAACACCCAAAACGACGTCGTTTTGCCTATGACCCGATTTTGACCCGACCCAGAGCCTAGGATCTGCCTTTTTTATTAATGGGTTTATTGCGCGTTTGGTCCTTCCGCTTTTTTGGGTTTTGCGATTAACTTTATGACATCTTTTAATTTGGCCCAACAATTTGTTTCGGATTTCAATTGGGTCCACCTGATGCTATGCATTTTGGAAAAGGGGTTATTGTCCATTTTGATCCCTCTCTTTTCATGCGCATTTCGAATAGGCCCTTTCCCCTTTTATTTTATTTCGAATTGACCCGAAACTTTTGTTTTAAATGCAATTAGGTCCTCTTTTAGTTATTTTACAATCTTTCAGTCTTTTTGCTATTATGTTGTTATTATTATTATTATTATACTATCATTATTATGTTATTATTATTCCTATATCACTATTATTGTGCTATTGACTTATATATATTTACTATTATTATTACTATTACAATGATAATATTATTATTATCTATTGTATTACTACTTGTATATATATTATTATTATCATTACTAACATGTTAATATTATTATTATCACTACTTGTATATTATTATCATTATTATTATTATTATTATTATTATTATATTTACTATTACTATTACTATTATTATTATTATTATATATTATTATATTGTACATACTTTGTATTATTATTATTATTATTATTTTATTGTTATTATTATACTATTATTATTATGTTATTATTATTTCTATATCACTATTATTGTACTATGACTTGTATATATACTTATCATTATTATTTTAGTTTTATTATTATTTTTGTTTTGTTCTTTTCTCATTTGTTTTAGACTCGTTTTATTTTGTTTTCGCCTTCACTATTGTTGTTCATATTAACGCATTCATTTCCGTGTCACTACGCACATCAGTATTGCAATTTGTTTTCACATTTTATTATAAACTTGTGTTATATTAATACAAAATTGCTTCTTTTCATAAAAAATGATATTCCTTATTTAGAAATTTGAGAGATTGTTCCCTAAAGTATTGGGTTGCAACTTCCTCGTTTAAACTAAATAACCGAATATCCTTTTAAACAAATACCTCTTAAACAAAAAGCTTTTTCTCGAGAATTCGAAATGTCGTGTCCTAAAGCATTGGATGTGGTATTTTGTTATTCCGAGATAAGATTTTCTAAATCAAGGCAATGTTCTGTATTTAGAAGCTCGAGAGATTGTGCCCTAAAGTATTGGGTTGCAATTTTCTCGTTTGATCTAAATAACCGAATATCCTTTTGAACAAATACATTTTTTAATAAAAAGCTTATTCTTGGGAGTTCGAAATGCCGTGTCCTAAAGCTTTGGATGTGATGTTTTGTTATTCCGGGATAAGATTTTTAAAATGAAGGCGGTGTCCCGTATTTGGAATTTCGAGAGATCGAGCTCAAACTTACTGAGTTCCGGTTTCTCACTTGTCAAATAATGGGGTATTCTTCTTGAATTCAAATTTGAATTTTAAAGTCAAAAGACAAACTTAGTTTCGAGAGTCCAAAAGGTTGTGCCCTAACCTACTGAGTACGACATTTTATCTCTTCGAAATGAGTATGTCTTACCATTCGTTTTCGATCTGACCATGTTATCATAAAGAGGATATTTTCAAATCTTTTCAAATTTTTGACATCAAGACATTAGATAATCAAATAGGTACCACTTTTTGGGCGTATCGAGGGTGCTAACCCTTCCTCGTGCGTAACTGACTCCCGAACCTATTTCTTTAAACTTCGTAGACCAAAATTGTTGTTTTGATAAATTAAATGGTTTATTTAAAGCAACTACTTTTTAAGGTGACCCAATCACACCTCAACAAAAAAGGATTGGTGGCGACTCCCACGTTTTATCATTTTCTAAACCCAAGTTCGATTCTCGCCTTTCCCAAAGAAAGGGGCGGTTTCGACAATGGACACATAAATAAGTTATGCAGATACTTCTTGACCATAATTTTTTATAAATAAATATATGATATTATAACACTTTTATAACATGTAATTTATATTTTATAATAATTTTTACCATGATTTTAGAAAAAAAAAAAGTTTAGGACTTAAATAATTTTTTTTTTGTTATCTTTATAAAATACAAAAAAATTATAATATAATTTTATAGGTTATAATATAAGAAATTTTTTGTCATAATCATTCAAAATACTCGTATGTGTTAATGCTTATAATATAATATTTAACTTATATAAAAATAAATTTTTTAAAATTATATTTGAGTATAAATATTCTAATTCTCACCTTCCCCTATTAATTGGAAAGTGTAATTGGGATACTCCAATTACACCCAATTCATTTACACCTCTCAATTACAATAGTTTCCCAAATATGTCATATTTGTGTACTTAGAGGCAATTACACTCAAATTTAATTATTAAATGACTCTCTAAATACTAAAATATAATTTATGTGTGGGTAAAATCAAATTAATTTAGTAAATCGATCGATCATTAAAATTAATTCAATCGAGATCAATTAAAAATTTAATTACCAATTAATTCAGTTCAAAAGTAATTAATTAATCAATTCTTAAGTATTATATGGCACACATATATATAAGTCAAATATATATTAATCCGATGAATGTGACGTAATTGTCTAAAGGAAAAAAATATTATGAATTTAATTAAAATTAACTATATATATATATATATTATATTATTTTCTTAATGGTTTTTAATTTAGTCTTCTTTTATTCTTTTTTCATGTTTTAAACTAAAACAAAAAATCGTTATAATTATTGTCATGTTTTAAACTTAAAATATGTTACAAATTTCGATTAATTCAAAAATCAACCAAATTAATGAAAGTTAATTGTTCAATTAACGGTTAATTTAAATATTGTACGGTTTTAATAATAATCTAAGTTCATATGTTAAGAGTTTTAAATTTTAATTATTAATAATTTAATTTAGCTATTTGCTAAATTAACAACTTAAATACCCTTAAATATTATACTCATAAAATTTAAAATTTTGTATTTTAAAAACATGGCATGATGATTTATTTAGCTGTCCAATTTTATAAAAAAAATAATCATTTTAGCCCTCTATTTAATCTTTCATCTTTTTTAGCCTTTAAATTTGTGTTTTTTTTATCAAATTACCTAAAAATAGATGAAAAAGTTAATGCATTTTAACTTTATTGACGTGACATACACTTGGACTATGGATGACATATAAACATTGAATTAATTTTAAAAAATTAAAAATAAAAAAATAAAAAAAATATTTTTAAAATTTAAAATTATTAACAAAGTATAAGAATTGTTAAAAAAATATTTTTTAATATTTTAAAATTTTTAAAAATTAACTAAATATTAATATATCATCCACGTGGCAATCCATATATATGTCACATCAACAAAAGTTACGAAACGTTAATTTTTCTTTGCCATTTGAGGTGATTTTACAAAAAAAAAAATGCAAGTTTAATGGCTAAAAGAAGCAAAAAATACTCGAACCCACGTCCTCTTACACTAGCAATAATATCAATATTAATCAAACTAAAACTCAATCAACAAAAAAAGTAGTTTTTAATAAAGAAGTTTTTAGAGATTAATATGTCTGAGTCCGGCCAAATTTGTTCATAAATTTGTTCATAAATTGGGTAGCACGTCAAAGCTTAAACAAAAATTTTCATGCCTCAATTTAATTTGATTTAAATAAGAAAAAATATATTTAAATATAATTATTTTTAAATACTTTAAATAATAAAAATGGGCTGCCAAGTAGTACCAAAATGGATTTGTGCTTGAAATTGTTTTGAAACTAGCTACTGTGGATGGACAACTCTAAATGTGTGTTTTTATAATTTGTTCTGGATTTAAAATGATTCTTAAAAGGTTTATATAAAAATGTAAAAAAGATAAAAAAAACACTCGTAATAATTGTTACTTTGTAAAAAATAAAAAAATTAAAAAAAATTGTTATTTCTCAACTGAATTTATCATGAGTGACACCAATTCAAAACAAATTTCTCATTGTTTTTGGAAATTGTTATGAAAAAAAGTGCAGTAAATAAAATATTTTGAGAAGTAAATTATGCATTTAAATGATGTTTAAATTAATTAATATTATGATAATTTAGTAAAAATATAAAATGTAAGTTATTATAACTTGTATGAAAAATAAATTGTAAATCTTTGTAAGCAATTAATGATAATTATTTGTAAATTTTAATTTGAATATATAACCTATAATCTAAATATTATTAAAATATAACCATTATAAATGTTATATATTTGAAATAAAATTTAATAAAAATATTATATACCTAATATAAATATCATAAATATAATAAGGATTAAATATTAAGTTCAAAGCAAGCAATGAGAAAGAAAGCCTAATGATAAAGGCTGATCTAGTACGTGTAGATTTTTAAATTCAAATAACCATCAAATGAGTTTTTTTTTTAATTTTATAATTATTTTTAAAAACTTTTAAAAGGTTTTGTAACATCTCAATTTTATTATTATTTTAGTTACCATGTCTTTTCTTCTTTTCTTTTTTTTAGAATTTTAGCCGATCATTTCTTAAATTTTTATAAACTTTTATAATATATTCATTTAATCTTAATATATAAAAAAAATTATGTACTACTTCAGAATAAGTTGAATCGTGTATTATAATTTTTTTCTGGTGAAAATAAACATAACAAAGTTAAATTATATGGAAAATTTGGGAGGTACAAAATTCCTCTCTTTATCAGATTTAAGAAAATCTAACACTGCACCTGAGGGGTCTGAACAAGATGTAAATCCTCTTTTCTTTCAAAAGCCAATTGAGCTAGATAGTCAGCACATTGATTCTCCTCCCTGAGGAAGTATCTTAAAGTCCATTTACTTTCTTGAGATAAAATCCATTGTATTCTCCTGATCAGAGCACAGTTTGAGCTTTTCGAAACATTGCCATGAATAGCTTTGACTACCTTCAAGCTATGTGAGTGAATTATAATTTTAAACAAAATGGAGTTGAAAAGGAGGATAAAAAGGTAGATAGAAAGAATGCATTCATAAAAAAGTATGCAGGAAAAAAACTCAATACAGGTTTCTGCTTACAACGAAATAATTAACAAATAATAATACAACTGTGGCAGCCATTACAAATTACAATTGGAAGGAATACAAAATTTAAAAAAGAAATGAAGAATGGGCATTGAACCTACATATTGCAAGAGCTTTGTTGTCTAATATATATTTGAATACAACTATATGAAAAGAACTAAAAAATGAATATACCCATGTCCGAAAGGATTTACATTTTCATTCAACACGCACAAGTACCGCCTTGTGTATTTTCTTCACAAACATCTGTCTGTGATCCACTAGGAACAACTGTTGGAGATGGCCACTGGTCGGGAACCATGAGAAAATAAGCAGTCATAGCTTTTCTGAATCGTTTCTTGTACTGTTGGGGCGAGATCACAGTAGGAGATTCGTTTTTAGGCCCGCCAAGAATGCCTGTGGTTTTCACCCAAGTTTCAAGGTGCTTGTCCCATGTGTATTGTCTCATGAAATCGATTATTCCAAGAACCAGCTCATGTTTTTATAAGCATTCAGCTCTGACTAATTTATCAGAAAACATTACTCTGACCATGGGATCAGTTCAATTAGCTCATATGCATGCCATAGCAGACAAATCAGAGCAAATATCACCACTCAATTGTATAGTAAAATATAATGCTAGTAAGAAGAACCGAGTCCTATATTACCTGCTGCTATTGTTTCTCTCAGGTCAGCATGATAACTACCAAAATTTATGCCGCACCGCTATAACTTATTTCATTCACAGCGGATTATGAAAATAAAAAGGAAAATCTTTAAATCTTCAAAATAGTATGTGTAGCACAGTAAGATCAAAATGAGTAAGTTAAATTGAAACTTACAGCAAGAAAGGAAGTGTCATTCCAGACAGCTCTTTCCAACAAACGTTTTGCCTTGCTTCCAACAAAAATTGGAGACGTTGGCATTGCTTCGATCAAATTCTGGTCCAGAAGGACTTTGTTGCTACCACTTGTATCAGGGTTATACCTAGATCGAGAGGATCCTTTAAGGTCATAAAGCCTTGTAATATTACGCCTGAAGAGAAGATTTTCCATCACCAAAACGTCCATTTTTGACTCCTTCCCACCTTTAAGGTGCTTCGATGAAACCTTCAAGACAATGACACCAGAAAAAAAGTTAAACCAAAAATCATGGTAAATTTATCTCAAAATAAGAAAAACCTAATATTTATTTTTAGAACTTGTATTCAGTAAAAGTACAGGAACATCAAAAATCTTCCCAGCGAAATGCACTTAAGCAGTTCAATTCTCAGGCTTTATAACATCAGAATATCAAGTGTTAACACACGATGTTTGGACACAAATCTAAACCAAAGTTGAAGTTCATGTTTAAATCAGTAAGGAGATGCACACAAACAAATATCCCTAAGAGTCTTTCGAAAAAAGAATTGGAAAGCATAGTTGAGAAGACAGGAAAAGCAATAGATAACAAATGCATTGGGCTACTAAAACAATTCTTTTTCCTGGGATTATTAGCCAAAACTTCAGTCATGAACTCCAAATACTCTTCATACAGGTTAGCAATCTAAGCTAAATAACAACATAGGTAATATTAATAAATAATACCTGATATATACCCAAAATCTTTGCTAGGCAAGTTGGGCTTCGTGTACTGATTGAATCAGATAAATACTCGAAATAAGCTGGTCCAAACTTGATGAACGATTCTAGTTCCGTCTTTGTAACTTGTTTGATTATAAATCGATCATCTAAAGTTTTTGCAAAGAAGACATTGCTCTTCCCACCTTGAGCACCCCACTTCTTACAACGACTGAGAGAGAGTACAAAATCCAGCTCTGAAGGGCAGCAAGTCCTCCTCAAGCTCTCAAAACGCTTTGCATAATAACAAGTTACAGAATACTTCACCTTCCCAAGGGGGCCATCATCTGTAAAAGAAACTCTGGCATGCAAATCCTGTGTGTATGATATTGGGTCGGAAACCAGGGAGCTAAATGACCCAGACAAAGACAAGATACTATCATCACCAGATCCAAAACTTCTGTATGTATCAGATGATAAGTCGTTAAAAGAATTAAGTGAGAGTGAATTCACTGAATAAAAAAATGACGATGAAACTGCAGAATCTGAAGCATATTTTGGTTTCTCCAACTCAGACATCTGTGAGTGATAATCTGATGAGACAAGTGCATATGATATAATACTAGTTGGCTCATCATCATAAACAGGCACTACTGTGTCATTAACACCAATAGGAAGCAGCAGCCTGGCACCATTTTGCCTTTCCAACTCCCTCAATGATGAGACATAGACTGGATTGTACTCACCAATACTGAGTTTTTGAGCATTGAATAAAGATTGCTTGTTAAATGAGTTGTGGACATTTGGAAACGGCATGCTTGCCTGGCTCATAGACTTCTCCTTATTTTCAAGTCCCTTAGTAGGCAAAGCAGACTGAGGAGAATGAGCCACTTCCACTTCATTAGAATCACTAGCACAAATTCCCAGATCTGAATTTACTGCAGCTGACACATCTGTAATGACTGAATCAGGAACAGAGTGACCATTCTCCTTAGGAACAACACTAGCTGGATGACTTTTTCCAGTCCATGCTGCCTCAAGGGTGTCAGATAAATTAGCCATAACAGGAAATTCCCCTTCCTGCAGGACAACTTTTGCAGATTCTAGAGAATTGGTTGCACTAGAAGAAAGAGAAGGTTCAGCCTCCTCCTTTTCATGGAAGTCCTGGTCCATACCCCTTTCTTTGTGATCTCCACCTGGCTTGCTGATTTCATCAGCATTGCCTCCATGATTTATGTCTATATCAGGCTTGGTCTCAACTACAAGCAGAGCTAAAACTGCTAAAGGCTTTACTTGGTTTGGGAGTGACATTCATCTCAACAAACTTCTCCACAGAAGTTACAAGCTTCAGTCCAAGCTTTGGGATGGAACTGCTCATAATTTCCTGGACATTATTGTTAATCGAACTATGTACATGTATCAGCCGTTGGTCCCAAACATAAGAAAGAAAGAGTATCTGCCTCCGCAACTTATTGATTTCAAGAACGTCAGTAACAGGTTGGCCAACTTTCACCTCCTTACAAATCACTTCCTGCAAAGATTCCCAAGGAAACAGATAAGAAACAAGACAACATGTTGAGATGCTTTTATGCAAAAGAGAAAAACAAATTAACAATCAGACAGCAAGTTTCGCTCATAAGTGACAGGGGCAGGGTGAAGGTGAATCTCAAATCAACTACCTGAAACTCTTTCCTATCTTTTTGCAGCATTGCTTCCAGTTCTTCGAAACAGATTCTTCTTTCAGGTGCCTTTATGCCACTATTTTGGGACTCTGAAGCTAATAATTTCTCTGAAATCCTTTGAAGTGCATTGTACACTTCATTAAATAGGAATTCTGCCCTGTTACTCACCTGCAAAACCATATTAATCATCTTTTATGTGTTATTTGATTCAAGAATAGCTTTATGAAGAGGAACAAGTATTAACGATATTCAAACCTCATTTGCTTCGGCTTGCATCCACTCTTGATTTTCATAATAATTAAATTCCAGTTTGGAAGGTGGAAGATAAATAGAATGAACATCAATGGAAGCATATCGGAAACAAGCAACCATTCTCCCGAAACTACAAATGGTAAAACAGTATAATAAGAGAGGATGCCATGGGCAAGTAATATTTTTTTTTTGATAATTTCTAGTGTTCTGTTTCTTACAATCCATACCATTCATTAACCCCACCCTTCCCACCCCTCCATGGCAAATAAACCTAATTAGCCAGAAGGGAATAACTTGATTGAAGTCAATCCTAGGGCTTCAAGAAAATTAGGCACTTTCCTTGGGGCAACAACCAATTGGCAAGTTCAGGCGGTCCCTAAATAAGGAGACCTCATACATATGTACACACAGATATATGCCCATATTCTCAACTACATAATGATCTCATTTTCCTGATAATTCTTCTAGGCCAGTAAACTATACTGGGTAAGAATAGAAACAAGAAGACTGAAGAACTAATAAGGAGACATGATGTAGCCAGGTTACCTGGACGAATCCACTGATGAATTTCAGAAGCCAACTTAAACCAACTATATATGTCCCAAATTCCCAAACAGAGCAGACTCGCTCAATTCAAAAGCCAAATGGAATTTTTTTTTTGTTTAAAATAAGTCCAACAAATTTTCATTTTTGCAAAAATAACGTACATCACTAATGTGCCCGTGCACATGCACGTGCATAGATGAGCACGTGTGGAGTTGTGTGACTTGTTTTGCTCAAGGACTAGTTTTTTCTACAGTTAGTAAAAATCAAGAACACGAAGATCAAATGAATCAGCAGACAGCAGCAGTCTTCCTCTTTGGTTAAAAATGTAGCCCTTGCTTTTTGACACAGGCTTTATAAATACAGGGCTAATCAAGATAATAACAAAGCAAGTTAAGTCAGTCTCATAAGATAAATAAGTTACCCAAAATCACCAAAATGACACATATGACTAACATTTGATCAATGGTTCACAGAGAAAGCAAATTGATTGCTTATAGACTAGACAAATCACATAAACAGAATGAAAAAGACCCACCTTCCAGAAGTGCCATCTTCACAAATGATCACTCCATTCAAACCAGTAATCTTAATTCTTTAGTATACATAATACTTGATATTTATTAAGTAAAAACTTACCCATAGAATCGAAGGCAATCCCTGTGAAGGGAATGACCACAGCTTGCAACTCTGCTAGCAGCTGCATGGTTCGAAAAGCTAAGCTCCAAAAATTTCCCAAAGGATAAACCCCAAGCAGCATCAGACATTACAACTCTTTGAGTGGCTGGGGGGAATCCCTTGATTCGAGGGCATTGCAAGCATCTATGCCACATCCAAATCTTGCCTTCCCGCTCTCCTGGTAAGGGAAGATCTTGTAGTTTCTTGACAGATATCGTCAGGCTACCTTGCCTATGAGTATAACAATGAACATGTGCCTCGGATGGCATCTCACACGAGCGACAATGGGTGCTCTGATGAGAAGAATCTTAAGTTGTAGAAATTAGAAGCAAAGAAGAAGGTATCTTTGCTACATGAAATAACAATTACCTGATCAAACAGATTATCTCGTAAAAACCGCCCCAAAGGCTTATCAAAACTACCATAGTATTTGATTCGCAAGAGATGGGACCGCTCACACACAGTTCCCTTCCACACACAACGTGTTGATAATGATACCAAAATGCTCTGGTGGTCTGAAGGTGATGGAGGAAACTCTTCCTTTGAGGACGCCACCTCCTCATTGCTGTTAATAGTCTCTCGATTTGAAGAGGCCAACTCTGTGCCACCTAAATGATTTGCAGACAACATATTGCTGTCAGCATGATTATTGGCACCACCCTGCTCTGGGGCCTTTGATAGGAATTGGTCACCCATTAAAGCTTCTCCAATGCTACCTGGTGTCTCAACAGATCCTTTTAGGATCCATTCCATTGACCTTGCTAAATGCATGATTTAAGGAGGGAACATCGTTATAAGATATATACGCCCCTGAATCAGACAGTGAACCAATAATTTTGATCAAGTCTGAGGGAGATCCCTTGAATGTAATTTGAGCATGAGTACCTTTTGACAAGCAAGATGAACTGACCCCAGTGCATTTGCCAGGGGGGTCAGTGTTGTCAGATGATGGTCTAACAGATATTGCTTTGTTGGATTTCTGCACTTCATCTATAGGTTGAGAAACAATGGGCTTCCCGGAGGATGAGATGGTAAAACCAGGTATGACAGAAATAGACCTGTCAATACTTGATGGTTTATCGGGTAAGGCAACAGTTAAAGGAGATTTTAATGGGAGCTCTGGAAGCGTAGCCCCTTCATCAGCTAGAAATGATGTCTCAAGAGCCAAGTGATAAGCTGCAAAAACACCATATTGGACCACATGTTTCACCCTTTTCAACTCATCTCCACTGGCTCCTTTGAGTAAAATCTGAAACAAAGGAAGCATTGAACCCATCTTAGTGCCATCATTTTTTATCAAGGAAATACATGTTACAGTGGTTAACTAGTGTATTTGTGGGAATTTACATGGCATGACATGACATGCTAGAGCTTTATGCAGGTGCACTATCCATCTTACCATCCTAACAGTTGGTAACAAAAACGGATTGAAATATAGTTTCTGCTACACTATATTTGAAATGTAATCTAGAAATTATGCATGACAAAGAGCACCTCATCAAGCTGTTGCTCTCATGTGATGCTCTAATTAGCATAGATTAGGGGAGTTGAATATTGAAAAGTATGTTAAGGTGGGTTCTTTCCACTAGCTAGTTATAGGATCATCCAAAAGAATCCAGATGGCCTGAATTGATTTTTCACCTAGTAGTCAAAGTAAGTGCTCCATCAGCAAAATCTGAGAATGGTTAAAACAAAATATTCTTAGTGGAAAAGCCTGTTACCCACCCCCACCCTCTCACCCCCCAAAAAATGCTGGTTGCTTTGAATTGTTGAGTGCAAACTAATGAGATTATGGCGGAGAACAAGTGTAAGTTATGGTCAGATGAAGCTCACAACATTGGTCCTTCCTCTGATTACAATTACTCCAAGTAAATTTGGCCAAGTACTGTAAAAGGCCACACCAGATACCAAATCTAAAGCTAACAGATGGTTGAATCTAATGCTACAGCTGCGTATTACAATGCGTATGAGTGGAAAGGATCAACAGTTTTCAACAAAGTTCAAACTGATTGCTCCAGATTTTAACGAAAAGAAATGCAGATGTGTTCACACTTCACAGGCACTTTAGATAAGAGTAAATACTTGACTCATGTCAGACATGACAAATGAATCTTTAGTAGACTTCCATGACTGTTCATTAATTCCATAAAGCCTGGTCAATTTACCCACTATTTTAGGTTTAGCAGGATCAGGTATTTACGTTGCTGAGCATGTGGTGTGTTTAGTCTGTATCATGTTCTCACATTTGTGAAACAAATGCACCTTAACTTACCGTGAAGAGAATATATAAAATATAATCAGAGTAAAACAAATAAATAATAACCCTTATTTTCATGCAAAAGTTGACAAATAGGAAATGGATGTGCGTGTGTATACTGAAAGGACTTACAGTATACCCCAGAGGCTTAGGGCAACCCTCAAAAAACATTAGAGTCTTCGTCAATTTCTTCCCTCCTTGCCCAGCACTTCCATGCTCCTCAAGAAATTTCTCCACATGGAACACATCACAATACCCTAGCTTCGGTGATGTAAGATGATCAATGGAGGGAACTATTTGAGCACCAGTGCAGCGGGCTATACGCTCTAAGAGTGGCCTCTTAATATTGAGAACAAGTGATATGCCTTTGTCAAGAAGATACTCTTGAGCATATCTGGACACAGATTTCTCCACCAAAAGAACCTTAGGATGATGTGCATCAATTTTAGCAACTGCCATCTTAAGATGGTCCATTTCCTGAAAGAGGAGAATAAGCTCGTAAAAATAAAACTTAGCCTTAACTGCTTCATGTTCTGTAAGGTGAGAATCAAAAGATTGGTTTCCAGGTTTGCCCCTTTTAGGAACCTAGAGTTAATAGACAATCAATATAGAAGGAAACAGTTAAAGGCACAAACCTGCTGCAACAACGAATCAAAACTTGACAAGTGGTTAGAAATGCGCTGATATTCCAAAGCTCCTCCAAGGATTAGAAATCGAGGTTTATCTATTTTTGATGTCATTCGCCGATGAGCCACATTTTTCTTACAAACAACTCCTTTTACCACAGCACTAGAAAAAAAAATTATTAAAAAAGAATCAGAATCCTATTAACATAATAAAATGGCACGTAGAAAGAACTGCAGAATGTTCAAAGCTTTCTTTTGGCAACGCCTTTACATTGATTATTAATTATACTTTCTTTTCCATTAAGACCAAAATATAATCCAACTAACATAAGCCAACAATCTCTCCCGATTATTCTCTCTGTCCCCCTAAATGAACATTAAAAATCACAGCAAAATCATTCTTCATGAATGCTCGGATACAAATATGAAGGAAATTCACAAATAATAGCCAATCAGGAAGGGATATATTAGGAGAAAGAACTTTTGCCGTTAACTCATGCCCAATAAGTCAAAGAACTGCAATGAGTTAGATAGTATCCATCAACAGAATGAGGAAAAGAATGAACCATTTGATATATTGGGAATTACCAACCTCTGACATTGAAATTTGGTAATTATATAGATACTTGAAGTATATTGGACAAAATAACAACTAAACATCTTTCAAGACGTAATGACCAGATGCTCATGCCATGAGACACGGTTAAGTGTCTTGTAATCAACGATAGAATTGATTACTAACGACAAGTTATTTATATGATTGATCTGAAAGCTGTCACACGCTAAGAATTCTCAAAAAAAACAAGTGCAGTTGCCTTTTTGCAGAACATTAACAAATTTTAAAACGAAGTCAGTGATATTGCCTTTGGTTAACTGTCTTGAAATCAAAAATAGAATTGATTACTAACAATACAAGTTATTTGTATGATTGATTTGTTATCTGTCACATACTGAGAATTCCTAAACAAAAACAAGATAAGTTGCATCCTTTATGCAGAACATTAACAAATTTTAGAATGTGTTTGATGATATTACCTTTCACTGCGATGCCCAGCAGCTATGCATTTAACTTTCACATATCCTCCAGGATCCATTCCACCTCCCTTGCTTGTATCTGGCTTCAAAAGTGTTGCAGCTTCCCAAGACAAAGAAATTATTATATCCAACCAACTTTGTGCACCGTCCTCATTATCCACAAAGAGGTTTTCAACCTGCAAAAGCTGAGCTACCAAAGCTCTAAAATGCCCTTCCACCACATTTTTCATGGCCTGCCTGTGCTCCTCAGTGGACTTATCCCTACTTCGGTAGTCCCCACTGCAAAAGCTATTTGAAGAGCGCAAATATCCCCACTCCCCTGTAGCACCCTCATCATCATCATCATCATCATCGAATAGAGCAGCTTCTCTCTCATCCTCTTCATCCTCAGGTTCTGGAGGGAGCCACAGTAGCATATCATTCTCAAAATCCACAGCCTTGGCATTTGTACCATCCACTTCATAATCAAGAGCTTCACCCTCCTCGGCATTCTCTTGCCCATTTACTTCTTCAAATTTCTTAATCCCATCCACAATTTGTTTATTGGAATTCTCAGCTAAAGGTGAGCCACTCAAAGATTTTGCATAAAGGTTCTCCCCATTAGGTTGAACTTTAACTGATCCATAAGCACAGTCAATTTCATCAATATTGATAGCACCAAAATACTCTTTGGAATGAGCATCTTGCCTTGATTCTGAATCCAAGCGATATGCAGCATAATCATCATATTCATCATCACTCCTGGACCCAACAGTTAAGAAAGCATTAGGTTTTGATCAGTAGCTCAAAATCATAAATAAAAAGCACAAGAACCTGAGATTATGTATTCAGTCAATGCATGCTAGTGATCTGAAGTTGAAGAAAATTTGACAAGGTAACAAAAGGTACAAAACATTTCTGCTCACTCAAAAATACATCAGCAAGGACAAAGGTACCTGTTACCACAAAAGCCAAAATGGTTTGAAGAAGAATCTACAATGGCTGAACTTGGATTTGTGCTTGTTGCAAATGTCTCATTGTTTTGTTCAGCAGATCCATTCATCTGAGCAGATCCACAAGGGCTAACAACGGAATTAAAATTCACACAGTGGTAAGCTCCAGTTGAATACGGAGTAGAGCCAACAGTGCTGCTACTACTAACACCAGTGCAGCTGGACTTGGAACTGGCCAAGCTTGTTGCAGATGGTGATGGACTGAGACCAGGACTAGGTGCTTTAGTCCCATTCTCAGCAGTTCTTATCCCCTGCTCCCATTGCTTGAAACAATAATTGCATACCCTAATCCTTTCCAAATCTTCCCGACCAGCCCTTGGCTCATCAGATGGGGCAGGAACTGAGTTTGCAGTACACTTGGCACAAAAAACTCGGCCACAAAGTCGACAATGATGTCTACGGTTAAAAACTGTAAATTGGGAGTCACACTCGTAGCATACCCTACAACTCTGGTCGGGCATCCAAAAGTCCCTTGACACATTCGGCGGCTCACTCCTTCTAGGGATCCACGACTTAACTATATCAATCAGATCAGATACTTTGTTGTCAGGAGTGCCCATCGACAACTATCCCTCCTGACCCCAGTCATCATGATTCATTCATTTGCTACTAAAACAACCACAACCGCACAAAATTTGCTATGCCCAATTCCCTAGCCATATGTAAACCGCAACAAATTGAATGAATCAAGTTACAACAAAAAACACTACTCTGAAACTTATGAATCTAAATCAAAGTTGAGGGGAACTTAGATTGGAATTGATTTTACTGATAAAAAAAGAAGTTAAATTTTTTTAGCAACTAAGATATATTTACATGGAAAACATAATATCAATAATACATTCTCAAAATAAATTTAGAATTACATAGAATACTACAAGTCTAACACCTCAAATTCCTATCTCTTCTTCTTTCCTCTTCTTTACTTGCACTGGAACCTTCTCTGCACTGCTCGATCCAATAAACCACGAAATTTAATGCTTAAATAAGCGGATACTGATAAACCCTAACAATTATATTAATCAGCTAATCCTCATTGAGACCAATAAGAAAAAGAAAGATCGATTTAATCAGATCAAAAGTTCAATTAAGTAGGGTCTTCTAACGACGGAAAATCTCCAAAGAAAAAATAAACTGAATTGCTGATTTAATTTTTCAAAAAAAAAAACTGAAGAACTAAAAGAAATTATGAGTTTTAAAACTTGAAAAGAAAGAGAGAGAATCCTACCTTCTTATGGATTAACTTTTAGTTTCCTGATTCGCTTTTTTTTCTTCTTCTTCTACTTCTGCCTGTGAAGTCTGCGTTTGTGTGTGTCGTTCTCGTTTGTTAGTTGTTAGCCTTTTTCTTTAATCAGATTTTTTTTTTGTGCAAATAATGTCGCTTGTACTTGTGAGTATAATTTTTTTCATTAGTTTTTAAGACCAACAAAATACGAATGGATGCTTGCTTTTTCAATATTATATTTGTATTTATATTTATCCAACTGTATTTATCATACAATAAGGTAGATAACTTATTTGTTTTTTTAATATATTAAAATAATCTAAAAAAGAATAATTTTACAAAAAAATATTATTAGTTAATATATTATTAAGATATATTAAACTAAAATTTTGGGTACAATAATATATATATATTAAAATAATATTTAATAATAGTTGTTATTATAATAATAGTATTAATGTGATATTATATTTAATAATACAATTAAAAAATGTTATAATATGTACCAATTATTATATTAAAAATATTATAATGGGTTAAATATTGAATAAAATATTATATGTATTATAATATATTTTTATAATGTGTGTATATATATATATATATATTAATATTTTTATCGTCAATTAAATAAAATACAAACAAGTATAATATCTTTTAAACATTATTTTTATTTACACAAAGTTATTATATATGGTGATTATCCATTAAATATGGTGGGAAAACCTTTCCAATTAGATGTGTTTTTAGCTTTGATCAAATGGTTAAATGTTAGTGATTTTATATTTGAGTCTAAGTTTGATTTCTCTCTTACTCATACTTCATGCTGTTTCAAGCTTTTTAAATTTTTAATTGTTTTTTTTAACATATTAGTTATTTCGTTATATAGTTAGATAGTTGCAATTTCATTCTTGGGTATCGAGTTTAATTCCTCTACTACTCACATTTGTATTTTTTATTTCATTTGCTTGATCAAGCTTTTTTTTTTAATTAATATTTTTAACATATTAGCTCATTCAATTAGATGGTTAGATAATTGCGATTACATCGTTGAGTATGAGGTTCTATTATTTTTATAAGCATATTAATGTACTTTTTATTTCATATTGTTTCAAGCTTTTTCTTATTTTTAAATAATATTTTGATGATATTTTTTAATTATTTTTATTTTAATTAATGTACTTTTTATTTTAAATTATTTTTATAAGTATATTATTATTTTTCTTTCATTTAATG
This sequence comes from Gossypium australe, assembly GCA_005393395.2. Lineage (NCBI taxonomy): Eukaryota > Viridiplantae > Streptophyta > Magnoliopsida > Malvales > Malvaceae > Gossypium > Gossypium australe. The sequence continues at coordinate 113,328,269 of CM016619.1, forward strand.
ATATTTGCAATAATTATTTGATTTTATAAATAAAATAGTTAAAAATAAAAAAATACATTAAATAAAAATAATTGAAATCTTGAAACAATATGAAATTAAAAATACATTAATAAGTAAATATATTTATATGCAGTGTGTTTCCTCATCTTCGATGCAACTACTTTGGAACGACTCTCTCTCGGAAGGTTTCATCCCATTAATAGGAGTGAGGCAAAGAGATCCTCTTTCTCTTTACTTGTTCGTTCTCGGCATGGAAAGACTGGGACATCTAATTGAGGTAGCAATTGAAGAAGGGTCTTGGGAACCAATTATGCTCTTACGTCAAGGTTCGGGTATTTCACACCTCTTTTTTGCTGATGATTTTTTATTATTTGGCAGAGTAACTGAGCAACGTGCAGAATGCCTTAAGCAGGTTTTGGACAGGTTCCATTTCTTATCTGGCCACAAACTTAACAGGCAGAAGACCCAATTGTTTTTCTGTAACAATGTGATAGAAGAGGTAGCTACAAACCTATGTGGCAATTTGGGGTTCTTTGGAGTTAATGACTTAGGGAAATATATTGGCATGCCTTTCTTTCATCACAGGGTTGGGAGTAACACCTTCTAATTTATTTTGGATAAGGTGCGGGAACCGTTTAAATGGATGGGATGCTCGTAAGTTATCATTTGCTAGAAGGCTCACCTTGGTGAAGTCTGTATTATTTTCAATTTCCAATTATTTCATGACTACAACCCGAATTCCAATTATGAAATACAAGGAAATCAAGAAGATTGCTTAGGGCTTTCTACGGGGTTCCTCTAACAAAGCTAAAAAAAGTGTCTCTAGTTAGTTGGGATGACTGTTGTAAACTACTGTTTAAGGGAAGGTTAGGAATTTTAACGATTACATGATCAAAATAAGTTGTTCTTTTTAAAACTGGGCTTTAATACAGTGACTAATACGGATGCACTGTGGGTTTGGGTACTTCGAAGTTCGAAATAAGTACAATATTCATGGGGTTATTCCGGAGGAAATACACCACAAGAATTGTTCTTATGTATGGTGATTCATTGTTAGTGTTTGGAGTGAGGTGAAGCAAGGTCTCATCTGGATCATTTAGGATGGAATGATGGTTAACTATTGGAACGATGCCTGGTTGCGAGAATTAGGTCCTTTAAAACTTCAGTACATTGGAAGTGGTCTTCTCGATGAAACCATCCGTTTTTGTGATTTGGTGGATGCGGAAGGAGAATGGAATTCTAATTGGCTTCTAACAGTTTTGTAATGACTCGTTTTCAGTGAAATCAGAACAGTAGTTTCGGGACCATAAATCTGAGGTCATAAAATTTATTTTAATATTATTTTATGGTCTATAGCATGTTAGAATTATGGTATAAAAATTTCGTTAAGAAATTTTACCATTTGTATGCTCAATTTGTGAAATAGGACTAAATCGCATAAAGTGCAAAAGTTGTTTAATGGAAGAGAATGAATCTTGGTTGTGTAATTAGACCACTAATGGAGTTAGTGGATGTACATGGAGTAAAAAAATCATAAAATTGTCAAAGTTGGTTGGTATTAGGTGATTTGTTTGATAATAAAAAAAAGAGATAATAGTGTTCATCTTCTTCTCCACCGAAAATTGCAGCAAAATAGGGGTTTTTGAAGCTGAAAATTTCATCCACTTTGTTCCCTTGCATATAAGTGATTCTGTAACACCCTAAATTAGGGGTTGTTTGTAATTTAATTAATTTCCCATGTGTGTGCTTGAAGAATTAAATACTAGGATCATTTGGCATGTTTTAGGGTCTAGAAATAACCCCGAGCTAGGCCTGACTTAGAACTAAAAATTTCTTTCTAAGTGTTTTAAAGAAGGGAGCTAGGTGAGTTAGGGGTTAAGTAAAAATTTCGGGTGAAGCCTAGCACAAAGAACTCATTGGCAAAGTGGCTTCCATGCGCCACTTAGGAGTTAGAGGTGAAGATGGGCGCAGGTTCGAATGGCTGGAGCAGCGTTTTGCGTTTTATTTTTATATATACGGTGATGGGCTTAAGTAGGAAGGCTTTAAAATTAAATGATGGGGTTCTATGACATGAAAGTCAATTGGGAAGAGTGGCCTGGGGCGTTGGAAGAGAGGGCTGCGGCAGTGAGGTTCTAGGTTCGAACCAAGGGAGCTGCAACTTGGAGTTTTATTTTTTTCAAGCTGACGTGAAGAGGTGGGGTGAATTGGACGGCACATGAGCATTTGGAAGATAAGGATAAGCTTAGTATTTTTTTTTGAATTCGGCTGGAGGGGTGGATTAATGTTAGTTTATTTTATTTTTTATTTGTATTTGAAGAGGTGATAAAGGTAAGGATAAATGTGATTTGATAAAAGCTGGAAATTTATCACCAAAAAGAAGGTGTTGGCCGATTTTAGGACTCTTTGGGGGCTGTCCACATTCAGTTTATCACCTATAGAGAGGGGCTGAAATTGATAGGAAAAAAATTCTTTTCTTTTCTTCTCCAAATTGGTTGTTGGCCGAATCTCTCTACACCCTCCTCTTCCTCTTTTCTATTTTGTTTTGGGAAGCCGAAAACCATTGTGTCTCTGCCGATTTCAACAAGAGTTTTTAACCGAATTCATATCCCTTCCCTTTGAGTTTATCTCTTCACCATCCTAAAGTGCCGAAATTAAGGTTTCCTTGTGGGCAAGGCCGAATCCTCCCTAAAGCAAGGTGCTGCCGATTCCAATAAGTGTGGTAAGGACACTCTCGGTGTATAATCTTTATTCTTGTTATAACCGAAACCATGAGGTTTAACCATGAATTTTTGTATGACTAAACCTATTCAGGATCTTGGATTTGTAACCCTTTTAGAAAGCCAGCATTAAGAAGAATTGAGAGGTCTTCCGGGATTTAAGGTAAGCTCGGTATGTAGGCTATGACTTTTGACCAAAGGCCATGTTAGGTAATATATGTGGTGACTGATCTTTTTGTGGGCTGTTAAAGGAATTTCGACAGAGTCTTAATCAAGTGACGATTTCGGGATTTGTTTGGGAATCAAATCCGTTCAAGGTAAGTCCGCAAAAGAGCCTTTGGTATTATTCTGGTTTGGCCGAATAGGCCTGAGTCCCTAATCATGTTGTTGGCCGATTATAGGTCAAGGGATTTAGCATCATAGATCGAATCTTCGGGATCTAGGAATTTCGGTAGAAACAGGTGTGTACATACACACTTTATAACTGATAACTGTGCTAACTGCATTTTATATGCTAAACTAAATTGATGTAGATTTGGATTTAATACCATAATGGTATAAGCAAGGATTCAGGTAAGTCCTTGTCGTTATGAGTTCTTTATGATGCTTTTGGGAAGCATGACATATTTGGTATATGTGACTTAAATATACGGTTAATGATAAATCCAGTGTATGTTGCTAAATAAGCATGTTGGCATGATCTCTGTTAAATATCATGTACTGATGTGGGATATATGAGTGGAGGGGGAAGTGATATTCGTGTCGACGGACACCAGTGGTTTGGTACCACATTTCGTGACTACGGTCACCAGAGGTTTGGCACCTCCAGAGGTTTGGCACCTCATAGCGTCTCGTCCCAGTGGCTTAGCACCACAGTGGGTTGGCCCCACGGATTATATTATGGGATTGACGCCAGTGATTTGGTATCACACGTGGGTTGGCCCCACCAGTGGTTTGGCACCACAATTATTGATGAATATTGTGACTTTAAGTCACCAGTGGTTTGGCACCACCAGTGGTTTGGTACCACACGGGGTAGAGAAAGGTGTTTGGATGGCTAGGTTGGGTGCATGATTTAGTGCATGTTAATTTGTTATAAATTGTGTATGTTGTTGCACTACATCGGGGAAGGGTTACACATTGAGTCTTGGTGACTCACCTTCTCCTTTAACATTTTTCAGGTGACACGTAGATCGCGGATGAGGAGCCGGATGGACTCGAGGTGGCCATGCAGTGGAAATTTGCATTTGATGAACTCTGAACTTTTATTTTATCTTAATTGTTGGTTTTATTTTGTTTAAGTTGTAATAAGGCCTCCTATGATTTTGTTTTATTATTTTATATGTTTTGGATAATTTATTTATACCATTTAATGTCTTTAAAATGATTACACAAGTTTTCTTAAATTCAAACGTAAATGTTTTTTTTTCGGTGCCATCGGGTACATCTGAAATCGGTAACAACCTGATTTAATCTAATTTTTAAACAACACTAAGTAATGTTTTCTTTATAACCTCAATGGTTTTGACAAGACAATCAAAATGAGATGTTTTCACTAAAAATTAAATTGGCTTAAAGGAATTTTACAAAAGGTTTTCCTTTGTAACATACCAAATTCGTTCGTAATGTTTGGGCCGGGTTTGGGGTGTTACAGATTCTTTGACCCGTTTTTGTTGATTTTTATGTTTTTGAAACTCTTGTAGCTTATGCTAGCTAATTAGGGGGTTAATTTGCAATATGATGGAAAGTCTAGGGTTTTTCATGAGAGCATTTTGGTTTTTTTTTTTAAAGTTTAATGAAGAAAATGAATCTTGGTTGTTTAATAAACAACTTTTGTTAAAGAATTTTTAATGAAATTATCTATTAAAGCCTTAATAGAGAAAAATGAAAATTTTGTGTTAATCATGTGAAAATGTGAAATATATGGGCTGATTTAGGTGTTTATGAAAATCAGCTAGGCTTGTGTATAGATGAAATTGCATAAATTTCATTTTTACGAGCATAGGGACTAAATTGTAAAGGAGTCAAAAGTATAGGGGTAAAATGGTAATTTTTCCATAACATGAAATTTGGATCGAATTAATTAGAAATACGATTTAATGAGTTAAATTTGATTATATAGATCAAGAAAAGTAACTTCCAGAACTAAATCGGGGAAAAGATAAAGTTGTGGACTAAACGATCGTATTCTCCGTTTGAGTTTGAGGTAAGTTCATAGACTCAAACTTAATTTTATTTTAATTACGATTTAAATTAATTAATACTAAATTAGCTCTTGATATAAAATGTATGCATATTATGAAATTAATGTTAAGTAAAATGAATGAGGAATTTATGGAAGTAAATAATTTTACAATCGTCGATATATTCGACTAGCGCTGGGCGCAATCTTTGTCAGCTTATCTGACTAGTGCTGGGCACACAATCGTCAGTTTATCTGACTAGCACTGGGTGCAAATATCGTTGGTCTATCCAACTAGAGCTAGGCTCACAATTATTATTGTCGGTATATCCAACTAGCACTAGGTGCAAATATCATTGGTTTATCCAACTAGAGCTGGGCTCACATTCAATATCGTCAGTTAATTAGACTAGCGCTGGGTGCAAACTCCTCTGCTGTTTATCGCTAAGCACCAGGTGCCACGTCGCTAATAGATCTTGCGATAAGGTTACTTGAATTATCGAAAGAACTGGAATCTTATTTGGTTAAGTTATAATTTCATACTAATATTGATTATTTTTTTATTTAGCTAATAAATGGAACCTATTAATGGTAAATGGATTTACATGTTGGCACATAGTGTGCGAGATAATCGCTTATCTGGTATTATTCTAAGTGGGTCAACGGGCACAGTGTTGTTACAAGGTTATATGAGTTCAATACGAACTAGTACAGATATGTATGCGAAATACATGGAAATGATATACTTTTTATGATATATGAATTCATGGCATGGCTAACTTGGTTGAAGATTATGTGTTAGGCTTTTGGGCCAGATTGAGTTATGATATGCCTTGTTTTACTTACTTAAATTATGGTTAAACGGGTATGAAAAGAAGGAAAGATCGTCAAATGCTTCAATTAGAATTGCTATAAAAGCACGAAAAGGTATGAATTATTAGATGATCGAAATAAGCTTAGACACATGCTTGAAAAGGTGAATGCATTTAAGTAGTGTGTACTTATGCTATGATGTTTTGATATGGTTTATTAGTTTATGTGATAATTAAAATTGAGAGGCCAAAGTTGTTTAGGCTAAGGCCAAGATATGTTGGATTGACTAAAGTGGCTTATGATTATAAATTGAAGTGGTAAGCTTTATTTTTGAATTACGAACTTACTAAGCAATATATGCTTACTTGGTGTTAATTTCTTTGTGTATTTAGATATCGGAAGCTTGTTCAGGTTGGAAGTTGGCGGAGATTTCATCACACTATCTATCGGCTATTTTGGTATTGTGGTTTTATAATTCTGGTTATAATGGCATGTATAGGACATTTTGGCTAATGGTAGTCTATATGTCTTGTTGTATTTTAGCCATTCGATTTGGCTTGAAAATGGTATATGTTTTGTTATGTAAACATGCGTAAATGGCTTTATGATATATAGCGTATGGTTGCCAAGTGAATGTCTTGTTTATGAATTGGTATTTTGTGTACCAAATGGTTGAAGTTGAGATATGGTATGCATGTTAAATTTTAGGCACAAAATCTCCTTTATGTGTTTGACCATTTAGATAAATTTTGGAAGTTTAAATTGGCATGTTTAAAGTAGCCAATCAAGATGCCTATTAGTATCATGGTTGTGTGTGATCTTATAAGATGTTATAAGCTTGTTATTAATTGGTTTTGAATGTCCAAATATGCCATGTTTATATGCACATTGAAATGTTTAGGTTGGTACCAAGTTGGGTGAGAAATATGGCTTGGAAAATAGTCTATTTTCGTCCATACGGCCTAGCACACGGGCGTGTGACCCCTGCAACTAATTAATGTAAATTCAATTGTTCACACAACCTAGCACACGGGCATGTGGCTTGGCCGTGTGACCCAAGTCAGAGAGTTACACGGGTAGGGGCACGGGCTGGGACACGGCCGTGTGCCTCACATCGAATCCCACACGGCTTGAGGCACGGGCGTGTCACTCGGCCGTGTGAGCCACACGGCCTGGCCACACGGGCATGTGTCCCCTACACTTAAGAGAGATTCTGTGATTTCACGAAAAATTCTCTGAGCTTCTGGTTTAGTCTCGACTTGATTCTAATCTTTCTTTTAGGCCTCGATGACCCATATAAGGGACTTTATGATTGATTATGAATGGTTTTTTATTTGAATTTGAGAAGAACATAAAATGTATGTTTGTTCGATTATAAGTCTGGTAATGCTCCGTAACCCTGTTTCGGCGTCAAATATGGGTTAGGGGTGTTACAATTTCTCCCTAGGAATGTGGTAGATCAAATACAAGTTTGTAATCCTCCATTAAGGGGTTCGAGGATAGATCATATTTCTTAAAAGTGGATGTCAGCCAGAAATTTCTCCTTTTAAGATACATATAAGCATCTTTGTTATACTACCAGTCCTAATCAATTTGAGAATGACAAAGTTATTTGGAAAATGAAGGCACCTCAAAGGGTACGAACTTTTTTGTGGCTACATGTCTAGAATAAACTTTTGACTAATGAGGAGTGCGAAGAGGTATGAATTTCTTCCCTTTTTGTGAACAATGTGGTAAGGCAGTGGAATCAACAATTCATGTTGTGAGATATTGTAGTTTCGCTCAGTCTATGTGGAAGTCATTAATACCTAGTATTAAATGGAATGTTTTCTTCAATTTATATGTTGGGTGTTGGATACACTGGAATATCACGAACGAAGGGAATCTAAGAATTGACGGGGGCAAACGACCAACTTTTTTCTCAATTGTGACCTGGTTTCTTTGGAAGAGTCGTAATGAATTCATTTTTAATAATGCTAGTAGAAGTAGCCATGAACTCATTGCCTTGGCTCTTGCTTGGGCAAAGTCTTTTGGTTTTAGTGGTAACATGGAACAATTGGCATGTTTTTTTACAACAGAATAAGGGTGGCAGTGTCTTGATCCTGACTGGATTAAGATTAACATTGATGGATCAGTGTCAATAAGTAATACCAAAGCGACAATAGGGGGAGTAATGAGAGATTCAAGTGGAAATTGGTTGATGAGTTTCTATATGGTAACAAGGGTGTCCAATGTTTTCCAGATTGAGGCATGAGTGGTTGTTGAAGGCATGAAGTTGGCTTGGTCAAAGGGCTTCACTCAGATAGAGGTTGATTGTGATAATGCCATGTTAATTGATACTATTCGAAATGGTTTTACATCAATTAGTAACATTACATAAGTTTAATTAATACATGAATGGTGCTCTAAGGATTGAAAAGTAAAGTTTAGACATGTATTAAGAGAGAGTAACAAGGTGGTTGATTGTTTGGCCAAGGCAGAAGGAGAGAAATTAAATCAATTAGTCAGTCTCACAGGTCCACCACAGTATGTAAGAAGACTGCTAGAGGAAAATGTCCATAAATCTCTGCTTGAGGAGGCCTCCATCCCTATAAATTCCTAATTTTTAGGCATGTACTTTTATTTACTATAAAAGATAAAAGAATAAAATTTTCTCATAAAAAAAGTAATATTTATATGCGGATAGTCAAATTCTTGATTTTTTATATTTTAATCATTGAATGCTAAATTTGATTTTTTTTAAGTATTAAATGTGCAAAAAAAAATCAATTCTTCCTGGTAATTTCTTGAAATTAATTTTACATTTTTATTATATGCATATATGTTTTTTTTTTTGACAAATATGATTATGTATTCTTATATCTTATATATGTATGTATATTAAAACCAAAGCCTTGGCAAAAAAAGGAAAATTTCCAATGCAGACAATTTTTTCCTTTTACATGCATATTGTTAGGGTTTATATTCAAAGTGTAATTAATTTTTCATTCTAATTTACAGAACTAATTGAATAAAAACTTACCACATATTTATTTAATTTTTTTGTATAATTATCTTTAATAATTTCTATATTGAAATGAAACTAAATAAATAAATAAAACTAAATAAATAAATATTGATAGTTAGTTATTTAATATTTAACATATATGTTAAAACCAAAGCCTTTACTATATATATATATATATATATAAGGATTGTCTATTCCTTTGACGTGTATATTCTTAGTATTTGTTTTCGTTAGTTTTGATTTTCAAATGTTTTGATATAAAAAATTAATTCTAAATTAATTAAATTTACAAAATCTGCACAAATTATTTTGATCATATTTAAATCTATTTTCAAGCGTTACAAACTCAAAAAAAAAGTTTCTAAATGACTTAATCTTTTTTACAAAAGTTTTTGAGCACTCTCATGTCCATTAAAATGTTTCTAAGCCTTGAAAATATACTTACACAGCAATGTCTCAAGACATATGACCTCGAGACACACTACATCAAATGTAAAATTTGCTTTAGGGAAGCATTGTCTTGAGGCAATTTGAGTCAAGTCTCGACACAACAGGCCATATCTTGAGGGATGATCATGTTTATCTTGAGACAGGCCAACATCGAAACAAAAAGTGTGTTTCAAAGGAGCCTTGTCTTGAGATAAGAAACACCGAAACTAAGGGTTGCTTCAGGGGAGCCATGTCTCGAGATAGTCATGTATTTGTCTTGAGACATATCCCTAAATGTCGACATATTTGTTGTGTCTCGAGACATTATGCTACACCAGTCATATAAGACAAGGCTTATACGTTTGGAGACATATATCTGTAGGCTACATTAAATACGCGAAATAAATGCTCTCATTGGCTAAAAACTCTCTCCAATGACTCCAAACGTCCAAAAATCAATGAGAGGATATAAATATGATTCAAGGACACTCATATGAAGACAAGAAACAAGCTCATAAAAATCTAGAACAAAAATCCAACCATTTTTCTTTGTTATTCGTATTTTCACTTTTACACACTTGTGGGTTCAATTGTAATCCATTCTTTCGAGCGTTATCTTGTATTGCGAGAGAGCTTAATTGTTGTATATTTACCTTCTAAATGTAGTAATTCATTCTTAATCTTATATTGTTGGAAAACATCCGGTTCGAAAACAGTTTTCTTGCACAGTGAAAAAATAAAAAATTTGAAAACCGAGTCAATTTGTGATATTTATAAAAATAATTTTTTTCCAAAATCACACCTGTGTTTTGGGCTAAACAGATCCTTGTCGTTCCCGGCTTTCAATTGAACGACCTTCTCCGTTATTGTCATACCACGAACTGCTTCGAGTGTAGGCTCGAACAAATTCGAATCAAACACAGAATCAAAAATGTTTTCTTACTTTCAGTAGAAAAGCCTCTCTTATAGAAATTAGTAAATTGTTATTCCCTAAAAATAGAATTTATACTTAAAAATAAATTCTGACTGTTTTCGGGCAGAATAACAATATCTTAAAAGTTATGTATAACTTATTGTGTTTTTAGCACTACCGGTGCCATCTATTTAGAGAGAAAGGAAGTGAAACCCTAGTTGAATTAATAGAATTCATTTAAAGCCTATTAATAGAAAAACAATCCCCTAGTTCAGAGAGAAAGAGGCTAATATGGTGTGTGTAACAGCTCGATTTTGGGGCTAGTTGGAACAGTAGTTTCGAAACCACTAATCTGAGACTAGAGAAATTATTTTTAATATTATTATATGTGTTATATCATGATTATATTAATGCATGAAAATTTTGGTGCATTAATTTTAGTGATTGTATTCTAAATTGTGAAAAAGGACTAAATCGCATAAATTGTGAAAGTTCTATTTTACAAGCTAAATGTGCCAAATAGCTATAGAATTTTAATTGGAGGCCCTTAATGTGTAATTAGGCCTTCCTAAGGGTGATGGCCGGCCAAGGGGACAAGAGTTCTAAATTTGGTCAATGTTTGGTGACATTAGGTGACTAAATGAATAAAATAAGATAAAATAAAGGAGCTATCATCTTTTCCTATTCCCATTTCTTCTTCCACCGAAAATTCTAGTAAGAATAGGGGTTTTTGAAGCTTAAACTTTCAGCCAAGCTATCCTCTTACAAGTAAGTCATCTTGATGGTTATTTTTGATGATTTTTGTGCTTTTGGAACCCCTAAAGCTTAAGCTAACTAAAGAGGGGACTATTTTGAAAAATGGTTGAAAGTTTAGGGTGTTTCCATGAGAGTGCTTATGTTTTTTTCTGAGTTTTTATGAAAGAAAATGAATCTTGGGCGTTAAATACACAACTTTTGTGAAGGGTGTTTCCATGAAAACACCTAAGAGGACCTTTTTGTAAAGGTTATAAAATAGATGATAAATGTGTGAAATAATTGAAATTGTGAGTTGCTATAAGAGAGAAAATGAATCAGCTAGGCTTGGATATATGAGAAATGAACACATTTCATTTTACGGCCTATGGGCAAAAGTGTAATTTTATAAAAGTATAGGGGCCAAAATAGAAATGTAGAAACGTTTTGAATAATGTGGAGATTTAATGAGTTAAAAATGTCATTATAGATCAAGAGGAATGTGGAATCGACCTTGACCAGGGAAAAGGCAAGGTTACGGACTAAATTGAAAACTGGCATATTTTGTATCGAGGTAAGTTTATGTGTAAACGATACATCCTTATTACGTAGGTTTTTACCTATTAATGCATGGTACGGATGTAAATGTTATTGGTGAGATTTATTGAAAATGGTAAAAAATGAGGGAATTCTCGGATGAACCTTCGGGATAGGAATATGGGTATGGATCAATATCTGTAAATGTGTAATTATTGGTGGGTTGTGTGCGATACCATTTTGTTGTTTATTAATGATAGACTGTGTGCGATACCATCGTATTTATTATCATTGGTGGGCTATGTGCGATACCACTGTAGACATGTGATTATTGGTGGGTTGTGTGCGATACCACCTCGTTACTTATTAAATGGTGGGCTGTGAGCGAAACCACCAAGTACCTAACATTATTCTGAAGTGTTCATCAAGAAACTTGTCTAAGTGAAATTACGTGTGGCTTTGTGGTGATGAGTGCAGGGTATAAGTGCAAGTATATGTGAGCAATGTTTATGATATGTGTTTGGGGATGTGGTAAGGTTTGAAATGAGTAAGCTTGATTATGAGGATATGAATTGTTTTTACATAGTATGTGGTACGATGCTTATTGTTTACATATAGACTTACTAAGCTTAAAGCTTACTCCCTTTTATTTTCCCTTGTTTTATAGTGTCGAAGAGTCAGCTCGAGATATGGAGAAGATCACCTACACTATCAGCACACCTTGGTATAGTTAGATTTAGCATTTTGAGTATGGCATGTATAGGGACTAGACTTAGTTGAATGTCACATTGTTTTGGCCAAAGGTGTTGGCTCATTTGTGAATGAATTCTTTTGTATAAGGCCATAGTTGATGGCTCTTTCATATTAATTTATGAAAAGATTATGTTATTCATGAATGTGCAATATGTATGGTTGTTTAATTGGAGTATTTATGCATGAATGAGTTAGTTGCTTAATATGGTTTATGATTGTGCAAGTAGGGGTGGCAATAAAGGCTTAGTCATTCTTTTCCACACGGGTAGGTACACAGGCGTGTGTCTAGGCTGTGTGTGACACACGATCAGCCCTATGGGCATGTTGTTAGGCCATGTGTCCCCCCTGCATGCTAGGATTGCAAGTCAGTATGCTCAGTAGTAACCACACGGGTGGAGACACGACCGTGTGTCTCAATCGTGTAGAGGGCACGGCTTTAGGCATGGGTGTGTGCCCAGGTCGTGTGAAGTCTGCACCTGAATTAGGAATTTAATTCACCACACGGTCTAAGGACACGGGTGTGTGCCTTGGTCGTGTGACATTTATGGGGTGATGACGTCAGAAATAGAATCCCAAGGTTTTTAAACACGGGCATGTCGTGGTCGTGTGAGGGACACGGGCCTAGGACACGGGCGTGTTTCTGACCGTGTAAAAACCCTTGTAGGTTCAAATTGGAAAATAATTCCACACGGGTGTGGAACACGAGCATGTGATATGCCACACGGGCGTGTCCTTTCCTCCACATGGGCGTGTGGATTGTTTAATGTAACACCCCTAACCCGTATCCGTCGCCGGACTAGGGTTACGAACATTACCGAATAAAACACAACTCAAAACAGACATATATATATATTTAAAATAAACATATCAGGTACATTCAAGAGTAAAAATAATCATTACATAACATATTATATTCACATACTTAGCATTCAGATCAAAGACACATACTTAACATTCAAATCAAAGCTAGCGTTTATGTATTGAATCACCCAAACAGAATGAGGTTGCACATTTTCTATTTAAATCAAACCATACTAATCTTTATAAATTCAAACATATTTATCATCTTATACTTATTAAACAATAAGACATTCATTATTTCAATTTCATTTATTAAACAACTATCAAACTAATCTTATGCTTAATCATTTTAATACATATCATTAAACAAATAAAGCACATGTTTAGTCACTCATTCCATGTGCTGTTCGAGTATCACACTAAACAACTTGAATAATTTATTATACATAACAACCATTTAAACAGGTAAATGTTATACCTAATTATGTTACCTTTCAAAATTAATACACACATATTCCTCTATAACATACTAATCACTTTTCCATAATCTCACAAATATCTCATAAAGAACAAATCATTAACAACCATCAAATATTTCAACCAAGTATAGCCGAATAACTATATAAATACATACATAATTTTCTAATCAAATTCTTAGCACATTATATAACCAATTAATCATGAGACATATCCATTATTTCACAAACCAAAATTACATCTAACATTTATCATTTACCAATACAAATTTCCTAACCTAATTACAAAATTAAATTCATTTACATCACATTTAAACATCTATCATAATTTCATATCATTGCCGAATACATATGTATTTAACATTATCATTTCAATCCCAATTATCCAAGACTTGATGACTAATATGACTACATACCTATTTGTTGTATTCGAACACATATATATAACACCTGATAAACCGTAACTATAACATATTTTAATCCCACATTTAGCTTTTTTTTAGATGACTTATCCCCAATTTATGTAAAAAGGTGCTCTTAATCCTTTCTTTTCATGTTTTATACTCAGGAAAGCACCCAAGGATGAAAAGAACGAGAAACGGGCTTAAAACTGACCAAATTGGGCTAAGAGAGAAATCGACACGGCCTGGCCCAAAGCTAACACGGCCGTGCCTCATTAAAGAAGTCCGAGCACGGCCTGGCCACGATTCACACGGGCGTGTGCCATGGCCGTGTCCCTGTCGCTGGAAAGAGCAATTTCATTCGGGAAAGGATACTTGGAGGCAAAGAAACACATTCCAAAGCCTATTCAAACACCTTATTAGGAATTCTACTTAAATTAGGATACTTAGGGGCCAAGTAAGGCATCATAAAGTCTATATAAACACCTTAGGGGGCAACTTGAAAGGGGAGTTCGGCAGAAGCCAGAACCTGAACGTCAAAGCTAGGCCAATGAGCCAAGCCGAGAAGGTCAGAGTTATGGAATAACGCGAGGATAGCCTGTTGATCCATCCCAAGAAGCTGAAATTATACTCAAGACGGTGGAATTCTCCTTCAATTCCTTCAGGGGGTTTTAGGGTTTTCTTATGTTTTGTTTTATCTTTTCTCTGGAGATGTTCTTTTTATTCATTATGAACTAAACCCTTCAGATACCTGAAGGGGATGAAACCTAGATGAATTTTGTTATTTGATTTCTGAATTATATGATAATTACTTAGTTTGTTCTTAATTATGTTACTTAATCCAAATCTGATGTGCTTAGGTGGAGGAGGAATAGACCCTGCTTAAGAATAGATCTAACATAATTAAGCGGAGTTGATCGAACGCCTAGAGATTGTGCCGGATTAGGGTGAAACCTAATATGGGAGTCCATTGATCGATTTACTGCTATTCAAGGGGGTTATTATAAGCGAAAGAGAGTTCCACTAATTAACCTAGGGTTAGACGTTATTCGCCTCGAGAGAAGGTTTAATATAGGTTAGGGAGTCCTACGGATCAAGCTAAGTAAAGAAATCATATGGTTCAATGTTAGGTAACAAGTGAAGTCTAGGTGGATTCTTCCTGAGGGTATCGTCATAATCAACTGAGTTTTTCTTTGAGTTATTTTCCAAATCGTTCTTTTTGTCTTTGTGTCCTTAGCTTAGTCATTGTAAATTTAGTTTAAAAGCAACTTCATTCTATTTTTAAGGCTAAATAATAAAAAGAAAGTTAGTATTAGTACTTTTAGTTCCTTTGGGTTCGACAATCTGGTCTTGCCTAAACTATACTACTGTTCGATAGGTACACTTGCCTTTAATCGTTGTCAGAGTTAGTTTCCAGGTCTGATCATTCGTTTTATAAATTTTAAAGCTCTAATTTCAGCGATCAAGTTTTTGGCGCCGTTGCCGGGGAACTAAAATATTAAGAAAACTCTATTTTTATTACTTTAGCCCTAATTTTTTATTTTTTTCATAATTTATTTTTTGTTTTTGTTTTTATTCCTATTTTTTACTTTTTACTGAATCTTTTTTCTTTTTTTTTTCCAGCAGGTAACTCTAGTTTATGACTAGAAGGAACCCGAGAGGACCTTTGGAATACGATAGTGATATTGAAACAACCGCTCGCAGGAATCGTCGGGAAACCAGGCGAGCCCTAAATTACACAGTAAGAGAGGAAGAAGACAGATCCAATCCTACAGAAGGGATGGACGAGAACCACCCACAACCACGCGATGTGGGAGAAAATAATGCTCCACGCACAATGTTTGATTATGCGAAACCGAATTTAACAGGAGCGGAATCAAGTATTGTTAGGCCTGCTATAGCTGCTAACAATTTTGAATTAAAGCCTAACACAATACAAATGATTCAATAGTTTGTTCAATTTAATGGTTTGTAGGACGAAGATCCAAACACGCATATAGCTAACTTTTTAGAGTTCTGTGATACTTTCAAAATAAATGGCATTTCTGATGATGCCATACGTCTTCGGTTATTCCTTTTTTCATTGAGAAATAAAGCTAAACAGTGGTTAAACTTGTTACAACGAGGGTCAATCACTACATGGGATCAAATGACCGAAAAGTTTTTAATGAAATATTTTCCACCGGCCAAAACGGCCAAATTACGGAATGATATGTCTTCTTTTGTGTAGATGGATTTAGAGACATTATACAACGCATGGGAGAGATTCAAGGATCTCTTGAGGAGGTGTCGACACCATGGTTTACCCTTGTGGCTACAAGTCTAAACCTTTTATAACGGTGTAAACCCCTCAACGAGGTAACTAATTGATTCAGCCGCTGTTGGAACACTGAACAACAAAACTCCAGAAGCAGCATACGAGTTCATCGAAGAGATGTCACTGAATAATTACCAGTGGCAGGCTTCAAGATCCAAACCAACAAAATCAGCGGGAGTTTTCAATATCGATGCAGTGACCATGCTATCAACGCAGCTAGAGATGATGAATAAAAAGCTTGATAGTTTTTGTTCCTCGCAGGCACATCCAATCATGCAGTACGACGCAAGTGGAACAGTGGCGAATCCTGAGTACCCACCCTACGGATATGGCATGGAGAACGAACAAGTCCACTATATGGGTAACTATTTTAGACATCAAAATAATTTTTATAGTGACACTTATAATGCAGGTTGGAGGTACCATCCCAATTTCTTGTAGGATGATCAAAATAGCCAAAGTCCGGAACTTCCTCCAGATTTTCAACAACCACCTCAGCAACAAGAAGAGGAGTCGAACCTTGAAGAGGTGCTGACAAAATTCATGGCAGCCACAGAAAACCGTTTCCAAGACACTAAAACAACCCAACGAACATCGGTTAAAGAGACCAAGAACCGAGTCGGGGAACTTACTAAGTCAGTAGGGGAAGTCACTAAGGCAGTCGAACAACTTGCAAAATTAACGTCCGAACAATCGCAAGGGCGTCTACCAAGCAATATCGAGATTAACCTGAAGGAGCAAACCCAAGCCATCACAGCTCATGATAGTATAGGGTTAGATGAACCTAATTCAATACAAAAAAACAAGGTAGACAAAGGTAAAGTTGAGGTAACACAAGAAAAGCCAAAACCAGTAATCAAAGAGTACCAACCCCGCATACCTTAACTCGAAGCAATGAAGAGAGACGATACAGAGGAACAGTCCAGTAAGTTTCTTAAACTTTTAAAGAAATTAAATGTTAACTTACCGTTTCTCGAATCTCTTTCGCAGATACCTGATTATAGAAAATTTTTAAAAGTGCTGTTGACAAATAAACGGAAACTAGACGAGGCATCACATGTGGAGCTAAACGCAATGTGCTCAGCAATTCTACAAAACAAACTACCACAGAAATTAAAAGATCCAGGGAGTTTTACAATTCCATGTTTAATTGGTAGTTTATCTATTGATAATGCTTTAGCTTATTTAGGGGCAAGCATCAATGTTATGCCTTATAAAATGTTTAAACAACTAGGTCTAGGGAAACCCAGACAAACTAGGATGAGCATTCAGTTAACTGATAAAACTATCAGAATTTCTAGGGGTATTATAGAAAATGTTCTAATCAAAATTGATAAATTTATATTCCCAGTAGATTTTGTTGTCTTAGACATGAATGAGGACAATTCGATTCCTTTAATTTTAGGAAAACCCTTTCGAGCAACTACCAAGACTAAAATTGATGTTGGTACAGGAGAACTCATTCTTCGTGTAGGTGACGAATCAATCAGTCTACAAGCTTTTGACTCGGCCAAGACATCAAGTGGTGAAGGTGAGAAAGTAAATTCAGTTGATAATCAAATTGTTCAACTTTCACCACAGGAAACACCACATGGCTACAAACCTAAGCCGATCATGGGCCCCAAGTCGTACAAGCTCATAACAGTGAATTGTTAGTGGAATCTGACCCAAGGCAAGAACTTGTGGTAAGTGAAGGTAAGGTTGAGGTAAGCCATGATTTACTAAACCCGGTAAATACAGAGTACCAAGCTCGTGTGCCATATCCCGATGCAATAAAGAAAGACCACACAGAGGAAGAATTCAGTGAACTCACACTTCATGTAGACGACGAAACAATCACTCTTCAAACTCTTGACTCAGCTAGGACATCGAGTAATAAAGGTACGAACATTAATTCTATTGATAATTATTTGGTTCAACCTTCTTTACAGGAAGCATCACGAAATCACCTAGCTGAGCTAGATCTTAGAACTCGTGCCAACAAAGAAGAATTGTATGAGGAATGAAGCCTTAGGGTCGACAAATTAGAAGAGTGGAAAACAAAACTTAAAGAAGAACCTGAACCACACGAAGTGAAACCAAAGGAGCCTCCAGACGAGCTGATAGGAACAACGAATCACTTCAAAGTAGGAGATCAGGTATTGTTGAATAAAGAAGACCCTCGAATCACCAATTCAGACCTCAAGACAAACGAAGAAATCACTTTTGAGGTACTTAATGTCTTCCTATACGGCACAGTCGAGGTAAGCAATCCTAAATTCGACACTTTTCAGGTAAACATTACTCGACTTAAACTATATATCCATAACCAAAGTGATCACATGAGAAAGGATTTTCACCTCCTCAAACCACCATGACCATACGAATGAGAGGTAAAGTCTAGCTTAAGACTATAAACGAGCGCTTCTCGGGAGGCAACCCGAGCACTAACCCTACTTTTACATTTTTTTTATTTTTATTTTTTCTTTTAGCACCTAACCATAAACTAACAAAAGAGCAGATTTCTAGGCCACACGGCCCTACACACGGGCGTGCCCGTGGCCATGTGGAAGCTAGGGGATGAACCATGGGCGTGCCAGTAGCCATGCACGACATAGAAAAATTTCTTTTCCCAACACAGGTGGTGATAATAGTCCACGCCCGTGCGAGGTTACTGACTTGTTAAGCACGGGCTAAACACGACCGTACCTTCCAACCGTGCCAACATTCTGACTTATCGAACACGGGAGGAGCACGCCCGTATTAAATAACCGTGTGAAGAAAGACACGGGCGTGCCACTACACCCACGACCGTGCCCGAACACCCTGAACGCTCTCAAAATTCAAAATCCCAAAACACGGGCTACATCTTTATTTAAACCTCATTCTCCCTTTTTCTAGTTGTCTTTCATTTTCCATTATTTATTTTTATTTTAATTTTATTTTCATTTCATTATTTTTTTACTTTATTTTATTTTATTTTCTTCTTCTTATTCTTTATGATATTTAGATTTAGCTTAGGATACAATAAAATCAGACCGGCTGCTTCGAGGATTCAATTTCAAACGGTTCGAGAAGCTTCTCCACGTTCACCTCTAATCCTATCCGATTTCTTTTCATTGACTTCATCCAAAATTCAGAAAGTTTCACTTCTCTCCCCATCTTATGATTTTTATGATTATTTTGCTATTATCTATCTTTGTACATTGAGGGCAATGTACATCTTAAGTGTGGGGGGTTAACTATAGTATTATTTGAAAATCCCTGAATTATGCCTTAAGTAAAGTCTCTCATACTATGATTAGAATGAAATTTCCTTTGATTTATGATTTTTATTGATATGTTTTGGATTAAGTCATTGATAATTGTGCATTGATGATTAAATTTGGAGGATATTAGAGAATCAAGCATGATAAGTCTATTTTTCAGAAATAAAAAAAATTGCTAGGTTGTTAACCTAAATTTGAATATTGCTTTGAAATTTGAAATTTATGAGATTGATGTCAAAACACCCATAATTTTTGTGAGATTTTGAGCCTTATAGAGCATATATTCTTTTTCATGCTCAATTTATTGATTATGAGTGTGTCAACTTTGAACTGTTATTCTAGAACTTGCCTCGATGATACATGTTGAGACCACACCTATGATTTGATATACTGAAATGACAAAGGCACCTAAGATTTAACCCACTCAATCCACTAAATAGCCTTCCTTAACAACTAACCCCTAGTGAACCCCGTTGATCCTAACAACCCTTTTTATTGACTTACCAACTAATATTAACCCAAAACCCCTTTGTATTTGTTATCACCATTCCTTTTGACTACCCTTATATCGAGATTTGATTTGATCAGTTACCTAAATATATTATTTCAGAAGTTGAATTTATCCTTTATTATTTGACTTGTCTCAAAAAAAAAAACGACGAAGTATATTCACTATTAGTTTTGTGATTAGGAGAGCTTATACGTCAAATTCCAATTATTGAAGAAGAAGCTCATATCAGAATATTATTAGTAGTACAAGTTTATTATTAGTCCGTGTTTCTAGTTAAGTAATTTGTCAAGTCAATCTCGATACTAACCTTCTAATTCAGCTTTTATCCACACCTTTAACCCAAGCCCCGTTACAACTTTAACAAAGACCTTTTGATCTGTTTATCATCTCATTTTACAGTGGTGGAGATTTGATTTTCAGGCAAGCCTATGGGATTAACTTTTCAGGTTCGACGTATGAGTGCTTCTTTTTATGAACCTTAAACACTTTGAGTGATTTGAGTGAATCTATAGTGAGGATGTCAACTCTTGTCAATTTTGAATCAAAGGTAATATTTTAGATAAGGGGAAACACCTACGTTTTCAATTACAAATGAATGACTTATCATTATTTGAATCTTTAGGACTCTTTGAATGGAATTATCCATGTATAAATTATCTATGAATTATGATGAGACATTGTTGATAGGAATTGTGAATTATGGAAAGTTCGTTTTAATTGTATGTTGAGAATTTTGCTTGAGGACAAGCAAAAGCTTAAATGTGGGGGTATTTGATAAACCGTAATTATAACATATTTTAATCCCACATTTAGCTTGTTTTTGGATGACTTATCCCCAATTTATGTAAAAAGGTGCTCTTAATCCTTTTTTTTTCATGTTTTATACTCAGGAAAGCACCCAAGGATGAAAAGAACGAGAAACGGGCTTAAAACGGACCAAATTGGGCCAAGAGAGAAATCGACACGGCCTGGCCCAAAGCTAACACGGCTGTGCCTCATTAAAGAAGTCTAAGCACGGCCTGGCCACGATTCACACGGGCGTGTGCCATGGCCGTGTCCCAGTCGCTGAATAGAGCAATTTCATTCGAGAAAGGATACTTGGAGGCAAAGAAACACATTCCAAAGCCTATTCAAACCCCCTATTAGGAATTCTACTTAAATTAGGATACTTAGGGGCCAAGTAAGGCATCACAAAGTCTATATAAACACCTTAGGGGGCAACTTGAAAGGGGAGTTCAGCAAAAGCCGAAACCTGAGCGTCAAAGCTAGGCCAAGGAGCCAAGCTGAGAAGGTCAGAGTTAGGGAATAACGCGAGGATAGCCAGTTGATCCATCCCAAGAAGCTGAAATTATACTCAAGACGGCGGAATTCTCCTTCAATTCCTTCAGGGGTTTTAGGGTTTTCTTATGTTTTGTTTTATCTTTTCTCTTGAGATGTTCTTTTTATTCATTATGAACTAAACCCTTCAGATACCTGAAGGGGATGAAACCTAGATGAATTTTGTTATTTGATTTCTGAATTATATGATAATTACTTAGTTTGTTCTTAATTATGTTGCTTAATCCAAATCTGATGTGCTTAGGTGGAGGAGGAATAGACCCTGCCTAAGAGTAGATCTAACATAATTAAGCGGAGTTGATCGAACGCCTAGAGATAGGATTACGAGATTGTGCCGGATTAGGGTGAAACCTAATATGGGAGTCCATTGATCGATTTACTGCTATTCTAAGGGATTATTATAAGCGAACTAGAGTTCCACTAATTAACCTAGAGTTAGACGTTATTCGCCTCGAGAGAGGGTATAATATAGGTTAGGGAGTCCAATGGATCAAGCTAAGTAAAGAAATCATATGGTTCAATATTAGGTAACAAGTGAAGTCTAGGTGGATTCTTCCTGAGGGTATCGTCATAATCAACTGAGTTTTTCTTCGAGTTATTTTCCAAATCGTTCTTTTTGTCTTTGTGTCTTAGCTTAGTCATCGTAAATTTAGTTTAAAAGCAACTTCATTCTATTTTTAAGGCTAAATAATAAAAAGAAAGTTAGTATTAGTACTTTTAGTTCCTTTGGGTTCGACAATCCGGTCTTGCCTAAACTATACTATTGTTCGATAGGTACACTTTGTAACACCCCTAACCCCGAACCATCGCCGGAACAGGGTTACGAGGCATTAGCGGACATATCAGACAATTTGCAAATAATTCTAAACAAAATAACATTCATAGTATAATTTTAATAATTGATCCCTATTATGAACTTTCAAAGTCTAAAGTCTGTATTAAAAGTGAAATGGGACTCGTTTAAGTATTTCAGAATATATTTTGTTTATTACAAATTTCGACAGCATTTCTGCTTATTATCATATAAAACCCCCTGTAAATTAAACCGTATTCATTTCAATCATAACCAATTCAACCAATTTATTTCATATATTCATTTTCTATTCTAAATACCTTCTAATCAAACTCAATCAATATAATATCAACTTAAATTTATCAAAGTATTAGTTAGATTAAAATAGATAAACTTCTTTCATTATAATTCTAAACTTATAATACTAACATTTTTAACCATTTACATTCAAAACATAATAACCTTTATACACAACCTACGTACATGCCACATTATCAAAAGGAAATATACATCACCAAAGTTTGCTGAAGTCGGGTCTGGCTTCGGATGCTGGTTCAGTATTTGACTTCTACAACCTGCGCACGGAAACAACCGTACGCTGAGTATACATATACTCAGTGGTATTACCATAATTCAAATTATAAACATAATAATCATATCATTTAATCATATAACTTTAATTTTACTAAACCAATTCAAACATAAGTTTGTCATTCTCAATATATTCATACAATTCAATCTTAGCTATTCGACAATTGAAATAATACACAATCATGTTGAGCCACTATCCATTTCTTGAACCAAAGGTTCATACTTTCCATTCTCATACTCATATTCCAATCACATTTTTTTTCAGTTCATGTTCTATTTTCGCATTTCTTCCAATGGCTCAACCATTTCATTTTATTCAATTTAACCTTTTCCTTATTTACCCCTATTAACAGACTCGGACTTTAACGGATACACGGATTCCAACCCAAACACACCAGTACGACACATTGTGTCTAAAACGGTACATAGTACCTGATCAGTATACGACACATAAGTGCCTGAAACGACACACGAGGTGCCTGAAATACGACACATAAAGTGCCTGATATACGACACATAAAGTGCCTGATCGGCAAAGCCGATAAATCCCGTACTCTTCCAAATCCTATGGCACGCCAATTATATCCGACTCAGCCCGACTAGTTAATAGGGTATTTCAGTTCTCAATTTCATTTTCATTTTCATAACAAATTCAATTTCAATATCAATTACACTTTTCCATTTCAATCCACATACAATTCCATTTCAATACATATTCATCATTCAACTCAATTTCCATTCAATTCAATAAAAACACTTACCTTATAATTTACTTACCATATACATAAATTAATTTAACATTTAATGAATAAATAAATAATTTGAATTATAGTAATATAAACCCAAATTTGCTTGATTATTCCTCGGTAACCTTCTCCTTCCCTTTGTGGGTTGATGCCTCGAGTTCCTTTTTAGCTACGAAAATAATAATAATTTACATTATTAATTACAACATTAAATTACAATAAATAATTGAATTTTATTCAATTTCTACTCTTCCTCTTCATTCCACATTCTTTATACACAATTCTATTATTTACTTATAAGTTCTTTCTAGGCTGTCTACCTGAGTCATTGTCACTAAATCATCTATATCTTGAGTTACAGAATTCCAAATTAAGATCCGTAAATTTTATATGAAACTAGACTCACATATTTTCTTGCCATAAAATTTTCAGAATTTTTGATTTATCCAATAAGTACAGTTTATTCTTTGAAATCACCCCTGTTCTGTTGTCTGACAGTTTCGACCACTCTTTGCTAAAATTTAATTATCTTTTTGTACAGAATTCAAATGATGTTTTAGTTTGTTTCTTATAAAAATAGACTCATTAAGGAATCTAATCATGTAAATTATGTTCCTCAGTTATTTGTTTACAATTTTTAATGATTTTTCCAAGTCAGAACAGGGGATCTCAAAATCACTCTGAACC
This sequence comes from Gossypium australe, assembly GCA_005393395.2. Taxonomy (NCBI): domain Eukaryota; kingdom Viridiplantae; phylum Streptophyta; class Magnoliopsida; order Malvales; family Malvaceae; genus Gossypium; species Gossypium australe. The sequence goes on from CM016619.1 coordinate 113,352,261, forward strand.
AGTCTCACTAAAATCTAAATATCTCAAAATACAGAACTTATTTGCTTTCTATGTTTCTTTCATATAAAAATAGACTCAATAAGCTTTAATTTCATATCTCACTCAACTTCTACTTCCATTTCTACCATTTTTAGTGAATTTTCAAATTTACTCTTCTGCTGCTGTCCTAAAGCTATTTTCTTATGGCTTATTTTGCAATTAAATCCTAGATAAGTTTACTTATTTTCTTAACTTAATTCATGCATTGATTCTACTTAAATTCCTTCCATATTCAACTTGATTATATAATTTTCATACTAAAACCCTAATTTATAATTTTTTCCAAATTAATCCCTATAGTAGAAAACTTATAGCTTACCTTACAATTTAATCCTTTTACTAATTCTAACTTAGATTTCATTTAATTTAATCCATAATTAATTTAATCCTTTTACTAATTCTAACTTAGATTTCATTTAATTTAATCCATAATTCATCTTTTTCTTCAACATCAACTATATTTAAAAACCTAAAAACTCTCAAAATATCAACTTAGTTTCATCAAAATCTTGCTTTAAAGTTTCTAAAACATCAAAATTAAGAGAATAGGACTTGATTGACTTACCAATTTAAACTTCAAGCTTTAAATCCCTAGTTTTTCCTTTTTCTCTTCTTTCTTTCTTTTCCTTCCCCTGTGTCGAAATACTCTCTGTTTCTTTTTCTGTTTCTTTGTTTTGTTTCTTTTCTTATTTCTTTTATTCTATTTACTTTATGTTATAATAATATAATATAATAATTACTTTAAATTAATTTAATATAATTTATTACTAATATATATATTTTATAATTAAAATCTAAGTAAAAATCTTAGATTTTTATCTCATATGCCGCCTCAACTTATGCTAAATGGCTTAATTGCCATTTTAGCCCTTTTTACTTTCTTTTAATCTATAATTAGACTTTCACTCTTTATTCAATTTGATCCTTTTTCCTAATTACTTTAAATTAAACTAAATTCACTAAATAAAAATCTAACTAAACACACTATTAGACTCATAATTACTCCTAATAATTATTTACTAACTCGATTTACTAAGACGGAGGCCCGATAACACACTTTTCCGGTGCCCACGGATTTTGGGTTGTTACACACTTGCCTTTAATAGTTGTCAGAGTTAGTTTCCAGGTCTGATCATTCGTTTTATAAATTTTAAAGCTCTGATTTCAGCGATCAACACCTAATCCAATTCAACATGTCCATAATATAATCATCACTTACCCATAGCTAAAATATCCATGTATACATTCAGTTCAAGTCCATACCTTAACTAATTCAATCCATCGTACAAAACATAACCAAAATGCAAGTATTAATCACATACTCAAATTCAACAAGTCTAATTATAAAACATCATACATGCTTACTTACCATGAACATATACCTTAATCAAATAGGCATAATATAAGCTCATTTTCAAATACCATTATGATCATAAGCATAGATACCAAATCGATCAAAAGAAGATAAGCCATTTTCGCATGGCTATTAATTACATACAAAAGTACTTAATCCATATTCAACCTTTTACTATGCTATACATGCCATATATTCAAAATTAACTTAGCAAAATACCAAAGGAGACTGTCGATAGTGTGAATAGTCTTGCTGACGATCCCCGAGCTCGTAACTATCCAAAATCTATAAAAGCAGAGGGAAATAGAAAAAAAAAACACAGAGTAAGCTATTTAAGCTTAGTAAGTCATAAGCAAATTAATAACAACCAACTTAGCAACATCAAATATACAAAGTTATATTAATTAGTTAAATCTTACACATTTACAAATAATTACTCAAATTTCAATATCAAAGTCACACATAACACCCTTTGGCCGAATACCCAAGATTATAAACTTATACATAGTTCACATGTTTATACATTAACCTTTGTACAATGAACTAAACATATAACTTACCTTTCTTTTCATAACACGGTTTATATACGTACCTGAGTTCTTTGAATTCAAATTTCACATTGGCCTTCACTTACACATGCCCGTTGAACCATTCGGAATTAAAAAGGATACGCGGATAGTCAAAAGCTCGTACAATGCCAACGTCCCAGACGTGGTGTTACATGTAATCACATATCGATGCCACTATCCCAGACAGGGTCTTACACGTAAACACAAGTCGATGCCAACGTCCTAGACGTGGTCTTACACGATAACACTTATCGGATATCCTATGTCATGACATATGTATCCTATCTATTCCTAAGGTTCGTACGGGGCATACGGACGTCGAAACTCGATCGAATCAAGCTCGGAATATAGCCAATCACCACAATCACATTCAGCCATAGCATAAATAATTCAAATAATTCATTTTGATTATGTAATAAATATATATTCATAGATATAACAACATTTAAATGCTTATTGACTTACCTCGGATGTCGTCGACTGTTAAATCGGCTACTCTACCACTTTTGTTTTTCCCCGATCCAAATCCAATTTCTTTAATTCTTGATCTAAACATATTCAAATTAAGCTTATTTAAACACCATTCTATTCAATTTAGCCTAAAAACACTTAAATGGGAAAATTACAATTTTGCCCCTAATATTTCACACTTTTTATAATTTAGTCCTTTTTGCACAAAACACAATATACACAAAATTTGACTACACTCCTTAAGGGCCGAATATTCCTAGTGTCCATAAAAGCCTACACATTTCATTTATTTCACAATTTAGTCCCTTAAAAATTTATTTTTGCAATTTAGTCCAAATTACTCAATTTCATCGAAAATTCAAAGACAAAACTTATTAATCTAACACATATATTTCATATTTCATCATCAAACATCAAAAACCACAAGGTATCATCAATGGCAAAACACAAAATCATCATCACAAACAAAAATTAAGACATGAGTTTTGTACATCTCTTAGCAACGATCTCAAAAACATAAAAATTATCAAAAACCGAAATCGAAACGTACCTTAATCAAGCTAAATAGGTGTCGAATGCCTCAAAATTTTCTATTTTCTTTTCTCTATTCGGTGATGAAAGATTGAGAACATGACTTTTAATTTGTTATCTTTTAATATATATTAACTTATTATTATATTACTTATTTATCCTTTTATATTTAATAATTTTAACATATAAATTAAGGTCATTTTAGACCATATGCCGTCCACTATAGCTAAAATGGACTATTTTCCCTTTAAGGACCTAATATTAAAAAGGCATTAGCAAATTAGCACTTACACATCAATTAGCGAATTTCACATTTTACGCAATTAAGTCCTTTTATTTAATCGGACACTTAAATGACGAAATTAAAACACAAGCAAATTTACATATAATAAACACTGAAAATAATTTTAAAATATTTTTCGGACTCGGATTTATGGTCCCGAAACCACTTGTCCGATTAGTGTCAAAATCGGGCTGTTACATTAATGAAAATTTTCTAAGTCTTTCTAGAGATCTTTAAAAGAGTTCGATTTGATCCCGAACCATTTCTAATGTGTGATTTAGGCCTCGTAGGCTTGTTTAAGAGGTGTTACAAAAAGATTTAAATCTGAGTCGAAAGTCAGGTCCCGGTATTGTATGATTGATTGCGTATAAGTCTAGTAATGCCTCGTACCCTGTTCCGGCGTTGAATACGGGTAAGGGGTGTTGCAGTGTGTTTCCCCTCATATGTATTATGATGGAGATTCGAGCCTCTCTTGTATTAGGTTCAATTATATGTGCTTCCTAGACTTTTAACCCAACACTTTATAATTTAATCCAACTCAATACATGTTTTTCTATTTTTCAAAATAGACATTATTTATTAAATCAATTTTCTAATTAAATAATTTTCCCAACTCAATTCTTATTCCATTAAATTTATGGCAACTTTACCGTAAAAGAATCTATGAGAAAATATATTTAATTTTCTACATTCAGTGGATTCATAATGACCAATTAGTTTAATTTCATGTTCGAACTTCAATTATTTAGTTAAATGATAATTAAAAAAATTAAATTAATTCTTAGGTTATTTCCATACTTAGTGAGAAACAATATTAATTTCTCTAACTTTATCATTTATATCCATTTTTTTTTCATTTGATTCAACATGCAATTCATTTCTGAATTTAACGAGCTAGTGGATGGACCAATTGGACATATGTAATTAGGGCTCAAATGATTTATAATTAAGTTCCAACTTTTCACGCATTAATTATAAACTCATTTAGTCACGAAGTCATTCCACTGTAGTACCGTGACTGAGCTCTCCCCAATTACATACTATTATAAAAATTACTCAATTAGTGCTCATCCAATGACCTTGTCATAAGTATGTTACCCTCATAGGATATCTTTAATCTCTTTGGGATAAATCCGTTCTCTCAGTATAATCTTATTTTATCTCATGGTAACTATTGCATCTTCCTTTATGAAAAGCCAATTATTATTATATAGTAATTAAGTCATTCATTCCACTATAGTACAGTGACTGAACTCTCCCCAATTACATACTATAGTACCGTGGCCACGTTTACTTTTCATCTATCATGTAATGCCAATGAGAGGATATCATTTACCCATGGTCTGGGTTATGAATTCCACTATTGTGAATGATGCTACATACTGTAGAAGTCGTACACCCAACGCACCAGCTTTTGTTTCCTTATCCATTTGAACTCAGGCTTTTACTTACATCAAAGTATACAAGTCACACATATATAGTCCATCATCCACTTAGGATTAATGTATGCCACACTATGAACGTCAGAAGTGAATAAATCTATAAACGGATTCAGGATCTATTCTGGTTGGGTCCAGTACGATGTACTATCAGTCCAGTCAGTCACATCTATGTCTCTATCTTCTAGAAGTCATCCGTTCCGATGCCTAAGACAAAGTATCTTCCTAATTGGACTTGATAGACGATATATTAGTCTTTCAATCGGCTTGCTCATTTTCGATTTAACAAAGAACATGTTTAGGTTCATCTACTAATATAAGATGTCTTTCCATATTGCGATTCGACCACGTCATACCGCTTAGTGTTAGTTAAACATTAGACAACTAGTGAGCTAATATTTGCTTCTATTTGGCTTTACATGCAAAAATCATGTGAGGACAATATACAAAGGACATTAATGTAATTCATGACTAATTTTATTAACTAATTTGTTCGGAAAAAATACAAGTGTATATAGACAAAAAAACTACTATTAAGACACTAGATCCAACATATTTATCATATTTGTGAATGTTTACTTAAGGTTTTGTGTAGAAAGCCTTAAGGGAAATGGCTCTATATTGCCCATTTAAAAGATAGTGATTACAAGGGTTAAATCTTATCCTAAAAAGGTTTCAAATCAGTGAATTTGGGAAATCCTTGAAGCCGAACCACTATAAATTATTCTGTTGTTTTTTTATTTTCATCTTTCTTATAAATTTTTAAAACACCAATTCAACCCCCTCTTGATGTATATCGAGCTTAATAGTCTTGAGTGTAGTTAATCTTGTATTTTCTACTTATAATATTTTTGAACTAATTGAATAAATAAAAATTACCAAATGTTTTTTTAATATTCTTTGTACAATTATTCTCAATGGTTTTTTCATGTAAAGTAAAATGAACAAATAAATTTTAGTTCATTGATTACCTAAGGTTTAACTATATTAAGTTACATTATATAGTCACATTATAACGCAAGAAGATAATTTAGATCATTATGTAATCTAAATTGTTTATAATCTATGAGGTTAGGCTAAGCAAAAGACTCATGTTAAGACTATTATGTTGTCTATAAGTCTAATTGGGGAGATAACTTGTGTAACAACCCGTTTTCAGTGAAATTGGAACAATGGTTTTGGGACCACAAATCCGAGGTTGGAAGAAAATTTATTTTAATATTATTTTATGGTCTACAGTATGATAGAAATATCGTATGAAAATTTCGTTAAGAAATTTTACCGCTTACATGTCTAACTTGATAGAAAGGACTAAATTGCATAAAGTGTGAAAATTGAATTCTAGTAGTTAAAAGTATCAAATAGCTATGGAATTTAAAATTGGAGGTCCTTATATAGCAAATAGACCATTTAGAATAGTTAGTAGATAAGAATAATTATTCATCAGTGGAAATTTAATAAATTAGTAAGGTTAATTTTGGAAAGTTAATAAAATAATGATGATAAATGAATTAAGTAATTATTATTATCATTCATTCTCATCATCTGTCATAAAAAATATGGAAACCCTAGCCATGGAAGCTTGAGTTCTAGCAAACTTATTTGGCTTAATTAGGTATGTATTTTAGTCTCAGTTTTAATAATTTTTATGTTTCTGAGATTGTAATAGCTTAATCTAACTATCTCAGGGATTAATTTGCAAAATTGTTAAAGTATTAAGGTTTTGCCATGGATGAGTATAGTTGAATTTTGAAGTTTTATGATAGAAAGTGAAAGGTTGTTGTTAGATAAACAACTTTTGTAAAGAGAATTTTGATAAAATTATCAATTAGGGACTAAATTGAAAAGATAAAAAATTATGGAAAAATTCTAAATTTTGTGAAATAAATGGGCTGCTATTGATATGTATGAAAATTGGCTAGGCTTGAATAAGGATTAAATTGTATGAATTTCATTTTTCGAGCCTAGGGACTAAATTGTAATTAATTAAAGTATATTTTTCCAAAGATGTGTGTTGGATTAAATTGAATATGAATTATATTAAATTCAGTTAAATTCATTCGTATAGATCCGGATAGACCTAATACAGAGTTAGATCGAGGCAAAGAAAAAGTATCGATTAGTAGCATTCGTATCTACATATACTTATCGAGGTAAGTTCGTGTAACTAAATTGTATATTTATATGTTTTAAAATTGAATGTTTTTGTGTGTGATTTGTACAAATTGCCATGTGTAATTATGATCACATATCCGATAATTATCGAGTCCCGTTTGAACCTTAGAAATTCGAAGGATACAAATGACATGTCATTAGGGTTCCCGATATGGCTGTGATCTTGCATATGTTGCAGACACACCACAGCTCTCTTGAGCTTCCCGATACTTGGCTCTCATGAGCTTCCTGATATTTGGCTCGCAAGAGCTTCCCGTTACTTAGCTCACATGAGCTTTCCGTTATATGGCTCGGAAGAGCTTCCCATTTACATTCTTGTATAAGCATACAAGTACATGAATTGACGGATTACAGATTTGTACACTTTGTGTATACTACCCGTGTATCCAATGATAGTTTAAATGGTTCAACGGGCAAAGTTCTGATATGAAACAATATGAGTTCAAAATGAACAATTATGGGTATATACTTGAATTACATGGAAATGATATTATATGATATATTGAAATATGAGATGGATGATACATGTATGTGAATCTTACCAAGTGATTATGTACATCCATGTTTATTGGTTATGGAAAGTGTTACATGGCTAACATGTTGAGGATATGTGTTTAGGCTTTTGGCCAAATTGGTTTGGTTATATTAGCATGCTTATCTTAAATGTGATTAAATGGTAAGTTGTTATACGAACTTACTAAGCTTAAATGCTTACTTTGTGTTATTTTCCATATTTTATAGTAATTCAGAAGTTCATTTTGGTTAGAAGTTGGTCGGAGCAACTTCACACTATCCATCAGCCTTTTCGATATAATTAGTAAATTAATTTCGGTTAAAATGGAATGTATAGATTAATTTGGCCAATGAATGGCTTGTGATGGATAAATTTTGATGTGTATGTAAGTGGCCTTATCATGTTTGATGTTTGTTTGAAATGGTTGAATAATGGAAATCTTATAGGTATATTGATGGTAGGGTTGAATAGGCATATTTGGTAAATTATGCATATATGTATTTGGTCATGTAGGTAAAATTGGTTATTTGATTGATATGAGTTATGTTGTCATTTAAAGAGCCTAAGGGCATATTGTTGGTATGTGATAGTATTACATGTTTAAGTATTGATTTTGGCTTGATTTGAATGCCTTGTTATAGCTTGTTGATGTCCAAAATGTTGATTTAGGTTGATGACAAATTGAGTGAGAAATATGGCTAGGAAAATGGTCTATTTTTGTCTACACGGGCAGAGACACCGGTGTGTATTTTAGCCGTGTGTGACATACGACCAGGTGACACGACCGTGTGTCCTCTGTATCTTTAATTTGCACAAAACAGAATGCTCACGCGGCCTAGCACACGGGTGTGTGGCTTGACCGTGTGACCCAAGTTAGAGAGTTACATGGGTATGGAAACGGGTTGGGACATAGCCGTGTGCCCTTATTTCGAATACCCACACGGCCTGAGACACGGGCATGTGTCCCCTGCACCTTTGAAAAATTTTAAATATTTTTTGAAAAATTCTTTGAGTACCCGATTTAGTCCCGATTTGTTTCTAACGTGTATTTTGAGCCTCAAGGGCTCATATATAGGACAATATGTATGAATTTGACTGATTTCTGGTATGAATATAATATGATGTGAAATTTCTATCTATTTATTCTGTAAATTCTGGTAATGCTTTGTAACCCTGTTTCAGCGACGGATTCAGGTTAAGGGTGTTACAACTTGTCTTGTCTGTCGGGGCTGGATTAACTCTAAAAAATAGAAGCATGGATGTGATTGTTTGAACTAACAATACATCTGACAACATGCAAGTTGAGTTTATCTTAGGTCCTTTTATGGATTTTTCACTTGTGACATTCATAGTGTGGCTTATCTAAATTCTGAATAAATGAATAATTATGTGTGTATGACATGTGTATTTTGATATATTGAAAACATATGCTTTCAATGTACTAGCCAAAAGTTGGTATTTTGGGTACATGATTTGTATATAGGATAACTCTATTCACAATAGTAGAATCATAGCTCAATAAAAAGAGTAAATGATAACCTCTCATTGATGTCGTATGAATTATAAAAATGAAACATGGTCATGGGTCATTTATTGAGGAAAATGATTTAATAATTACTAGTATTAGTAATGATCATTTTTCATCACGGAAGATACAATTGTGATCATAAGAAAAAAATGAATGGGATTAGGTGAATAAATTAAAGAAAATATTTTTTAATAATTAATTTTTTATGAAATATTTAATTATTTAGTTAATTAAAAGGTTAAAGAAATATTTAGTTCTTGAACTTGACAACTCTTCCCTTTGTTTCTAAACTTGGATTATGTACTAGAATAATTGTGTGACACTCTATGATTATACCACATCACCACTGAAATTTTTTAAAATGTATATAAAATCTAAAAGTAACAAAAAAATTTAGGTGACAATGTGGTAGTCTCAAAGCACCAAGCCTTAATAAAATTTAAGTTCAGAGACCAAATTTAAAAAAATTACCAAATTTTGGAATTAATGTGATATAAAAAATAGTTCACAAATTAACATTAGAAACATTACCAAATTCAAGATCTAATTATTACTTTATCCATTGATTAAACAATAGGTTTGGTTTTTTATTTAAATTAAGTGAGGTAATCTTCAAAAATTTAATCCAAAACTTGAACTAACTCTATAGGCCCAGTAGTGCATGTGTGCAATTGCATAGGGTCTCTTCCCCTTGGTGTGCTAAATTCCTTAGATTTAATTAATTAAAAACTCTAAATAAGAATTAATTTTTTTTATATAATTCTCATACTAGCTGAAATTTAAACACAATAATATATTAAGGAAATCTCTATAAAAAGTTAGTAAAAGTTTATTTGAGTAAATTTTCTTTTACATAGATATTTTTTTAGTTTAGGTTCTACAGCAGGAACTATTATAATTTCAATAGTCTAGCAATTGCAATATGAATATAAGGGTTTGTGCAAAAACTCTTCTTGAAAGTATCGAGTTTTTATCTTGTGTTTAATTTTTCGAGTTAGAGTCCACTCTTTAAACATATACAAATTTAAAAATAGTAGAGAAGATGAATTGGTAGAATATTTAAACACCTTTAGTTCAAGTTGATCAAAAAGTCTAGACACCTTCCTAAAGGTCTATTGGGACAAAGTTTATCTCCCTAGCCCTTGATACATAAGTTCTTATTTGATAGATTTATTAGTTTAGATATCATGATAAAATTTTGTTTTAATATTTCTTTTTAAATTTGGTTGTGCCAACTTTGCCATATTTTCTTAATGTTTTTCAACATATATAACTTTAAATAAATGACATATACCATATTTTTTAATATTTTAAATTTATTAAAGAATAATTTAAACATAAATATTATTTACTTTGAGATTTTAATAATTTATTTTTTGATATGTTACCATATCTTGCACGAAAATATTTTTGATATAATGTTTAGAATTACTCATAATCTCACCCCAACTCTTGAATAGGAGGGTAAAGTCTTTTAAGCATGCTCGAATCGACGTCCTTCTATACTAGTAACAATACTAATATCAACTAAACTAAAACTCAGTTAACATATTGCATGGAAATTAATTTAAACAATTCTTTCTTATAATAACTTTATTTAGAGTTTAGAATTTTATGATATTTGATTCTAGTTTTTTTTAATAAAATCACTTTAAATTCTAATTAGTTGTTAACCATAAAATACTTTGATTTAAAACATATGAACCTTTCCATGATTATATCCTTATGTAAATATAAAAAGTAAAATAATTCAACAAAACAGAATTATTTAATATGTGCAAACTAATTTTAAAATTCATCTATATTATTATTCAAATTCTTTATGAGTTAATGTCATCAGTCAACTGAACACTAACTACATTAGGAAATTATGAGAATGTCCTTTTGTAATAAAAATAAGTAATATTATTTGAAGGTGTTTTAATCTTTTCACATTTAAAAGGCCCAATAAAAATATGTATATATTAGTTGGATTTGAACCTACAATAATTGTATTAGTACAACTTTTAATTTATCACTCAATTAAAGTTTTATTTTAATATTTTTTTACATTTTAATTTTATTATGCTTACTTTATGACTTACTTTATGACCTCCACCAATATATCTATATTAGTCTAAACTATTAATAGAACCCTTGACTAAGTTGGTGTCACGAGTTAATCGATACCAACTCGGTTAAGAAATTACTAATATATCTTTTTATTAAATGACTATTATTATTTTGATGACCTTCTTATCTTTTCATATTTTTATATAAATTGTAAATAAAAAAACTAAAATTTACGTGTTGAACTTGTGTTTATTGGAGTTATAAACAAATTTTTTATCACTACACCAGCAATAATTCTTAAATAAACTTAAAACAATTAACTTTTAACATAAAATGTCTTTTCTCACCAAATTTGGGCATCTGTATTATTAATGAAATCCCTGACTGACTGATTGAGATGATGTCATAGGTTAATCAGGTATCGACTCAATTAGGAAATAACTAATATACCATTTTATTAAATGACTACTATTATTATTTCAGTGTTACAAGTCAGCTCAACACCAACTCAAGATTGATGATAACACCATATATTTTATTTTTTCCAATTTAATACTATATATATTATATGTGTCATTATTAATTAACTTTAAATTTTACGTTTTAATTATTTATTATATGTTATATTCAAATGCTAAAAGATAATTCATTAACATGTAATCTTTCCGTGATTAGTGAAATTCTGTTCATGGAAAAAAAATTGCTAAGAGAAAAAAAATTGCTAAGAGAAAGGGTTAGTTTTGCTAAACATCTCCAAACTATCATTTAGATTTTAAATTAGTCTTTGGATTTTAAAATATTGTAATTGAATCCTTAAAACATTAATAATCCTGTAAATGATAGTTTGAAATTGACATAAAACATATTTAAAATATGTGAATCAAATTATACATACGTGTATATATTGCGTTGATAGTTTGAACCTAAAGCGCTAAAAAGAACTGACAACATTAATAAAATTTAGGAAGATTGCTTTTTTTTAATGCAATGGATTCAAATTATTCATGTAGTAGGTACACAAATTTTGCGATTGTTGTGTTTAAATATCCTTCACATTAAATTTGATCTAGCATTTAATGCCCAAGTTACTGACTTGATTAACAAAAAAAAACCTAATTGATACAATACTAATACTTTAAAAATATTTTATAATTAAAAAGGCAAATTAGAATTAACCTATAATTTTTTTTTTTTTTTTGTTTAAAAGCCAAACTTCATTAATGATAGTGGGAGAGAAAAAGGAAAAGTAAATAACAAAGAAAACAACAGGCACAAAAGATAATCCTAAGTAAATTAACCTATAATTTAAAACTGTATGATACAGTTAATCCTAAGTAAAACATAATCCTAGAATTATAAAGGCAAGTAGTTTGTTGTAGAAATTAAGATTTTAATTATGAATTTCATCCCCAAAAATTAATCTTTATATTTTAATTTGTCAAAGTTTTGTCCTTGTAATTTATATACCTCATGAAAACCAAGGAGTTAATCAGATTACTGTTAATTTTTTGTTAATTTTTTTACATATAAATTGCAGTGTTGTTTGAATCGAGGCTGATCCGAAAAGTGGTTTTGGATTGATTAGACCGAAAATCGGTAAAAATTGAATAAAAAACAGGTTAAATCAATTAAAAATTGATTGAACCGGAATTTTTAAATTTTTTGAAAATTTAATAATTTTTTAATTGGATCGGAAAGTCGGTGATAAATTATTGTATGGTTATGTTTTTGCTAATTTTTTACTTAACAATTGATGTTGAGATCAATAATTTAATAGTATGAAGGATGAAATTGTAATAAAAGATAAGTTATTAAGTTTTTATAGAATAAAAAGATGAAATTGAGAATAAAACCAAATGAAAGGAAGAGTGAAAAAGAAAGTGGGGGAGTCAAATCCAGGGAACTGGGTCCCAGTTCGTACAAAGCGAGCAGTTCGAGTGCTCAACGAAGAACATATTTACCTGAAGAGAATTTTTGTTTTCGGGGCTTTTAAATTCTCAGTAAATAAAGAAAGTAGAAAATTTCAAGATTTCATATCATTCAATCCCAACACAAATTTACCCATGATGATCACCGTTATGATCATGATCATGGAGATGAACTTGGAGGCTTGGACAATGAGAAATCTTTGTCCAAATAAAAAAAGAAAGAAAAGAAATTAGAAATACCCTTCATTCCGGTAGTATTGGACTTTGAAGTATAGGATTCAAGAACACAAAAAAGCAGATACAGAACCTTTTCACCTCCTCAAAGTTTGCGAATGAGTATAATGCATTAGTTATGATATCTTTTGAAGCACGGTAACTTGAAAGAAACAAATTATTAAAAAGTCAATTAAGAAATGGGCATTTCTTTTTCCTTTTTTGTGGATTTCCTGATCAAACGGTTCATCAAATTGACTCTTTTTGTCTTGGGAAACTGTAGTTATTAAAATTACAAACTGACAACAAAGAGAAAAAAAAGGGAGGCTCTGGCTGGGCTTTTTTTATTTTTAATTAATTAACTTTGATTTTAATCGAATTTTGATTTTGATTTTGATTTTGGGTTTTTTGTTTTTGATTTTAATGTTTTTTGTCAAAGGCGGTGCTAGTGGGGGATTGTTAGTGAAAGAAGGAATAAAGATGTGTCATTTCGGGTTTTTTTTTTTTTTATTTGAGATTTCTTTATTATTTGGGAGACTGACTCTTCTTAAAACTTAGGGTTCTTTTTATACTTTCCGATTTTTGTTTTGGAAGGATTTGCTTCCTGAGAAATTTTCTCGGTATCTTCGTCTGGTTTGGTAATTTTGTTCATTCGGGTTCTCGATTCCCTTGTTTATTTCATCTGGGTCGGTGGGATTTCTTCAGATTTTGAACTCTCCACCTTTGGTTTTTAGGGATTTTCAAGTGTCTCAAATACAAAGTGAAGTTCCTTTTTGCTCTGTGATAGAATTTTGGAAAATCAGAGGTTTCGAGTAATAAGATTTGCAGTTGGCTTTTTAGGGTTTTGATTTGATTTCTCAGTAATGTTTTAGGTTTTTGGGATTTCTTAAAGGGCCATTGGTGCCTTGCACTTAGTGGCGAGTTTGGGTCTTGCTGAGTCTGGCATGTTTGAATGATGTTTAGTGCTCAAAGGTCTTCAAGGAACCATTGCAGTCTCCTTGCTATTCTTTGTGGTGGTGAAGTTTCTGATAATAAACAGAAGCGGCCAGTTTCTAATGATAAGTCCAGATACCCATTTCCAGAGATTGCTTCTTCAGGTCGCTTAGAGGTATATCAATCATGTTAATAGTTTTTAACCTTTTTTAACTGTTGACATTTTAGCAGAACTTCTTATAAAGTTGCACTTTTACTTATTTAATGCAGGTTCGGCTTCTGAACAATCCTAGCATCGATGAGGTTCGACGAGTTCTTGAATCGTCTGAGCCAAATGTTGTTTACTTACAAGGAGAGCAGAATGCTGATAGTGAAGAAATTGGTTATCTGGTTTGTGGAGATGTTCACTTGTCCACTCCAGAAGCTTTATACGGACTTTTTGGTTCCACCTTGCCCACCACTGTTAGTGAGACATGATTTTCTTGTAGTACTTGTTTAATAAAGTTTATAGTTTGATCCCATTCTCCTTGAAATTATACGATGGGATTGTTTCATGCATGTTTCCTTTTGTTTTATACTTACTTTTACTAGTTTTGCTGGTTTCAGACTTTCAGTGCTCATTTGAAGTTTATTATGTTTAGTTGATTTATTCTCAAATGTTTGTGCAGGTTTATTTAGAGACTCCCAACGGTGACAAATTGGCTGAGGCACTTCATTCCAAGGTAAAGTTATTGATCATGATCATAAAGTGAACAAATGGAAAATTGTTGTATATATTTGATAAATTTCTTAAACCACCCTTAACTCCGCAAACCTCTAACTAATTATATTCATCTGAGGAGGACTTACGTGCCTAAATCCACTTGCTAACCTTAGGAGTCTTCAGCAACATCGGTGCCAATTGAGCTAGTATTCAGTAGGCTTCTTTATATTTTTATTAAAGTTGTTGAATGTAATTTCTCCTGGCAGGGAGTCCCTTATGTTATATATTGGAAAAATACATTCTCGCCTTACGCAGCTTCCCATTTTCGTCAATCACTGTTGTCAGTGATACAAAGGTACTATCTCCTTCTTCTGCTTATTATAGATAAAGCATGATTATTTTCCCTACCGTCCTTAATAGTGATTGTAGCGTGTTAGTTAATTTTGTGAATTTGGTTGATAAGGCAAATTATGCATTCCTTTTTCTGGCTTATTGAAGAATATAATCTACAAACTGGAAGTAACTTTACTTGAAGTGAGTACTAAAGCTTTGTAGTTTTGGTCTATTGCAGCTCATGTAGCCACACATGGGATGCATTTCAACTTGCCCATGCGTCTTTTAGATTATACTGTTTGCAGAACGACAATGTTATCTCTTTTAATAGTCAGAAACAAAGTGTTAAACCAGAACCGTGCCTGCTTGGCGAGCCTCCTAGGATTGATGTTCCTCAATTGGAGGTAGACATGGAAGAGGAAGAAAGCTCCCCTGAAAATCTTCCTGCCATAAAGTTATATGATGATGATGTGACAATGAGGTTTCTCATTTGTGGATCTCCTTGCTCATTGGTAGGTTTGAGAGTTCTTCCTTTATTGAACCATAATCATATACTTCGTTCATCCTAGTTTGTATTTATTTGTTATTAACTGTATGCCCTGCAGGATGCATTCCTCTTGAGATCTTTGGAGGATGGACTTAATGCCCTACTGAGCATAGAAGTAAGTTTGTACAAGTGTCTCCCCCCCCCCCCCCCCCCCGCCTTCTTTTTTTTATCCTCTTGAACTTATATTATAGTTTCCCTGTTTTGGCTTATATGCTTGTACTACCATCTTTTGAATATCATCATTTAAGAGATACATTAGTTATGGCTGCATCGGGGTTATGTTACTTAGAATGACACCTAGTGAGCTTTTAATGCTGATAACAGCACAATATCCTCCATCCTCGATCCCTTTTACCTTAAAAGTTACATATCTTCATACTCTTTTCCTAATGGTTTCAAATGATAATTCTAGTTGGTCTTGCTTTACCACATTCTCTCTGAACAGCATTGTGGCATCAGCGTTTTACCAACACCAATTTGCAAGGGTGCACATATCAGTGTCACCTTGATAGTCTAGATGCATAAGAAATAGATTAAGACTGAGATCAATACTGCTGTACATGCCTTCAAATTTAGTTGTACAAGGTTGAAAGTGCAATTGCTTAGCTGTAATGGGGTCTGATGCCGTGATAATTCATGCATAAAAGTAAATTGTTTTATGTTCATACTAACATGTGGAGAAGAGCACCCATTTTCTTATAATTATAAAGTTATAGCATGTTATGTGTGTGAGAGAATAATCTGTGCTAATACCCTGAATCTGTTTTATATAATTATTTACATCCACTGCGGCATTTGTTTCAGATACGTGGGAGCAAGCTCCATAACAGAGCAAGGTATTGATAACTTTGAGCTAAATTACAGTTCCTTTGGTGATGGAGGGTCTCTTGCTTTGTTTAGGTTTAGATGTTGAGCGCTTGTAGCTTCAATCGAATCTTTTATAGTTCACATTTTATACCTATTGGTACCTTCAAGTTTCTTGCATGTCCTTATTATTGTCATACTAACATCATCTATTCTTACAGTGCTCCCCCTCCACCTCTTCAAGCGGGGACATTTTCTCGTGGTGTAGTGACCATGCGTTGTGATTTTTCAACCTGTAGTTCAGCTCACATATCACTTTTAGTATCTGGCAGTGCACAGACTTGTTTTAATGATCAGGCAAGTACTTTTGCTCAGGTTTATTGCTAGTGTCATTACCTTAAATTAACACATGAAACTCTTGTTTTTTTGCCTCAGCTTTTAGAAAATCATATAAAAAATGAGCTTATTGAGAAGAGTAAGCTAGTCCATGCACAGTCAAGTTCTGAGGAAAGCAAATTGCCATCATCTGAGCCTCGTAGATCAGCCTCGATCGCCTGTGGAGCAAGTGTATTTGAGGTGTCTATGAAGGTTCCCACATGGGCTTCTCAGGTGTGATTCTCTTTAACCAATTTATTCTTTCTCTGAAACTTTTCTATATCTCTATGCATATCCTGTATGCTTCATCCATGTGTGTTTCATGTTTTATCATGGATGTTTATGTGAACTCCTTTGTTACTTTGTATCCTTTTTTGCCATAAACTTTATTGTGGTATGGATAAACATTTGAAGGAGGAACTTTTACTGAATTATGCTCAGAAGAAATATCTATGAAGCCCTTCTTCATGAGGGTAATTCTGTTTGAGTTAGCGTTATATATATTTTTTTCTTGGATAAATCATTATCTGTTTCTGGAAATGGTTTAACAGGTCTTGAGGCAACTTGCACCAGATGCATCCTACCGCAGTTTAGTTATGCTGGGGATTGCTAGTATTCAAGGTTTATCAGTTGCTTCGTTTGAAAAAGATGATGCCAAACGCCTACTTTTCTTTTGCACGGGCCGTGGAAAAGATCCCCTCTGGGCTAGTTCTGTAATTTCCAGATCTCCGAGCTGGTTGGTGCCTCCCGCACCTAGTCATAAAAGATCAGAACCATGCAAAGGCACTAAACCTCTAAACCGTAATGTCATGGAAGGTATAAATGGTAATCCAAGACCGAAACCAAATGTTGCTGCTATGAGGCCAATTCCTCACATCCATCATCATAAAATGCTTCCCTTTTCGAGACTTTTCGAGGTGGAGAAATATGATGGTGACCAGGGAAAGGTTAACTTGCCGGTAGTTCCTGTGAAGCAACCTACTCCGGTTACAAATCGTAAAACCTTGTCAAGTTCTTACCAGGCCCAGCAGATCATCTCTTTAAATCCATTACCTCTCAAGAAACACGGTTGTGGTAGAGCTCCAATACAGGTTTGCTCAGAGGTTAGTCATCTTCTCAGAGTTTGGGTTAAGATTTTGCCAATATGGCTGCATTATGATGCAAAATAATTATTAAACTTTCATAATTTAGTATCTCTTTTTGTTTGTTCTTGTAATATGTATTTATTCTCCTGTTGGATTATTTTCTGGCAGGAGGAATTTTTGAGAGATGTAATGCAGTTTCTGATTCTCCGGGGACATACTCGCCTTGTTCCTCAAGGTGGATTAGCCGAGTTTCCTGATGCCATTCTGAATGCTAAGCGTCTCGATCTTTTTAACTTATATAGAGAGGTAGGATACTCTTTTTGCTAAATATGAAGGAAAACCTGGCAAAAAAAATTGTTTTAAAAATGATTTCCCATACAGGTGGTGTCAAGAGGAGGCTTCAATGTTGGGAATGGCATAAATTGGAAGGGACAAGTTTTTTCGAAGATGCGCAATCACACATTGACAAATAGAATGACTGTATGTTTTTGTTGTTAGCCTTAAAGCATAACTTAAAGATAGTTTGCAATTTCTGACCCTTGAAGTATTTCAAATGACATATGAATGCTTTCCCCTTGTAATGCTACTTGTACATCATTTCATTCTACTGAGTTTTTTGCATTCGTACTTGTTTTCCTCTAATTACTTAGGGAGTGGGCAACACTCTCAAAAGACATTATGAGACCTACCTTTTAGAGTATGAATTGGCTCATGATGATGTAGATGGAGAATGCTGCTTGCTGTGTCACAGGTCCTTTTCTTCCTCTATCTATATACCTATATGGAACTGTTTATAGTAGTGACACTGGAGAGTTTTTGTATGGTAACAGTAGTGCAGCAGGCGATTGGGTTAATTGTGGAGTTTGCGGTGAGTGGGCTCACTTCGGCTGTGATAGGCGGCAGGGTCTTGGAGCCTTTAAGGTATGTATACCCTTCTCAAAAATTTCTTGTCAAGATATGAATGTGGATAGCCAAGCTATAAGGACACTTGTATAAAGTGAAAAGTGGTATCATTGTTTGCAAATTTTGAGTTGATTGCTGGTTGCTCCATTTGGCCCATGCAATGATCTCTTTGCATTACTTATTATTTTTATTGAACTACTTCCATCGTATTCATTAGACCCGTTGGGTTGGTTTTGATTTTGACAAAATTTGGATCGGTTCAATTCAGGATTTTCACCTGAATTCACATCTCTAATATGCATTCATATTGTGAAATGCAGGATTATGCTAAAACAGATGGGCTGGAGTACGTTTGTCCACACTGTAGCATCTCAAATTTGAAGAAAAAAACCCAGAAAACTGTGAATGGTTACTGACAGACAAGCTTCGACTCTCACTTTAGATTAGACTCCCCTTTTACTTATTCAAATAAGTTAAGGCACCATAACCATATTAGTGAGAATGTAATTATTGTATTTTTTTCCTCAATTGTTGTTCTCATATATTTATATATAGTCATTAGCCATAGTCATAGATGATTTGCCATTAACGAGGCCTCCAATTCCCCTCCCCCCCCCCCCCCCCAAACAAGATTTTTGTATTCTGAAGCAAGAGTAAACCATATTCTTATAAACACTCAATCAAATTTAATGAGGTAGTTTTGTCCTCGTAGTAGATTGCAAGAACCATCAAATGGGTGGATAACATGATCTTTTTAGCCGCCAGTTTTATTATTATTATTTTTATGTTAAGCTGATGTTTTCATTTTGGTACATAAATCAATTCCAAAATGAACACAAAAGGAATGTTCGCAGCTTCCCCCCACTCTTTTACTTTTTCCTTTCTGTCTGGCTTGTTTTGAGAAAACCCTGCATGAATATAATTGAATGATTTAATTCGTCTTTGATGTTCCTTGGACAATATTTCTTCATTTCTTCTCTATGTTAATTATCGAATATTTTGTTTGCGCATACGAATCAAAGATTAGAAGTCTTCTGCAAATCATGATCATATTGTTGTTGTTCCTTATAATGATTTCCTTCCAAACCAACTTAATTCTCTCTTTTTTATAATCGCAAGAGACAAAGGCCAAATGACGTTCAAACTCTCTTCTTCAGTTCTCTTTGATTCCTATAACCGAAAGTTTAACATTTTCTCATTGTTTGCTTCAATGATAGAAAATACAAGCTTCTGATCTAGCCTTGTGTTTTAAGTGGATTAAGTACAATGAAGTTTCTTGTCTCTCGTATCTTTGTTGCCAGTGAAAGATCCCATCTCATATGGAATCCAAGCTAAAAGCTTGAATTCTCAACGAGAATAGTCTTCCAAACTAGGTGGCTCTAACGTAATCATAGTTAACAAATACATGCTCCTATGACTCGATTTCGCCATCACAAAGGGAATATATAGTTGTCACATCAAGGATTTCCTTGTCAACCCCCTCTGATTGCGATGCTCCGGTAGCACATTTCCATGGGAAGATAATAAGTTTAAGTTTGTAGAGATTAGATGCGTTAATGGGTCAGATTAGGTTGAATTTAAGTTATGTTAAAGTATAAATTATTTTATATTCGTCCAAGTACGACTCAATCTAAAATATGAGCCTAAACTTTTGCCAAGTCCGTCTGTATTTGTAAATAGTTAACCAAAACCTATTTAAGACTCACCTATATTATTTTTTTTAAAATAAAAAAAATTATTTAATTTTTAATTTAATATTTTTATTAAAATTTATACATAGTCATTTTAACATTTTTTTAATGTTTACATTATAGTAGTATTATATATTATGATAAATATCATTTTTATATGTTATAAATAATATAATATAAAACATCACAAATTTAAAAAAAATGGGTTAAGTTGGGCTCAGGGCTCTAGTCTTGAATGTTCAAGCTTAAACTCGATCCATATTTTAAACATGCCTAATTTTTTTATCCAAACTCATTTTTAGGGCCTAATATTTTTATCCGAACTTTCTTAAATTTCGGTCGGATATTCAGACTTAGATGGATAACTCAATCCATGAAGGGGTTTAGGAGAAATTAACCCAGACACTACTTTATGTGTTTCTTATAGAATTCTCTTTTAAATCCAACTTATGCAGTAATAGGCTGAATTAACGGAGAAACTCCCATTAAAATCATATTTCGAAATGATTCTGTCATCACCTTCCAAAAATGAGAAGGAACAACTTAAAAGGTCATGTCAGGTTTTCTCACCAAAGGTTGTACTTATGAGCCTCTGATCTCATTGCCATCCATTGTGCTTTATCAGGGTCCTTATTGATTTATGAATATTTGCATTATCAACGTTTAGGAAGGTAGATCGATTTGGAGCTGAAGTGACATCGTAGTTTGTTACCCTAAGATTTGAACATCTTTCCTATGTATCTCATTTCCTTTCGGAATGCCCTTCTAGATCTAAGAATATGAAGACTTTTTAATAAGTAGCTGGAAAAAGACACTCCTATGCTATTTAGCTTTAAACACAAATGATATAATTGGTCTTTGGTTTGTTGTAATCTCGACGCCTAGTTTGCCAAAAGAGCCTTATTCATCAACACTAGCTTGCAAATGCCCAGAACCCCTGTTTTTGGGCTTCCAATTACATGGATGAAGTTTCTCCCTTAGAAAAATGTTCTAACTATTTGGTTAATCTTTTCACAAATTTAAGTTGGAGCTTTGAAGCATAAGAACATATGAAGAGGCAAAGAAGCCAAAGTTGATTTAATGAGTGTGCACTTCTGTTTCCAACGTGCAAATTTGCCTTAGAAAAAAAGGTTTGTTATTATTAATGAAGCTAAAGTCCACCCCAAAATATTTATTGGATTCTCCGCTCTTTTGACTTTATGAATATCTATGAACCATTTTCTTTCATTTAATTTGGTAAAAAGATTGAGGAATAGATTAAACTTTTTATAATGACTCCACAAGACTAAACATTTTATATGCAAACAACACTTCTTGCAATCTCTCATCCTCCTCTGCTTTGGACATTTTGACACAACACAGCCTAGCTATGTATACTTTTAATATGGCACATTAAATCAAAATATATGCATATCTTGAAGTAATTATGACTGTTATTTTTATAAATTTTTAAATCAAATTTATAAATTAAAATTTATTTATTATCTGCACCAATTTAAATATTATTATACAAATAAATTATCTTACAGATACTTAAGTCCTTTCGAAAGTTAAATTTTTTTAAAAAATAAAATTAAAGTAGATAATGAATTCGAATCCATAATTTACAAGTTAGAATCTATGATTTCATAAAATAAAAAAAAATCAAAATACGTTTTTCATAAAAATAAAATAAAATATTAATATTTCGAATTTAAATATGACCTAAAAATATATAAACAAGCATGGTTAATTTAATCCCGTAAAAGACTAAGCATTTGTTACATATCAATCAACAAACTAGAGTTTGTTGCCTTGTTTTCCGCTTCAATTTGTCATACATATCTCTTTTTATTTTTATTTCTTTTTTATGACAAAATTTGTGTGAATTTAATTTGGAGAAATTTAGAAGCCAAAATCAACACCAACAAAGTTCTATAATGCTACTTTCTCAATATCTCCTACAATTATTTTCATTTAAAAAAAAAGTCTACTTAGATTACATTTTGCCCTATTTATTCAAAAAATGGACAAATTGATATCTGTACATTAGATCAAAAAATAAATTGGTTCTTTTTGTTAAAATTTTTACTTTAAAAACTGGCTCGACTGACGAAATAACCAGACAATTACACATGACGTGCCACGTGTACCTTATATTGGCATATAAGAACAGTGAAAGAAGAACCAATTTACTTTTGATCTAATATACAAGGGCTAATTTGCCAATTTTTTTTATATACGAGGGCCTTCATGGTAGTTTTACCCAATTATTACACCTCTTCACATACAAATAAAACCCCAACAAGCACATTTCATATATAGTTTTATTGAAGAACTAATGATAACATTTAGTGCAAAAATGGGTAACCTTGTTTGATTTTGCTCCACAATTGTAACAGAAGGCATTTCCACACCTATAAAATCATTCCAAAAGAAAAGCATTTTGATATGTGAACATCAAAACCAAGTGAATCTAATATTAAAAAAAATAAAATACTGACCGGCATTTAACATAACAGCAACCAGCAGATTTTTCAACATAAATGCTGCAATTAGGGCATTGCCCCCACTTCTTTCTCTTAGCCAAATCAACCAACATAGCATCTGAGCCAAGGTTTTTAAGTCTCTGAAACTTGATGCAATCCGCACCTGAATGCCAAGCTACCTTGCACTGCACGCAAAATACCCTCTTGCACAGTGGACATGGGAATCTCTTTTTTCTCTTTTCCCCATCATTAACCAACAATGCCGAGCAATCTTTATAAGGACAATATAATTTTTCAGAGCCAAGCAAAGCAGATTCACAAAGGGCTTTTCCCCAACTGTTAAACAAATCCCTTGGCAGTATCTCACGGCAAAAATCTGGGTCCAACACCCCTTCACAATCTGTCACCGGACATTGGATCCGACTCACGTTATCATCAAGCTTGGATTTAATGTACTTCACTGTGCATTCAATGCAGTAAAAATGGGAACAACCTTTGATGTTGAAAGAGATATCCAATGGCTTTGGCTCAAAACAGATTTCACACACATAAGTTGGGGTAATGCTGCCATGGCCATCGCCGGTTTCTGAATCAGAAATCAATGAAGGGAAGAACTGTTGTTCTACCATCAAGGGAGTGGAGAAACTATCTTTTTCATTAATAGACGAGTTTCCTTCAACCTGCAGCTGCCTTTTGCATATAACATTGTCGAGAAACTTACACAATTTGGTGCCAATCTTTCTTGATTTCTCATTACACGAAATCTGAAGAGAAGTGAGCTTTGATTTAAGATTGGTTCTTTGTTGGATGTAATGTTTTAAGTACTTTTGAAAGATACCCATTGAGACTGGTTTTCTCAGCTCAATCAAGATACCAAAGAGCGAGAGAGAGAGAGAAAGAGAACGCAAACACAACCGTAATAAAATCTAATATATATACAAAGAATTTCAAGGAATCAATTACGAGTACATACATATTTGCTAGGAAATATTTTTAGAATTCAAAGATTTTCTTTTTGGAGCGAAACAGAAGCAAATTAGATAATTATATTAACCAACAGTTCGGTACAAAATATCCCCTTAGGCATCAGCTATCAAACGTGGGGAAGGGCCTGGATGGGGCACACTACAAACAAACAAAAGATGAGGTTCGAAACAAACAAAGAAAAGTTACTTTCTAGGCAAGCAAGGGAATTCACACATCTATTCTTCTCTTTGAACATGTGCTTGATTGACATTCCTTCCATTCTTGATAGGAGAATCCTACAATCATAGATTAGAGTTGATAGTAACATGCTAATAGTAGAGGTAGCTTCGATTTCAATTTCAAGGTTTCTTAAGTCGAGTCTCTTGGCTAGTTCTAGGTAATCTCTAAGCCCTCATAGCTCCACCCCAAGGCTGATATCATGTGGTATGTGTCCGTAAGAACCTAGTCCATCTTCCATTCTCATAAAAAATGAGTGTCCCAGCACCCACCTTCATTGGGTTTGAAAGTGCAGAGTCATCAGAGTTAAGTTTTGCCCACCCTCTTCTAAGGGCTTTCCAATGTAAACCTACCATTGACGAAGCTGTGCACTGTTTCACCTTAGTAGTATGCTCAAGGGAGAATTCAATAATGGCGGTGTGGATAAGTGTTGATTGAAAACTAGAATTGTTGCGTGAGATCCAAATTTCCCAAAGGAAGGAGGCAAAACACAAGCTCCACAATAAAGCTGGTTTAGGAAACCAAGCCTTGGAGTGAAGGTTTCAGAGGAGCCAGTGTGTTGAAGTCAAACCGAATTTCAAAGTCCCATTGTAATCATATGTAGTGATGGAAATAGTAGTTTCGTGACCACAAATCTGACGAGTAAGTTCGTACAATTAGTATTTAAATTATATGAGTCAATAATAATTTTTATATTGAATTTCGAATTGGTAAATTTTAATTATTAAATTAAAAGTTAGTATAAGAAGTTCGGTTCAAAAATCAAGTGGTTATTGAAAACGAGGTTTTAGGACCTTGTTTCCGTAATTTAAGGTCGTAAATAATTTTATTAAATATTTACAGAGTCATAGTATAAGTGAATTAAAATTTGGTCTGGTAATTTTGATTATTGTTTGCTTAATTGAGGTAAAATGATTAAATTGTAAAAGAAGTAAAAGTTAATTGCTATAGATATAAAATACTAAAGGGACCTAAATGGTTATTAGACCATAGTCAAAAAGTCTAAAAGGTGGTGACATGATTACCATCCATTAACTTTTGGGTTATTTATTCATTTGGTCCTAATTAGTTTTTGGCTAAATTGTAAATAAGTTTGTTAATTGGAATTTAGTATAATTGAAGGACCAATTGTGTAATTGGATCCTACTTAAATGGCCTAATAATAGAAATGATGTGGAATTCTTTAGATTGTGGTAAATTTCAATTAAATCCTAATTAATTGAGGATTTATTAATAAAGTTGTTTTTCTGTATGATCAAAAATGGTGGTTTCGGGGCCACAACTCTGATGTGCCAGACCGTAAATACTTACGAGGTCATTAATGTCGTATTAAATTTTGGATATGAAATTTTATTGTTTAGGTAGTTAATTAAGTAAAAATGACTAAATCGAAAAAGCTATAAAAGTTGAGTTCTATAGGTTAAAAACATCAAATGATAATGGGAAGGTAAGTCAAGGCACTTATATGGTAAATATACCATTTAATATGGTAGTGGACAGTTCTAGATGCTAATTTGAGTGAAATTTGCTTTAAGTCTTAAGGGCAAAATTGTAATTAGGTGAATAATTATTAAAACAAAGAAACATAATGAAATTGACTTCATCTTCTTCATGGAGAACAAACCAAAAACCTAAAGGAAGAATTGGAAAACATTCGACCTAGCTTTGCTTCTTCGATTGGATCAAGAATGGATTGAAAATTTAGGCATAGAGAAATTGTTGAATGGTCCTTGTACTTTGGCAGTTACTGCAAATCAGTCCGGTAAGTTCATACTATTTTTTCTATAATATAATGATTCTTTTTATACATTATTTGTTATATAATTAAATTCATAATATGCTTAATAATTGATTAATTAAAAATAATCTAAGAAATGATCAACTGATGAGTTATCACGCTTTGAGCCGGTGAATACTAAATCAATATTCTGCTCTGATGATACATATCATCACGATGGTTGAGATCTTACATATGTTGTCGATTCTTGACAGCTTGTGTGAGCAACATCGTAAACTGGTGAATTGAATGACTACTCTATTATGATGACATAGACCGTTCCGATGGCTGAGATCCTGCACATGTTGCGGATTCTCGACAGCTTGTGTGTGCAGCATCGTGAATTGGTGGAATGACTGAATACTCTGTACTGTTGAAATGGATCATTACAATGACTGAGATCTTGCATACGTTACGGATTCTCGTCATCTTGTGTGAACAGCTTCATGAACCGTTCAAGACTCTGTAAATAGTTCAAACAAGTGAGATTCTATGCTTACTGAAATGAGATCATACATTACCGAAATTGGAAGAATTTGAGTTATGGTACGGTATAATACTCACATGTTGTGAACTGTGTTTAACAGGGATTACGTTGTTATTTCCTATAGTTGAACTGTTAAGTTTGTTGGTAAGATTTATCGTTAACCTGGCAAACTTACTGAGCTTTCATTAAGCTTACCTATGTTTTGTAGATTTCATTTTGGTGCGGGAAATCGGATCAACCTGTAGCATCACATTATCTCAAAGACCCTTTGGTAGATTTTGAAACAACTTGGCTTATATGGCATGTAATAGGTCTATTGAATATGTTTTGTGACTGATTATGTGTAAATTGTTGTATAACTTGGTTGCTTGGGGTTTTGTGGTCTAAGGTAAGTACATGTGTGATAACATGAGTCATGTTGTAGCATATGCAAGTGTGTTGAATGAGTTGGAAATTGGTATGGTTTGAGTATGAAATGAGTAAGGCATTTTGGTTGTGGAAGCAAGACCTTGGATGTGCATTTGTGACTTGTATGTCAACTTAAAGTAATGAATTGTCTAGGTGTGTGAGTTGTGGTGTCATTGATGACACATTGGTTTGACATTTAGACAAATTGTTTTACCATGTTTTGAGCTTATTTGAATGTACTTTGAAGGTTTGTAGGTATGTACTTTGGGTATGTTTAGGTACACAAGAATTTGGGTATGAAAAGGGAAAGTTTTGGGTCAATTAATGGTGCACACGGCTTGGGGCACAGACTATCACATGGCTGTGTGTCACACACGGGCAACCTACACGGGCGTGTGTCCGGGCGTGTTAGTTAGTGAGTTACACGATCTGGCACACGGGCTAAGACACAAACGTGTGGCCCAAGTTAGTGAGTTACACAAGCAGGCATACGGTTGAGCACATGAGCGTGTGGGATGGCCACACGGGCGTGTGTAAGAGCCATACGGTTGTGTGACCCCAGTAGGTGAAAAATTTTTAGCTTTGCCTGAAATGTCCTAATTTGTTCTGATTTGGTCCCCATAAACTATTTTTAGGGCCTCGAAGGCCCGATTTAAAGCTCGTACATGTATATTTTATTTCTTTTCGAACATATCCATATTAATGGAATTTATTTGATTTTTGGATGCCAATTGTTATGAGAAGTCCTGATATGTGTCGTAACCCTATTCTAGTGATAGAAATGGGATACGAGTGTTACAGGTCCTGATTTAGTTCTGAACTTGTTTGAAAGCTTTCGTAAGCCTAGTTAAGATTCGGTTTTGATTGTAATGCATGTTTAACATGGAATTTACATGTATTTATTAATTATTGAGTATTATCGAAAAGTCACTTGTGAATATTTCGGTTTACTATTGTAGCATCCTATAGCTCGGGTTTGGCGACTGGGCTGGGTATAGGGTGTTACATTTAGTGGTATCAGAGCTAAGATTTAGCCGATTCTTGGACTGAATGTAGCGTGAATTGAGTTTAGAAATTAAATGCCATATAAGCCGGTGATAGTGTGATATTGATTGATCCGATCTAACCCCTATTTTCTTGTAGATTTTAAATATGTCATCTGATTTTGAACGTGATGAAAAGTAATGAGGTTAACAGTAACATTTTGACTACTAATTTTGACAGTAACAAATTTCTGAAAACGAGGTTAAGAATATTTTATTCCTGGGTTAATGAATGTTAATAGAAGCTGATCATATTGACCTTGATGAGGTAAATAATAATATTTTGACTTCTAAACATGAGGTAAATTATCGTTTATCGGTTTTGTAAATGTCTGATGGTAAAGTCAAAATGCCTTTTTGATTTAATAAGTCATTGGTTCATAGAATTGGTGCTAGCCAATTCAGTGACCTTACAACCTCTACCACCTGAGCATAGTTAAATGAAGTGGGATCGAAGACACAATTGTTGGTTTTGAAACTACCGTGCCCGATGTTATTTCTGGTATGTTCTATTCCTTCGATATTATTTATTGTGTATGCACTGATTGATATTGGGACAACTTATTCATACATTGCACTGTATTAGTAACGGATAAGGATCTATCTCCTGAACCAACTGGGCTTGATGCTCGGGTCATAATCCATTGGAATAGAATCTAAGGGTTAACTTGGTATGTCAAATTGTCTTCTGAAAATCTAAGAATGTGATTTTTCTATTGATTTGATGTTACTACCATTTCACGAATTTGGTAATATTCTAGAAATATATTGGCTAAAGTTATATAATACTATAGTGAACTGGAGACAGAAATGAATTGATTGAAATATCAAACTGGTGTAATGATTATAGTTGAGTCTGGTAAATCAGATAGTACAATTAGATTTATTTTAGTTATTTTTGTACAAAAAAAGGATTTGAAATGAATGTAAAACATTTCTGGTATATATAAATACCTGTCTACTCGATACATTAAAAAAATTGAGATTAGAGATTAACCATGTACCATTTTCCAGTGAGTTATTGGTTTATTTTCGGAAGAATTTTTGAGATTTCTGTCTAAATCTAATAATGAAATAAACTCAAGATAAAGAATGAATATCTCATATTTCATATAGACAACTTGTTTAATCAGTTAAAAAGACAAAGTCACAATTACACAAATAAATGGAAAAAAGAAGTACATATTGGATGTTTATTACGTACCAACTTTGAAAAGCAACATCATCAGCCTTGGATAGCTTCTAGAAAAATGATTTGAAGTATCTATGAAGGATTGCATGCTCGCCCTAAAAAATAAGAGTGGTGAATTTATTGCCCAAGTTGATATGACATGTAACCATCTGTTGACTGTTGATATTGAATCTGGAAAGGTGAAGTGTATGAAGAATGCAATCAAAGATGATTCATGGTTGTGGCATTTAAGGTTCGGGCATCTTGGATTTTCTGGCCCAAAGCTATTGTCAAAAGAGAAGATGGTAAATGGATTACTAGAAATTAATCCTCCCGATCAACTATGTGAAACTTGCATTAAAGGAAAACAACACAGATAGAGTTTTAAAGTTGGAAAATCTCGATGAGCTAGGAGACCATTGGAGGTTGTGCACTCCGACATAGCAGGTCCTTTTAATATACCATCACTTGGCGGAAGTAGATACTATCTTACTTTTATTGATGATTTTAGTAGAAAGAATTGGATATATCTTCTTAAAACAAAATCAGAAGCACTTGACAAGTTTATTGAGTTCAAAGTTATGGTAGAAAAACAAAGTGGACATTATATTAAGATACTCATAACTGATAGATGTGGTGAGTATACTTCAAAGCTATTTGAAAGCTTTTGTAAGGAGCATGGAATTATTCACCAGTTGACAACTGCATACACGCCACAACAAAATGGTGTCGCTGAAAGAAAGAACCGCATTATTCTTGATATGGCAAGAAGCATGGTCAAAGGTAAGCATTTACCAAGAACATTCTATTTATTTGTTGAACCGGTGTCCAACAAAAAATGTGAAATATAAGAATCCGAATGAAGCTTGGAGTAATCAAAGCTAGGAGTCAGACATCTCAAGATTTTTGGATGCATCGTATATGCTCATGTCCCTGACCAAACGAGAAAGAAGCTCGACGACAAATGAGTGAAATTTATCTTCATTGGTTATGAAAAAAGAAGCAAGGCATATAGGCTATACAACCCTCTCACCAAGAAAGTTATTATTTTAGGAGATGTTGAATTTGATGAAGCTAATTACTGAAGATGGGGTGAATAAGAAAAAAAATTGAAGGATTATTTTTCAATGATGACAAAGACGATGATTTCATCAATCAAGAATGAGGCAATGATCAAAACCCTCCACCAAGTCCTGTTGCAACAACTCCTACAACATCGTCATCACTAATCAGCAGCAATACCAGCAACTCAGAGGAAGCACCTACAAGAATACGTAGTTTACGTGATATTTATGATATAACAGAACCCATGGAAACAACACTCGATGATCGTGTGCTTATACATAGATGATATGATTTTCACGGGAAACAATCCAGGTATGTTTAATGAATTTAAGAAAGCTATGACTAAAGAATTTTAAAAGAAAGATATTGGTGAAATTTCATACTTCCTTAGAGTCGAAGTGAAACAAATGAAATATGGAAAGTGAAACAAATGAAAGATAGAATATTTATGTCTCAAAAGAAGTATGTAGAACAGATTTTAAGAAAATTCAGAATGAAAGATTGCAAGCCGGTAGCCACACCAGTAGAACCAGGCATGAAATTAAGTGTTGATTCATCTAGAGAGCCGGTAAATCCAACGTTGTTTAAAAGCATCGTTGGAAGTTTAAGGTACTTGACTATCTCACGGCCAGGCATCATGTACTCAATGGGAATAGTTAGTAGATACATGGAGAAGCCAAAACAAGATCACTGTAACACCCCAAACCCGGCCCATTCACTCCGACCGAATTTGGAATGCCACTGCGGAACACGTTCGAAAAATATCTTTACTTAAGAGTAAAACCGATAAAAATTTGTTGAGTTTAATAAAAATATTTTCGTGACTTGAAATATTCTAAGTAAAAACTAAATTATTATGACAACACGGGATTCCAAACTTTATTGTACATACTCGAGGAAATAAAATCATTTGCAATAAGCCTTTTAAATTGTCCACCCATAATAGAACATAATAATAAAGATACTTAATAAATGAACTGAAATACTTTAGTGGGCCTTCTTACAATACACACTTAATCAAAATACGGAAAATATAGGTACTTAATTCATTAAACAAGAGATTCCTTTGCATGAAAATCCGCTTTTGCATGGCCACCTTTGTACCCGCTCCAAACCCGGTCCAAGCATTATGCGCCACCTGAAAGGTTGATAAAGATTGGGTGAGTCACCAAGACTCAGTGCATAGTTAATAACACATGTCCTCACATATGGGCTTGGCCCATATCCACACAGTCCATACACATGAATTTGCAATTATGAAACTCAACCTATGCTTATATATATTTTTATACCATGGCAACATATTACTCGAAACAAACATACCTCACATGCCATCACATTTTTGTACATTCATCAATACTCATTTGTTATCGCAGATCACTGAAAGATTAGTACCAAAACCACTAACCTGATTATTCGATCACCCACCTTGGGTATCCACCATCTTAACCTTAATTTCGGCTAACATGCATAACATATACATTTACACAAAAATAATACATACAACACATATAGTAAGCAAGAGAACAGTGCGATAACTACGCACCTGATTATAGCGAGATCCTGATCTATCGAATCTAATATCAACTAAAATCCCGAAAGCTTCTGTTACTTCTATCGATTCGCCCCTAGCTTATTTCGATCCCGAAACACCACGTGTTCCTGTCGATTAGCTCCCGAAATTATCGAAAGTCCTACTAAAATATTGTTAGAAGCAGCTAATACACAAACCTATGAACAAAAACTCTTGGCCGAATATTATACTTATCATTTACCTTGCTCGACAAAGTCCCTTGAGCACTTCAACTCCCGAAAGACTCCTTTGATGCTCCTTAACACTAGCTACACACAAAAAGAGCACATCACTATGGCCTTATACATATTTGGCCATCCTTAAAGCCAAGCTCAACATTCGGTTATCACAAAACCCAGAATACAGCCTATGGCCGAAAGTCAACAACCACATGCCTTTGCTAAAAGATTCGAAAACTATCATTTGCTTTTGGTGTTGACGAAAACTCTACTAACAATTTATTAGGATCGGCCAACACAAGAATACTAAAAACATGGCCCTTGGCCGAAACTACCTTCTTGCTTACCTTGATGTTCATAACCCCGAGAGCTTCCTTAATGCACCTTCATGATGGCACATGCAAAAGAAACATGTAGTCAATAGCACCTTCAATAAGGATTCGGCTAAGTCCTTCAAACAATGGTGGAGAAGTCGGTCACAAAGAGAAGATGAATTCGTCTATGGGGTTCCTTTAAAGTGTCAAGCAAAGAGAAGAAAAGAAGATGCTACTAGGTTCGGCCAAGCCTATACCACCCTAGTACTCCTTCAACAACCGAAACTCAAGCTTACTCTCACCCTCTCTCTCCTTTTTCTTTCGGCCAAACCCAAGGGATAGAAGAGAAAAACCACACATCATTTTCGGCCAAGACAAGATGGGAAGAAAGAAAAACCAAGCATGAAGTTTCGGCCATGCTTTCCCAAGCTCAAGGCCGACCAACAAGCTCCATGCTTCAAACGGCCATACATTTGCAACCCCGATGCCGCACATGCTTCCTTCCCCAAAGCCAAGACCCATCCTTGCATAAACTAATAATAATAATAATAATAATAATAATAATAATAATAATAATAATATATAAACTATCCCATCATTCTAAGCAAACAAAAAATAATAAAAACAATGGTTTAAGCCCATGCTCTTGCAGCTTTGAAACAACCAACAAAATAAATAATAAAAACAATAGAATAAAAGATTGAAGCCCCAACTTCCAAAACAAATAAAATAAAAAGAAAAAGCAACCCTTTGCTTCATGCGTGCATGCCCCATGCAGCACCAGCCTCTCACGCCGGACCAAAAGAAAAACAAATCCCAAGTGCAACCCCCAGGTCTCGAACCCGAGACCTGGAGAGAATCCTCCAAGCTTCCTGCCATTCTGCTAATGCGACTTTTATGCTATAAACGCATCAGGTATTCTTTTAAACTATACCTCGCTGGCTTCCATTTACTCTAGCGCCAAGCAAAAATAAAAGCATCCGCGCGCCCCCAATGGGACTCGAACGCCCGACCTCAAGAAGCTCCCATGCTGCAAGCGTCCCAACCACTCGGCCAGTGTTCATTACATGCCAACAAACGCATTGAAAATTTCTTTTAAACCTTACTCGCAGGCGTCCCTTGCTTGACGCAAAAAACAAAATAAAGCGCAATCAAGCGCTGCCTTCAGGACTCGAACTCGAGACCTCTCTGCCAAAGTCACCAACACGACCCGCGCCACTTTACCAACCGGACTTCCATGTCCATTTATGCTCACTAAATTCTTTTAAAGCCTCATTAGCTCATCACACCGTACAACACAAAAATAAAAACCTATGCGCCCAGCGTTACTCGAACCCCTGACCATGCTTGGCGCCAATCCCAAGCCTTAAGTGGCACACGAAAACCACTTTACCAGGGCATTTTATATGCCATAACTTGCCAAAATTTATTCTTAAGGCCTCCTTGCCTATTTTCCTCTTTTAACCTTCAAATTTCCAAAATTTTCTAAAGTATCCCATTTCAATCCTAGAGTTTTAGGAACTCCAAAAACACATCAAACCACTCTTGAGGCCCACTAACACTTAAGTTATTCTCTAAACTCGCAACCCCTATTTCAGGATATTATAATTCTACCTCCCTTAAAATAATTTCGTCCTCGAAATTACTTATTGACGAACATCCGTACATTTCAATTCACCATATATCAATCACATATACCCAATTATATACATATTCAAACATATCCAACCTCTTCCACATTTAGCATTTTCATATATGGCCACTTCTCCATAAGCATTTTCAAGCTTAAATTCCATTATACATAAAATCATACACATCAATGGTAAGATCAATTGCACATATTAAAAGTCTTACCGAAGCTTCAACTATATCACATCTTACTTAATTCAAATGGGAAAATACCAACTTACCTTATTCCTTGCAACTATGAAAACTTATACTTACCCTAGCATTTAGCTTATGGTAATAAACATGTTCCATCTTGTAAGTGATTCATGAATTCTCTATTATAATACATCACCGGCATGAAGCCTGCTAAGCATCAAAGCCTGAAATACACACCGGCATTAAGCCTGCTAGGCATCAAAGCCTGAAATACAATTCACCGGCACAAGGCCTGCTAGGCTGAAAGCCCGAAATACGATATTATCACCATCTGAATCACATTACAAGCTGACCAAAATTATAAACCATATAAAATTCATATCAATTGTACTTATCACTTCAATTTAAAATCCACTAACATTTCCTGATAAAATGTCTATCCACATTCGGCTTTCACCATATTTATAACTAGGATTCCATAATCCAACATGTATACAAGGTTATAACTAACATTAACGATATTTAACTGCTTATAGACTTACACTTAAAACATTCTCAATTCCGGTTCCAACACTTGCTGTCATGATACCTTCCACACTGAGCACACGGACAGTCCCGATTTTCCATAACTGGCTTAGTCACACGAGCAAAACTTTCAACCCTCGGTCTTTTCCAAAGACCTTCGAATAATTTAGACGATCCAAAATTTCTTCTATCCCAGTTCCTATCCTTATCTCTATTTTATCTCATCGAGTCCTTAATCCCTTCAGCTACCTTAGCTTTTTGGACTAACACAGCAAATTCCCGTTCCTGTTGAGGAGCTATCAATAGTCTCAGGCCGTCCCTTAATCCGTCCTCAAACCGGACACATCGTTCATGTTCCGTAGCCACCACTCTTCGAGCATATCGGCTTAACCTTAGGAATTCAGCCTTGTATTTTGCCACGGACTTGTTCCGTTGAACCAGTCCTAAAAACACATTCCTCTGAGCATCAATGTAATAAGTATCGACATATTTCTTCTGGTATGCCATCTTGACATACTCCCAAGTGAGGTCCTCAGCTGTGACACTATCCCGAACCATGAGCCATCGTTGATACACCTCGTCGCGAAGTAGCACCACCATTCCTTTCACTTTTTCCTCAGGGCTCAGATCGAGCTCATCCATAATTCGCTCGGTTGCTTCCAACCAATATTCAACCGTACTGGGTGCCACACCTGATACATCATAGAACAAATCCGCTCCATTTGCTCAAAGTCGCTCGGGAACAAATTTCCGAACTCTCATATTTCCTCCCGCTCCAACTACCATCTCTAAAACTCGCAGCACCGCCTGCGATACAGTATTATCCCTCGTCTGATCTTGCTGCTCATTACCAAAGGCTGGTGGTGGAGGTGGTACCTCATTATCAGACCCTTGACCCGATCTAACGGGTTCCGATACGGCCATTTTACCTTAACCACGTCATCTAGAACTCATCTCTTATCGCGCAATCTGACTTAAAAAGTTTTATGCATTAGAAATTTGTTCCACTGATTATCCGCGAACAATTTTATGGAATAAAGTATTTAGAAGTGGTTCTTTCGATCACACATAGGTTCAGTTCAAATTCGCTATTCTAATTCAGAGAGTCACATACACGTTCATAAGCAGGGACACATTCATTCACTACACCTCTATGGTCATTTCAGTCCTCAAGTCTTATGCACTTATTTTTGAGTAGACTAGTCCTAGGGTTCGATAGCCCTAATTTTCTAATCTACAAGCCCAATTATGCCCATACAGTTCACATATTCAATATACCTCAATAGTCAGAGGTACTTACCAGGTGGACTTCGGGTCGGAGGTACAGGTGCCATGCCAGAACAAGCCCAAAATAGAAGTTCACATTTTGAAAAGCCCACTTTTGAAAACTACTTTCGGGCCCAAAACCTCAAAGCCGAGTTTTAAACCTGGCTCTGATACCAAAATGTAACACCCCAAACCCGGCCCATTCACTCCAACCGAATTTGGAATGCCACTGCGGAACACGTTCGAAAAATATCTTTACTTAAGAGTAAAACCGATAAAAATTTGTTGAGTTTAATAAAAATATTTTCGTGACTTGAAATATTCTAAGTAAAAACTAAATTATTATGACAACACGGGATTCCAAACTTTATTGTACATACTCGAGGAAATAAAATCATTTGCAATAAGCCTTTTAAATTGTCCACCCATAATAGAACATAATAATAAAGATACTTAATAAATGAACTGAAATACTTTAGTGGGCCTTCTTACAATACACACTTAATCAAAATACGGAAAATATAGGTACTTAATTCATTAAACAAGAGATTCCTTTGCATGAAAATCCGCTTTTGCATGGCCACCTTTGTACCCGCTCCAAACCCGGTCCAAGCATTATGCGCCACCTGAAAGGTTGATAAAGATTGGGTGAGTCACCAAGACTCAGTGCATAGTTAATAACACATGTCCTCACATATGGGCTTGGCCCATATCCACACAGTCCATACACATGAATTTGCAATTATGAAACTCAACCCATGCTTATATATATTTTTATACTCATGGCAACATATTACTCGAAACAAACATACCTCACATGCCATCACATTTTTGTACATTCATCAATACTTATTTGTTATCGCAGATCACTGAAAGATTAGTACCAAAACCACTAACCTGATTATTCGATCACCCACCTTGGGTATCCACCATCTTAACCTTAATTTCGGCTAACATGCATAACATATACATTTACACAAAAATAATACATACAACACATATAGCAAGCAAGAGAATAGTGCGATAACTACGCACCTGATTATAGCGAGATCCTGATCTATCGAATCTAATATCAACTAAAATCCCGAAAGCTTCTGTTACTTCTATCGATTCGCCCCTAGCTTATTTCGATCCCGAAACACCACGTGTTCCTGTCGATTAGCTCCCGAAATTATCGAAAGTCCTACTAAAATATTGTTAGAAGCAGCTAATACACAAATCCATGAACAAAAACTCTTGGCCGAATATTATACTTATCATTTACCTTGCTCGACAAAGTCCCTTGAGCACTTCAACTCCCGAAAGACTCCTTTGATGCTCCTTAACACTAGCTACACACAAAAAGAGCACATCACTATGGCCTTATACATATTTGGCCATCCTTAAAGCCAAGCTCAACATTCGGTTATCACAAAACCCAGAATACAGCCTATGGCCGAAAGTCAACAACCACATGCCTTTGCTAAAAGATTCGAAAACTATCATTTGCTTTTGGTGTTGACGAAAACTCTACTAACAATTTATTAGGATCGGCCAACACAAGAATACTAAAAACATGGCCCTTGGCCGAAACTACCTTCTTG
The DNA here is from genome assembly GCA_005393395.2 of Gossypium australe. Classification (NCBI taxonomy): domain Eukaryota; kingdom Viridiplantae; phylum Streptophyta; class Magnoliopsida; order Malvales; family Malvaceae; genus Gossypium; species Gossypium australe. The sequence goes on from CM016619.1 coordinate 113,389,617, forward strand.
CTTACCTTGATGTTCATAACCCCGGGAGCTTCCTTAATGCACCTTCATGATGGCACATGCAAAAGAAACATGTAGTCAATAGCACCTTCAATAAGGATTCGGCTAAGTCCTTCAAACAATGGTGGAGAAGTCGGTCACAAAGAGAAGATGAATTCGTCTATGGGGTTCCTTTAAAGTGCCAAGCAAAGAGAAGAAAAGAAGATGCTACTAGGTTCGGCCAAGCCTATACCACCCTAGTACTCCTTCAACAACCGAAACTCAAGCTTACTCTCACCCTCTCTCTCCTTTTTCTTTCGGCCAAACCCAAGGGATAGAAGAGAAAAACCACACATCATTTTCGGCCAAGACAAGATGGGAAGAAAGAAAAACCAAGCATGAAGTTTTGGCCATGCTTTCCCAAGCTCAAGGCCGACCAACAAGCTCCATGCTTCAAACGGCCATACATTTGCAACCCCGATGCCGCACATGCTTCCTTCCCCAAAGCCAAGACCCATCCTTGCATAAACTAATAATAATAATAATAATAATAATAATAATAATAATAATAATAATATATAAACTATCCCATCATTCTAAGCAAACAAAAAATAATAAAAACAATGGTTTAAGCCCATGCTCTTGCAGCTTTGAAACAACCAACAAAATAAATAATAAAAACAATAGAATAAAAGATTGAAGCCCCAACTTCCAAAACAAATAAAATAAAAAGAAAAAGCAACCCTTTGCTTCATGCGTGCATGCCCCATGCAGCACCAGCCTCTCACGCCGGACCAAAAGAAAAACAAATCCCAAGTGCAACCCCCAGGTCTCGAACCCGAGACCTGGAGAGAATCCTCCAAGCTTCCTGCCATTCTGCTAATGCGACTTTTATGCTATAAACGCATCAGGTATTCTTTTAAACTATACCTCGCTGGCTTCCATTTACTCTAGCGCCAAGCAAAAATAAAAGCATCCGCGCGCCCCCAATGGGACTCGAACGCCCGACCTCAAGAAGCTCCCATGCTGCAAGCGTCCCAACCACTCGTCCAGTGTTCATTACATGCCAACAAACGCATTGAAAATTTCTTTTAAACCTTACTCGCAGGCGTCCCTTGCTTGACGCAAAAAACAAAATAAAGCGCAATCAAGCGCTGCCTTCAGGACTCGAACTCGAGACCTCTCTGCCAAAGTCACCAACACGACCCGCGCCACTTTACCAACCGGACTTCCATGTCCATTTATGCTCACTAAATTCTTTTAAAGCCTCCTTAGCTCATCACACCGTACAACACAAAAATAAAAACCTATGCGCCCAGCGTTACTCGAACCCCTGACCATGCTTGGCGCCAATCCCAAGCCTTAAGTGGCACACGAAAACCACTTTACCAGGGCATTTTATATGCCATAACTTGCCAAAATTTATTCTTAAGGCCTCCTTGCCTATTTTCCTCTTTTAACCCTCAAATTTCCAAAATTTTCTAAAGTATCCCATTTCAATCCTAGAGTTTTAGGAACTCCAAAAACACATCAAACCACTCTTGAGGCCCACAAACACTTGAGTTATTCTCTAAACTCGCAACCCCTATTTCAGGATATTACAATCACCTAATTATAGTAAAGAGTATTTTGAGATACATTAAAGGTACGATAGATCATGATTTCTTTTATACACACTCATAGAGTTCAAAATTGGTTGGTTATTTAGATAATGATTATGGTGGTGACTTGGATGATCATAAAAGCACATCCGGATATTTATTTCATATTGGTTCCGCGGCATTTTCATGGTCATCGAAAAAGCAACAAATAGTGGCCCTTTCAGCATGTGAAATAGAATACATGGCTGTTGCAACATGCATGTGTCAAGCAATTTGGTTGAAGAATATGTTCGGTGAATTATCTATTATACAAGAAGGTCTACTTACAATTTATGTTGACAACAAGTCCACAATAACTCTTCCAAAGAATTCGGTGTCATATAGTCGAAGCAAGCATATCGATACAAAGTATCATTTTATTCGAGAGCAAGTGAAGAATAAAAACGTGGAGTTAATTTACTGTAGAACAGAAGATCAATTGACAACCATTTTTAGGAAACCATTGAAAGTGGATGTATTCCATAAACTCAAAGAAAAGCTTGGAATGAAAGCTCGGTTTGAGGGGGAATGTTGAAGTCAAATCGACTTTCAAAGTCGACATAAAAATTGCAGCCAATAATTGCTATTCAAATTGGCTTCTAACTTTATGAAAACGTGGCTTTGAAATTGAATTGCAAAGTGGCATGCAACTTTGCAAATTGGCCTGCACAATGGATAAGCATTATTATGCTGGAAGTTTCATGATATACTTAAAAGGATAAGTAATCATTAAGGCTGTAAACTATGTTTATATATATGTATGTCTATTTCGTGTTTGTGTTTTGAAACTAAGAAAAAGAAAGAAAAATGTAGGGAAGTGAGGAGTGAAACAAACTAGCAGCAGCTAGTATAGAAAAAAAAAATAGAGTTTGTATTTGTATTGTTGTTTATTTGTGTGTAATAAAATTAGTATTTTAGCTAGTAATTTTTTTCATTACATTTCCAACACAGTGAACCCAATCCTCATTGTTTGGGGTACTAATGCTTTCGCTATTACGGAGTTTATTCCACCAAAATTCACTAATTGGGCACTTGCGAAGAAGATAGTCAATATCTTCTTGATGGTTGTCACACAACGAACATGATAATACTCTAGAATAATGTATTTTTATGTATTAATTATGTGTTTATTCTGAGTATGATCCTGTTAATTTGAGCTATTTATGATCTTTTATCTCATAGGGACTAAATTGGAGGCAAAAGCGAAATTTAGGGCCAAAAGCGTGAATTTGGATATAAAATGGGCGAATGTGCGACGTAGAGAAAAGTTGGTGCCAAAAGTGCAAGCATGGAGGACACAAGGGTTGAAATGCAAAAAGAAGAGATTTTATTTTATCAAATTCTATTTTAATTATATTAGGATAATTAATATTTTGATCATTATTAAGGATTATTTAATTTTAGAATTTTATTTTATTTATCTTCAATTAAATGTATTTATCTTTTGGGAGTTTAAGTAGGATTAGACTATCTCCCCTAGCTATAAATAGGGGGTGAAGTGACTCAAAATGCATCCATCTTTTTCTGTAAACACTCTCCCCTCAAAAGTCTAGGCTTTTGTTCTTTCCATATTTTCTTTCAATAAAATTCTCTTTTCCATTTTTATAATTTTTTTCTTTTACACCACAACCATGAGCCACTAAACCCATCTAGCCGAAGGTTGTTGATGTTCCCCAAAAAAGGGTTCTTGAGGCTTAGAATCCTTACTTAGCCTTCTCGCCAAGTATTCATCGTTTCTCCGTACTACGGGGCTGACGCTTCCGTCCATGCCCCTTAAGAAGTAAACTTTTCAACGTCTGCAAAGGCGACCGCTTTGTATGTTTTGGAAGGATTGCACAGTCGGTTCGTTAACTTACTGTGTCAGAGGTTGGCGAGCCCAAGAGACAAAATGGCGTGGGATTCGCCATTGAGAAGCATTGATCTAGCATAGACGATCCCACAAAAGTGATTGCAGGCTAGAGTCAGGTTCCCTAAATTTGCAAGTCTAAATTCTTGGAGTTGGTGGTCGCAGGCGTCCTCTTTCACTATAATTGGCTTACTTGGTTTGAGAAGGGTCATCTAAAAGCCGTGTAACACCCCAAACCCGGCCCATGCATTACGAGCGGATTTGGTTTGTCACATAAAGAAAATATTTTGAGAACTTACGAATGTACTAAAGAATGACATTAATATAATATAGTTAAGAAAGCAAGTTTGATTTATAACTATTCTATAAAATACAAATTTCGAGAAGTTGATTGATGTATCAAAAACTGAACTATTGAACTTTAAAACCATGAGGAAAACGTAAAATATCATGTAATTCTTACTAAAATAGGCGTTACTTGGTTGTGTTTAAGTAAACAAGTTTTGGATGTAAATATTTGATAAAATACAGCTATTTTTGAAAAGTTGAATGATGAGTCGAAAATCGATGTAGTGGACTTTAAAATCAGGACTTTTGAAAATGACGTTGAAATTTTGAAAGAGAATCCGAGTTAAATTATTTGTAAAAGTTTGCTATAAAATCCATTTATTAATCAATTTTGAAAACCATTATTTATATTTTTAGAAAATTCCCTTTTAAACAATTTAAGAAAAATAATAAAAACATCCCAAACATAAAGAAAAATAAAAATAGTCTAGAGGCCTTATTACAACTTAAAAACCCAAAATAGTAAAGAAGTAAAGTAAACGGAAATAGAAATCTAAAGTTTAATAACACCATTACTGAAGTATGGCCTCCACCGAGTCATCCATGGCCCCAAGTCCGCGTCACTGAGCATTACCTACAAGGGTTTAAAAGAAGGGGGGTAAGTTACAAGAACTCAGTGTATAATCCCCTTACCGTTGTCCACTGGGCCTGAATCCCATTTAGCAATAATTTGGGCCTAAGCCCATTTTCAATAATAATGTATCAATTATATCATGTGTATGCAATTCCCATACCAAACCTAATAATCCATCCGCTACACACCACCCGTACCAACCAACACACCTGTGCGGATCAAGTCAACCCACCCCGCCAACACACCAATCGCAGGCATTAAGCCATTTATAACAAATTTAATTGTGGACAAGCCACCAGAATAACAGAATATACGTGGCATTGCCACTATATAGATTTGTGGCAAAGCCACCAGAACTTCTCTTCAATGTTATCCCATCCCATGCAAAATCATGTATATAATGCATAACAAATCATGATTTTTATAATATAACAACAGTAATTTATTTGGATATTTATTACAAAAGTATGGCCCATTATAACAATTTATCAAATAGGCCCAATAAGCAAAATGTCAAATCGGCCCATTTATCAAAATATCAGATCGGCCCATTTAGCAAAAATATCAAATTGGCCCATCTAGCCATAATATCAGATTGGCCCATTATTCAATATGTCCATTCGACCCATTAAGGCAATCTATCAAATCGGCCTATTAAGGAAATCTATCAAATCAGCCTATTAAGGCAATCTATCAAACCGGCTCATTAGGGGCATTTTCGTAATTCGGCAATTTACCCACTAAGGGTAATTTGGTAATTTCGCAATCCAGACTTAACTACTAATTTGGGCATAACAATTTAAACTGTCCATCTGCGTCGTACTAACTAAATTGACTATAACTTGGGTTAGGAATCCAGAAATCTAAATCCGTAAATTTTCCTTGAAACTAGACTCATATATCTTCTTACTAAAATTTTTTCAGAATTTTTGGCTTAACCATTTAGTACAGTTTATTCCTTAAAATTTCCCTTGTTTCAGTGTCCAACGATTCTGACCTCTCTTACTTTAATTTCAAATATCTCACTGTACAGTTTTCATATATTGCTCCCACTTATTTCTAATGAAAATAGGCTCACTAAGGAATCCATACATATAAATTATAACCTATAATTAACTTTGTACAATTTTATATGATTTTTCCAAAACAGATCAGGGAACCACAAAGTCAATCAGAATCAGTCTCACTAAAATTAGAATATCACGGGAAATAAAATTCCTTTTCTTCTCTGTTTCTTTCATATCAAAATAGACACAGTAAGCTTTAATTTATTACAAAATACGATTACCACTACGATCATACGCATGCCCGAGTGATCACGGATGCCGATTTTTGGTTTTCTTCGGTATTTCGACCGATTCACAGAATATTTCATACAAACTTTCAGAGAAGTGTGAGATTACACACAAATTCAGATATGTATACGGAAGGTACGGGATTACACACCTTGATTACGAGTTGTGCTTTCTACTGATTTCAACACCTATAATGATAGTTGATAGAAGGTTAGTCTGTACTTTGATAATCGTAACTAGAGACATTTTATTAGGCTAACTCCACTTACCACGGATGTGATCTCCCTCGATCCTACCCTTTGGCTACTGAAATCCCGTCCTAACAATATTTGGTGAGCGAACGAGTTGATAGCAATTATTCCACCTTTGGCCAAAACAAATCTTATAACAACATTCTTACCCCACTTACTTGACGAGTCGACGATAACGATTTGGTTAATACAAATCACTTGTGCTCTTTCACCTTGTTGAAAGTCCTAAGCCCAACGATGGCCATATCATAGAAAAGAATGTAACTCAGACCCAACGAGAGAGAAAGAAGAACACACGATTTATTAAGGAAAAACTCGAATGAAACAAAGTTATTGACAAAGAGAAAACTACTACTTACTGATTCGATCAAGATGAGGTTTTCCCACACGATAGGGAACGAAATGATGAAGAAATAGGATGATAATGAGTTCGGCTATAAAGGAAAATGAACAATGATATTCGGCTATGGAGGATATGGATTTGAGAGGAAGAAGAAAGGGTTGGAAAATTTTGTATAAAGGAAAAGAAAGGTGAAAAGGAGTGTTTATGAGGATTCGGTTTTTCCAAAGAGAAAGAGTGAACGGTTTGATCTCAATGGCTTAGGTACATTCGGCAACAAGAAGAAATGAAGAAACAATATGCACACTCAAAGCTTGAAGATTCGGCAAGGAGGAGAAGGAATTTGGAGGAAAAAAAATGACACAAAAGTTGCAAATAGGAATTTTGGCCAAAACAACACCAAAGCTTTTACCAATTGCCAAAGAAAAATTCGGCTAAGCCCTCCCTATGCCAAAACCGTCCACATCTATGACAATAAGGTCAACATTGGCCAACCAAAACTTTCCATAACACTCTCCTCTTTTTGTGCTACATGTTTCCTATACTTTCCCCTTTCTTTTGATTTCTTTCCCCACCTTCATCCTTTCCTATTTTCCTTAGCCATCTTGCCAAAAATAAAAAGTCCACCTTGCCTTAAATACTACCTTGGCCGACACTTAGGGAAAAATACAAAAATATTAGTCAAAATTTTGTACTTGATGGGATTTGAACCTCCTCCCTCAAAGTCTTTCATGTGGCGCCATATCCCCTTTACCATATGCTTCTTTATGTTAGCAATTTACTCACTTATTTCCATAAGCTTTGATGCCTCCTACTATCTCTGCTTAATAGGCTTAAACACAAAATTTCACTAAGGCCCAACTTGAACCCGAAACTTCATAGAACCCCGTAACTTTCTAAAATCACCTTCTTAATAATTCCAACTTGAAATAATATCGTTCTCTTGTTCTCAAAAATTTTAAACACTCCTATGCCCAAGGCCCAATGGGCCCAATCCTACTAGGCCCAATTTCGGGATGTTACAAGCCGAGAATTGAGCCCAAGGCGGATCTAGGCAACTGGAGGCTGGAATCTCACCACATAAGAAACTCTTTATTTTCTCAACTATGTTTATTTTTATTTTTTTTAATTCTCGTAATCACAATTTCAGTCAACTTTAAATTTTGCTCTTATTTTTTAAGATAAACTTTTAATTCAGTTTTTTTTTTATTTTTCAGGAACGCAGGTTTCCTTGGGTAAGATTCTGCCCAAGGTTTCACGAAATAGGATATTTTGCAAACCAGTCCCTGAGGATTTGATCCTACTTCCCTTTTACTATTTTTTTCATTATTTATTAGGGATAGGATATTTTTGGTGCTCTCAACGACCACATCAAAACACGTCAAAGCAATGCTCATGCCCTTATTGTGCAACCATGCCTTAGTAAGGAGGATAACCAAGTTGCGTTTAAGATGTAAAATCAATTTCCAAAGGGCTGACGAAAGCACTTGATTGCTAGCACAATTTACAAGACTTATATTTTCTTCCAAATTATAGGCGCTAGAGAGGGTGAACATACCATTCTTTGAGCCGACCCATCATATATGTAATAGCCCGATTTAGGGTCTAGTTGGAACGGTGGTGCGAGACCACAAATCCGAAGTAGTAATATGAGTTTTTAAGGTATTTGAGATGTTTGCATGATATTATGAAAGTTTCATGTAGAAATTTTATGAAAATTTCTATTAAAGGGTCCATTAGGACTAAATTGCAAAATATGAGTTTCTAAAAGCTTTATGTATTAAATAGCTTTAGAATATTAATTAGAAGTCCTTAAATAACAATTTGCCCAAATTATAATTTTTGGACAAAAATGGACATGAGTTAGTAAATGGTGAATTTTTAAAGAGAAAGGGCATTTTGGTCATTTGTCAATTAAATGATTAATAAGGGAAAAAGATGACAAAAATCATTCTCATCTTCTTCCCCAAGTGCCGAAAATTTGAAGGAAGCCATAGCTAGGGTTTTTCAATTTTTAAAGCTTGCTAGTAAGTTCATTTTAGCCCCGTTTTTAATATTCTTCCTATTTTTGGAGTCCTCGTATTATGAATTAGCTAATTTTAGCTATAAGATGAGCCAAGATGCATGTTCAAAAATCTATCCATGTATGACATGTTTGTAAAATGATGTTTTAAGAAAGATTATGAGAGTTTGATGTTAGATAAACATCTTTTCCTAAATGAATTTCATGAAAAATGCTAGTAAGGACTAGTTTGTAATAATTATTTCTATAGTTGAGGCAATGAATCGCCTGAGCATGAAGAGTTAGAAAGTTTAATGAAAATCACTTTACGAGCCTAGGGGCAAAAGTGTAATTATGAGAAAGTTTAGGGGAAAAGTTGTAATTTTGCAAAAGTATGAGTTAAGAGTCAATTTAGTCAATGTGATTTTTAAATGATCTAAATTATTATTATAGATCAAGAAAAACGAAGCCCGGATCGAAACTGAGGCAAGAACAAAGTCGAGGACTAAATTGCATATCTACATACATTTTGTATATCGAGGTAACTTTGTATTATTTCTAAGCTTTATGATTACTATCATTGAATTGCTTAGTATAATGTACATTATTACCATAGAAATGCTTAGTGCTATGTTAAATAAAGAAATTAATGAGATTAAGCATGAGAAAGTCCCGATTGAAGTTGAATTACTTAGGATACTCGATCTACCACATGAGATAAGAAAGTCCGTATAAGACCAAGCCAAGGCATGGCATCGTCAATCAAGAAAAGTTATCATGTAAGTCCAAGACAAGTCTTGGCATTGAAGAGTTATTATGAGATGAAGACCCATGTAAGCCCCAGCCAAGGCATAGCATTGGTGAGTCTCCAAGCAAAGATGTCATATAAGTCCAAGACAAGTCTTGGCATTGAAGAGTTATTATGAGATGAAGACCCATGTAAGCCCAAGCCGAGGCATGGCATTGGTGAGTCTCCAAGCAAAGATGTCATGTAAGTCCAAGACAAGTCTTGGCATTGAAAAGCTATCATGAGATAGAGATCCCATGTAAGTCCAAGCCAAGGCATGGCATTGGTGAGTAACAAGGAAGAATTTATATAAGTCCAAGCCAAGGCTCGGCATTGACCAGTTCATGAGTAAAGATACCAAATAAGACCATGTCAAGATATGGCAATGGTAAGTTCCCAAGGGAACACACAAGGAAGACTTTGAGTAAGTCCATGTCAAGACATGACATCGATACCAAAATGAGAGATTCCATGTAAGACCATATCTAGGATATGGCTTTGGCATCGAGTTGTATGTGGGATGAGATTCAGTATCCTCGGTTATTCATAGAAATTCATCGGGCAAATGAGTAAAGCTTAAATGAGATAGCAAGAAAATTAAGTAAGCAAAGCTATTATCAAGTTCGAAATGAGTATTATTCATGTTATGAATGATGAATTAGAGATTATGATTATTATAGTAAAGTACGCTGATTTATGTGATCAAGTGATACAGGTACCTTGTTTACCTCACGAGCATGAGACTAGTAAGTATCATGAGATATGTAGGAATCAATAAGAGTAAGTAAGCTTAAATAGCTGAATTTATGATGCCAATGTTTATGCCAAACGGTTTATGTTAAACAAGTATGTTGCTATGTGCATAATATACAAACTTACTAAGCTAAATGCTTACGTCTTTTATTCTCTCTTTCCATGTAGTCCCGCCAAGCTAATCTCGTGGATCATCGTCATTGGAGCTCGGAGCACACTATCAATCACTATTTTGGTATAGCCAAGACGTTTATATTAAGTATGGCATGTATAGGAAACATTTTATTTTGAGAATATGTCTTAAAAAGGGCAAAAGTATGGGCTATCAAGTTTATTATTCTTTTGTATATGGCTAAGTGATTGACCAATACTGACTAAATATGTATGTTTATTGATATTAATGAAAGATGTAAAATTGAGTTGTTGAATTGAATATGAGATTGATCTTGATTTCAGGGTGGCAATTGGCTTGGTAAATAGCCTTCAAGTGCCTACACGGATAGACACACGAGCGTGTGTCTAGGCCGTGTGTTCCCTGCATGTTGGTGTCTTAAGTCAGTATAGACCACAGACTAATCCCATGGCTGTTTGTATAGGCTGTGTGAGACACACGGTTAGCACATGGGCGTGTGCCCCAGGCCGTGTGAATAAGTCACTATATCAAGGTATGGCACACGGTCTAAGCCCACGGGCGTGTCAAGACCGTGTGTAATTAGTCAATGTCAACCACGGGTGGAAGACATGGGTGTGTCTAAGGGGTACACAGGCGTGTCCCAAGCCACATGGGCGTGTGACCCCTGTTTTAAGGAAAAAATTTCGATTAAGTTCCGAAAGTTTCCAGATGTGTGTTTAAGGTCTCGTAGGCCTATGAAATGTATGATTAGACTAAGAAAGAGAATTTTTTAATTCGGAACAAAATTTTACAACCCGTAAGTGCATGTTTGAGAAAGTTCAAGCATAGTAATATCTCATATCCGGTCTCTTGATTTGGAAAAGTTCAAGCATAGTAATGACTAAGAACTCTTGATTTGGAAAAGTTTAATTTTCCCAATTCCTTCATGAGCATATTTAAAACATTACATATAATAGTAATTGAAGTTCTATCTATTTGAGAAAAAAAAATTACACCATTTTTAAGAAAAGATGTGTAAGTTTTGGACCCCTACTAGATGTCGTGATTAGTTTCCAGAGTTTTCTATCAACTACTTATATGATTTAGAGGTTAAAAAATTTCATACAAATAATGAATAGGTAATGAGATAGTGGGTCTGCTTGCTAAATCCTTCGAGATGCTTTGAAATTTGGAAGTCGATATCCATTCACAATTACTGACGCAAATGTAGAAGACAGACAATACATGATAAGCTCAATCTAGGATGTAGAGAACTAGAAGAAGGATAAGACTCTCTAATAAAGCTCTACCCAAGTTTATCATAGGCTTTTTCACACTACATATCGGCCCTTCTTCCGGTGAAGGGAGTGTAGCGTTTCCTGGACCATGATAGCATTGTCCATCATCTGTCTACCCAGAAGGAAATTGCCTTGGAAAAGCAATATAAGTTTTTGAAGATAGGTGCGAAGTCTATTGAACATTATTTAGTAATGATTTTATAAGTAAAAGTGTGACATACTTTAATTTTTAATGGATGACAGACTATGTATGCATGACTCGTATACTTTGATGTAAGTAAAAGTCTGAGATTAAATAGATAAGGAACCGAAAGCTAGTGTGTTGGGTATACGACTTTTGCAGTCTGTAGCGTCATTCACAATAGTGGAATTTATAGCCCAAGATATGGGTAAATGATATCCTCTCATTTACATTACATGATTGATGAAAAGTAAATGTGACCATGTGTCGTTCGTCTTTGTGATGAATGACTTGATTGCTATTTGATAGTAATTGACATTTCATGAAGGAAAATGTAATGGTTACCATGAGATAAAATAGAATCATATTGAGAGAAAAAAAATTATCCCAAGAGATTAAGGATATCTTATAAGGATAACACACTTATGACAAGGTCATTGGATGAGCGCTGATCGAGTAGCTTTTGTAATTATATCTAATGTGGGAGAGCTCAGTCATGGTACAATAGTGGATTGACTTCGTGACTAAATTAGCTTGTAATTAATAGGCAAAACGTTGAAACTTAATTATAAATCATTTGAGCCCTAAATACATATGTCCAATCGGTTCATCCACTAGCTTGCTGAAACCAGAAATAAATTACATGTTGAATCAAATAAATAGAAATGGATAGAAATGATAAAGTAAGAGAAATGTGTTACATTCGAAAATGAATGTGGTTTCTCATTGAGTGTGAAAATGACCTAAGAATTAATTTAACTTTTTCAAATTATTATTTAATTGAATAATTGAAGTTTAAGAATAGAATTAAATTAAGTTGCCATGAGTTTAATGAAATTAAAATTGGGTTGAGAAAATTATTTAATTTAAAACTTTATTTATTTAAATTAATAAATAATATTAATTTTGGAAAATAAAAAAAAATGTGCATTGGGTTGGATTAAATTTTAAAGTGCTGAGTTAAAAGTCTAGGAAGCCCATATAATTGAACCCGACACAATAGAAGCAAAAAACCCTTCATTGTAACACCCCTCACCCGTATTCAACGCCGGAATAGGGTTAAGGAGCATTATCGGACTTACAACTCAATTATACATACTATTAGCATACATTTCATCAATTCAAACATTCGTCAATCAACCTCAATCAATATGTCCCTAATACGAGCCTACGAGGCCCTATTCATGCATTGGAAGTGGTTCGGGACTAAACCGATAACCTTTAAAATAATTTGAGCACTTAGAAAATTTTTCTCTAAAACAGGGAACACACGCCCGTGTGACCGGGCCATGTGTCTCACACGGCCACTAGACATGCCCGTGTCATAGGCCATGTGGACATTCGAAATGGGATCATATGGCCGTGTCCCAGCCCGTGTCCTACCCCGTGTCCAAACAAGTGAGCTTACTGACTTGGGTCACACGATCAACCACATGCCCGTGTGTCTAGCTCGTGTGCCCTTCGAAGTGGCCACACATGCCCATGTGCCAGGCCGTGTGCTAGGCCGTGCTAAACCTGTAGGGTATACTGACTTATGCAACACGGTCAAGCCACACACTCGTGTGCTAGGCCGTGTGCCAATTAGGGGAGTACACTGACTTGTGCGACACGGTCGATCACTCGCCCGTGTGTGAGACCGTGTGGAGCATACTGACTTCATTTCAATTTCAACATCAGGCGACACACAGCCGTGTATCATGATCGTGTGTCACACAAGACTGAGACATACGCCCGTGTGGACAAAAATAGGCTATTTACCAAGCCATTTTGGCACCCCATTTGATACACACCTTCACCTACACATATGGCACCAAAACAAAGCATAATAGGCAACCCAAAATAACATAATTCCTACCATTTCATTTAAGCATTTCTTAGCCTAAACCTCAATCACAACATCATCAATTCCTCAACAATTTCCAAGCAACATTAAACCCATCACAAAATAACATTAGCACATCTATAAACATTTACCAAACATATATCATTTTGTACCAATTCACAAGCATGATACTAATTCCACAAACCTCATAATATAAGTCATATATTTATATATACATATACCAGGCTCAAACATACCAAAACTAGCCTAGATCCAAGTTTGTATTTCACTTTTCTTGATCTAAATATATTCAAAATTAACTTATTTAATCATCTATTCATTCAATTTAGTCCAAAACACTCTTTAAGGTAGATTTACACTTTTGCCCCTAAACTTTCACATTTTCACAATTTAGTCTTTATTTCATAAAATCACAAATTCATGCAATTTAGTCACCACCAATGCTAGCCAAATTTCTCTAGCACTCATATTTGCCCATATTTCTCATTTATTTCACATTTTAACCACTAACTTTACACATTTCTCAATTCAACCCTTATTTTCTATTTTCACTAAAAATCACTTAACAAAACTTGTATATCTATTAACAAGCATTTATAATCTATCAAGAAACTTCAAAACACATACTTATTCATCAATGAAATCATTAAAAATCTTTAACATTTTTACAAATTAGTCCCTAGGCTAGCTAGTTCTAGCTGCAACGATCTCAAAAATATAGAAATCATTAAAAAACGAGACAAAAATCGTACCTTAATGAGCTAGGTAAGCTTGGCCGAATATCATGCCCTAACCATGGCCTATTTTCTTTCTCAAATTCGGTTGAAGAACATTAAAGATGATATCCATTTGTGTTTAATTATTTATCATTTAATTAACCATTTTAACATTTAATAATAACCTTTAAATATTACCTAACCTTGTCCAAGAATGTCCACTCAAGTTTCAAATGGTTTAATTACCATTTAAGGCCACCATATTCAAAAACGAAAGCTATTTAACACCTTTAACTAGTAGAACATGCATTTTACACCTTATGCGATTTAGTCTTTTTTTATCAAATTGACCAATCAAACGATAAAATTTCTAAATGAAACTTTCACACAATCATATATTCATAATCTAGACATTAAAATAATAATAAAATAAATATTTTGACTTCAGATTTGTGGTCCCGAAACCACTATTCTGATTTGACCAAAAACGGGTCCTGAAACCACTGTTCCGATTTGACCAAAAATGGGTTGTTACATTCATATTATGTATGAAGGGGATCAATCCTAGTATTATTAATTAGGGTTATCCGCCCCTCTCTCCTAGTTTGACTAGATGATTAATTTTTCTATTAAAAAGTATTATTTGTGTTATACTAATTCAATTAGGGTTTCTCTATCTCTCCCTATAAATAGATGACGTTGGTAGGGCTAGATATACAACTTTGAGATATTGTTATTATGTGTAAAAATAAGTCAAATTTTATTTCTAAGTGTAAATTCTATTTTCCTGATGCAAGTTTCAAGGCTCAATTTCAGACCCATGGATGTGATGGGTTGGCACTACCTCAAGGCCCAATAATAAGATCAAGGGCCAAAAAAATCAAACCAAGATTCAATCAAAGGGAATATGTGAGGATAAATCTTTTTTGAGGAAATGAGGAATGAGACATGCATGAAATGGGTGAAATTTAATAAAGTCCATTCATCGAAGCTGCCAGTTTTTAAGTTTAGGGAATCAATAGACTTGCGACGACTTTTTGGATAGGATCCAGGAATTTCTTGGTTAAGATATCATTACGGTGTTCGAGAATTTATCTCTTAGCTTCGAACGCACTTTGAATCACTTCATTTTGAGTTCAGGAGCTCAAGTTATGACTGTTTTAGTCAAGACTGTGTGAGTAGAATTTCTGGAAGGGATTGTGACGGGAATTACGAGTTTTGGGCTTTTAATTTGAGTTTAAATCATATTAAGTTTGTGTTTTAGGCTTAATTTTTATATACGAGCCCAATATTGTATTTATCAATTCTTATTATTTTATTAATTTTTTATTCTAATTTTTTATAATTATTAATTATTTTAAGTTATTTAAGAGTTTTATGTCAACAAGAAAGTTTAGTTTAAAATTACTTCTTGTTTAGGTTAATTAGAGTTCTAATATACTTAAGAGTTTTATTTAAATTTATTTAGCTAGCCTATATAAATGCCTTTACATTGTACATAAAGAAAAATTGATTATTATTTAACTTTTCTTTGAGTTAATAAATTCTCTTTGAATTTTTCTTTTCAATAATTTTTCTTGAGTTTTTTTTTAAAAGAGTTTTAACAATCTTTTTAGATTGTGGGGATCATCTTCAAATTTTTTTTTTTGCTAAGTTTTATTTCTTGGAGGGGAAATTAGAGCCACTTGAAGGGGGTTGTGGATTCCTCTTGTTTCCAAGGTTTCTTAGGACTTATACACACCACGTTCTATCTTTTCTATATCTTCTTTATTTTCTTCTTGATTGTTCTAATATTTGATTTATTGTTCTATTTTATTTATCTTAGTTATTTATTTTGATTATTTTATCCGACTTGGATTCAATTGTGTTTCAAGTTGTGTGAAAATCAAAGTTTCTTTCTGACCGACTAGAGCCCTAAGTCAAATTCACAATTTGTATAAACTTTACGATCTTGTTCTGCACACATCCGTATCATTTCCAGGAATAAAAATTCTATTGGTTTCTATATGGGAGAGATTTACTTTCCTACTAAAAGTCAGAAAATTAGTTTTGATTCTGTGTTTTGATTCGAAATTGTTCGAGCCTACACTCGAGGTAGTTCATGGTACGAGAATAACGGAGAAGATTGTTCGATTGAAAGCCAGGAACATCTAGAATCCGCATGTTCAAGCACAAGTACTATTTCGGGAAAAAAATTATTGCTTTAAATATCACAAATTGACTTAGTTTTTAGAATTTTTATTTTTCTGCTGTGCAAGAAAACTATATTCGAACTATATTTTTTCCAAAAATGTACATGTCTAAATATCTATTTCGCAGTAGGGTTGGTGAGTTTATATAAGGTGAATCTCGGTCCAAGACACTAAGAAGCAATTAAGCATATACTCAAGTATTTACGGAGAATGAGGGATTATATGCTTGTGTATTTTAGAGGGATATTACTCCTATCGGCTATACTGATTTTGACTTCCAAACGTGTTAAGATTTGAGGAGTTCAAAATTGGGTTATGTCTTTGCCCTAGGTGATGGGTCCATAGTGTGGAAAAGTGTCTAGAAAAACAAAAAAATAAGAAATATGACTTTGAAAGTTTCTTATTGTGATAATAATGTGGCTGTAGTTAATACCAAAGAAACCAGAAACCACAAAATGATGAAGCAAATAAATAGAAAGTATCACATCATAAGGGAGGCAGTAGCAAGAAGAATAGTAGATATAGTCAAAGTCGCATCAGAGGACAACCTTGTAGACCCTTTTACAAAAACTCTAACAACTAGGAGTTTTGAGAAACATGTAAAGAGCATGAGAATGCAAAATATAACTCATCTACTTCACTAGGTCAAGTGAGAGACTGTTGGATTTGATGCTTTAAGTTCAGTATATTCTTTTTGTATACTTGTATTTTTTAAACAAATTGGTTCAGTAATGCCACCCTTAATTACATTAATTCCCTTTTTATATTTTCCTTGATGTTTTTGCACGCAAAGCGAAATGGAAGCAAATAATGGTTCACTGGTTATCTAACGTTAACTAATACTAAGTGGTATTACATGGTCAGATTGTAATATGGAAAGACAACTTGTACTAGTAGAAGAACCTAAACATGTCCTTAGTCTAATTAGAAATGAGAAAACCGATTGAAAAACTAATATGTCGTCTATGAAGTCCAATTGGGGAGATGTTTTGTCTTTAACATTAGAGCAGATGACTCCTAGAAGATAGAGACATGGATGTGACTGACTGAATTGACTGTACATCATATAAGACCTAAGTAGAATACATTTTTTTTATGGATTTATTCACTTGTGACGTTCATAGTGTGGCATACCTTAATTCTAAGTGGGTGATGAACTATGTATGTATGACTCGTACATTGATGTAAGTAAATGTTTAAGTTAAAATAGATAAGGAACCGAAAGTTGGTGCGTTGAGTATACACTTCTGCAATATGTAACATCATTCACAATAGTGAAATTCATATCCCAATTAATGGGTAAATGATATCCTTTCATCGATATTACATGATAAATGAAAAGTAAACATGACCATTGGTCGTTTGTCTTTGTGATAAGTGACTTAATTTCTTTTTGATAGTAATTGACTTTTCATAGAGGAAAATATAATGATTGCCATGAGATAAAATAGAATCATATTGGGAGAACGAATTTATCCCAAAGAGATTAAGGATATCCTATGAGGGTAACATACTTATGATAAGGTCATCAAATGAACACTTATTAAATAGCTTTCGTAATAGTATGTAATCAGGGAGAGCTCAGTCACAATAATATTGTTGTGATTATGAATACGTTTAATTGTGTCAAAGCACACGACTCACGATGTTGGGATTATGAAGATCTCAAGTTTAAGGATCATACACACAATTATCACTATGAGAAATGCTGTGACTATTACATAATAATCCAATAAGCATTATCATGGTGGGTTAGTCCAGTATATTGTTCTCTAACATATACTTATGTCTTGATTTGATATCACATATCTATAACAACATTTGTCATCAATCAAACACATATTAGTCTCAATGCATTATTTTTGTCCAAGCCCACAGTAATACTTAACTAAAGACATTTGGGAATGATATGTTCTTAGGACTTTATCGATATACAATTTGTTTTAACACAAGAATAACTACTGAAAACAATAATGGCAACGCCTTGATTAATAAACTAGGTAAATAAATATGTTCTTATAATTATTTCTGATTGGTCTTTAGGCATACTTCAATATATGTGTGGTGTTAAGGTTGGGTGCACATTTAGTGCAATAGGTCAAGAGTTTGGGTAGAGTTTCAAGTGTTTGAGTCATCTTTTACTGGATTTCACTAAGGGCGAAATGAATTAATATTTGACTAATAACATTTGTTAATATATATATAAAAACGAGTTTAGAAATATTTTTGAATAGACGAGTGATATTACTTAATTGACATTTAAATATAAATATAATTTAATTTAAAATAATTATTTAACATTTACTTTCTTTCAATCATATTACTAAGCTAACATCTAAATATAATATAAATTATTTTAAAATAATTAATTAATATTTAAATAATAAAAAAATTAATAAATCTATTTTTTTCACGTAATTTAGGGTCCTTTTGTTTACATATAAAAGTTTTACGAAAAATATTTTCTGCGTTTCCTGTATTTGTTTCACAAAAAATAGTTTGGTCAACGGAAAATGACTTACAGGGTAAGGTAAAATAAGTCATTTTTTCTGTAAAATAACTTACCATTTTGAAAAGCGTAAGTCATTTTTTGGAAAAGAGCACATTATCTATAGATAATTTTATTTTTATATAAAAATTAACTTAAATCAAGCTTAATATTATTATATTGATAATAAAATTTTATTTTTATTTTTAAAAATATTTAAAATATTATATTTTTCAATATTATTAAACATACATATTTAATTATTTATATTTAGTCATATAATAAATTATTAATATAATAAATATAATTTCTTATTTTAATAAATTATTTAATATTTCAATTTTATTTTAATAATAAATTTTAAAATTTTACTAATAGTCTACCCTAAAGTGGCACGTTTTTGTCTAGCATAAGTTTAGGGTTTACCGATTGAAATCCTGCAATTTATTCTCATTATTCTCGATCCTGCAAGTGGATTCTACAGCTGACAAATAAAACTCCTTTAAATTAGTTAGGTTCTTCACGTTTTAGGTTCTGATTTCCTGATTTGGGTTGTTAAAATTAAAATCAAAGTGTTGATTTGGGGAATCATGACGGAAGAGCAATCGATGGAAAAAGAGTTGGAAAAACTAAGTCTTGAAGAAGAAGAAGATGAAAGGATGCAACGTACGATGGAGATTAGGCCACAAAAATCTGCTTTTGAGATGTGTTTGGTGGGCTGGTCTCACTGCAAGTGTAGTCAATTTCCCGACATTAAAAAATACTTCAGCAAATCTATAGCATCCATTGGGAGGAATTCAAATCTCTGATTTGGGAGATAAACGATATTTATTCCCGTTTTTTTATGAGGTTGATGTGGAGAGGGTAATGAGTGGAACGCCATGGACTTTTAATAATCTTCTTATATTCCATAGATTACAAGAGGGTGATGATCCAAATTTGGTACCTTTGTGTTATGCTGAATTTTGGGTGCAAGTCCACGATTTACCATCTGGGTTTTTTCTCTGATTGTGTGGCAAAACAATTGGGGGATTTCATTGGGAAGTTCCTGAAACATGACAGAAAACAGGTTAGTCAAGGTTATTTGAATTATATGCTTATTAGAACCCAGATTGATGTTAGAAAGCCATTAAAAGAAAAAAATCATGATTTCCCAATCGAGTTTTATTTATGTTAAATTCCATTATGAAAAATTATCTTTATTCTTTTTCCTGTGTGGGTGCTTGGGGCATGGAGATAAATTTTGTCAAAAGCGGATTAATTTAGATCTAAATGAAGTAGAATATGGATGGGATATTTCTTTAAAGGCTCAATCACGAAGAGCCAATGTTATTCCCAGCAAATGGTTGAGGGATGATAAGATGGAAGGGAATTTAAATGAAATCGAAGGCAAACTAACAACCATGAAGCACAATAATGGGGAATACAATATGGGCATGCGACATAATAAGGGTTTTATTACCGAAACCCTAGGAATTAACTTAGAAGGGGGATTAGATGTGATAAAGGAAATGGAATAGTATGGAATAATGAGGATATGGGTGAAGATATGGACGAAGATGGTGAGGAAATATCTTTAGTGAAAAATGAAGGAAAGAAAAGATATCAGTCAAATGCCAATAATTTTGGTCGAATTTTATCAAAAGAAGAGGGTAGATTAATAGACCAACAAGAAATTACTTGCAGAAATCAGATATCGACGGCTGCCAATAGGGTAGCCGACCGACCACAATAAAAATCTTAAGTTGGAACGTTCGAGAATTGGGGAGTCCACAGGGCGTTAGAAGGCTTCATTATGTGTTGAAGTCTATTAATCCTCAAATAGTCTTCATTATGGAGACAAAAATTGACAAGCACCGAATGGAAAGAATTAGACGACGATGTGGATTCCAATTTGGCATTGATGTACCGACAGTTGGAACACGAGAAGGGTTGAGTCTTGGGTGGAAAGAGGAAATATCAGTAACATTAAGAAGTTTTTCAAATAACCATATTGATATTGACATCGAGGATCTTGAGGTTAAAGCTAAATGGTGAATGACTAGATTTTACGAAGCCCCAGAGACAAGAGGAAGAGAAGAGACGGGATCTTTTGAAGATGTTGGGTAGAGAGCCAACCACGCATTGGTTAGTATATGGAGACTTCAATGAGATTTTATACTCTTTTAAAAAGGAAGGCAGCCAACCTAGAAATGAAAGATGTATGGAGAAGTTTCGTAACACTTAATTCTTGTCAACTTGAAGATGTAGGTTTTTTAGGCAAATGGTTTAAGTGGGAAAGAGGGAATCTTTCAGAAACAAACATCAAAGAACATCTTGATCGAGGAGTGGCTAATTCAGAATGGCTCGATCTCTTTCCTAATTATACTATCCATTTAACACATTCCTTTTCAGGTCACTGCCTTTTAGTTTTTCAAACAAAGCAAAAAGAGTTAAGAAAAAGAATGAAAGGGTTTAGATTCGAAGCTTTGTGGGTCATGGAACAATCATATTAGGAGGAAGTAAAGCGTCTACGGGAAACGAGCATAGGAGGAGTTGTGGAAAAATTAGAGTACATAAGAAAAGGTCTACAAAGATGGTCATGGAAAATTAAAAGATCTCTTAAAGGGCTATTAATGAAACTTCTTACTCGTATTGCAAAATCAAATGAATTGGAAAGAATGGAAGGAAATTTAGAGGAGCTTATTGATACAAAAATTCACTTAAATATGAAAATTAATAAAGAGGAAAAATATTGGGAACAATGAGCGAGAATAAATTGGCTAAAAGAAGGTGAGAAGAATACAAAATTTTCCCATACCTTTGCCTCTTTCCTCTCAAAGAAAAAGAGCTAATAGAATTGAGGAATTGGAAAAAAGGAAAGGGCACCTTGTTATAGACAAAAAAGAGATGGCCGATGTGGCAAAAGAATATTTTCAAGAGCTTTTTTCATAAGGAGATATTAGTAATCCCGGAGTATATTTTCAAGTTGCATATCAGAATCCATGAATAATATGTTCATGGAAAATTTTACTTTGGAAGAAATTGTTTATGCTCTTAAAAATATGGGGCCGACTAAAGCTTTCGAAAGAGATGGATTTCCAACACTCTTCTATCAAAAGTATTGGCACATCATGAGAGAGAAGGTTGGTAATTTTTGTCTTAATATTCTAAACAGGAACAGTTCAATTGAGGAGATTAATATGACATCTAGATTAATATGACATCTATTGTCCTCATCGCAAAAGTAGCAAATCCTGTCAATCTTAAAAACTTTCGTCCTATAAGTGTGCAAATTTACAAGGTTATTACTAAGACAATGGCGAACCGATTACAAAAAGTTTTAGATGCTTGTATTGACAAAACCCAAAGTGCATTTGTACCTGGGTGACTTATTATAGACAATATTCTACTCGCATACGAATTAATGCTCTCTTAAACAAAGAAAATTGGGTCAAAGTGGAATGAGAATTCATTGAGAGAGTCATACAAAAAATGGGTGGATTTTGCTGATGCATGGATATCTTTAATTATGAAATGTGTTAAGATTGTTACTTAGGATGTGTGCATGAATAATGAAATGAGGTAATCTTTCAAACTGATTGAGCCCTTATCTATTTTTGATATGTAGTGAAGGTCTCTCGTCTTTAATGCAATTAGCAGTACCTGAGGGAACCATAAAAGGAGTTAAAGTTTGCCAAAAGGGCCCAAGTATTACACACCATAAAAGGAGTTAAAGTTTGCCAAAAGGGCCCAAGTATTACACACTTATTATTTGTAGATGACTATTTTAGCTCGAATGTAAACAAACAAGGGAACAAATTGCAACTTTATTGGGCGTGCGAACATCAAGAGATCCAGAAAAATATTTGGGGCTGCCAAATATGTTGAGGAGAAATAAGAAAAGAACGTTCCAAATCTGTTAAGATAGAATGACTCGCTTCTTATCCATAGGAGGGAAGGAAGTTTTCATTAAAGCGGAGTTACAAGCAATCCCTATCTATGCTATGACATGTTTTTTATTACCAAAATCTTTTTGATCAGAATTAAAAAATCTGATAGGAAGATTTTGGTGGCAAAAACAACATAATAAACGCGATTGGAGGAAACTTGGGGATTTAAAAGAAGACGGGGGAATGGGCTTTAGAGTCATGTCAAAATTTAATATAGCACTTCTTGCAAAACAGGGCTGGCGGTTAATTTGTTATCCTGATTCGTTATTAGCAAGATCGTTAAAAGCAAAATAATATCCACACTCGGATTTTTTGCAAGCAAGATTGGGGAATTTACCTTCTTTTACCTGGAGGAGTTTATGGGCAGTAAAAGATCTACTTGAGAAGGGGATGCGTTGGAGAGTTGGGTCTGGTGAGCATATCTCAATTTGGAATGGAGCGTGGGTCCATGAAAACAAATGGAGGGAGGAGTTAATTAGGAATACCTTTCACCAGGAAGAGGCTGAGAAGATTCTGTGCATTCCTATCCCATCCGAAAAAGAAGCAGACAGCATGGTGTGGAGTGCAGAAGCTTCGGGGACTTACACAGTACGCAGTGGTTACAAATTATTATTACAAAATGATCAGGACATTAATTTACAGACCTCACAAAGCCAATACAAACCTTTATACAAAAAAAATTGGCTCATGGATTTACCAACGAAAATTAAAATTCTAGTGTGGAAATCTCTAAATAATTTCCTTCCTACTCAAACTAATCTGTTTCGACGAAAACTGGTAAGCTCTACGACCTGTCCAAGATGCTCGCAAAATGAAGAAACAATGGAACATGTGTTCAGAGATTGCCCTCTGGTACATGATATTTGGGCAAGACTGGGAATCGGTTGGACCCTGGATCAAAACCAATTTCAGTTCAAGGATTGGATCAAAGGCATATTCGAAAATCAGTCGAATCATAAAGTACGAACTGTTATGTGTGCTTTATGGGCAGTCTGGACAGCCAGGAACAAATAGGTTCATGAAAAACAAATGCAAAAAAGTGACAAACTAACTCAATTCATCCTTACCTATTTGAGAGAGTTGGATGGAATATGTAAGCAGTCACCTGTTAACAAACTGATGAAGGAAAATTGGCGTCCACCGGAGGAAAATTATGTTAAAATCAACTTTGACGCTGCATACGATAAACAACAAAAAAAAAATCATGCACTGGAATTGTGATCAGAAACTCACGAGGGCAAGTCTTAAAATATAAAGTCCATTTTAACAAACACATTCCTTCGGCTTTTGCGGCAGAGGCTCTCGCGTGTGTTCAAGCAATCCAGTTTGGGACTGAATCTGGCTTCTTACGGAGCGACATCGAAGGTGATGCTCTGTCAGTAATAAAGAAGATTAACAATGAAGAAGAAGACAGATCAGAAATTAGGGCTTACATTTTAGACGCTAAAAGATTAAAAAATTACTTCATTTCCTCTAGATTTAAACATGCAGAAGGACAAATGAACAAAGTGGCACATCTATTAGCAAAACAAGGAATCAATAAGGAAGAAGACACTTAACTGAGAAATGGACTCCCTAGTTCTGTTACCCAGGCCGTAGAGGAGGATAAACGCAATGCAAGAAGAACATAATCGACGAGTCCAATTGGGGGATAAGGAACCATCGACGATGATAAAAAAAAAGGGGATACCTTTATTTGAATCTCTGGAAGATTGGGGAAAAGAAATGTTTTTTTGACAGTGACGATATCTGGCTCAATTTGCTCACATATCAGAGCAACTAATTAGCGAATAAATTCGCTATCTGAAGGGATATCTGAGTCATTGTTGCTTTTGTTGCTACACGAATCGCCCTGGAAACGAAATGAAGAAATGAAGAAGCAAGAAAGCGGTTCGTCAAAGAGAATGAAGGGGTCTGTTAAGTTTTTTGATTTTTGTTTTTTTAGGAGTTTTGTTTAATGATTTGGGCCTTAGCCTTTTCCCTTTATTTGTTTTGTTTACAATTGTTTCTCTATTTACTTAATAAAGCAGGCAAGGTTATTTTCTCAAAAAAAAAATATTTAAAATAATAATTTTAAATAATATTACTCACATATTATTGAAAATATTCAATATTAATATTTTAATAATAAATATTTATTATAAATATAAATATATTAATAATAAATGTTTTGTAGTATAAAAGTTAAAATATGTCATAAGTCTATGTACACTTCACAGATTTGTAATTTAGTTTTTATACTTTTATTTTCAAGAATTTAATCCATTTACTTTTCAAATTTGAAAATCAAGTCCAATTATTGACATCGTTAATTTTTTTTTTCAATTTTGTTGATGTCACATTTTTTAAATAAAAAAAATACTCACTTAGTAGTCATATAATTAAAAAATGACGTTGTAATGAATCTGAATTTAACATAATATTTTTAATATATGCAAAAAAAATATAAAATATAAAATTATAGATAAAAATAAATTCAATTAAACAATGAAAAAAATAAGAAAATCTCAAATGTATGTTTGTTTCATTGAAAACAATTTTTATGAAATATTTTTAAGAAATCTACCAAACAAAGAAGTCATTTTTCGGAAGTCATTTCCAGTGAAACAAACGGAGTACTACCACAATTAAATAATACACCCATTTAAAATAATAAAATTACTATTATTAGTAAAACCCAAATAAATCTATTTACAAGAATATTTACGGATGTGACATTTTATCTGTCCAAGTTGAATGTAATTGGATGTAGATAATGTAATTTATTTTACATTTTTATTAGTATGAGTGATATTTATAAACTGTAGTTATAATTTAATTCAGATTTATTAATATAGAGCAATAATAGCACAATTTTTTTTTAAAAAAAATAAGTTTGATAAATAGTCAACAAAACATAAAATCGAGTTTTAATTTGTATATGATTTTAAACTTAAAATAAACAAAAAGTTTTATTATTATTGGTAAAAAAAATTAATAGGTACCAAAAGTGAAACTAAAGAGAATTGTTAAATTTGTTAAATATTTGAGTAATGAGGAAAAGAAGTTGAAAAAATGAATTAGAGGATGTTAAAATGAAAACTACAAGACTTGGGTAATAACAAAAGAGCTAAGTAGGTAAATTGTTGAATGAACATATGATTTAGATAAAATAATTAATGAATTCTGATTCTAGGAGCAAGAGGTAACCACCCTATTTGAAAAAAGAAAATAAATGAATCCAACTAAATTCAAGTGACTTGAGTCTTAATGAAATAAACTTCATTATTAGTTATTTAAATCGTCAATGAATTTAAGATTTTGGCCTGGGAGGTTGTATATACTTCATTTTTGGATATCTTTGACATTAGAATTTGACAAGTACATAAAATATTGTATTTGAAAATTTTGAATTGTAATTCGAGTAAGTTCTTACGTTTTTAATCAAGCTTTGATCTGGTGTTTACCTTGAATGTGTTAATGGCTTGTATTTTTGAGTTCAAATGTTAGAAATTGATTTAATGATTTGAAATCCATAGATATGAATTGGTAGTGTTGATATTTTAGAGTGTTATTCGACTAATTTTTAGCTTTAGGGACCTTAGTATCGGTACTTAGCCTCTGTAGTATCGCAACAAGTCAAATAGAGAGAAAAATGATATATATATATATATATATATATATATATATATATTATTTTTGGAAAAATCTAGTTTAGAAAACGATTTTCAGTCACAACAAAAATTTAAAAATTTTGAAAACTGAGCTAATTTGTGATATTTATAGTAATAATTTTTTTCCCAAAAAGTTCCTGTACTTTGTGCGAGACGGATTTGTATCGTTTTTTACTTTCAACCGAATGACCTTCTCTGCTATCCTCATACCTCGAATTGTGCTGAGTGTGACCTCAAGCAATACAAATCAAACAGAGAACTAGAAACGATATAATTACTTTCAATAGGAAAGTAATTTTCTCAATAGAAACTGTTAGCAATTATTATTCCCAAAAAGTAGAATTTATTCTAAGAAAATAAATTTTCACTACTTTTTAGCAAAATAATAATAATATATGAAACTTATGTATTAATAACTCTACCAATGCCATCTACTTATAAGGAGAGAGAGGAAAATCTTGGTTGAATAAGTATAACACAAATAATATTTATTTAATAAAAAAAATACTCTCCTAGTTTAACTAGAAAAGGGGGGCGCCTTAAATAAAAACATTAGGGTTGCTGCTCCTCACATGTAAAATGACGGAAATTGGGCCTCTCATGTATTAGGTCTAATTATATGTATTTCCTAGACTTTCGACCCAACATTTTATAATTTAATTTAACCCAATATTTGTTTTTTATTTTTCAAAATAAATAATAATTAATAAAATAAATTGATCGAATGAACTAAATCAATTTTCGGTTAAATAATTTTCTCAACCTAATTCTAATTTCGTCAAAGTCATGACGACTTTACCGTAAAAGAATCTATGAGGAAATATATTTAATTTTCTTATTCAGTGGGTTCATATGAAGTCATTCTACTATAATATCATAAGCTACCATGACTGAGCTATCTCGAGTTACATATCATTACGAAAGCTACTCAATCAGTTCTCGTCCAATGACTTTGTTATTAGTGTGTTACCCTCATAGGATAACTTTAATCTCTTTTGGATAAATGCATTCTCCCAATATGATCTTATTTATCTCATGGTAACCATTACATATTTTTTCTATAACACCCCTTACCCGTATTCGAAGCTGGAACAGGTACGAGCGTTACCGGACTTATATGCAAACAATCATACAAAACCGAGACATGACTTTCCACTCAAATTTAAAACTTTTCATAAACATTCATATCACCCCTTAAACGAGCCTACGAGGCCCAAAACATACATAAGGAGTAGTTCGGGACTAAACCGAGAACTTTAGAAACTTCTGGAAAAAAACTTAGAAAAATTTTCTTAAAAAAGGTCTACATGCCCGTATGGGTGAAGGGACACGCCCATGTGGCATATCACATGCCTGTGCTTCAGGCCGTGTCAAAAATAGGGGACATTTTGTTTATGATGTCATCAACCAAATTGTAACACCCCCAACCCGTATCCGTCGCCGAAATAGGGTTACGAGGCATTACCAAATAGTACAGAACACTTACAGATAATTTGAAATCATTATCTTTACACAAATAGTACACTTGAGGTGTATAGTTCTATAATTATGAATAAACACATTTATCAAACATATTCCATGTCACAATCTCATATTTCCACATGCATTTACTTTCCACATTATGAACTCAAATAACATATACAAGATATACCAATGTATTTCAAGTATGGTTTCATAATATTTCATTTCAAATTTCAGATTATTTCATATTAGAACTTTTCTCATTAACTCATTTGGAATACCAATTCATACGGATAATACATTCAAGGGTGTACAAATATATAATCACAAACGAACTCATTCATTAACCAAGTTCTATGTTCATGTCTCATCAACTCGTATTTCCTTATATCACATAATATATACCATGATTGATGAGTTCATCAATACAATGATTTCCATTTCCTTGTTATTTTTCCATATTTATCCCGTTGAATTACTCGGAATTTCAATGGATTTTTCAGAGGTACACTTTAGTGTACAAATCTGGGTCCGTCAATTCATATTCATGTGCGCACATTTCCATTTTAGAGAGCACACTCCCGCGAACCTCATCTTTACAGCGAGATTACCAGTTCAGGCTAAATCCCCTGTAATATAAACTCATAGAGTATTGTCGGGATTACCAGTCCAGGCTAAATCCCCTGCAACGACAATTACTCTAATGAGCTTGGATCTGAATTACCAGTCTAGGCTAAATTCAGACCTTAATTCGGATTACCCGTCCGGGCTACATCCATTTTCCACATATTTTTCGGGAGGGCTATATCAGGATAGGATCACCCGTCCGGGCTAGATCCTTTTTACCGTCAATTCCTTTTCAGAGATCCATCGTATTTTCCTTTCATTCAACCGGGATTTCTTCCCCTTTTTATCAAATATATCAATGTTTCATCAATTTTCATACAATGAACATTCAAATTGTATTCACATCAATAACATACAATTCAAACATTTAAGAATATAATTCAAGTTACACGAACTTACAATTTGATTTTTATACCATAACCATAATCTTAGTTTCATAATAAATATTTGAAATAAAACATTACATCATTTCTAATTCAATGTTTATCGATTATAATTAGGCATGTGTTCAATTTATACATAAGTCATTCATATATTTTCCTCCTCCTCCTCTCCATTCCACATCCTTAGTATAAACAAAACACTTGTAAGTAACATTATCTATAATTTTCACTATCTACTTATGTGAATATTCAAGCTATCCATCCGTGTCATAGTCACTAAATTATTTTTATCTTGAGCTACAGAACTCCAAATTAAGATCCGTTAATTTTCTTTGAAACTAGACTCACATATATTTTTACTATAATTTTTCCAGAATTTTTGATATGGCCAATTAGTACAGTTTATTAGTTAATTTCTCCCCTGTTACACAGTCTGACGGCTCTGACTTCTCTTCACTAAAAATCAATTATCTCATAGTACGATTTTCATATAGTGTTCCAATTATTTCTAATGAAAATAGGATCACTAAGGAATACAAACATATAAATTGTAATTCATAATTATTTTTGTACAATTTTTAGTGAATTTATAAAGTAATAAATAGGGGATCACGAAGTTATTCTAAACCAGTCTTACAAAAATTTAAATATCTCAATATGTAGACTTCCTTTGTTTGCTCTGTTTCTTTTATATGAAAATAGAATTAACAAGCTTTAATTATATCACTCAACTTCTAATTCAATTTCTACCATTTTTGGTGATTTTTCAAAGTTAGACAACTGCTGCTGTCCAAAACTGCTTTAGTGTAACATGTTGATTTCTATTTTGTCCCAAATTCCACAATTTATACAATTTAGTCCTTGCTCAATTAACCCCTCAATTGAGCTAATTTTCTCATTCAATAATTTTCTCTATTATTTTAAAATACTTCATAACCTTTGAAAATCAGAACTTTAGTATTAGACCTTAATTCCAAACTCTTTCACAATTAGGTCCTAAAACCAATTTCCATCAACTTTACTTGATAAAATCATCATATATCAAAATTAAAGATTCAATTCTATGTTTATTCATCATATGCTTCCAGCACTAATCCATAGAAACTTTAAAAATTAGCCATAGAATCAAAAATTAATGACATAATAAGTTGGACCCAATTGTAAAAGTCCAAAAACATAGAAATTTCAAGGAGAAAGTAAGAATTAAACTTACATGAAGCTAGAGTATGAAAACCAGCTTGAACCCTCTTCCATGGCTGTTTTTCAGCTGATGAAAATGAAGAGAATTCTACATATTCCAATTTGGTCCCATTTTTATTTAGCTAATTTTGGCAATTTCCCAAATTTGCCCTTATTTCACCCATTTCCTGATTTTTCTCAGCTATTACTGCCCAAAATATCTCCTTTGGGCTTATTTACACTTTAGGTCCTTCCTCATTTGACAATTAAGCTATTTAATTCTTCTAGCAACTTTTACACCTTTTTCAATTTAGTCCTTTTTATTTAATTAACCACACAAACGTCAAAATTTTCTAACGAAATTTTAATACTACCTTATTAACATTCCGTAAATATTCATAAAAATATTTATGACTCGGTTTATAACGCGAGATCTCGATACCTCTTTTTCTCGATTTCTTGACCAAATAAATCTTTATAAAACACAATTTACTATTTCAAAAATATTTTAAAAGCTACATTTGGCTCGTAAATATTAAATAATATAGTCTACGAGTTCATTTGTCAGATTTGGTGGTCCCGAACCACTATTTTGACATCACTGAAATTTGGGCTATTACACAAATAAGGTCACACGGCCAAGACACACGACCGTGTCTTTAGGCCGTGTGGCGAATTAAATTCCTAAAATCAAGTGCAGGCTTCACACGGCCTACACACATGCTCATGTTCTATAGCTGTGTCTTCCATACGGTTGAGACACACGGCCGTGCCTCAGCCCGTGTGGTTACTACTAGGCATTCTGTTTTGCCAACTTGGAATGCAGGGGGACACACGACCGAACTATACACCCATGGGCTAGGCTGTGTAGACACACGCCCGTGTGTCTACCCGTGTGGGCAATAACAAGGCTATTTACCAAGCCTTTTTGCCACCCAAACTTGCACCAACCTACACAACATCAAAACTACACCAGTCCAAATATATATATATATATATTATATATATATATATATATATATATAAATAATTAGGCACTTAATATAGTATAACTAAGTGCTTCACCATCATCAAACATCTATAATCACATGCAACATATCATCATTCAACCATCAATAACCATAGGCCATATCATAAAAGCATTGGCACATACATGCATATATGAATAGGTTTACATCCAATAATCATTATGAGCCACATTTCATGGCCTTATACAAAATGAATCAAATATCATCATAAGCCAACACATTTGGCTAAACCAATATGACATATAACCAAAAAGACCAAGTCCCTATACATGCCATAATTCAATGTAAGTCTCAATATACCAAAATGTGTGGATAATGTGGGTGATCCTCTGACGGTCTTCGTATCCCGAGCTGGCTTTCTGACACTATAAAAGAAGGGAAAAGAGAAGGGAGTAAGCTTTAAGCTTAGTAAGTCTATATGTAAACAATGAACATCATACCACATACTTATCCATCAAGAACATTACATACAAATCAAGAACAATTCAGAACCTTGTAGATGTACTTACTCATTTCAAATCTTACCATATTCCAAATACATATCATAAACATTGCTCACATTTACATGCACTTATACCCTGCACTTGTCATCACATAGTCACACACAATTTCACTTAGTCAAATTTCTCGATGAACACTTCGGAATAATACCAGATACACGGTGGTTTCGCACACAGCCCACCATTAATAAATAACATGGTGGTATCGCATACAGCCCACCAATAATCACATATCCACGGTGGTATCGAAGATAGCCCACCAATAATCACTTATTCACGGTGTTTATCTGTATCATTTTTCTATTCCGAAGGTTCATCTGATAATTTCTTCATTTTATATCATTTTAATAGATATCAATAATATTCATTCACATTTCACATAATACATTAATATGTAAAAACATAAGTAAAAGGATGTATCATTTGCATATAAACTTACCTCGATACAAAATATGTCAATTTGCAATTTAGTCTGAAACCTTGCCTTTTCCTCGGTCAAGGTTGATTTCACGTTCTTCTTGATTTGCAAGAAGTGTAAGTTGCTGAAAATTTCAAGCTTCCAAACCCCTATTCCTGTTGATATTTTCGGTGGAAGAAGAAGATGGAAAAGATGATAGCTTTTCTTTGTTTTTATTTTATTTTATTCATTTAGTCACCTAATGCCACCAAACCTTGACCAAATTCATTTTTTTGTCCCTATGGCCGGCCATCACCCTAATAAAGGCCTATTTGCACATTAAGGACCTCTAATTTAAGGTTCTCTTGTAACAGCCTGATTTAGGGCTTAGTCGGAATAGTGGTGCAAGACCACAAATCCGAAGTAGAAATATGAGTTTTATGATTTCCATAAGGCTTATGAGGTGTTTGCATGATTGTGTGAAAATTTCATGAAGAAAATTTATTAATTAGTGAATAAATTGTCTACTAGGACTAAATTGCAAAGATAAAAAAATATGAGATTCTAGAAGATTTGAGTGTGAAATAGAATTATAAAAATTATTAGAGATCCTTATTTAGCAATTAGACCATTATATTTGATGATGGACAAAAATAGAAGTGGGAAGGAAAAATCTCAAGAAAGGATCAATAAAGGCATTTTAGTCATTTGGTTAATAAAAGAATAAAAAGGGAAAACAAGTCAAAAATGGTGTCCATCTTCTTCCCCCTTGGCCGAAAATCACAAGGAGCCATAGCTAGGGTTTCTTCAACTTCCAAGCTTGATAGTAAGTGCATCCTAGCCCCGTTTTTAATGTTTTTCGTATTGTTGAAACCCTCGTAGCTCGGTTTAGCTATTTCTAGCTATATTTTGAGCTAGGGTTCATGTTCAAAAATTTACCCATGTATGACATGCATGTATTTTGATGTTTTATGGAAGAACATGAAAGTTTGATGTAGGATAAACATCTTTTTCTAAGTGATTTTCATGAAAAATGCATAAAAGGATCAAATTGTAAAAGTTGTAAAAATGGTCATACATGAGTGAAATAATGGAAATTAAAGGTTACCATAGTTGAGAATATGATTCGGCTAAGCTTGAAATGCAAGAAAGTTGAATAAAAATCATTTTACGAGCCTAGGGGAAAAAGTGTAATTATGTAAAAGTTTAGGGGCAAAATCAAATTTTTGCAAAATATGAATTATGAGACGATTTGGTCAATGTGTGTACTTAAAAAGTGAAATTATTATTATAGATCAAGAAACACGAAGCCCGGATTGAAACCGAGGCAAGAACAAAATCGAGGACTAAATTGAGCATCAATACACATTTTGAGAATCGAGATAAGTTTGCATGAGGTTAAAGTTTCATAATGTTTCGATATTTGAAATTACTTAATATTATGACAATGTATGTATTGCTATGGAATTCAAGTGATAAAGCCTCGATGAGGAAATGGTGAAAATAAGCTAGGTGAAATTTCGGATAAAGATTAGGAATAATGAGGATATTCATGTTATATCATTGAATAAAGAAAGTCCCATGTAAGACCATGTCTGGGATATGGCCTCGGCACTAAAAAGAAGATCTCATATAAGACCATGTCTGGGACATGGCATCGACATCTATGTACGATCTCGCATAAGGCCATGTCTGGAACATGGCATTGACATCGAGCTATGAGATTTCGTGTAAGACCATATCTGGGATATGGCATCGGCATCAAGAGGTGATCCCATGTCAGACCATATCCGAGATATGGCATTGGCGTCAAGATTTATGCATGATGAGTTTGAATATTTTACGATAATCTGATTAGTTCATGGGCAAAAGATTTAAGTGTGTAAAAATGGTATAGAGCCAAAACTATTTATGGATGACCTTGTGTTTCATTCATGTTAAGAATGATGAAGATTTGAATTATGCTCATGTTAGTATATGTGCTGAGTTAAGTGATAAGTGATACAGGTACCATGAGTAGGTACAAGTTATGAACCCATAATGTGATATGAGATGGGTAAGAATAAGTATGAGTAAGTATGTTTAAGCATTCGAGACATATGTTGCCATTGTATCATGAAATGGATGAAATTAGTTTGAGCAATTATGTTGCTTTAGAATTTCATGCAAGCTTACTAAGCTATATGCTTACCCCTCTCTTTTCCCTTTTCCTTGTAGTTTCGCCAAGTTAGCTCGGGGATCATAAAACGTCGGAGCTCGGATTACACTATCAACCGTTCTTTGGTATAGTAAAGTCACTTCATTTTGAGTATGACATGTATAGGAACTTGATTATTTTGTGTCATGTCATGTTTGAAGGCCAAAGGGTTGGCTATTAATGTTTTACACTCATTTTGTAAATGGCCATAGTGAATTGGCCAATATTGCCAAGTTCTGGGTATAAAGTTGATGAGTATAATGAAATGAATGCTCATACAAGTTATTGAGTAAAATATGGATGGAATGAATGATAATTTTAAGGATTCTTCAAAGTTTAATATTTCTATGTATGTGCTACTTGTGATGAAATGAGTGAGTTTATGTTTCAGGGTGGCAAAAAGGCTTGGAAAATAGCCTCTGGTTGTCCACACAGACGAACACACGGGCGTGTGTCTAGGCCGTGTGCGACACACGGTTAACCCCATTGGTGTGTTGATAGGCTGTGTGTCCCCTGCATTCAGTTACGAGAATTTGATTCGTCACACGGGCCAGCACACGGGCGTGTGCCTAGGCCGTGTGCTCATTAAGGGGTTGCTGACGTCATAAACAGAATACCCCTAGTTTTTACACACAAGCGAGGACACGGGCGTGTTAAGGCCGTGTGAAGGACACGGGCCAAACACATGGGCTTGTGTCCTGCCGTGTGAAAACCCCTGCAGGTTCGAATTGAAAATTTGTTTCTACACGGGATAGGGACATGGGCGTGTGTGATCACACGGTCTGCCCACACGGGCGTGTCTCATGTCACACGGGCGTGTGACCCTAATGTAGGCAAATTTTTTTTTTCAAAGAGTGCAAAAGTTTCCGGTTGAACTCCGAATTCTTCCAGATGTGTGTTTAAGGCCTCCTAGGCCCATAATGTGTACGTTATGATTAAGAAAGAAAAGTTTTAAGTTGTAAAAAAATTTTATAGCCCAATAATGCAAATTCTAGTAAGGTTAAGTACAGTAATGCCTCGTATCCTGTCCCGGCATCAGACACAGGTAAGGGGTGTTACATCTCTAGCTATATGACACTTCAAATTAGTAAAACACAAATTTCCTCTTTTATGCGATTTAGTCCTTTTTTTCAAAATTAAGCAAGTAATCACTACAATTAATTCACCAAAATTTTCATGCACTCATATAATCATGATATAATACATAAAATAATATTAAAAATAATTTCTCCAGCCTCGAATTAGTGGTTCCGAAACCACTATTCCGACTAGCCCCAAAATGGGCTGTTACATCTTAACAAAAAAAGTTAATTACTATTAAGTAGTCATTGCGTCATTTATCACAAGGACAAATGACTCATGACCACATTTAATTTTCATGTATCATGTAATGTCAATGAGACGATATCATTTACACATTAGTTGGGCTATGAATTCCTTTATTGTGAATGATGTTACATACTACAGAAATCGTATACCTCATGCACTAGCTTTCAATTTATTATGTATTTGAACTTAGGCTTTTACTTGCATCAAACTATACAAGTCATGAGTACATAGTCCATCATCCACTCAAGATTAAGGTATGTCATACTTGTGGCGCCCCAAACCTAGTCAAGACGGTCCGACATAAATTTCTAACGTTACATTGGCCACCGAAGTGACTCTCCGTTTGAACCACTACAAAACACACCAATCGACCAATCACACCACACAATTAATCATGGAATATTTAATAAAAACATAATATCATGCTTCTGTTGCACTATTTTGATCAACAATCAACAACTAATTCATAATTTAATATTTAATAGACAATTACCTTGAAAACTTCAGTTAAACATACTTGCATGCAGTAGGGTATTTTTAAAAGGGCTTTATTTGTAGGGACTTGAAAAACCATTTTGTTTAAAAACATATAATTAGATTTAAATCGTAGTATAGTAAAAAATCGAAAAAAACTCCATTTCACAAGGTTTGAAAATAGTGTTATAGGATTTTACATATAAGTCTTGTTTCGGAAGATCAATTAAAACATTACACACAATTTCATAAAATTTGTCATTTAATTAGTTTGTAGGCAACTAACAATTTACGTAGTTAGTGTAACACCCCTAACCCGTAACCGTCGTCGGAATAGGGTTAAGAGGCATTATCGAACATTCGAAACATTTATAATCATTTCACATCTTAACCTAACAATTCATAATCATAGAGTCCCTTAAATAGGTCTACGAGACCTTAAACATGCATTAGGAAGGGGTCGGAACTAAACCGAGCACATACAATATTTTTTTGAAAATCAAACATTTCCAAAGTTACAGAGGTCACATGCCCATGCGGTCAGGCCGTGTACCTCACACGGCCTCAGACACACCCGTGTGTCTAAGCAGTGGCAAAACAGGGTATACATACTGACTTGTCCACACGGCCGAAGACACGCCCGTGTGCTTAACCCGTGGTCGATACTGACTTATTTCACACAGCCAGTCACACGCCCATGTGTCTAGCCCATGTGTGAGTCTGACTTATTTCAATTTGCAAACTTAAGAGACATGGTCGAGCCACACGCCCGTATGCTCAACCATGTGGGAAAATATAAGCCATTTGCAAGGCCAATTTGCCACCCACACTTTGGGTCACACCTACAAACATCAAACCATCTTAAATTCATACTCCAAAAGCATTCAAAACAATTCAAAACATGCAAAATTTGACCTTTAATCACATCATACATTTGCATAGACATTTCCTACTCAAATATACCAATTCAAAACATCAACTTTCCTTCAAAACATATTACTAATACTTTATCTAAACCATTTCAACTCATAGCAATTCCTCATCAATTAAATATCTAAATCAACCATGAACTCACCTGTTTATATATCATTTCATTAGTCTAACATTATGCACATAAAACCATACCAAATCATGCATCATATAGCTTGAACTACTCATTCATAGACATATTCATTACCAAGCCGTATCACATGACTATATTTACCCAACTCAAAACATCATCCAAATACTCTACCCTATACATGCCATACTTCAATATATACAACTTCAAAAGGTACCAAAAGATAGTTCGATACTGTGGTGATGATCCTTGACGATCCCCGAGCTTCTCGTAGCTTTAATAATCTATAAAACAATCAAACAAACGCACACACAAAGTAAGATTTCATAACTTAGTAAGTCATAAGCAAATAAAGAATAAATAAACATTTGCATTTAAATCAATTAACCAAAATTACATATACATTAACCAATTACTCAATTAATATGTTTACAATTCAAATATCATCACATTTATAATATCTATTGTAACACCCTTAACTCGTGTCCGTCGGCAGATTAGGGTTGTAAGGTATTACCGATCACAGCATAGGTCACACTAATATATATATAGTTCATAAGATCATTTCCGAATGCGTTAAGAGAAATTTCCTTTTCACAGTATGCTTAAACAATTTCATACATAACTTAAACCCATTGGCTAAATTCAATTATATAAACAAATTACAACAAATAACAAAGAATACTATTTATTTGGTCATTTAAGCCACAATAACCAAATATGCACAGGTACATAATTACCAAAACTAAACATACATATATGTGTTTACAAGGGCCTTGTTCGACCAAGTTTAAAATAGACCAAATAAAAACAACCAAACAAAATATATATACATCAATTCATTTATATATGAAAATATGAACCAACCGTCACCAAATATAACAATCATAACCAAAATACTTTTACATAACCTCAATCGCATATACATTTATAATCATGCCGTATATGCCAACTTTCAGTACCAAACCTATAATAGATAGATAGTCCACAAGGAACATTAACCATATATGCGTATACATACTTAACAAGCATCATCTGAAGTCCACATAAACTTCTTCCTTGACACTATATATATATATTCATTTGACCATATTAATATGAACCATTTTATGCACAAGTGATACTAAAAGAAAAGTATATCCAATACGCATATAAATTACAAACACCTAACAAATTTTAATATTATTGGCATGAACCTAATACTCTAATCAAATGTACCTATTTTCATTATTCATCAATTTCAGTCTATCACTCCAACGCAAATATACTATTTCAAAATGGAAAAATATCCATAACAAAACATAACCATTACATGCTAATTCAATCAAATCCATTGATAAAATTTAACTACATGGTTAAATCACCATAGCCGAACCACACATTAAATAAAAATCCATTATCTATAGTTATAATTTAGGTTAATGCAAAATTGAATAATCATTATAATTAACCTCATCAACAATCCACAACCAAAACATATCTATCAACTAAGTATCAAGTTACCCCATACTCATATCATGGTCAAATATCGTTTAAACATTTACACATTGACTTTAAAACAAGCCATTTTCGCATAGCTTCAATTTACAACAACAAAACATCATCTAAGTATTAAGCTAGCCTATACATGCCTTAAGTTTAAAATATAAATTTTAAAGGTACCAAATTAAGTCGATAGTGTGGATGACTTTAGTGACGATCCCCTGAACTCGAAGCTTGAGACTAAAATCTATAAAATAGAATAACAGAACACACAAAGTAAGCCATCTCAGCTTAGTAAGTCTTAAGCAAATATAATAAATCAATTGAACATTCAAGCATTTTAAAACAAACACTTAATGGCATTGAATTTATAACTTAGCACAAATAGTCTATCATGGCCGAATGCCATTACCTCACATAGCATAACATTTTTCACAATCTTACCTTAAACATACCATTTACCAATTTGGCATAAGGTTCAAAATATAAAATATCATCTCTTAACAATCTACTCATAATCCATATACATATAATTCGATAAGTTCACATATACATCCGAATAAGTAGATGCCCTGTACATATTAATTTCATATATATATATATATGAATGTATATACCTATGTCCATTGAACATCACATATGTGCTTACCTATTTGGCCGAACATAAAAGTTCAATTAAATATCTCCTATGCACATACCTGTTTGGCTGAATATATACAAACTCATTTTATCAACTTACTTGCTCAATGATCACATAATTAAGAAAACTTATAACTTATAAGTTGAAATTACATCACCGGTATAAAACCTGCTAGGCATAAGCCTGAATCACACACCGACACTAAGCCTGCTAGACCCAAGGTTTGATATCCATTCACCGGCAATAAGCCTGCTAGGCATAAAGCCCCGATAAGTACACCAGCCCAAGGCTTGCTAGCTCAAAGCTTGAATAGTAATACTTTAAGTTGTCTCACACAAATCATTTCATATATCGAACCTTTTACTCATTTCGAACTCATTGTACGAACATTCAAATAGCATATATCATTCAAATAACTTAACCAAATCAAATATTTTACTTAGCCAAATTCGGCTATTTCATAATATAGTTGCAATGTTTCCAAATTTCAGCATATACTAGGTTTCGTAAATAATTTACGATGTTTATTTACTTAAAGACTTACCTCAGATAACGTCGGACGATAAAAACCGGCTATTCGATTATCTTCGCCTTTCCCCGATCCAAGTCCGTTTTCTTTTGTTCTTGATCTAAACATGTTCAAATTAAGCTCATTCAAACACATTTATATTCAATTTAGTCCCATAAATGGGAAAATTACCACTTTGCCCCTAACATTTCACACTTTTACAATTTAGTCTTATTTGCACAAAACACAAAATACACAAAATTTGATTTAACTCCTTAAGGGCCGAATATACCTAGTATTTATACAACTCCATCTAATTCATTTCACATTTTAGTCCCTCTAAAATTTATTTTTGCAATTTAATCCATAATACTCAAATTCACCAAAATTTCCAATTCAAAAACATGTTAATTCAAAACATATCTTTAATATTTTTCCATCAAACATAACAAACATAAACACTCATCAATGGCCGAATATCAAACATGCATCAAATTCAAAAATTCTAACATGGGTCGAATTGTATTTAAAGCAACGATCTAAAAACGTAAAAATTAACAAAAACTGAACTAGCCACATACCTTAATTTAGACTTGAAAATGGCCGAACCAAGCTTTGTTTATTTTCTTTCTTCTTTGCATGCATTCGGTCAAGAAAAAGATGAACAACCATGTTTCATTTTTTTTATGTTTTATTATCATATATATATATTAACTTATTGTTTAATTACTATCATAACCTTTCTTTATAAATTAACAACCATTATACTATAAGGTTATTTTAGTACATGGCCGGCCACTATCTTTCAAATGGTCTTTTTGCCTTTTAAAAGCTTCCAATTTAAAAGACATCCACAATTTGGTCCTAACACATTAAACCATCAAATTTTAACTTTATGCAATTAAGCCCATTTTAAAAATTCGGCACTCAAACGATAAAATTAAATCACGAAAATTTCACACATAGCAATTCACACATAGATGACTCGAAAAATAATATTTTAAAATTTTTCTGACTCGAATTCGTGGTCCTGAAACCACCGTTCTGATTAGGGCTAAAATCGGGCTGTTACATCTATATAACAACAACTTTCAAACTCATATATACTCATAAGCACATATAAATTTATCTTTCACCATTTCCAATTCATGTATCCATCAAATTCATATACTTACCTTATTCTCATGTACATATTACAAAACACATACCTGAGTCTTTCAGTTCGTTTTCGCATCTAATCTCATCTCAATAATGCCCGTTGAATCATTCAGAATTAATAAGGATACTCGGATAGTCGGAAGGCTCGTACAATGCCAACGTCCCAGACATGGTCTTACATGTAATCACATATCGATGCTACTGTCCCAGACAGGGTCTTACAAGAATCAAATAGGATGCCAATGTCCCAGACATGGTCTTACACGTAAACACATATCGGAAAACCTATGTCATGACATATGTATCTTAACAATTCCAAAGGTTCGTACGGGGCTTTCGGACGTCGTATCTCGAACATTTCAAGCTCGTAATAGTTTTCCTATGCTCAATTCATTTTAGTATGTTCATTCACAAAAATAAAAATTCAATTCGGTACTAATAAAATAGATACAAAAGAATATAACAACATTTATTTACTTATGAACTTACCTCGGATATTCACGGATGAAATCGACTACTCGACTACTTTCGACTTCCCCCGATCTAATTCTGATTTCTTTCGTTCTTGATCTAAATAAATTCAAATTTAACTAATTTAATCACACATTCATTCAATTTAATCCACAAACACATATTTAGCCCTTTTTACACTTTAGCCCTTATAATTACATACTTTTACAATTTAGTCCTTGTTTCACAAAACACAAAAATGCACATAATTTCACTATTTCATGCTTAGGCCGAATCTTCCTCATGCTCATACAAGTCCATACATTTCATTTATTTCACATTTTAGTCCCTCAAAATATTATTTTCACAATTTAGCCCATGTAACACCCCAAATCCGGCCTAGACGTTATGGCCGGATCTAGAATGTCACATTATAAGAAAGTTGAGAAGCTAAACGTTCGTTGAAAAAAATGTTGCATCTCTTTATAAAACTTCGAGTTTCGTTATTTATAAAGACCCGAATTACTCAATGACCATTTTAGCTAAGTTGTAATTAATTTGAAAACTGCTTTCGTTATGAAAATTGAATTTGAATATTTGCGAAAACGTGATATTTATGAAAACAGTTATTAATGTTATAAGAAAACCCCGTATTTATAAGTTTAACAGTTATAATTGAAAACTTAAAGAAAATAACCAATGGCCTTATTACAAAATATTATCCCAAAATAAGTACTCTTAAAAATAAGGTAAAAACTAAATTTACTAAGGTTTGCGAGAAATCTCCGATGTATGGCCACCACTGAGTCCTCCACGGCTCCAAATCCTCTATCGCTGTGAAATACCTGCGAGATTAAAGGAAAAGGGGTGAGTTACAAGAACTCACTGTGTAATCCCCTAAACCGGCATTAATTGGGCCCGAGCCCATAAGACATCCATCTGGGCCTAAGCCCTAAAATCATGAAAGTGCAAATGAAGTAGTGCAACCCAACCCAATCCAACCAACACACCCCCGACCAGCCAATCACACTTGTGGGGATCAAGTCAACCCACCTCGCCAATCACACCAATACTGCAGCCAAGCTGCTAATCACAGAATATTTGTGGCTGAGCCACCAGAGTCATATTATGTATATATATATATATATATTGCGGCTATGCCACCAGCAATGGTAATATAATCGGCACACAACCTTGGGTAAATATGATCGACACAGAGTCATTGATTCATATGTTAGGCACATAGCCACTGGTAAATATGCTTGGCGCAAAGCCAAAATCATGATGGCACAGAGCCATATTTAGGTTGGCACAGAGCCATTATCAGATTAAAATAGTATGTAGCAGAGCCACCAGGCTACACTGCTCTTCAATCATTATCCCGCCCCATACAACATGATAAGATGCAATGTATCCACGTATAAAAATGTAAATAAAAATCATACATACAATAGTGTAAATAAAGCAGATACATGACAACCAACCATAATCAAGGGTATAACAGTAATTTACCCTCTAGGGGTATTTCAGTAATTTACCCTCTAGGGGTATTTCAGTAATTTCGCAACCCAGGGGTATTTCAGTAATTTTACCCACTAAGGGTAATTCGGTAATTTCAGTCAGCTAACGGCCTTTCCGGAGGCCTACTGTCACTTCAAGCAACGCAAATACCCTTTTTGATCGAAACAGCGCAATTGGGCCTAAAGCCCGATTTTGGCCCAAGCGGGCCCACACGCTCGTGTGGTCCATTCAGTCCATTTTCTAGCCACAGATATAAGATTCACATTGACTAGTCTAATATCTACTACACAAACATACAACTTATTCATATGGGCCCACTTCGGCCCAGCGTGGCCAAGTAGCCTCAACTCACAAGAATACTCATGGTGGCCTCGACTATGGCGTCGAAGCTCCCACACGTGCACTTGTACGCTCGTGTGGCTACCATCACCGTGTGACCGGCATTTCGGCATTTGCCGCTCTACATCTAGAGTAGAGAGAATACACACCTGATAGGAATCTG
The DNA here is from genome assembly GCA_005393395.2 of Gossypium australe. Classification (NCBI taxonomy): domain Eukaryota; kingdom Viridiplantae; phylum Streptophyta; class Magnoliopsida; order Malvales; family Malvaceae; genus Gossypium; species Gossypium australe. The sequence goes on from CM016619.1 coordinate 113,432,740, forward strand.
GTGCTAACCCGCGCTCCGACCACTCCTGTGCCCAAACGCCCTCCAAGGTATGCTTCCTCCCACCATAGATAGCTCTATATATAGCCAGCTTCTCACCTTCCCTCTTTGTATCTTTCCGATGTGGGATCCTCCGTTAGCAGAGTTTAAATCCAACTCAAACTCTGGCCGTCCAATCCGCAAAATAAATACTCCATTGCTTATCATGAGATTCGAACCCTTGCTCCCTTCAATAGCTCAACACGCCACTTGCCACCAAGCCACAAGCTCCTCTTGTGTCTAAAATCATGCGCAACTACATATAAATCTATGGGCCAAAGTCTAAGTTTACTTACAAAAAATAAAACAAAAAGAAATGCAAGTGCCAAGACTTGAACCTTGGACCTCCTTCCTTCCTTGTGGCGTCACCCTCTTGTCTCTTATGTGGCGTCACTTTGCCACTACACCACACACTTCACTTGTGTCATTTTTCTCCATATTTTATTCTTAAAGCCTACCTACTAACTCCCAGGGTTTTACTCACCTAAAACCAAATTTTTTCCTAAAGCCCAAGTTGATCCCAGGACTTCATAGAAGCCCCCCTAACCTTCCAAAATCACTCACCTAATAGGTCCAACTTGCATTAATGCCATTCTCTTATTCTCAAAAATTTTAAACGCTCCCACACCCAAGGCCCATTAGGCCCAATCCTACTAGGACCAAATTTGGGTCGTTACAAATCTACCCTCCTTAAAGAAATTTCGTCCTCGAAATTTTCAACTATAGAAACAGTCGCTCATCTTAACCTAGCACACTACGCTCTCGCTGCGCACTCTGATTCTAATATCCCTATCATATTTTAACTAGAATTTTGAACTCCCTACACATACTCAAAACACCTAACCATTAAAACAGACAATTATCTCATACGCAACCAATTCTATATCCAACCATCACATCCAAACCAAACACACAGAATAAATATAAAAAATACAGTCATTAAAGCATATAACAGAGCATAAGGTCAGGAAACTTACGGATTTGGTGCCGGAGACTTGGGTGCCATACCTCAAAAATAAAACATATATTTCTTAAACAATATTTCAAACCAATTTTGGAAAAAAACTTTGTTGAACCCATTCCACAGCTGAGTTTTGCAACCTGGCTCTGATACCATAATTGTAACACCCCAAATCCGGCCTAAACGTTATGGCCGGATCTAGAATGTCACACTGAAAGAAAGTTGAGAAGCTAAACGTTCGTTGAAAAAAATGTTGCATCTCTTTGTAAAACTCCAAGTTTCGTTATTTATAAAGACCTGAATTACTCAATGACCATTTTAGATAAGTTGTAATCAATTTGAAAACTGCTTTCATTATGAAAATCAAATTTGAATATTTGCGGAAACGTGATATTTTGGAAAATAGTTATTAATGTTATAAGAAAACCCCGTATTTATAAGTTTAACAGTTATAATTGAAAACTTAAAGAAAATAACCAATGGCCTTATTACAAAATATTATCCCAAAATAAATACTCTTAAAAATAAGGTAAAAACTGAATTTACTAAGGTTTGCGAGAAATCTCCGATGTATGGCCACCACTGAGTCCTCCATAGCTCCAAATCCTCTATCACTGTGAAATACCTGCGAGATTAAAGGAAAAGGAGTTAGTTACAAAAATTCAGTGTGTAATCCCCTAAACCGGCATTAATTAGGCCCGAGCCCATAAGACATCAATCCCGGCCTAAGCCTTAAAATCATGAAAGTGCAAATGAAGTAGTGCAACCCAACCCAATCCAACCAACACACCCCCGACCAGCCAATCACACCAATACTGCAGCCAAGCTGCTAATCACAGAATATTTGTGGCTGAGCCACCAGAGTCATAATTATGTATATATATATTGTGGCTATGCCTCAAGTGACGGTAATATAATCGGCATACAACCTTGGGTAAATATGATCGAGACAGAGTCATTGATTCATATGTTAGGCACATAGCCACTAGTAAATATGCTTGGCACAAAGCCATAATCACGATGACACAGAGCCATATTTAGGTTGGCACAGAGCCATAATCATGATGGCACAGAGCCATATTTAGGTTGGCACAGAGCCATAATTAGGTTGGCATAGAGCCATTATCAGATTAAAATAGTATGTGGCAGAGCCACCAGGCTACACTGCTCTTCAATCATTATCCCGCCCCATGCAATATGATAAGATGCAATGTATCCACGTATAAAAATGTAAATAAAAATCATACATACAACAGTGTAAAGAAAGCAGATACATGACAACCAACCATAATCAAGGGTATAACAGTAATTTACCCTCCAAGGGTATTTTGGTAATTTTGCAACCTAGGGGTATTTTGGTAATTTCGTAACCTAGAGGTATTTCAGTAATTTTGCAACCCAGGGGTATTTCGGTAATTTTACCCACTAAGGGTAATTCAGTAATTTCAGTCAGCAAACGACCTTTCCGGAGGCCTACTATCGCTTCGAGTGATGCAAATACCCTTTTTGATCGGAACGGCGCAATTGGGCCTAAAGCCCGATTTCGGCCCAAGCGGGCCCACACGCTCGTGTGGTCCATTCAGCCCATTTTCTAGCCATAGATATGAGATTCACATTGACTAGTCCAATATCTACTACACAAACATACAACTTATTCATATGGGCCTGCGGGCCTATTGGGCCCACTTCGGCCCAGTGTGGCCCAAGTAGCCTCAACCATTGCTTGTCATGAGATTCGAACCCTTGCTCCCTTCAATAGCTCAACACGCCACTTGCCACCAAGCCACAAGCTCCTCTTGTGTCTAAAATCATGCGCAACTAATATAAATCTATGGGCCAAAGTCTAAGTTCACTTACAAAAACTAAAACAAAAAGAAGTGCAAATGCCAAGACTTGAACCTTGGACCTCCTTCCTTCCTTGTGGCGTCACCCCCTTATCTCTTATGTGGCTTCACTTTGCCACTACACCACACACTCCACTTGTGTTATTTTTCTCCACATTTTATTCTTAAAGCCTACCTACTAACTCCTAGGGTTTTACTCACCTAAAACCAAAATTTTTCCTAAAGCCCAAGTTGATCCCGGGACTTCATAGAAGCCCCCCTAACCTTCCAAAATCACTCACCTAATAGGTCCAACTTGAATTAATGCCGTTCTCTTGTTCTAAAAAATTTTAAAAGCTCCCACGCCCAAGGCCCATTAGGCCCAATCCTACTAGGCCCAAATTCGGGTCGTTACAGCCCAAATTACTCAAATACATCAAAAATCCAAAGATAAAACATTATAATCTATCACATATCTTTTATTTTCTATCATCAAACAACAAAAATCATAAGTTATCATCAATAGAAAAACACAAATTCATCATCGAAATCAAAAATTAAAACATGGGCTTTGTAGTACTCGAAGCAACGATCACAAAAACGTAGAAATTATCGAAAACCGAAACAAAACATACCTTTAATCAAGCTTGGAAATAGCCAAATAACAAAACATATGAGCCCTAGCGTTTCTTTCTTTAATTTCGGCAATAATGGATGAATATAATGACCATTTTCATGTTTTGTTTTAACTATAATAGCTTTACTAATTCATTTACCAAATTAGCCTTTAATAAACATATAAAACATATATAAATCAAGGCTATTAATGTCCATTAACCATATTAATAGTTCATTTACATAATAAGGACTTCATAATTAATAACCCATGTCAATTTGACATATAACTAATTAGATCACAACTTTTACCCTTTTATGCAATTAAGTCCTTTTTACAAATTAAACAAACAAATAATCAAATTAAATCACAGAAATTTCACACGTATCAATTCACATACTATAAGCATATAAAATAATATTAAAATATTTTTTTGACTCGGATTTGTGATCCCGAAACCACTATTCTGACTAGGGTCTAAACCGGACTGTTACAGTTAGTCTAATTTTACATTCATGCATACTAAACATTCAATTATTGTGTACCCTTTAACATCTAAGTCTTACCTCAATGTCCAACGGCTCTTCCACCTGTACTTACGAGTTAGTCGATCAATTAAGCAAAACATTCATCAAACAACCATAATTTACCATTCAATCATCTATCTAAAGCACTAATAAAAGTTCCAAATTAAACCAATTAAAGAGTCCATAATTTCCAATTACAACTCGACATTTATAACTAAGTCTAATTTTAGATCCCATAATTTGGTCCCACATTGCCTTCCTCATTGGGTTTGGGAACACTGCGACATACCTAGGTATAGCCTCAATTTGGACACTTGGATGACTCACTCTTACACCTCTTCACAAACTAAGTCATTGCAATATTATAAAAGAGTGGGTGAGCTTATGAAAACTCAGTGAGTGCTCAAACATTACTACAGATAAACACATCAATCAGGTTAGGTGCAATATACATACTTAAACGATTCATTTTTTATCACAACTCACACAAGATAACAGTTCACATGAATTAAACGGTTCACATAGAATAGACAGTTCGCATAAAATAACAGTTCATGCATAATAACAATTCATACAATATAATAGTTCATTCATACCACATCGTAACTCATATAGCTTAAATAATGATAAATTGACATTTTTGTGATTATGAAACATAGAAAGGACTCTATCACCACATATTGGATAAACAGATCTCCTTATAACGCCTCACTTTTGGACTCAAAGAGCCCTACTTGTCTCCAGTATAAGTGTAGCACAAATGCTCACACTTTCCAACACTCTTGACTCATAGAGCCTTACGCTATCTCCGTCGAATGGAGCTATGCTTGACATTCCATTATCTCTCCAACGCTATCTCTAGGCACAATGCCCATCCCAATAATGAGGGTGAGGACCTATGGCATGCCAACTATATCCAATAGTTCCATAAGGTCACAATGCCAACATATATCTTTAACATATTTAGAATATTCAATATAATAGGGCTCGCAATTAAGTAGAGATCACACATTATAACATAGTTCGCAATTCACAATTCACAATAGAGCATGGTTCGTAAATAATATAACTTTCATGGCAAATTATATTATTTTTATATTAATTCGCAAACATTACAAAACTCATCCACACATATATATGTTATATATAACAAGACCCTTTTACACATATATATTATATAAAACATGACCCTCAAACGCGCAGATATATATATATATATATATATTTTATGACCCAAAAAACATATATATATATATAATATACATATATATTTAAAATCCCATTGTCACATCAAATTTCAGCACATTTCAAGTGCCATATATGTGTATATATTATATAAATCAATTCCCCTGTACACATGTATAATCATTAAACACACACATATATATTATAAAATATGACCCTACACGCATATATATTGTATATAAATAAAACCATAGACGCATATATTTTATATATAACAAAATCCACGCATATATTATATATAACAAAACCCACACATATATAGGTATAATGTATATAGCAGGACCCTTCTACTCATATTTATATAATATATTTATAACAAGACCATGTGCACATATTTATATTATATATACCTATTTATTAGTACAATAGCTCATGCAACTGCTCACACCTACTAATATGCACACACATGTAACATTTAAGTGCACAATTTCACACACTTGTCACATCAAATTACATAGTTTATAGTTACGACTTGCCTATTGTATTCCTATAATTACATGCACATTTTAAATTCATGCTTTGGCTCATTAAAATTGCACAGCATGCATACCCTACACTTAAATAAAATTGCAATGGTTTACACTAGAAGAAATCAAGGTTCGCTTATTAATTAAGTAGGGGTTCACATATGTCACCTTAGCCTGCGTAATAGAGTTTAAATGTAGTATATTAGACCACTCACCTTAGCAACTATTGCTTCAACTACCATGCTCAAGTAAGCTTTTATTTGCCTTTATCCATGGTTGTAGAGGCTCCCAAATGAATTGACACTTTTCATACACATCAAACACATTACAAAGGCATTACTAACATAAAAAAAAAAAAACAACATTAAATCATTCCAAAATCATAGATTAAAGCCAATTAACCTCTATACCAAAAATTTAACTAGTTTTACTGAAATAGGTGTTTAACCACTCAAATCTCATTTCTAAGCTTGAATTTCAACTTCATACATCCTAAATATCATCTAATTACATATCTAAACCATTAATTTTACCCAATTTCACCGATTTAATTTTTTCGAAAAAATAAGCTTATATGATCTTTTAAAAACGGGAAAACACTCAATTTGCTTAAATTCATTAAGGATTTGTAAAATTAAGATTAAATACCTTTTAATTAGATCAAAATGAGTTAGAAATCACTTTAAAACCAAAGCTTAGCCAAGAAATATGAGATCTACCATTTTCAAGCCAAAAATCAACTGAAAATCAAGTGATATATTGAGATCTTGATTAAATCATTTAAATCTCGAATTGAAATAACAACTCACTTAGTTTATTCATAAAAAGTTAGCATCTCACCTCAATTTTGCAAAATTGACGAGCTATGGAGCTAATTCAAGCTAAAATGTATGAAGATCTCTTGAGGATTTTAAGGATAAAAACATGAGTTCTTCAAAATTGAAAAGAGATTTTGTGTTTAGAGAGCTTAGGAATAAAAAAGGATGAACTAATTTTGGGAGAAAAGCTTTAATTTAGTGTTTGACAAATTTTTGAAGAAGATGAAGAATGAAAGGGTAGGAGATGTGGGGGTTGTTAAATGGACAACCCATTTTTTAAAAATTGAGTCATTGCCCATTTAACTACCTCCAGTTTCTTCCCTTTTTCAAATAGGTCATTACTTTTCAATCAAAATCAAATTCAAAATTATTTTCAAATCAAACCTCGTTTTTAAAATCCGTTTTAACCAAATTAGTTCCCGAACACCTAAATTTAATTTCTTAACCTAAAATTATTAATTCTAATTATTTTAATATTTTGTTTAATTAATTCCTAATTATTTAATTATCTAATCTAATTACGGTTTCTGGTTCGTTAACCCCCGATTTACTTACTCGATTCTCCTATCCCAGTTTTTTGGATGTGACAATACTTATGAATGCCACAAGTGAATAAATCCACAAACGAATCTAGGATCTATTCTTCTTGGGTTTTGTCCAGTGTACTGCCAGTTTAGACAACTACATTATGTTTCTATCTTTTGGGAGTCATCCGCTCCGATACTCAAGACAAAGCATCTATCTAATTGGACTTGGTATATGATATATTAGTCTTTCAATTAGTTTGCTCATTTTCGATTAGACTAATGACATGTTTAGGTTCATCTACTAATACAAGTCGTCTTTCCGTATTATGATCCGACCACGTAATATACGCAAGAAGCTACCTTTTCAACTTCCGAACATGTCACATCCCAAAATTTGATCTAGTAGTAGTTCCGAGTTAGTGGTTCGAGAAGCTGATTCATGTCTCGGACTTAAAATCGAAGTGACTAATAAGGATAAAATATTATAATAATAGGGTCTAAAATTAGGTTGGAAAATTAGAATTAAGTGTTTGAAAAGTAATCGCCTTAAAATGAATTTTAAAAATAAAATGAGATTTAAAAATAATTAAGAAAAAGGTGTTTTAATTGAAAAGGGACTAATTTGAAAAAAGGGTCAAACTTGAAAATTGCCCAAAGGTAATTTCACCAAGTTTAAAAAATTTGTTTTTTTTCCATGCCTTTATAAACCAACTCACGTTCTTTTTCCCTCTCATAATTCTCTCATTTGAAAATTTTTCTGAATCTAAATCTATACATTTTCTCTCCAAACAAATAGGTTTTATTGATTTTATCACCTCCTAAACACAAAATTTTGTCTCAATTTTACAGAAAATACTCATTTTTCTCATCAATTTCCTATTCTTCTTCAAAGGTTTTTCAACGAATTAAAGCTACAACACATTTTTCTTCTTCAATCAATGTTAAATTCTGACTTTTGATGATATTTCTACTTGTTTCTTTTACAAATCAATATTTGATCACTTATAATGAGATCTCTATGGATCTAAAGTTTTAAGCTGAAATTGAGCTTGAAAATGGTGAAATTTGGATTTCTAAGGTGAATCACTATTTTTAAATGATTTTCAACTTATTTTGACATGATTAAAAAAGCTTTTAAACACAATTTGATAGATCATTAAAGGATTTTTGAGAATTGATGGTTTTCCCTCTTGAATGCTCATGAAAGACGTTTATTTGGAAAATCGTAATATGATATTATAAGTGTTAAAATTGATTTATATATATTCTAAATTTATATATAAGATATTTAGAAGCATGTTTAAGCAATAGAAATAAGAATTGGTTAAGAAAACCAAAAGTTTTGATAAATTAGGCAAAATTTCGGTTTAAAAAAGGAGTGGATGTATCTGCATTTTTGTTAATATTTGGCTGTGTTTGTGGCTATAAATGACCATATTTTATTGTGTTCAATGTATTTGTAAAGTGTCGGATGCATCGGAGTGATCTCCCGCATGTGCACGTTAAACTAAAGATTTTGGAAACATTTTTTTGAAGAGTGGTTTTAACTTTAAGCGTATAATGTCAGTTGTAATATTTGTAGTGTCAATGGGGCACTCGAGTGTCCCAAGGTTCGAACCCAAAGGATTGCCAAATGGTTAAATGTGTTGGTCTCACCTAGGCATATATATTACCTCACAGTCTCACTACTTGGCACGATTATATCAAACTATTTTAGGATAACCTCAACTTTGGGTCTCATTTATCTAGGTTTTCTGCTAGAGGCGTCAATTCTAATGTATTGAGCATTTCGATATAATCGAACAACCAATCAATCATGAATAGACATCAACTTAAGCTAATAAACAAACAACTAAACAATCATCCTTCGAACAAATTTAACACATACTCAAACTCAAATTCCAAACAAGCATTTTATCAAACATATTGTAAGCATAAAATGAAACCAAAGGGTTTAAGAAAATGTTCATTCAATTGATGAAGTTCCATTGAAGTCTAAGAGTTTGTCCATCCTTGTTTACAAAATCTTTAACAATAAGGAAGAAAGTAAACAACAAAACTAAAATATAACCTAAAAAAGAAAAGAGAAAACCTAATCTAAAAATGAAAAGAAAAGAAAACCTAACCCTAAAACTATGGAAAACTAAAGGAAACTATTAGCCAAAAAAATCTCTCATGAGAAGCTTATAAAGTTGTATTTATAGCCTACTAACATTTAGCCGAACAATGACCATTTTGCCCTTAAATAAAAAATAAACTGAAGCTTGTTTGGACATAAAATTGTCCATGCAGTTTTTTTCACTCGTAAGGCAATAGTATCATGATACCTAGGCTTAGGTATCGTGATACCCACGACATTCTTGAAATGAGTGGTCTTTGGATGTCTCGATATCGCGATACCGATTACTTGGTATCGCAATATCACTGTAGCGGGCCTTGATTCTCTTCATTTCAACATTGTCAGGGGTATCACAACTTATGCTTAAATATCATGATACACCCTTCTAGGTGATATTTTCTTCATGTTTGGGACATCGTCGACTCCCTACAACACTCAATCCACTTGTTATGTTCCTAATGGCACGGTTAGTCAATTTGGGTCTAAAAAATGGCTTAAAACTAATAAAAATAATTTATTAACAACAAAACTAAAAATAAAAAAAAAAGTAAAGAAAAAACATCCATTTTACTTGAGAATAAACTCTTTAAGTGTAATGAAGAGCCTAATTTGACGTTTCAAATTACGGTAGATCACGAAGCCTTCTACGAGTAAGGCGAAGGGCAATGAGAAGCTCATTTAAGCTTTCAGTAATCGAGCGAAAGCTAATTAGTGAGTGATCCAGGATTACTGCTTGTAAGCACAATTCAATATGTTAATTGAGAGCTTAGGTTAGCCTAAACACCTATCCTAAGTTCTAAGTGTAAGCCTTTTTACTCGATCCTACCTTAATTAGCAAATAATACATATGTGATGCGATATGTAATACATGATGAGCAATTAAAGCAAGCTTTATGTGTATATGTCAGTATATGATGAGCTTTGCTAGTTCTATGCACACATATGAAATTGAATGTGATTGTGGCTCATTGAGAATTGTAATGGCACTTGTAAGTGCATTAAATGTGAATATGATAGTGTTGTGAACATGAACATGTGACAGTGTGCATACAACAGTAATTAAATTGTGTATATGTGGATATATTGGCCATGTAATTTTTCTAAAACCATTAGATTTAGTGGCATGCCATATGATTTGAGTACTTGCATATGTGTTTTGTGTATGGGCGTTGAGGCCCAGGGATATGTTGTGTGACCACACAGCCTGATCAAACGGGCGTGTCCCTAGACCACACAGGCGTGTGGGCATTGTTCATAAGAGAAATTTGGAAATTTTGTGAAAAATTTAATGAGATCCTGATTGAGTCCCGAATCGATTCTAATGTTCATATTAGGCCTCGAGGGCCCATTCAAGGGACAATAAGAAAAAATTTGAGTATGCATAGTATTTTGATACAATTTGCATGTGAATGTTCTGTAAACTTCGGTAATACTCCGTAACCCCGTTTCGGCGATGGATACGGGTTAAGGGTGTTACATGTTGGAGAGATAATAGAATGTTAAGCTAAGCTCCATTCATTGAGACATATTGGTGTCTTGAAGAGTGTTAGCTTTATGCTACACTTATATGAGACATATTAGACTCTTTGAGTCATTGGAGTGTTGGAGATCCATTTATCTAATGTGTTTAAATGTGTTTTATGAGTCTCAATAAGCCGATATATCAATGTGGAAATGTTTGAATTATGCTTGAAGGTGTCACGAGTGATTGTTCTTAGTATGTTTTCTTTTAACCTCTGATATTGTGTTTAATTGTGGTATTCTTGAGCACTCACTGGGTTTTGATAAGCTCACACTCGTGCATGAAAATTTTGTAGTGAAATATCTCAATTGAGGAGGGAAAAGTGGGCAAGTAAAGTTATCCATTCAAGGAAAATTGATTGTGTATGTGTATGGTTTTAAACTCTCTAATAAAGGCAATGTGGGTTATTTTTGAGGGATATAGACTTTTCTATTTGGTATTGCAAAAAAGAGAAGGACTATATGGACTATTGTTAAAGGCTTTGAATTTTGTTTTTTGTATGATTGATGCTAGTGAGTAATGATTTCGAATATGCATGATCATGTTTGAAGCCTAGATGTTTGAATTGCATTCTGAAGGTTGTGACTAGTTTAAAATGATCATTTGACATAAAATGAACATATAAGACTCATGGAAATGCATGATATGTAAATATAGCATGTTGAGTAAATGATTATGGTGGTAGCACCCGCATAATAGCATGATCAAGTACTTAGGATGCCAAATTTTGCTAGTGAATGTTTAAATGAATTTGAGCATGTTGTAAATGTTGTATGTACATTATATGACATGTTAGTATAGAGAGATAGGCCTAAATGCACGAAATGATATGCTAGGTAGTGTTTAAACTTAACTATTCCAGGACTGGGCTTTTTTTTGTAGAAAATGTAAGTGTCGTCGCAACGAGGGATCGATGTCGGGACGCCTGAATTCGCATCAGCATGATGATCACGATGAGGGACCTCTTCCAGATCACGTTGCGACGTGGCGATCGCATCATCACAACATGGCACATTAAGTGATTATGCCTTATTTTTGTTTCCTTTGCAATTTAGTCCTAGGTTGTATGCAATGAATTTGGATGTCTAAAATGTTATGAATTATTTTGAAATTTTGCATGACTAGGTTTCGGATGTTTAATTTCTTAAATACACTTACATTTTTTTCTTGTAAAATGGTATTTTTGAATATTTTACTACCTTTATGATTTAGTCTCTAAAACCTTTATTTTTAAAATTAATCAAGCTTTATTTATCAAATTAAACTGATTCTTTCAAATATTGATTTTTATAGAATTTTAAGAACTGATTATATGCTTAATTTTGTGTTTATAAATGTTCTCGTATGTTAAACGTAAAATGATGATTTTGCCCTTGGATGACTTTTGGATGATTTTGTTATAAGCATGTTTCTAGGGTCTGTATGATCATCCTGAACTGTTTTGTTGCTAATTATGCATAAAAATGTTGTGGTGTGAATGGTGGTTTGCGGTTGGTCACATAAGTGACTAATGTGATGTTTCAGACTCGAGTCAGATCGTCCTAGCCGGTTTTGGGGCACCACACAACACCTCACAAATCATTAGAGCACCAAACTCTTTGGGAACCCCTCCGCAAGCCCTCATAAGTTTAAGATCGACCTTATCTTTAACATATCCTTCAACCCTCATGAAGGTCTTGAGGTAAGTCACTTTATAACCTACCCCTCAATCGAGAGGAGGCAATTGCTATACCCATTACCACGGGGCACATGGCAAACCAGCAAGCACTTCGACTTGAACCCCTCCAAGACAACTCACTCCTTGACCTGCTTACTTAGGACCCATCGCGAAACAATGCATAGGCCCACCTATCACCTAGCGCCCTAAGTACGACAGTGATAGAGTAACACAATCTACGAAACAGGTGGGACACACAACATGTACCATAATGACAACCAACTTGCAACAACAGTGCACATTTGGAACATGACCTCTAACTTGTCCGCACAACCATACAACTCACCATGTGGCGCTATGAGACAAGGGATAACCCTTATATAGGCCTAAACTATAACAACCTAAAAGTTAGTGGTGCCGAAAAATGCAGGTTCAGAACCCCACTTCCAATTTTCGAGCTCGTAAATATTAATATTTACTAGGTTAGAATAAAACTATATTAAAGTTTGGTCCCTTAATTGTGTCAAATGGATAGTTAATTAAGGTTTAAGGACTAAATTGTAAAAGTTGTAAAAGTTAATCTCTATGAATTTTTAATTAACCGAAGGACCAGTTAAGCAATTGGACCAAAATAATATGACCAAACGATAGTGTACATTAGTTGGAACCCACCAAATTAGCTAATTACTATTAAGAATTTCTTAATTATCTTTAATTAAATTAATTAGGATTAATTAATATATTAATACTAGTATATAAGACAAAACTTAAGAAAGAAAACAAACATTTTATGGTCATCTTCATCTTCTTCATGAAACCAAAAAAGAAAATGATGTTTTGAAGCTTAAACTATTGGCTCTGAATTGGTAAGTTCAATTTAGTCATTTTCTTGTAATTTTTATATTTTGAGATCGTGGGAGCTTGATTTAGCTAGACCATGTATCAATTCGCAAAACTGTTAAAGTTTCTAAAGTTACCATTGATGAGTTGTTGATAAAATTGGTGTTAAATTATTAGATTTTAATCTTAGATATTAAAAAAAGACTAATTTGTAAAGTGAAAATTGTTAGTTTTGAACATAGGGATTAAAATGTAAATAATTTGAAATTGGTATAAATTTTATATAATTATGGATTGTAGAGGGTCATAGAAGAATGTAATTGGGATCGATTTCGAAATCGAAGCTCAAATTTGAAAGTTACGATAATTTTGGTTTTAGGGACTAAATTGAATAGAATAAAAAATTGTAGGGACATTCAAATAATGAAATTGAGCTGATATATGCTTATAATTTGATGAAATAAGAGGGTTGTAATTGATAATTTGAATTGAGTTATTGTATAGATTGAGAATTGAACAAAACCGGGGATAATCGGGAAAAAGGCGAAATTATTGTTTAGTCCTTAAATATTTGGTTATTTTTTGTTTTGACTAGGTAAGTTCATATGGTATGATTGTGTTTAAATTATTATATACTTGAATTCTGAATTTTTGTATACTAGATAGTAATTTAAATTATTTGTAATTTGGTACAAAAGGTGAGATATGAACTAAATTGTAAGGAAATGATAAATTGTCTAATAAATTGAGTTATTTAATGAATTGATAGTTGAATGATTATCAAGAAAGAGGACTAAACCTAATAAAATTGAAAATAATATAACTTGGTGAAATTGGGTTGAAATTGAGATAAATTATACTATATATGTATGACATGATAGTTTGATTAATGAATTTGTGATATTGAAATCAATAAAATGAGAGTTGAACCTATAATGAAAATGGATTATTGATTACCCTATTAACTGTCCGGGTAGAGTCACAAATAGTTTTCATGCCATAGGATAGATTGTGTACGAGTTATTTTGACTACGTGTCAATGAGTGCTGGGCACAACTTTTATTTTGGTTATATCGATGAGCGTGGGGCACAAACTATTTACTTCAACATTGTCCGATGAGGCACTGGGTGCCAAATTGGTGTGTTGGTTGGATCCATGTATCGGTTCGAGTTTGAGTCAGGTTAATAGGGGTATAAAATGTGATATTTGATAAATGATATATAAATTAAATTGATAATGCGACTTGGTAATACAAATCTGATTTACGATATATGAATATCGATAGCATGTAAAAGATCATGCAAACTGAATATACAAGCTTGGAGGGTCGATATGAAAATGTGGCGAATCTAGAAATTCGATTCAGAATTCAAACAATGAAACAAAATAGTGATTTCCATTATATCGAAATTAGATGTATTATTGATAAATAGGTGAAATGGTATGAATTTGATATTAAATTAATGGAATGTTGTTTGGTTTCATGAATGACAGTGAAATCTTGATTATAAGTGGATTGGAATATTGCATGTTTGAATCACTATATGATACGATATATGTTCAACTCACCTTGTTGAATTATGGCTTCCATGTTTAGGCAAACTTGTCAAGCCAGTAGCTTATCGTATTAAATTGTTATTGAAATAAGTTATGGTTTAATGCCTGTTAACTTACTAAGCATTTGATATACTTACCTCATTGTTTTCCCTTTCTCTATAGATTGCTAACTTGCGGAACGTGTCAAGCGAATCTTCGAGAAGCTCCCACTATCCCATTGTTAATTTGGTAATCTTATAAACGTTCTAAAGTCCGGTTATGTGGCATGTACATAGGTGTTATATTTATATGAGTTTACTTTGGATGAATAGTTGCTTTGGCCTTGGTTAATGTTTGAAACATAAAGTGTTAATGCTCAAATGTGAGAATGTATGTTTTGGTAACTTGTGTGACTTTGTCTTTGACATTTAAAATTATAAGATGAGTATGAAATGCGGTAGTAAATGTGATGGTAAGAAATGGTAAAAATCGTTGATGATTATATTGAATTGATTAAGCAAATTTATTATGTTTTATTGTTCAAATGAATACATGTCGAATAGATTGAATTGAAATGATGTTGTGGGTTCTTCGGTATGTATTATAACATGTTTTATGAAGGTGAAATGTTGTGCTAAGTGCACCAAATGTGAAAAATGATTTGGTTGGTTGAAGTAGGTGCCAAAAGGTTTATTTTGTGCCAAAAACAGAGTTCACGTCATGACGTCAAGCGATGGTTGTCGCGACGAGATCTGAGTTTTGCTCCACGGTGTAATGAGGAACCCCTCACATTGTGACATCATTTTGAAATTTTGAAAATGTTGCAAATTAATCCTAATGTGATTCCGGGTTAATTCTAGAGTATACGTAGGCTCGTATAGACCCAAGAAAGGTTGTATATGATGACTTATGATCTGTATTGGTTGTGTTTGTATGATTTATGTTTACATTACATGTTATTCGACTGTAGTTGCTTTGGCAACAATTGTAGCATTCCGTAGATTGGACCCGGCGATTGGGTGGAGCAAGGGGTGTTACATAAGTATACGAGAGAAAAAGGATCTTATTCTTATTCCTCTTGTCCTGAAGTTAGTTTTACCCTCCTATCTTTATTCTTTCTACCTTTCCATTACCAACTTTCTCCCTTGTACGAGTGAACTGGACCTACCTCCTCCACCTTCTTCTCTTTGTTGTTACCAGTATCAATAGTAATACACTATGTTAATGCATGCGACTCAATTTTGTTTAGCAATGGTAGATACCTATCTTATCTATTGCTATATTTTGCATATAGAAATAGAATGGGCAAAAGAAAAATAAATTCTATTAGTTCATAGCGTTGAGGTATAAGCAAGCTCAAATCATAATAAGCTCAAGTTGTGATACGAAATGTAAACTTCATATTTTATTTTATCCTAAAATTATCTTAAAATATTAAATTATGTGATAAGTCCATACATTTAAATTTTGATTCATGTATTTTGAATATGTTTTATATCATACTCAACATTCAATATTTGATTCAAGCATTTTGAAAATGTTTTATATCATATTCAATGTAGCATTCAATGATTCTGCTAGAGAGATGAAAAGTTCTAATTGATAAGATACGAATGCTTTACAAATAAATTAAAATATTTTAAAGTTTAAAAATCATTTTAAAATCAATATTATAATTTGTGAACATATGCTGCAATTACTTTTGTTTTAGAGACAAAGTAAAGCTATGGGCTGGTAGATCACAAATTCCATGGGCCATAAGGAACCCAAATTATTTGTTAGTTGAATGAGTGGGCTGATTTAGCCTGGGATTGGCTAAAACAAAGCCAGCCAGCCCCATCCATAACCATGGAGTAAAAGGGGAAAGGCTTCCGATTTTCAATGCATAGCAGTCTGAAACTCAAACTCTCACGCACCCAGAAAGAAAGAAAGGAACTTTGATTCATACGGTAATCGAGGATTCAAGAACTAATTTAGTTAATAGCAAGCATTTGGAAGTTTTAGATTGTCTTGAGTTAAAAAGTTCGAGTCTTGAAATTTTGCTTATCGTCGATCAAATGGAGGCTGAAAGGTAAAAATACCATTTATCATTAGTTTCCTGCAATCTGTTGTAATATAAGAAATTTTGGGTTTTTTTTTTTTAATTTTTAAATATAGAGTTAATGTTTTGTGTTAGGTTGAATTCTCCAAGTACATCCGTAATTACTTTTGAAGTATTGGGTCATCAACTATACTTCTCTCAGGTAATTTTTCTTCTTTTCTATTGTGCAGTACTTCTTTTTTTTTTCTTTTTTGAGGTTTTTAGTTGTAGTTATCATATTGTCTCCTACAATTGTGGCAGGATCCTAATTCCAAACATTTAGGAACAACAGTTTGGGACACATCAATGGTGTTTGCCAAATTTCTGGTATTCATTTTAATCTTTATTGTGGCTCTTTAACTATGTTAGTGATATTCAAGTTGTTGATGCTGAGGCCTTTTTTTGAATTGAGTTTAAGTTGATGTTGATAGTTAAATACCCATATTTCCGATGGTACAGCACTTAGCTTTCACATTTCATGTTGGCGATATAGATCTAGTACCAATTGTGAAAATTTGTACCTAGTTTATAAGGTTTTGCTTGTTTTGACCCGAAAGTCTCACGGTTTTACACCACAAAAGGTATTTTTAAAATTTTTCCAACTATTCTTCTGTATTGAAACTCATGGTGCAAAATTCTTTCATTGTTTAGGAAAAGAATTGCAGAAAGGGAAGGTTTTGCCCATCTAAACTTAAAGGAAAGCGCGTTATTGAACTTGGAGCAGGTTGTGGAGTAGCGGGGTTTGGTGAGTTTTTAATTCTGTACATTTAACACTCGTGGTCAGGTTATATTTATAGGGGAGGTCTTTTATGATTCTGCATTATTTGTTCGGACCGTGCTGAATCTGACTCCACTGTGATTTCCAGGAATGGCATTGCTGGGATGTGATGTAGTTTCTACAGACCAAATCAATGTTGTGCCATTGTTGAGGAGAAATGTAGAACGCAATACTTCAAGGATATTGCAGATGAATTCTTGTTCAGGTGCCCTTTTTTCAGCTCTTCTAATTTAGTTTACACGATTCATTTTTCATATATTTTTTTTCTTTTGCCCACGAATGTGCCATAACAAATCTTGACTGAACAATTTGGCTTAAGTAATAGCGGAATTATTTGACAATTACCTAGCAATGCTATTGTAGAAATTAATGACAGGTTGTACTCTTTATCTCACATTGGTAGCATGATTATTTTAGATTCATTTGGATCAATTAAGGTTGCGGAGTTGGACTGGGGAAATGAAGATCATATAAAAGCTGTTGGTCCACCATTTGACTACGTTATTGGTACAGATGTTGTAAGTTCTCCAGATGCATATATTCTTGTAGTAACGTAACGCTTTTTGTGGAATAGTTGCAAATGTGGTGTACTGATTTTGCCTTTTAAGGTTTACGCGGAGCATCTCGTGGGACCTTTATTGCAGACAATAATCGCATTATCAGGCCCCAAAACCACAATTATGGTATGATACCTTTTCTGATTTTCCGTTTGAAATTGATTTATTCAGCGATGGAACTCATTGTTGCTTTAAACGTTCTGTTAGTTGGGTCATGAGATCCGTTCTACTAGTGTCCACGAGCAGATGCTTCTGACCTGGAAAAATTTCTTTGAAGTGAAGATTGTCTCAAAAGCCAAGGTACACAATTTATCCACTTTTTGAATGTGAAATGAAACGCACAAGATTTATTTTCTGTCGTTCTTGATGTCAACTCAGAGACCACTTCTGTGAACAGCCGGCACGATCATTTTTGGTTAATAAATGTGTATTGATATTCTGATGACCAATTCTAGGACGCCCCCCCCCCCCTTTTATTTTCTAGCGAAACATGTCAAAACTCTTCTATTCTTGATTCTATCGACAGGTTTGGGACTCGGATAAGATATTTGTCTAACTTTGTTTGTTTCGGAACTCTTACTTATTTCATGCAGATGGACAGTAAGTACCAACATCCGAGTATTCAACTCTTCATTATGGGACTAAAGCCCCCACTTGTTACGGTAGACAGTGCTGTTAGCACAGAGAAGCAGGAGAAAACGGATTGGGGAATTGACGACCAAGTTAACGAGACTGAAAGTAGTTCTTCGGTTGATGATCTCCTGGTGACAAGACTCCCTGATGGGAAGCTTAGTGAATGGTACGCAAGAAGATACGGCTCGATGGCTGCCCGACTTCTACGAGACATAAAGCTAACTTAAAATTTTCCGGTATTGGTGTTAAAATTTTCTCAGCTGTTATATTCCTCATGCTGGACAGTTTTACATTATTTTGCATACAAGTTTGTTTCTTGGAATGGTGATATAACGTATCGCGTCAGTTTACTGTTACAGCGTTGACATCTTAGATTCCAAAATGTAACAAATTGATAAGATTAGTCATCATATCATAA
Source organism: Gossypium australe (assembly GCA_005393395.2). Classification (NCBI taxonomy): domain Eukaryota; kingdom Viridiplantae; phylum Streptophyta; class Magnoliopsida; order Malvales; family Malvaceae; genus Gossypium; species Gossypium australe. The sequence continues at coordinate 113,451,901 of CM016619.1, forward strand.
CATATTGAAGTTTAGTGACTAAAAAGTAATTCAAATAATATATAAGTGATTAAATCTAGAATTCATCTAATTTTAAATTGGGATGGAAGAGTCTAACATAAAATATTTTGTAAAATTTTAGGAGTGCAGAAAAATTATTATGAAATCAATTATGAAGTTGCGGGTAATTTATCAGAAAATACCAATTTTTTAAAAAATTTACAGAAAAGGATCAAAAAATAATTATTTATCGGAAAAGGGTTATTTTTCCTGAAAATGCGTCCACGTCAGCGTGTTTTCAGGGGATGCAGCAGGAAAACGCGTCCACGAGGGAGCGTTTATTGTCACATCAGCAAAAAAACACTTCCTTGATGGCGCGCTTTGCTGATGTGGTAAAAACGCTCCCCCAAGGACACATTTTAGCCCGTGGTTTTCTAAAAAAAAAAAAATATTCTCGAATTAAATTTTTAAAAAAGGTCATTTTTTAGATATTATAAAAATCGACTAAATTTTTTAAAAATTTACGAGAATAAACTTTTATAAAAGCTCAAAGTGACAACACTATTTTTTTTAAGGTATCATCAATTAATATGAAAATATAACTTATAAAGGAAATCTTTATATAGACCCAAAGTCTCATTTCCCTTGTTTTCTTGAGCAATGTGGGATATGAGATATGTGTATATATAGACTCATGAACAGTTTTGCAGCTTGTTTCTAAACAATGTGAGATTCCTTCCTCTTTTAACTAACAACATGAGATGGAAGATTACACTATATTTGATTTTTTTTTTTTACTTGGAGTTTAAATTTTTTTACAAAAAGTTAACATTTGTTACATTATAAATAAAACTTTTAACTCTATAAGTAAATAAATATAAAATATAAAATAAGTATGGTAAAATATTAAAAAATAAATATTTAAAAATTACTAATAGTTGAGTGATTATTTGTAAGTTTTATAATTCGATAGCTAAAAATATAGTTAAGTGACTACTAATGTAATTTAATCTAGATATAAAATATGAAAATAATTATTATATTTTATGTATTATATATTTCTATAAAAAAACTTATTTAACATAATTATATACTACGTTTAAATAAATTATCTATCTAGTCATAAAAAATAAAAAATCAAAAGTATAACTTCTAAATTAAATAATGGAAAATTATTTTAAAAATTAGACTTGCATTGATATTAACTTCAAACATTTAAAATTGAATAGAAGATTATTGCATGTACAAGTTTCATATGTGCAATTTGTTCTCTTTTTTTTTAATAGTTCTTTTGTATATGTTAACAATTCTAAAATGCAACAAGATTAAAGATCTCAAAAGATAATTTTATAATATAAGAAAATGTTAACAAAATAAAAAAAAAGAAATTATTTTGTAAAAAAAATCAAATATAGTGTAACCTTTAATCTCATGTTGTTAGTTAAAAGAGGAAGGAATCCCACATTTTAGGAACAAGTTGCAAACTATTCATGAGTCTATATATACACATATCTCATATCCCACATTGCTCAAGAAAACAAGGAAATGAGACTTTGGGTCTATATAAAGATTTCCTTTGTAAGTTATATTTCCATATTAATTGATGGACACTTAAAAAAAATGGTGTGTCACTTTGAGCCTTTATAAAGGTTATTCTCGTAAATTTTAAAAAAATTGGTCTATTTTATAATATGACCTTTTTGAAAATTTAATTCGAGAATAGTTTTTTTTTTAGAAAAAACATGGGCTAAAACCGCGTCTTTGGGGAGCGAAACAAGGGAAATGAGACTTTGGGTCTATATAAAGATTTCCTTTGTAAGTTATATTTCCATATTAATTGATGACACCTTAAAAAAAAATGGTGTTGTCACTTTGAGCCTTTATAAAGGTTTATTCTCGTAAATTTTTAAAAAAATTGGTCTATTTTTATAATATGACCTTTTTTGAAAATTTAATTCGAGAATAGTTTTTTTTTTAGAAAAAAACATGGGCTAAAACGCGTCTTTGGGGGAGCGTTTTTGCCACATCAGCAAAGCGCGCCCTCAAGGAAGCGTTTTTTGCTGATGTGGCAGAAACGCTCCCTCGTGGACGCGTTTTCTTGCTGCATCCCCTGAAAACACGCTGACGTGGACGCATTTTCGGGGGAAATGACCCTTTTAGGTAAATAATTATTTTTTCGGTCCTTTTCCGTAAAATTTTTTAAAAATTGGTATTTTCTGGTAAATTGGCCGTTGAATGCTGTATCAGATTTGAAGCAGATCGAGTTCAAATATAAATATATATAATAAATAGGTTAATATGGTATTTCATACAATGTTAAATTTGGTACAAGGTTTTTTTATTCTAATTTGATATTTGAGTTTGATTTTAATATTTAATTTAGTAGACAAGGTTTTCTCCTCGAAAACCAAGAGTGCTCTCTGTAGAGTCCTAGAGAAAACAGTCTCTGCTGTAGCTTGGGATGGAAGAGGGTGGTGGCGTGGAGAGGGAGAGCTATGAAGAGATCTCATTGTTGGCAGAAGAGCTTGTTCAATTATCGATCAAAAGGTCTTTGGTGATACCCAGTGAAAAACCTACTCTGATATGCTCAGTGTGGACGAGGAAAAATTTCAACCCAGATAGCTTTAAGGCTCAAATGAAAAGTATCTGGAAATCCAATAAGAAATTTGATATTCAGACGGTAGGTCAAAATTTATTCTTAATTGTTTTTGATTTAGAAGATGATTTAGAATTGATTATGGAGGGAAGGCCATGGCTGTTTCGCAAGTCAATTATTTTGTTTGATAGATTAACGAGTCCAATTGAGCGGGATCAGATCTGTCTTATTTCATCTCCATATTGGATTAAAATTGGGTCGTGCTCTCTAGAATTTGATAGGAAAGATTTGTTGCATGCCATTGGGAGTACGTTTGGTGGGGTTCTCAGATCTGAAATTAGGGATGATTCTTGCAGGCTTAGGGTAAATCTGGAAGTCCAGAAGCCCCTTAGAAGAGGTATTTTTGTCTCAAGTGCTAATGGCATAGTCTCCAAACAAAGAATTGACCCTGCAGAAAAAACAAAAATTAGAGATGATCCCCCATATTCCTTGGCGTTAAAAGCAGAATCAAAGATGATGGGAAAGGAAAGCATGAAATTTAATGATTTTATTAAGAAACAGGGGGTTCAATGTACTTACACTGGTCAGTCCAAGGTGAATGTGAGTCAGGAAATTTAGGGCGATTCAAATTTTTTGCACACGAAGGCTATAGGGGGAAAAATTCTATCGAGATGGGAGGATGGATTAAAGGTTCAGGTCGCTACTTCTAGTGTGAGGGAGGAAGTGGTTCAAAAGGAAGAGAATTTTAACAGTAAGGAAGGTGAAAAATTTTCTAGGAAGGCAAGATGGAAACGACTGGCTCGAAACAAGCAGGATAGTCCGCAAATTTCCAATAGTCATAGATCTAAACGGAAATTTTCTACCAAAGGTGATGGAGCGATCTGTTTGGATCCATTAGATAGGGTTGGAAAAAAGAGATTTAAAGCTAATGAAGGACTGGCTTTAACAGTAGATTGTGAGGAGGATATGCTTGATGAAGAGGCACATTTGATTGCTTTCAATAATTTAGGATAGGCGGCTGCCAATGGGCATGCCGACCGGGCGCAATGAAAATCATATGTTGGAATGTCTGTGGTTTGAGGAATCCACGGGCTGTGAGGAGGCTGCGTTACTTTTGTAAGCAGCAAAATCCCCATATAGTCTTCTTGATGGAGACTAAGTTGAATCAAAAGCGTGTGGAGAGAGTTAGGAAAAGTTGCGGTTTTAGTGGTGGGATTGATATTGAAGCAGAAGGGTCTCGAGGAGGATTGTGTCTTGCATGGAAGGATGGCGTGGTGGTTACATTAAGGAGTTTCTCTAAATGGCATATTGATGTCTTACTATGGGAGGGTCGTATTCGGAAGGAGTGGAGATTTACGGGTTTCTATGGATCTCCATATTCACAAGACAGAAGTTCTGTGTGGAGTTTGCTTAAGTTTCTTAGTCAAGGAAACAACTATCCATGGCTAGTAGCAGGAGATTTTAATGAAATTCTATACTTTTTCGAGAAAATTGGCGGAATACCACGAGATCAGAAGAGAATGGAAGCTTTTAGGGACACTTTAGAGGATTGCCAGTTGACGGATATTGGGTACTCAGGAGTGCGGTATATTTGGGAAAGGGGTAATCTTCCAGAGACAAACATTAGAGAACGGCTTGATAGAGGGGTTGCTAATGAAGAATGGTTACTTCTATTCCCAAGGGGAAATATTCAACATCTCACTTTTTCTTCATCGGACCATTGTCCCATACTCTTGAATACAGATATCCCTACCTTTTTGACAGGGCATAGAAGTTTTCGTTTTGAAGCATGGTGGACTATAGAAGATTCTTTTGAAGGTATGATCAGAAAGTTCTGGGACTCTTCTAGTGTCCCGTTGATGGAGAAATTAACGATGTTGCAAATTCATTTCAAAAAATGTGCAGGTTCAATTAAAAGCAAAAAGAATGGGCTTAAGAGGAGGCTTACAAAAGAGCTTGAATCTCTATTGGGGAAGGATAGAGACGATGATACTATGGCTAAGATTATAGATACAAAGATTCACTTGAATATGGAGATTGACAAAGATGAAGCATATTGGGAGCAGAGAGCAAGAGCAAATTGGTTAAAGTTGGGAGACAAGAATACTGCCTTTTTTCATAAATACGCATCAACCCGAAGGCGGATTAACTCGATCACAAAGCTTGTGTCAGAAGATGGGAGAGAGATAACTGATGGTTCAGAAATACTTCATGTTGCTACAGGATATTTCAAAGACCTTTTCGAATATAAGGGTTTTGGAGATCCTCGCAAAGTGTTGGAGGGTATAGAAAGCATTGTCTCGCATGAAGTCAATGAGAAATTATTATCCCCTTTCAGGGAAGATGAAATTCAGACAACGTTAAAAGACATGGGACCAACAAAGGCTCCAGGAACGAATGGTTTTCCAGCCCTATTCTTTCAACAGTACTGGCATATTGTGGGTAAGGACATTGTGGAGTTTTTTTTGAATATCTTAAATGGAAATACAGGGGTTGAACTTGCAAATGTCACAGAGTTAGTTCTTATTCCAAAAATTACTAATCCTTCATCTCTTGTCAATTTTAGGCCAATAAGTCTTTGTTCAGTTTTATACAAAATTGTGGCAAAGGCAATTGCTAACAGAATGCAGAACGTTATTGGCATGTGCATTGATGAAGTACAAAGTGCTTTTGTTCCTGGTCGTTTGATTACTGACAATGTACTTCTTGCTCTTCATACATTTCGGCAGAAAAGAACAGGGAAGAATGGTTATATGGCATTTAAGTTGGATATGAGTAAAGCGTATGACAGAGTTGAATGGGATTTTGTGAAAACAGTGATGATCAAGATGGGGTTTGCACACGAATGGGTGGGCTTAATAATGAAATGCATTACTTCAGTTTCTTATGCTGTGAACATCAATGGTTATAGGGGCAGAATTTTTAAACCATCAAGGGGGCTTAGGCAGGGTGATCCATGAAGTCCCTTTCTTTTTCTTATTTGTAATGAAGGTCTTTCGTCTTAAATGAAGGTAGCAAATCGAGCTGGTCTGGTTATGGGTGCTAAGGTCAGTAGGAGAGGACCAGAGATATCCCACTTATTGTTCACTGATGATTGCATGATGTTTGGGGAAGCAACCGAACAAGGAGCACGAAATATGAAAAATATTCTGGAAGAGTATGAAAGCTGTTCAGGCCAGTGTGTTAATTTTCACAAATCGACTATTTTTTATAGTTCAAACACCTTAGCAGATGTAAAGGAGGTTGTGTCAGCTTTGTTAGGAGTCAGAAGTTCCTCAAATCTAGAAAAATATTTGGGGCTTCCTAACATGGTGGGTAGACGGAAAAAAGAGGCATTTCAATCGATACTAGACAAGATTTCTTTGAGAATTGATGGTTGGAGCACCAGAGTATTGTCCCAAGGGGGGAGAGAGGTTTTTATAAAATCTGTTTTACAAGCCATTCCTACTTATGCTATGTCTTGTTTTCTCCTTCCTAAAACAGTATGTGAGTTGATTGAGAATAAATTTGCTAGATTCTGGTGGCAGAAAGGAGCTGGTAGGAGAGGTATTCATTGGTGTAAATGGGATTATGTGTGCAGATCGAAAGAAGAGGGAGGTTTGGGGTTCTGAAATACGGCTAAATTTAATGTCGCCCTACTAGCTAAACAAGGATGGAGATTGTTAATGTCTCCAGATTCATTGGTAGCGCGTGTCTTTAAAGCAAAATATTTTCTAGATTGTTCTTTTCGTGAATCGAATTTGGGAAATTCCAGTTCTTATGCCTGGCGCAGCATTTGGACAGCTAAAGCTTCTTTAGAAAAGGGGTTGATATGGAAAGTCGGTACGGGCGAAAACATTTCAATTTTTGAAGATTCATGGATTCCAAATTATTCAAATGATAGATTAATGTCTGAGTTTGGTAATTTGCAATTTGTTAAAGTGGCAGATTTAATCAAAAGCAATGAACGTGAATGGAATAAAGAGTTGATTAGCAATACCTTCCCAGAAGTCGAGGCAGAACTGATTCTCCGTATCCCTTTGGCGAATGAACCTCACGAGGATGTCATGGCGTGGAAGGGTGAATTGTCAGGCGAGTTTTTGGTGCGTAGCTCCTATAAACTATTACGGATTTCCGATCCTACAGCTTATGCTTTACATCAAGTCTACAAAGATTTTTACAAAAAAAATTTGGAAAATTGACATGCCATTGAAAATTAAAATTTTTATCTGGAAGATTTCTTGGAACTATCTAGCCACCCAGGTAAATTTGTCATTTAGAAAGCTTTCCCCAAATAGTTTGTGCCCTCGGTGCAGATCTGGAGAGGAATCTATGAACCATTTGTTCCGAGATTGTCCTGTTTCAGTCAAAATTTGGGAAGATCTTTCAGATGTCATTTCAGTAATGGTTTACAGAGTCTGATGAGTGGCTTACCAGGGTTATGCTTCTTCTTCCCCCGAAGGTGTGTAGGCTCTTTTGTGTCACCCTCTGGGCCATTTGGGGGGACAGGAACTCTCGGGTTCATGACAGGACAAACAAAACGAGTAAGGAGACTGTCAGTTTTATAAAAGGCTATATTAGGGAGATTGATGTCGACAGAAAATCTAATCAGAGTTTTTTTCCAGAGATTGTTAAATGGAGAAACCCACCTGGTCAGTCGATTAAGATAAACTTCGATGCTGCCTTTGAAGAGAGATCCCGACTGTCAGCATCGGGGATAGTAGTTCGAGACAGTAGTGGTTCCGTTCTCCTCTCAAGCACAGCACTGCACAAAGATGTTGATTCCGCTGTTGTCGCCGAAGCCATCGCCTGCCGACGAGCATCTCAAATAGGCCTCAACATAAACCAAGAAGTGGTTATTATTGAAGGAGATTCTTTGTCCATAATCAAGAAATGCAATAAGAGAGATTTTGATAAATCTCAGGTGAGTTCATATATTCACGACATACATATCTTAAAGAACAGATTTAAAAAAGTCAGTTTCGAGTTTGTTCCTAGATCTGCAAATAACTTAGCCCACACCCTAGCAACTGAAACTTTGAGAAGAAAGGAGGAGGTTTACCTGGTAAATGGAGTCCCAAGCTATGCTGAGGTTCAGTCGACGATAGACTATGTGAGAGAGCCAGATTGAAGGAAAATAGAAAGCTTAAGGAAGAGGGAGGCTACAGAGATTTCAAAGATTGGATCTGAAAGGATATTAATCTCCCTCGGTTCACGTTTTTGCCATTAAACACGAAATGATTGACGCGGCGGTACAGCCTGGCGAAGACATCTGATTGGGCGATAGGGCGGTGCATCAGTTTTTAGGTTTCCTCTTTTATTTTATTTTATTATTTTTTTTTCTAATAATTCTTTCATACAGGCCGCTTTAATTGGGCCAATTTTATTTTTGTTAAGACTCAATTTTGTTTTATGGAAGCCCAATCTGTTAATTCAAAAAAAATATATTTAATTTAGTACTTGAATTTATTTTCAATTATTTAAATCTTTTTATGTAAATATATTTTTCAAATATTTATTTAATCATATAATCTGATCTAATATCAAATTAAATATTAAGGTATATAAACCTAAAATAAATATGAGATGGAAATGGGAGTTGGAGGGAGAAAAAAAATCACCCAATATGGTCCCATCATTGCACGTACGTTATTTTCAATTTTTCTATTCTCTAAATGGAAAGTAAAACACATCAAAGAAGAAAGAAAAGAAATTGAGAATTTTTGGCAAAATATGGGTTTTTTTTGGTGAAAAAGAAATATATCGAATTACATCAACTTTATAAGACAACTATTTACTCTATCTACTTGAAGTAAATTTATTATTTCCATAGGAGCTTCATTAATGACTTGTAAGCTTGATTTCCAGCTCAAAACAAGCTTAGCAAGACGATCCGTTACCAAATTCTGGTCTTTTGGGACATGCTTAATCTTCCATTCCCCTTCTGACCGCAAGAGGCATTGAGTTCTGCGTAGCAATGTAATTTTGGAATCTTTTAAATCCAAGTCCTCCAAATTCTGAGCGACTTCAAGGTTGTCATTCATGATAATGCCCCCTCTATATCCCTTATTGAGCAAAATAAGGATCCCATCAAGGATGCCCCAAACTTCAGCCTCAAACGGGGAACACACACCTAAGAACCGAGTGAATCCCACAATCCACTTTCCATCATGGTCCTGAACTACTCCTCCAGTTGTCGCAAAACCAGAGCCTTCGGTCACAGCCCCATCATTGGATAAAAACACCCACGTTTCATCTGGGTTAATAGTGGGATTGAAACTGGGAATGTTGCTTTTTTGTCCACAAAGATAGGCTTTGTATTGGCGAGCCCAGCAGCTAGAGACTTTAACCACTTTCGTTGCTTCCCAGGAAATGTTCTGAAATATGAAAAAATTCCTATTCTTCCATAAGCGCCAAGTGATTAGTCCAAAGAGACATGACCAAGTGAGTCCATTATTCTGCAATCTTTCATGAAAAGAAAGGTTAAGTAAAAGCCAATTCTGAAAAGAGACAGAGAAAAACCTTTGTTTTAGCTACTCTGGGATCATAAGCATCTACAAGTCTTTCGCTGTAGGACAATCTCTAAGAACATGCCCCAAATCTTCAAAGTCATGCCCACATAAGGTACATGAGCTACTGTGGCTGATACCTCGCCTAGTTTGTTCCAAGTTAGTAGAAGTCTTTGTTTAAAAGCTAACCAAATAAAAACTCTAACTCTTTGTGGACCCAAATATTTCCAAGTAGTCTTCCAAAACCCATATTGAGGATTCCAAGAATCCTCTTTTAGAGTCCAATAAGCATTGCGAACTGAAAAGACTCCTGACGCTGAAGGAGCCCAAATCACTTTATCTGAACTAGAATCGGGGTGTGAAGGGGGAATACTAGTAATCCTACTAATGACATCATCAGGAAGCCAAATATGAAACATCTCCAAGTTCCAGCTCCCATCTGAGCTAACCATCTCCCTAACAGAACAATCCAAATCAAGGTTAGTATAAGAAGGAATTTTAGAGATCAAGGGGCCCATACCTGGAATCCAAGGATCTTTCCAGCATTATATGCTTGCACCATCTTCGATAGACCAAATTAAATTTTCACGAAGATGCGGCCAAATCCTAGAAAGAGATCACCATAAATGAGAGCACTGATTCCTACCAATAGAATCAGGAAACTACTCTTTACAACCATACTTAGCATGAAGGACACGATCCCAAAGAGCATTACTTTTAGAAACAAGGTTAAAACCAATCTTCATAAGAAAGGACGAATTTTGGTCGCTCAGATGTCTAAATCCAAGGCCACCTCGAGTTCGTGGTTGACATACAGAATCCCAACCCACTAGGGACATCTTAGAGTGACCATCATCATATCCCCAAATGAATTGTCTAACTAGTCTTTCAATCTCATCGCAAACACCTTTCGGGATCATTAGAGACTTCATAAAATAATTAGGAATGGAGAGGAGTACTGATTGAGCCAAGGTTATTCTTCTTGCAATGGAAAGCTTCCTCACATCCCAGTTCTGCAATTTCTGCCTTACCTTATCAACAACAAAACTTAGGGTACTTTTGGTCACCCTATCATGGAGAAGAGGGACTCCTAAGTAAGTGCCCAAATTCTGAACCTCCTGGAATCCGAAAAGTTGGCTAATTTGACTACGAATATCAACTCCAATGGACTTGGAAAAGAAAATATTGCTTTTCCCCACACTGACTCTATGACCCGAAATCTCACAAAACTGAGAGAGGATGCTATCCAAAAGCTGTGCCTGAGGAAGTTGAACTTTGCAAAAAATCACCAAGTCATCTGCAAAGAATAAATGAGATAATGTAGGGCCATTACGAGATAAATGAATTGGGTCCCAATTACCATTATCCATTTCAGCCCGAATGAGATATCCCAACCATTCCATGCAGAGCACAAAGAGATAGGGCGATAGAGGACATCCTTGGTGATTCCCCCTAATCGGTTTAAACTTCTGTGTAGGCACCCCATTTAAAAGGATTTGCATAGAAGCAGGAGTGATAACTGAGATAATCACGTTTTGTAAAAAAATAGGTCTAGCCGCAACCAAGGAGGCACTAATAAATTCCCAATTGACTCTATCATAAGCTTTCTCCAAATCCAGCTTAATAGCCATCCATTTCCTCTCTTTCCTATTGCACCTCATAGAATGGATGACTTTTTGAGCCAAAATGATGTTGTCGTAAATTTTGCGCTCATCTATAAAACCAGCTTGCTCCTGGGATATCAGTTTAGGAAACACCACTTTAAACAGATTTGCAATCACTTTCATCACCAACTTATATAGAACAGAAACAGAACATAAACTAATGGGCCTAAATTGGCTGAAATCCTCAGGATTCTCTTTTTTAGGAATGAGAACAATCAACGTATTATTCAAGCCCTAATCAATTGGCCTACCAACACAAACTTCCTTAACCCATTGACACATATCATTTCCAAGGATATCCCACCAGCTTTGAAAGAAATGGGCATGGTAACCATTACTACCAGGGGCTTTTAGAGGAGCCATGTTGAATAACGCTCTTTTAATCTCCTCGTTAGTTATAGCAGCTTCCAATAAAGAAGTCTTTGAAGGATTGAGACAAGGAAACCCAAAATTAAGAATGTCCCTCAAGATAGGGGGTACCTCACCATAAAGTTTTTCAAAGAATTCCAACGCCTTAGATTGCATAGTATCTTGATCAGAGCACCATTCTCCATTGTCAATACGTAAGGAAGTGATTCGGTTAAAATTCATTCTCCTCATCGTACGGCTATGGAAAAATTTAGTATTGCGATCACCCAATTGAAGCCAATCACACCGAGATTTTTGTCTCCAGAGTAAATCTTTATGGTCCAGAACATTTTCCAACTCATCCCAAATCTCCATCTCCTTTCTAGCTAAATAGGTAGAGGTAGAGTTGACTAAGGCATTTTGAACACTATTTAGCGATCTCATAAGGTTCCTCTTGCGAATACCCAAAAAGCCATAACATTCCTGTTCCAATCTTTGACAGAATAAGTAAAATTGGTTAATGAATCAACCATATTACCTGCAAATTTCCACTTATCTCTGACAAAATTAGGGAAATCATTGTGCTTTGTCCATCCTACTAAGAATCTGAAGGGTCTGCATCTGTTTATACGAAAATCAGGTCTAGTAGACAATAAGAGAGGCCGATGATCCGATTTAATTCGAGTGAGATGATGAACTAAGCACTGTGGGAAGGTTGTCATCCAAGCGTCATTTGCTAAGGTCCAATCGAGTCTGACAAAAGTGCCACCTCGTTGCCAAGTGTAGGATGGACCACTATACCCTAAATCCTACAACTCACAAGAATCAACGAAATGTCCAGATAAATCACATCACTTACCTACGGTGAATGGAATTTTCTTATCCGCAGGTGATAAGATGGCATTAAAGTCCCCCATAATAAGCCAAGGGATGGAATGGTCAGGGAAAAGATATTTTAACCCCTCCCAAAGAAGCTTACGTTTCGATCTATCTGGGCTGCCGTAAACAAAAGAAATAAATAGGAACTTATTAGGGATAAAATTATCAATACGTAAAAAAATAAATTAAGGATGATTTCGAATGATTTGAACTTGAATAGACTCCTTCCACCCGACCCAGATACCACTTAAAAACAAATAGCTTCAACCCAATGTGAGTAATTAAAACCCAATTTCTCAATAAAGAGTTAGCCTTAATACTACTCACTCTCGGTTCAACCAAACAAACAATATCAGGCCGATGTTCCACATTATATTCCCAAAAAGCTCAAAAAAAATTTCTACTAGCACATCCTTGACAATTCCATGTAAAAATGTTTAAATTTAGTCCCATAAAAAATAAATAAAAAGATAAAAAAGAAACCATAGAAAAAACTAATTTAAGACAACAAAACTTTAAAATAAAACAAATCCCAAATAACAATAAAAAATCGAAATCCCTAAAAGATCAGCAAAAGCCAATTTTACTGTTCAGGGAGACCAGCTCCCACTTGCTGTTCACCAAAAATAGGCACCATTTCAAAATCAAGATCTCCTCTGGATAAATTTGAAAGACTCTCAGCCAATTGTGCCATAGACTCTTTCAACATCACTCGGTGTGAGCCAAAGTTTTTGAATCGGGTACTATTACCATAGAAGGTTCTACTTTGTTTTTTTGGTAATTCCCCTTTGTTTGTTTCTCATTCCTTTCCCTGTGCCGGATAAAGCCATTATAGACGGGCCCACAGTGCTCTTAAGAGAATGGTCACTGCTGTTAGTGCTTAGATTTTTATTTTCAGGGAACACCACAGTCGAGTGTTTGCCGGAGTCGAGACCTCTAACTTCCACCAGGATTTCGTTTTGGTCATGTGTAGCAGGTGTTGATTCAACCTGAGCGGTTAAATCCCTGCCTTCAAGATGGAGAACTACTTCAGAATGAGAATTCCTTTGCGATTTGACCGCTACCGGAAGCCTACTGCAATTGCCGGCCATATCGGGGTTAAGCTGGGCCACTGGCTTCGGGCCAACCTTGTCCGACATATTACAGGCTTGTAAATTCGGAGAGGCCCCAAATCCCAGGTGCTTAGACGATTCTTTAGAAAAGTGTAAGCTATTACAATTCCCGCCCAGTTTTGAATTGGGTCCCCCCTTTGGTCCCATGCTCTCTTTGGAAGACAGGCCAAGGCCAATATTAAGGCCCACTTCCTTGAGTTTATCTTTAGAACTATTTTTTTATTTGAAACAGTCTGACCGTTGTGTTGGAAGTCAGAATCCTTCTTATGGAAACTTCCAATTACAATTTCTTTCCCTCTAGGTCTCCGAGAGTTTGGCAAATTTCCTTCATCATTTTCTTTGGACAAATCCCTATTGTTAAGGATCCTAAAACGGGAACCTTCCTTATACTTCTCCTGATTTCTTGAAGAGTTTTGCCCATTCTCTCTAAACTTCCGCCTTGATTTCCTTTCAACAATCATCCATGACCCGTAAATTTTGTTCGTCTTCTCCGACCCGTCCATGACCTTATTTCAACTTTCCGATGGCATTTCCGGTGAGTTAATATTCTTTTCACCGGTGGAAATATGGTATCTGCAATTACAAAAATTCTCCACATGCCCATATCTCCTACAGTGGAAGCAAATAGTAGGTAAAGATTCATACTCCACATTTTATTTTCGACCATTAATCGGGATTTGGGAAACTAAAGGTTTATCCAAGTCTACGTAAACAACCATTCTAGCAAAGTGTCCCCTTGCCCTGTTGTCGGTGTTCATATCCAACTTGACTACTTTTCCAACCATTCCCCCTATCTCAGTAATGATTTTATGATTATACAAATAACCAAGTAGGCTAGAAAATCCGATCTATGCCATCACAACACTTGGAAAAGCTTGTGTAGGGTCAAAGGCTAACGTCCAGGGTTGGACAGTCAAATATTGACCAAAATTGGTCCAAAGACCTTCAGAAATGGCTCTTTCACAATCTAGTTTATTTTGAAATTTGACTAGGAAGTACCCATTTTCAATATCCATCATATGCAAAGGCTCAACAGGTCTCCACAAGTTATAAATTTTGTTCTGCAAGATCGAAAATCCAATATTACGACCAAGTAGTTTTAAAATTATAGTGTTCTCCATACCTTGAATAAGAATTTGATGTGTAATATCCTGATTTTGTGGGTCTATGCATTTGGGGTTGTTGCATGGCTAAGTTAGTAGGTGAAGGCTTTAAGGTGTGTATTGGGCTCGGGTTTGGGCTTTAAAACCTGGGTTAAGTGGCTGATAAATAGTGGTAGTTATAATTTGAGTTAAGTAATTATATTTGGTAGCAAGCTGGGCTTGTGGCCCAAAAATTTGAGGTGCTTTAGATGGGTATTAAGGTGGCGTCAAAAGGGGGAGGAATTGGGCCATGTGTGGCCGCATGGGGCCCAAGTGTTGGGTCCAAATATTCGGCACATAGGAGGGAAGGGGATGGACGGCACATTTGCTTTAATTTAGGAGCTTTATTCTTTTAATTAAGTGATAAAAGATGATAATTAGAAAGGAAAGATAAGGATTAAATGGATAAGGGATGTGATGATAAATGGATGAGATAAGGGATAAAGGCTATCAGGAGGGGGAGAGTTGGCCGAAACTCCAACTCTGTGAGTGGGTGTGATATGCCGAAATTTGGTTGGCCAAGTGATCATCTTTTTCCATTTGTTTTTCTCACTTTCTTATCTTTCCTCTCTGGCCGAATCCCTTTCTTCCCTCTTCCCATATTTTTCTTTCTTCAAGCCGAAAGTTCCTAGCCTATTATCCCTCTCCATTATATTTGTAAAAGCCGAATACCCTGGTCTCCATCTTCCTCTTCCATAGCCGAATCATCAGGTGAGATCTCTGTTTCCTGAAGGTGCACCATAAGCCAAATACTCCTTAGTAATCTGGTCCTGTCGATTTCACTCTCTACCCCTAGAAGCAGAATCTGTGTCATTAAAAGTCCCCTGTGCCGATTTGGTGGAAAAGCTGAAGGTAGGTAGTGGTAGGTTCGACCGAATGGCCTTTCTTGATTTCTTTTATTTGGCCGAATGCCATATGAGCTAGATTGGTGGTGATTATCAGTTTATTTGATATTTTGAGGATGACCGAATGTAGGTTGGAAGGTGACGGGTTCGTAAGGACTTTTCGGGATTTGAAAGATAGTCAAGCAGTAGGAGGGGTTGGATCTGTAAACCCAACGCCAAAGTAGCATAGAAGCAGTAAAAGCGGTAGTATGAAAATCAGGTGTGTAACTCTTACACACTTTTCTTACGTAATATGTTTCATGTTATGTGTTGTTTAAAAGCCGGAATGACGACAATAGTTACGAAAATACCCTTATGGGTAAAAACGAGGGTGCCGGGTAAGTTGTTATTCTGTAAATGTGATTTAACATGTTAAGCATGATCATACTGATATTGATTGCATGAGTATATGCCATGGGTGATGAGAGGAGGGGGAAGTATGATCTACCAGACTGTCACCAGTGATTTGGTATCTCACCGTGGGTTGGCTCCACATATTACAAAATTGTGATTAAGTCTCAATGGTCTGGCACCACCAGTGGTTTGGTACCACAAGGGGTAGATTTGGGAGACTCGGATGGATACCTAGGTTGGATGGGTTGCATGACTTGCATATTATTGTATGAATTTGTGTAAGAGCTTATTTTCTTTTGGGATGGGGATTTATACACTGAGTCTCGGTGACTCACCCTGATAGATATGAATTGGATGTTTTTCAAAACCTCGATAAGTATGTTTTTTTTAAATGTTCACTGATTAGGTAAATGATATGGAATAACAATAAAGCAAATAATTTTCTAAAACAAGTCTTAACATGTTTTAAACTTCACCAAACTCAAATTCGTTTTCTAAAAATTTTCCAAGGATTTTCTCCACCAACGAAGTTGACAAACCGATTTTTAAAGCATTTTCTTCCCTGTAGCACGCCAAACTCGGCTGTAGCACTTAGACCGGGTTTGGGGTGTTACATTTTGGTATCAGAGCCCGGTTCAAAAGCTTGATTGTGGGCTTAGGGCCCAAAATATGTTTTAAAAGTTTGAGAAATGATTATTTTTTTCCGGGAAGCATGGCACCTGAGTCTCCGGTGCCAATCCACCCAGGTAAGTACCCTAAATTTTGTTGTGATATATTTGTTGGGCTTTGTGGGCTTTAGACGTAGTTAAGCGTGATAGTACTGATGGACTCTAGGCTTAGACAAACAACTTCTCAAATCCATAAGAATTAACTTTATTAAACAAAACCTGTAAACGAGTCACAAGGCTAAAGTGTGGCAACAAGCATATGCATGTCTAGGAGTAGATCCGGAAGAGCTTGGTATTTAAGCAGTCCGAGTGACTCACCTCCTCTTCGCTGGAATCTTACCTGGTGCATAGTGATTTTTCACTTTAGCTATGACAGGGTGTGGCAATAGGCATATGCATGTCTAGGAATGGATTCAGGGAAAGCTTGGTATTTAAGCAGTCCTAGTGACTCACCTCCTTTTCACTAGAATCCCACCTGGTGCATAGTGACTATTCACCTTAGTTACAAGGACGTGCTGACAGGCTAAAACTTACAACTAAAACCCGAAAGGGACCAGCCACACTGTTTTGTAAAAACCCTAGTTTTGAAATTACCAAATTACCCTTGGATTTGTGAAAACTACCTTAGATTTGAAAAATGACCAAAATACCCATGGTTGTGAAATTACCAAATTACCCTTGACTTGTAAAATTACCAAAATACCCCTAGATTTACAAAATTACCGAAATACCCCCAGATTTGCAAAATTACCAAAATACCCCTGGATTTGTAAAATTACCGAAATACCCCCGAGTTGGAAAATTACCAAAATACCCTTATTTCACAAAATCACCCGAGACCATATTTTGGAAAATTACGAAAATACCCCTGTAGGTTAAAATTACGAAAATACCCCCGGGTAGTGAAATGACGAAAATACCCCTACACGTTGAATGTGGTCTGTGGATGTTGTTTGTGTGATGAATGTACCTAGAACTAGGAGATAATCCTAGAACTGAAACTTTAAGATAGATTCGTATGCGAAAGAATCACTTCTAAAACTACTCCTCATAAAATTGTCCGTGGATAAATAGTGAACAGAGTTAATACTTCATAAAATTCTTAACCAGATAAACGCGAACGAGAAGAATGAGTACAAGGGGATGTGGACGTCCGCCGCGTGGCCGTGGTAGGGGTAGGATGACCTTGTCGGAGCCAGTAGGGTCTGGCCATGGGTCTGGAAATGTGATGCCGGATCTGCCGGCGGCAGAAGCTGAGTTTTAGGATCAGACTGGTGGTAACGATGCAGTATCTCAGGCTGTACTGCGAGTTTTGGAACGAGTTGCTGGGGCAGGCGCGGGTGTAGGAGCCCGAAAATCCGTGGCTGAGCGACTCCGGGCTAACGTAGCAGAAGTGTTTAGGGGAGTTTCTGGAGTGGCACCCAACACGGCTGAGTACTGGTTAGAGGCGACCGAACGTATAATGGATGATTTGGACTTCTCGGTTGAGGAGAAGTTGAAGGGGATAGTGTCTCTCCTCCGGGATAAGTCGTATCAGTGGTGGCTCACGGTTAGGGATGGTGCAGTGGCCGATGATATCACCTGGGATTATTTTAAGGCAGCCTACCAGAGGAAGTATGTGGGAGCTGGGTATACTGATGCACAACATAGCGCGTTCTTGAACTTGGTTCAGGGGAATAAGTCGGTACCCGAGCACGAAGCTGAATTCTTGAGGTTAAGTAGGTATGCTCGGGGTATGGTGGCTACAGAGCATGAGCGCTGTGTTAGGTTCGAGGACGGGTTAAGAGATGAGCTGCAGGTGTTAATTGCACCTCAGTGTGAAAGGGAATTTGCCGTTCTCGTGGAAAAGGCTAAGGTAGCTGAGGAGGTGAAGCGAACTGAGAGGCGGAATTAGGACAGAAGTAAGGATAAAATGAGGTTTGGGCCTTCAGGGTCTGCTGGAAGTTCATAGAAGAGGGCTAGATTTGGTGGATTGAATAGAGCCGCAAAGCCTGCTGCTGCTCAGTGGCCACCTCAGTGTGCTAGATGCGGGAAGTCCCATTCGGGAGAGTGTTTGGCTGGTAGTAGAGGGTGCTTTGAGTGTGGGTCAATGGAGCACCGGGTAAGGGATTGTCCGCGGAAGTTAGCTAGGACTCAAGCTGAGGATCAAGGACGTGGTCAATTCAGGAAGGATGGTCAGCAACCATAGAGGGGTCGAGGTGCAGCTAGGGGTGGTAATGGTAATGGTAACGGGCGAGGCCGAGGAGCACCGGGCCGAGGTGCTGGAGGTGCTGATACTAGACAGCCTGGGTTGGTCTATGTAGCCAAACGTCGAGAGGAGGGTGACGCACCGGACGTTATAACCGGTACGTTTATAATTTTTGGGTTGCCTCACATTGCTTTAATTGATGTTGGTTCAACACACTCATATGTTGCTAGTAGTATAGTGGGAACTTTGAACTTAGTTAGTGAGACTGCTGCTAGGAAGATGACTGTAGTTAGCCCTCTAGGACACTCTGTGGTGGTGGATAAAATGTATAGAGAAGTACCCTAGAACTTCAAGGGGTCGTGTTTCAAGCGGATTTGATGGAACTACCCTTCGGGGAGTTCGATTTAATCTTAGGAATGGATTGGTTGGTAAAGTACTAGGCAGAGTTGGACTGTGCAGCTAAGCGGTTGGTGCTGAGGTCGGTTGAGGGTGAAAAGGTGGTAATGATAGGAGAGAGAAGGAATTACCTATCTAATGTGGTGTCTACGCTAAAGGCGGAGAAGATGGTAAGGAAAGGATGTGAGGCGGTTAGGGTCTACGTGTGTGCCTTGGAAGTTAAGGAATCAAGAATGGAGAATGTTCGAACGGTGAAAGGCTTTGTCGATGTCTTTCCGGAAGAGCTTCTGGGTTTGCCCTCGAATCGTGAAGTGGAGTTCGGTATAGATCTTTTACCGGGAACAGCGCCAGTGTCTATTGCTCCATATAGGATGGCGCCAAAGGAATTGGTGGAGTTGAAAGCGCAGATTCAAGAGTTGCTGGATCGGGGTTTTATCCGGCCAAGTGATTCACCGTGGGGGGCGCCTGTGCTCTTTGTTAAGAAGAAGGACGGGTCGATGCGAATGTGCATAGATTACCTTCAGTTGAATAAATTGACGATTAAGAACAAGTATCCTTTGCCTAGGATAGATGACTTGTTCGACCAGCTTAAGGGAGCATCGGTCTTTTCCAAGATAGATTTAAGGTCGGGGTATCACCAACTTAAGGTAAAGAAGGCAGATATCCATAAGACGGCGTTTCGTATTCGATATGGGCACTATGAATTCTTGGTTATGCCGTTTGGTTTGACGAACGCACCGACAGCGTTTATGGATATGATGAACTGGGTGTTTCAGCCGTACTTGGATCGGTTCGTCGTAGTATTTATCGATGATATTCTGGTGTACTCGAAATCAGATAAGGAGCATGACGCACATTTGCGAGTGGTGTTGCAGATTTTTAGGGAAAAGCGTTTATACGCCAAGTTTAGTAAGTGCGAGTTCTGGCTGAAGGAGGTCACTTTCTTGGGGCACGTGTTGTCAGCTGAGGGGATTAGAATGGACCCTCGGAAGGTTGAGGCAGTTTTAGACTGGAAGCCACCGAAGTCTGTGGCAGAGATTTGGAGTTTTCTGGGGCTAGCAGTATATTATCGGAGGTTTGTGGAAGGGTTTTCTCTGGTTACAGCACCATTGACCAAGTTGCTAAGGAAAGGGGTTCCGTTTGTATGGTCAGACAAGCAACAAGAAAGTTTTGAAAAGTTAAAGAGGATTTTGACGGAAGCTCCGGTTTTGATTCAAGCGGAAGCCGGGAAAGAATTTACGGTTTACTGTGATGCATCCCATACAGGATTGGGATGTGTGCTGATGCAGGAGGGGAAGGTTGTAGCGTCCGCTTCCCGACAGTTAAGACCTCACGAAGTGAACTACCCGACACATGATCTGGAATTGGCTGCAGTGGTTTTTTCCCTAAAAATTTGGTGGCATTATTTATATGGAGAGAAGTCTGTAGTATATATGGATCACAAGAGTCTGAAGTACCTTCTCACGTAGAAGGAGTTAAATTTGAGGCAGAGAAGGTGGATTGAGCTGTTAAAGGATTACGATTACTCGATTGAGTACCACCCGGGAAAGGCTAACGTGGTAGCGGATGCCTTGAGCCGTAAGGTTGTGGCAGATTTAAGAGCCCTGTTTGCTCACCTTAGTCTGTATGAGGATGGAAGTCTGTTAGCGGAATTGCAAGTGAGGCCAACATGGATTGACGAGGTTAAGGAGAAACAGCTGGTAGATGAAGTTTTAAGTGCTCGTTGTTTGCAAGTGCAGAGTGGTGGATTGGAGGGGTATAGTCTAAGCAGCGATGGAGTGTTATGTTTTCAGGGAAAAATGTGTATACCTAAGGATGTGGAGTTAAGGCAGAAGATTTTGCAGGAGGCACATAGCAGTCCATATGCTATGCATCCAGGAGGTAGTAAGATGTACCGGGATTTGCGGGAGCGGTTTTGGTGGCCGGGCCTTAAGCGTGAGGTGACGGAGTTTGTGGGTAAGTGTCTGACGTGTCAGCAAGTCAAGGCTGAACATCAGTTACCCTCGGGATTGTTGCAACCAATTAAGATTCCACAATGGAAGTGGGAAAGGATTACAATGGATTTTGTGAGTGGGCTACCTCTTACGCCGACCAAGAAGGATTCAGTTTGGGTAATTGTGGACCGTTTGACGAAGTCGACTCATTTCATACCTGTGTGTATGGATTATTCTCTTCAGAAGTTGGCAAAACTATATATAGCAGAAATTGTAAGGTTGCACGGAGTGCCAGTGTCGATTATTTCAGACAGAGACCCTAGATTTACGTCAAGGTTCTGGAAAGCCTTGCATCAGGCATTGGGTACAAGGTTGGATTTTAGTACAGCATTCCATCCCCAGTCAGATGGACAGTCGGAGAGGGTGATTCAAGTCTTGGAAGACATGCTAAGGGGATGTGTCTTGGATTTCAAGGGTAGTTGGGAAGACTTCTTACCGTTGGTGGAATTCGTGTACAACAATAGCCATCAGGCAAGCATTCAGATGGCACCATACGAGGTGTTGTATGGTCGAAAGTGTCGTACCCCTACGTGTTGGACGGAGTTGGGGGAGCGGCAGTTATTGGGTCTGGAGCTGGTTACTGAGACAGAGGATAAGGTGAAGGTGATAAGCTTCGAACAGGCAGAAGTCTTATGCCGATCTTAAACGGAAGGATATAGAGTTTGCGGAAGGTGACAAAGTTTTCTTGAAGGTGTCACCGTGGAAGAAGGTTCTGAGGTTCGGTAGGAAAGGCAAGTTAAGCCCTAGATTTATTGCGCCCTATCGGGTGTTGAAGCGAGTAGGACCAGTGGCGTACCAGCTCGAGTTGCCACCAGAGTTGGGTCAAATCCACAATGTATTTCATGTTTCCATGCTTAGACGCTATCGCTCAGATCCGTCTCATGTTGTGCCAGTGGGGGAGATTGAGGTGAGCCTAGACTTGTCTTTTGAGGAGGAACCAGTGCAGATCTTAGATCGGGATGTTAAGATCTTGCGTAGGAAATCTGTTCCTTTGGTTAAGGTATTATGGCGGAACCATGGATTGGAGGAAGCGACATGGGAGCCGGAGGATATTATGCGACAGCAATACCCTCAACTTTTCTGACCAGGTCGAAATTTATTTTAAGGGGGGTAGAACTGTAATATCCTGATTTTGTGGGTCTATGCATTTGGGGTTGTTGCATGGCTAAGTTAGTAGGTGAAGGCTTTAAGGTGTGTATTGGGCTCGAGTTTGGGCTTTAAAACCTGGGTTAAGTGGCTGATAAATAGTGTTAGTTATAATTTGAGTTAAGTAATTATATTTGGTAGCAAGCTGGGCTTGTGGCCCAAAAATTTGAGGTGCTTTAGATGGGTATTAAGGTGGCGTCACAAGGGGGAGGAATTGGGCCATGTGTGGCCGCATGGGGCCCAAGTGTTGGGTCTAAATATTCGGCACATAGGAGGGAAGGGGATGGACGGCACATTTGCTTTAATTTAGGAGCTTTATTCTTTTAATTAAGTGATAAAAGATGATAATTAGAAAGGAAAGATAAGGATTAAATGGATAAGGGATGTGATGATAAATGGATGAGATAAGGGATAAAGGCTATCAAGAGGGGGAGAGTTGGCCGAAACTCCAACTCTGTGAGTGGGTGTGATATGCCGAAATTTGGTTGGCCAAGTGATCATCTTTTTCCATTTGTTTTTCTCACTTTCTCATCTTTCCTCTCTGGCCGAATCCCTTTCTTCCCTCTTCCCATATTTTTCTTTCTTCAAACCGAAAGTTCCTAGCCTATTATCCCTCTCCATTATATTTGTAAAAGCCGAATACCCTGGTCTCCATCTTCCTCTTCCATAGCCGAATCATCAGGTGAGATCTCTGTTTCCCGAAGGTGCACCATAAGCCGAATACTCCTTAGTAATTTGGTCCTGTCGATTTCACTCTCTTCCCCTAGAAGCAGAATCTGTGTCATTAAAAGTCCCCTGTGCCGATTTGGTGGAAAAGCCGAAGGTAGGTAGTGGTAGGTTCGGCTGAATGGCCTTTCTTGATTTCTTTTATTTGGCCGAATGCCATATGAGCTAGATTGGTGGTGATTATCTGTTTATTTGATATTATGAGGATGGCCGAATGTAGGTTGGAAGGTGACGGGTTCGTAAGGACTTTTCGGGATTTGAAAGATAGTCAAGCAGTAGGAGGGGTTGGATCTGTAAACCCAACGCCAAAGTAGCATAGAAGCAGTAAAAGCGGTAGTACGAAAACCAGGTGTGTAACTCTTACACACTTTCTTACGTAATATGTTTCATGTTATGTGTTGTTTAAAAGCCGGAATGACGGCAATAGTTACGAAAATACCCTTGTGGGCGAGGATGCCGGGTAAGTTGTTATTCTGTAAATGTGATTTAACATGTTAAGCATGATCATACTGATATTGATTGTATGAGTATATGCCATAGGTGATGAGAGGAGGGGGAAGTATGATCTACCAGACTGTCACCAGTGATTTGGTATCACACCGTGGGTTGGCCCCACATAATACAAAATTGTGACTAAGTCTCAGTGGTTTGGCACCACCAGTGGTTTGGTACCACAAGGGGTAGATTTGGGAGACTAGGATGGATACCTAGGTTGGATGGGTTGCATGACTTGCATATTATTGTATGCATTTGTGTAAGAGCTTATTTTCTTTTGGGATGGGGATTTATACACTGAGTCTCGGTGACTCACCCCTTCCTTTACATTTTTGCAGATCAGACTTAGATAGTGGATATGGAGCCGGAGTAGACTCGAGGTGGCCATGCTCAGCAATTGTTTTGTTTCAAAGTTTTCTGTTGAACTTAGTTGTTTTACTTTAATTTTGGGTTTACATCGTTGTAATAAGGCCGCCAATCTTTTATTTTGGGACATTTTATTTGGTTGTTCCTATAACTTTTGATAAGCAAACCTGATAGATATGAATTGGATGTTTTTCAAAACCTCGATAAGTACGTTTTTTTTTAAATGTTCACTGATTAGGTAAATGATATGGAATAACAATAAAGCAAATAATTTTCTAAAATAAGTCTTAACACGTTTTAAACTTCACCAAACTCAAATTCGTTTTCTAAAAATTTTCCAAGGATTTTCTCCACCAACGAAGTTGACAAACCGATTTTTAAAGCATTTTCTTCCCCGTAGCACGCCAGACTCGGGTGTAGCGCTTAGACCGGGTTTGGGGTGTTACATGATGAATCCTATCCGAGAATGTTATGGTAGGCACTCCTTTCACAACTAATTTCTGGATATCTCCTTCTAGTATGTCAAGATCTTCTCTTCCTTCCGATTTATTGAGAGTGTCATTTGGAGACTGTCCGATGAATTTGTCTTTCCACAAAATAAGTTGTTCTGAAGATAGATCAACCATCATGTCACTACCCGTATCATCATCTTTTCCTCTAAATCGAACCTTTTTAGGTATCAACTCCTCCGTAATGGATTTTTCAGAACCAGAGTTATCACAGAGAGAAGACATTTTAGTAGGTTGATAAATATGGGTTATTGAATTGAACAAAAATGCATTAACAAATCTGGAAAATCATATGGCATTTAATTGGTTTAAATAAGCTTAGATTCTCATAATAATTACATCATAAATGATTATAACTCTTATTTACATATATAAACACCATTGATTTTTCCTTTGGAAACTAGAAAAATGAATTCACAAAAGTACAGAGAAAACAGAGATGGAAGAAAAAGAACTAAAAATCCAAAGATTAGAAGACGTGAAAGCAAGACAAGCAACAAGAAAAATATTCAAAGCGTAAAATAGGAATTCTTAAGAAAGCAAAAGAACTTTCTATATTGTGTGATGTTGATGTTGCCTTTCTATTTTCTTCCCCCTCTAGTAGACCAATCCTTTTTGTTGATCAAAATTTCAAGTAAATTACTTCATTCTTTTTTTTTTCATTATCTATATTAATAATATTATTTTATTTTACAATTAAAATTTTAGTTTCATCTTTCTCATTTTATCTTTATTTTTAATTTTCTTTTCTAATTTTTTTAAAATGGTCAAACTAGTGGGTTAAGTAGTAATCTTAAGAGACTGTCAAATTTGTCATTTAAGGAATGCAAAGAAAGGTAAATAATATTAATAAAATATTGTATTTTCCCCCTTTTTTTTAAAAAAATAATAGGTAAGTTTTTTTTTTCACCAGGAGGGCCTATACAATAGAAGTATGTTCCAACACATAGTTAGCGATGTTTTAAAATTATAAATTATAAAGTTATTTTTTAAAAATTAAAATTAATTTTTAAAAATGAAGATGTTGAAGAAAATTTATGAAAATTCGGAGTCAGAGTTTAATCCATTAAGCTTGTCCCATGACATAAATGCTGGTATGCTCAAGGTAAATGGGTTCCCTAAGGTTGAAAAAAATAATGATTTTTTTTTTCTCTTTTTTTATTGGATTTGAAATCTAGAATTTTTATTTTAAGAGCTAAATGATAAACTTTTGGAAAAGAGCAAGATACTAAGGTTTGAAATATTCTAATATTTAAAGATTTTGATTTGAGTATGTGAATGTCATGTCTTGAGATTTATTTAGGCTCTGCACGTAAATGTTATATGTTGAGATTTATGCATGGATCAACATATTAATTAATTTTGATTGTGTATGCAAATGTCACGTGTCAAGATTTACACTTAGATTAATCCATAAAATGATTTTAATTGTGTTTGAAAATATCACGTGTTGAAAATTATTGTGATTGTGTATATAAATATCACGTGTCTAGGTTTATTTTGATTCTCTATGTAAATGTTAAGATTCGAGATTGATGCAGAATTTAATACATAAATCGATTTTGATTCTGTATATAAATGTCATTTGTCGGGATTTATTTTGATTGTATATGTAAATGACATGTGTTGATATTTATGTACAGATCATTGTATGAATCGATTTTAATTCTGTACACAAATGTTACACGTCAAGATTTAAGCACATATCAACATATGAATCGCGATATAATAGATGATGAAATATTCTAATAATAAAATTTGTGATATTGTAATGATAGAGAGGGGAGAAACCCAAATAATGTTGAGGACTTTAACCAAATAAAGATGATGGAGGATCATCTCATTTCATCTCTTAATGGACTCAGAAATAAGAAGGTACATTATTTCTTTTTAATATGTATTATATGTTACTGAAGTTAAAATTTTGGTTTTGAAAATAAAGCTTCAATGCATGAACTTGTTAAGCATGAAACTGAACAAATTTTTTTGTTTTGTTCTTCACAAAATCAATTAGCTATAGAGCATCAAATCAGAGAAAGAGAATTACAGACTGGTTTTTCAATAAGCAAGAAATTATTTATGCATTTTTCAACTATAAGTAAAATACTGAGCTTTTTTTGTTGTTGTTGTTGTTGTTTTTTTTTTTGTGTAGGGGAATGAGAACCTGGAAACTTAAACTATGACTTCCTTCCAAAACTTGTGATTTTTATAAATGCAATACTTTAAAATTATGATAAATGAACTCTTAAGAATATAGTTTTCTTTAGCAAATATGTATCATGTAAACCTGATCTTAAATAATATGTCCTTGAACGAGCTTTTTAATTTCTTGGCTCATCTTTAATTTAATAAGCTAACATTAGTAACAAATTGATAACATTAGTAATCATTCATAACATATTGAAGTTTAGTGACTAAAAAGTAAATTAAATCATATATAAGTCATTAAATCTGGAATTTATCCAATTTAAAAAAATTGATATAAAAAAAGTGAATTTTGACATTTTTATTGGGATGAAAGAGTTTAACATAAAATATTTTATAAAATTTTAGGAGTGCGAGAAAAATAATTTTGAAATCAATTTTGGGGTTGAATGTTGTATTAGATTTGAAGCAGATGGAGTTGAAATATATAATAATAATAATAATAATAATAATAATAATAATAATAATAATAATAATAATAATAATAAATAGGTTTGTTGCAGATTCACTAAGTCAGACATCTTTATTTGCTTTGAGAGCTATGAATAAAAATTTAACTTTGGAACATGATGGTTCTATATTGGCATAGTTCATAGTAAAGCCATTGTTTTTATCAAAGATTCAAGAACTTTAGAAAGTTGATTTAGAATTTTTGTTGAGGCTCAATTTAGTAAAAAGTATTGAAAAATATGGACATCACATATATAATAAGGGTAATTACATGTTATTATTTACTATCATGATAGGTTAGCTAAATTAAAAGTGATCTAATTTGGTTAGAATTTTATTGGGCTTTAATTATTAAATAAAGTATGGGTCAAATATGTGTAGATACTCTAGTAATTGAGTTCTAATCAAATTCTAATTAATGACGGGCTAATTAGAATTTGATTAGAATTAATATGCCAATGTTAGAAATATTAGGGTTATGGTTTCCAAATTATACACAAGATATCTTTTCAATATCCCATCATTAGGAAAGAGAGAGCAGATATTCTCTGAAATTCTTGTGTGCTAATTTGGAAGATCAAATCCCCAAGATCCGGTAAAACTTCAAGGAATTCATGGATTCAGGTTGTAACACCCCAAACCCGGCCTAGATGTTATGACCAGATCTAGCGTGTCACATAGAAGGGTTGTTTAAAAACTTGCACGTTAGTTAAAAAGGCTGCGTCTCTTCTAGAACTCCGAGTTTTGAAGTTTGTTTGTAAAAACCCTGATTTACTTAGTGCCCCTTTTATAAAGTTAGTATCATTTGAAAAGACTGTTTTTGTTGTGAAAATTGAACTTGAATCGTTGCGGAAACGTGATATTTTGGAAAACAATTATTTATGGTTTTATGAAAATCCCGTATTTATGCATTTAACAGTTATTAACGAAAATTTAAAAGAAATATAAAACCAGCGGCCTTATTACAAAACATTAACCCAGAATAAAATAAATCCCAAAGTAAAAAAACGTAAATTACTAAGTTCATTATGTATGGCCACCGCAGAGTCCACCGGCGCTCCAAACCCTCAATGCTGGGGATTACCTACGAGGTTAAAGGAAAAGGGGTGAGTTACAAGAACTCAGTGTGTAATCCCCCTAAACGATCACTGACTGGGCCTGAACCCATAAAACATCAAACTGGGCCTAAGCCCTAAAATCATGTAAGTGCAGATAATGTAATGCAACCCAACCCAATCCAACCACATACACCCCGTACCAACCAATCGTCACCTGTGGGGATAAAGTCAACCCACCCCGCCAATCGCACCAATAATGCAATCAAGCTGCTAATCACAATATTTGTGGCTGAGCCACCGGAGTTAAAATACGTATATATATATGTGGCATAGCCACTAAAACAATATGTGGCAAAGCCATCGGGCTACACTGCTCTTCCATCATTATCCCGCCCCATGCAATATGATAACGTGCAATATATCAACATATAAAAGTGTAATGAAATCATGCACACGATACTCAACCACAATAAAGGGTACTACGGTCATTCTACCCATCGAGGGTATTTCAGTAATTGCGCAACCCAAGGGTATTTCAGTAATTTCGTAACCCAAGGGTATTTTTGTAATTTTGTAACCTAAGGGTATTTTACTAATTTACCCTCTAAGGGTATTATGGTAATCTTCGTATTCAACGGCCTTTTCGAAGGCCTATTGTCG
This sequence comes from Gossypium australe, assembly GCA_005393395.2. Classification (NCBI taxonomy): domain Eukaryota; kingdom Viridiplantae; phylum Streptophyta; class Magnoliopsida; order Malvales; family Malvaceae; genus Gossypium; species Gossypium australe. The sequence goes on from CM016619.1 coordinate 113,480,208, forward strand.
CCTCGAGCGACACAGAACACTTTTTAAGCCACTACAGAGTTAATGGGCCTAAAGTCCACCTTAGCCCCAGTGGGGCCCACACGCACGTGTGGCCCATTTCGCACGAGTTCGGTCTCGGGTTTGCAGGATTCACAGTCGGGCCTATCATTTGTTACAAATCCTTCAGTTTTGCCCATGTGGGCCGGTTAGCCCGTTGGGCCCATTTAGCCCGATACGGCCCGGTTAGGCCCGTTACAGCCACGGTATCACGAGAGTGTTCGTGACACTCTCAACGACTTAGCTTCATGTTTCGTATCTTGATTTATCACTACGAGCGCTCGCACGTTCGAGTGATGACAGTTGCCGACTTTTCAGCTTTTTGGCCATTTCACGGAACATCACAAGTGCTTTTCAAAAGGGGCGTGAGATGACACACCTATTTGTGATTTTTGAGAGAACTACTCCTCCCTTACGCCTAGAATAATAACGATCGATAGTTAGCCTTAACTACTTAAAAGATGACATAATCCGAATTACTATACTACTTGGGTCACTTACCACAAGACGGGATTCCTTCTAACCGAGTATCGATCAATCGGCTTTGTTTCCTCCTTGGCTAAAGTGAACAGCCCTAAATTGATCGATGCACAAAGGGTGTTAGCATCTATCAACATTTCGGCATTAGAGGAAACTTTAACCCATGATAAGCACTACTTACCCTCAAATTCGGCGACAGTACCTCCCCTGAATAAGAGATGTTCAACCACGCTTGATTCTTAGAGATGACGATTATCTAGAGAGAAAAAGAAATTAAAACGCCCCATGAGAACACAAGGAGTAAGTTCGGCCTTCATTAACTTAATAAACTAAGTAGCAAAAAGAGAAAATCAATAAGGTCGATAATACCACTTGCAGAAGAATTCGACTGATGCTCCACTAAAGAATTTCGGCCCTTACGAAATGGAACCCAAACAACTCGAACGAGAAATGAATGAATAGCTTTGGCCTTTAATCAGGGATAAGTCGAATGGAGAGGGAGATATGGCAGATAAAAGAGAACCAAGTTTCGTGCTTTCCAAAAGTTCGGCTAGAGAGAACTAAATCGAAATAAAGGTGATTTTTCTGGCTCTACAAACAGAAAAGAAACTGATGCCACTAGTGTATAGATGAATAAAAGAGATTTTGGCAACTTGCAAGGGACAGAAGAAATGATTCAATTTGGGGAGAAGAGGAAAGATTCGGCTGAAAGAAAAGAGAGTGTAAAAGAAGAAACAAACGAAAAGAAGAGAGAAAAAGAAATGCACGAAACGAGAGAGTAGGAGAGAAGATTTGGCCAACCAAAAAGAAATTGCAAAGAACAACTTTGACCCGAAAAGTAAAAGAAAAGAATGGATGCACAAACACTCAAAAATGTTCAGTTTTGCTATCTACCCCCAAATGCCGAATTTCTCCTCTCCACTCCCCGCTTTTGGCCAAGCACCTCTCCCTCCCCAAATCCCATGATTCACTCCCTAATTCTCTCCTCAACCTCCTCTCCATCACTCATTCAAACTAATTTGACTGAGTCCTCAACTTCCTTGCAGAGTCCAAGCTGAACTCTACCACCTCAACCTGCTTAACACAAAATAAAAGCCATAATTTGCAGCATGTGGGATTCGAATCCCACTCCACCTAGCTTCCACATTGACGCCACAACCAACACACCATACGCCTCACTTGTGTTATCAAAATACAATCAATTATGCTTAAGTCCTGCCTTCACCAGCTCACCTCACTAAGGTGCCCAAAACCAAAATTTTGCCAGGACCTGGGCTCGAACCCAAGCCTCCCCAGGACCCCCAAACACACCCAAATAACAAGCTTATCGAGCATAACACATGCAATAACACAAAAATGCCATACCCCTATTTTTAGGATGTTACACAGGTACGTTTCCACATCTAGTTTTATTCTTAATTTATTCTTGATGATTTGACATGATAGATCCTGATTTATTAAGTTTTATTTCAGATTTATTTTACAAATCTAACAAAAAGTGGCCAGAAATCTAATTTTCATATTGGGAATAATGATTGTTTATATTTCCCAGATCGAATTTGTGTACTGAATGACTCCCAATGTGAATCAAATAACGTTACTGGTGGCCTGGAATGAAACATGAAATAACGGAATTTGTGTCCAGATGTTTAATTTGTTAGCAGGTGAAAGCTGAACATCAGGTTCCGTTAGGTTTGTTACAACCTGTGATGATTCCAGAATGGAAATGGGAGCGACTGACAATGGATTTTGTTTCAGGGTTACTTTGACTCCGAAATTAAAAGATTCGATCTAGATTATCGTTGACGAAATCAGATCATTTTATACCTATTCGAACTAACTATACGCTTGAGAAATTGGAGAAATTGGAGAAATTGTATATTTCAGGATTTGTGAGATTACACGGTGTACCACTGTCGATTATATCTGATCGTGATCTGCGATTTTCTTCCAAATTTTAGGGTAAATTACATGATGCTCTAGGCTCAAGGTTGAATTTCAGTACTACTTTTCATTCGTAAACATATGTATAGTCTTAACAAATAATACAAAATTTATAAGATATGTTATGGTGTTGTATTATTGAGTTCGAAGGCAGCTGGGAAAGGTATTTGCTGTTAGCCAAATTCACATATAATAACAACTATCAGTCGAGCATAAAGATGGCTTTGTACAAGGCTTTATACAGGCGTAAATGTAGAAGTCCATTATATTGGTCTGAATTGATTGAAAGAAAGATAGCTGGGGTTGGTTTAGTTAGGGAAATTGAAGAAAAAGTTTGAGTTATTCGAGATAATTTGAAAGCTGCTTCTGATCGTCAAAAATCTTATGCTGATTTGAAACGTTAAGATATAGAATTCTCTGTCGGTGAGAAAGTGTTCCTAAAAGTCTTGCCCTGGAAGAAAGTGTTACGTTTCGATAGAAAAGGAAAACTCAACCCCAGATTTATCAGACCATACGAAGTGGTAGAGAATCGGACCCGTAGCGTATCGCTTGGCATTACCTTTGGAACTTGACAGAATTCATAGTTTTTTCACGTTTCGATGCTTCGACGTTACTATTATGACCCGTCACATGTTTTAACTACGGATGAAATTGAGATGCAGCCCAATTTGACTTACGATGAGGAATCGATGAAAATCTTAGCTCGGGAAATAAAAGAGTTGAGAAATAAGTGTGTACCGTTAGTTAAATGCTTGTGGCATTAACATGGAATAGAAGAAGCGACATGGGAAATGAAAGAAAACATGAAATCTCAATATCCAAAATTTTTCTCTGGTAAGATTTTTTTAGGATGAAAATTTCTTTAGGGGGAGGGTTGTAATATTTTGTTTTTTAGTGGTGTCAAAAATAATGGTTTCGAGACCATGATTCTGATATGTCAGGTTGTGTTTTATTATTTAATTAATGTTTATAAAGTCATATTACGATCGTACTAAATTTTGGCGAAGAAATTTTAATGTTTACCTAGTTAATTTAAGAAAAAGGACTAAATTGCAATAAGGTAGAAAATCATGTCATAATTGAATTGTATGGATTAAGTGGTTTAATTATTAAAAGAAAGAGGACTTTTGATGTAATAAGTCCGTTAAATTTATAAAGGGACGGTTAGTGGCCTTTTAAATTGTTAATTGTAAGTTTATGATTAAGGGCAAATTGTTCAATAGCTAATTAAGGTGAAATTAAACAAAACAAATAATGTTACCATCTCTTTTCCTAGTGTTTAGCCAAAATTGAGAAAGAAAGAAACCATGGAAATAACTTGAGCTTTCGATTAAGTTGTGGTGTTGCATGTAAGTCCATTTTAAGCTTCTTTCTTGTAATTTTTATGTTTTTGGAATCGTTGCAACTAGGTCCAACTAACCATAGCTTCGTTTTTCAAACTGTTAAGAATTTTCAAATGTATCATTGATGAGTTGTTGTTATTATAGATGTTAATTGATGAAATGGAAGTTATAGTTGTTGATTTGAATTAGTTTGTTAAGTAATTTTGTTATTTTTTGAGTAAATGATTAATTTGATAAAATAATAAAATTGACATGAAATTCTTGTGAATTTGGAATAATTGTAGACTGTAATAATTTGGGAATATATTCGGCTAGCATGGGTATTTGGAAAATTTTGTTAAATTTGGAGATCTTAAGTTTAGGGACTAAATTATTAAAAATGTAAAAGTTTAGGGAAAATGTATAATTAATGAAAAGTAAAAGGTCATATGCATTGAATTGAATTGATGTGAAATGTATGTAAAATTAATGGATTGTACTTAGTTATTATATAGATTAAGATTTGAATAAAAAAACAATAATCGAGGAAAAAGGAAAATTGCGGAGTAGTCCCTACTTTGCAATTGGAAGGAATAGTAGGTAAGTTCCTAGTGAGTTGTTCTGTAAATGTAAGTTAATTGTGATTACACTATTGTTTCTACTTAGTTTCTAGTATATATGTGAAATTCTATTAGTTATTTATATATATATATATATATATATATCGGAGTATTGCAAATTAGTACATATGAAGTCGAGAAATTGATAGTAGTATTTCTTGAGGTTGCATATTAAAGCTTTGAAACTAATGAATTTATGGTATATGTACAGAAATGATGAAGTGTCTTTGAATGATGGAAATGTATTTGAGTAATGAGTTTAAGTGTGATGCCCGATCGACCATAGTAATCGCGTAGGATACGATTGGCATGCCAATAGGGTTACTATGCGCGCTTGTACGAGATTTACACTTCGATGCCTCTATTTGCACTTTGGTGCCCCTGATTGCACATTTGTGCCTCTGTCTACACTTCGGTGCCTCTGGTGTGATGTAGTTACCTGAGTATCTAAGTCGAGTTAATTAGTTCACTGGGCTAAAAGTTAATGAAATTGTAACAGCCCGATTTTGGGTCTAGTCAGAATAGTGGTTTCGAGACCACAAATCTGACGCAATAAAATTTAGTTTTATTATATTTTTATGGTCTATAGTTTTATGGAATGGTCTCGTGAAAATTTCGTTCTAAAATTTTGATGTTTGGGCACTTAATTTAGTTAAAAGGACTAAATTGAAAAAGGTGCAAAATGTGTGTTCTAGAAGCTAGAGGTGTCTAATTGCTATGAGATATTAAATTAGAGGTCCTGAAATGGTAATTAGACCATTATAATTTAGTATGGACAAAAATGGACATGGTTAGGTGAAATTTTAAAGTTTGGCATTAATGGCATTTTGGTAATTTAGTAAAGAAAACCAAAATAACTAAAATAAAAGTCTTCATCTTCTCAAATTAGTCCCCCCAAAGCCGAAATTCTCAAGGAAGGCATAGCTAGGGTCTTGGCCACTTCCAAGCTCGATTGTAAGTCCGTTCTAGCCCCGTTTTTAATGATTTTTATATCTTTGAGATCCTTATAACTTAATCTAGCTATTCTAGAGACCAATTTGGAAGAAAATCAAAGTCTAAAATTTTACCCATGATACATATTTGTGTATTTTGTATCTAATGGTAGAAAATGTATGTTTGGTGTTAGATAAACAACAATTACTAGGTGATTTTTGATGAAAATGTCAAAAAGGACTTATTTGTAAAAGTTACAAAATGTGTAACACCCCTTACCCGTGTTCAACCTCGGAACAGGGTACATGGCGTTACCGGACAGTAACACTTGCAACTGAACAAATTCAAGGCATAAATTTTCATTTAAAATTTAAAACTTTTATCTTATATCATCAAGTCCCTAAAATGGGCCTACGAGGCCCAAAACATGCTTTGAAAGCGATTCGAGACTAAATCGAGTTAAAACTATTGGAACATTTAGAAAATTTTCTTGTTTTGGAGAGTCACACGCCCATGTGGGCAGGCCGTGTGGTTACACCCGTCCATGTGGCCCAGGACACGCCCGTGTCCTCCATGCGTGTAACTCTCTGCTTATGATATCATCATTCTTTTTGGATCACACGACCAAGTGACACTCCTGTGTGCCAGACTGTGTCCTCCACACGGTTGAGACAACGGCCGTGTCTCTGCCTGTATGGTCAAGAAGTTGGCTATTTTCCAAGCCAATTTCTACCCTATCTTGTCCATACTTGAGTATAACTTGAATGAAACATTTCATGACATATTAAAGCTACCAAAACATCCACCACACACACATAACAAGTCATAGCATACAATTTACTCAACCATAGAATGCATCATCATGAGTTTATAGCATAACCAATTTATTGGCGACATTAAATGGCTTTATACAATAATGAACTCCGAATATCATGGGTCATTATTCTAGGACAACTCATAGTAACATATACACATGACCAAGTTCCCTATACATGCCATAACCTTAAGTATAAAATCATCGATACCTAAATTGTAAGCTCAATAGTGCGATAGGTTCTCCTGCGACTTCCAACCCGAGCTAACCTGAGTACATTTTAAACACGGAAAAAAATGGAGTAAGCTATAAAGCTTAGTAAGTACGTATGTAAATAATAAACAATTGATTACCATGCTTTTAACAATCCTCATTATAAGCTCTCAAGATAATACCATCATTATTGCATAAAATTTCAAAATTCATTTATATTCATCTTGAGTTGTTTACTCGAGTTATAGTCACTAAATTATTTTTATCTGGAGTTACGGAACTCCAAATTAAGATCCACTAATTTTCCCTGAAACTAGACTCACATATCTTATTAGCATAAAATTTCCAGAATTTTTGGTTCAGCCAATTAGTATATTTTATTCTCTAAAGTCTCCCCTGTTTAGCTGTCCAATAGTTCTGACCCCTCTTCACTAAAAATTAGTTATCTTGTTGTACAAAACTCGAATGACATTCTTGTTTGTTTCTCTTGAAAATATATTCATTAAGAATTTAAAGCATATAAATTTTATCCCATTATTACATTTTTTACAATTTTTAATGAATTTTCCAAGTCATAACAGGGGATTCTGAAATAATTCAGACCCTGTCTCACTAAAGTCCAATTATCTCACCAGATGAAATTCTTTTGCTTATTCTGTTTCTTTTATGTAGAAATAGACTCAATAATATTTAATTTCATACCTCATTCAAGCTCACAATCGATTTCCACCATTTTTGGTGATTTTTCAAATTTACAAAATTGCTGTTGTCCAAAACTATTTTATTTCAAATTTCACTCTTTCATGAAACATCATAACAATATGCTCTCATTCAATAACATAATTTGATTAGCGTGAATAATAAAAAACTTTATCACTTCACTTACTCATTTTAATGACCAAAATTCATCACATATCGAATTCATTGCTCACATGAATACACGGTGGTTTCGCACATAGCCCACCCATAATAACAGATACACGGTGGTATCGCACACAGCCTACCAATAATAACAGATTCACAGTGGTATCGCACACAACCGACCAATAATAATAGATTCATGGACCAATAATAACAGATTCACGGTGGTATAGCACAGAACCCACCAATAATAACAGATTCACGGTGGTATCGCACACAACCCACCAATAATAATAGATGCTATCCGGTGCACATAGTAGCCTGCACTTAGTACTACACATGTGACCATAGCTATTTTATTCCAGAATCTCACATAGAACCATATCTCGATGCCATAGTCTGACTATTGTCTTACACGATTTCACTTAGTCACACTTTGCCATGACACATTCATGGTCTTTTCTGTCAATTCATCTTTTAGTACCAAACGAAAGTGTTCAACTTTGCGTTCGCTAGTCTCAAACATCGGATTTTCATTGTACAACAATTAATATAATTAAATTCACAAATTATTCATCAATTTATCAAATAAACATTTATGATTAACATACAAACATTTATGAAACGACGGAATAAGTCAATTACTCGATTATCTTGCTTTTCCCCCGATCTAATTCTAAATCTCATCTTCCTTGATCTATAATAACACATTTAATTTATTTATTCATCATGCTATTAAAATTAGCCCAATTTCACATTTTTGGTAAAATTACATTTTTACCCCTAAATTTTGTCATATTTACACTTTTTCCCCTAGGCTCGTTAAATGAAATGTGTCCAATTTCCTTACTACCCGTGCATAGCTGAACCTTTTTCATGCTTATAGCTACCCACATTTTCCATTATTTCAGACCTTTACTACCTATTTTACAACTTTTACAAAATTGTCCATTTTAGGTGTTTTCATGAAAATCACTTAACAAAAGTTGTTTATTTAATAACCAAGATTCATTTTCTTCCATAAAAATGCGGCAAACAACATGAATATTCTCATGGCAAAACCCTAGACTTTCAACCATTTTGCAAAATAGTTCCCTCATTAGCTAGATTAAGCTACAAGGGTTCCAAAAATACAAAAATCATAAAAAATGACCATCAAAATCACTTACTTGTGAGAGTTAGAATGTAACATCCTGAATTTATGGGCTTGTGCATTTTGTATAGTGTATGCTTAAAATATTAAATTGGGAGTTTGAGATACAAATGGGGCTCAAATTGGGTTGAGGCCTTGTTTTAAATATTTTATTTAGACACTCTAGGGGCTTAAATTAAAGTTCAGTAGTTTAAGTGACATATTGGGCTTATGGCCCAGCAACTAGGGGCACAGTAAAGGGGAGCTATAGTGGCGTCACTTGTGCATGAGGAAGGCCCAAATTTTGGCAGCTTGAAGCCCAGGTTTTAGGGCTAAAATTTGGCACTTGAAGAGGAGCTAGGGGGGACGGCACAAGGCTATTATTTAGGGATTTAGTTTATGTGGATAATAAGTAGATAAAGGCTATTATTTAGGGACTTATTTTATGTGGATAATAAGCAGATAAAGGCTATTATTTAGGGACTTATTTTATGTGGATAATAAGTAGATAAAGGCTATTATTTAGGGATTTATTTTATGTGGATAATACGCAGATAAAGGCTATTTTTGAGGAGATAATAGATCAAGATAAGGGAAAGGGATGAGGTTAATCTCTTGATTGCAGAGTTGGCCGAAAATAAATCTCTTCTAAGGGGAGGAATTGGTTTTCTATATAAAGGGGGGATGCCAAAATTTGCTGCTAAAGCTCTCATCTTTTCTCTTTTCTCTGCCGAAATTTCTACTCCATTCTTTCTCTCTTCTCCTTTCTTTTTCTAACAGAAACCAAAACTCCTGAAGTCTCAATTGCCAAAACCCTGCTATTTTTCCACTTTTCTTTTGGCCGAATCTCTCTACCCATTCCTTGCTTTTATTTTTTCCAATTCTTTAAAGCCGAAATCACTAAGATCTCACCTCCTGAAGTTGCCGAATCTTCTTTAATGGAGTCTACTTGTGCCAAAATTTGAAGGAAATAATAGGTAAGTGTTGATTTCGAGATTTCAATGTTCTTTCGGCTTTTCAAAGTCCTTAGCCGAATGGCTATTAGAAACTAATCTCTTATTTCACTCTTATTTTCGGCATTCTGGGATCTGAAGAGGAGTCAATCGTGTAGATCTCTAAGTCATAAGTTCAGTAATACTCGAATCAAGGTACTTTCGGGATTTCAAGGTAAGAAAGTCTATTGATTTTAGTATGTAAAAATGGAAAGAACACTAACCATGGCCGATTATAGGAGAAAGCCTATTTTTCATATCTTTTCGACTTTTTGAGCAAGTTGTAGATCGGTTAAGCAAGAGTATCGACACTAATCAGGTGTGTAACACTTCCACACCATTAGATTGATTGCTAGTATATATATATGTAATAAATCTGTTATACCATGTTAAATGCCGAAATCCCGGCATATCGTTTGGAAACCCGAAAAAGGGTAAAGGTTAAATATCAGGTTAGTGATTTCTGCCACTCAACAGTGATTGATTCTGTTAAATGATATGTGATATATGTCGATTGTTTTATATATACTTGGGGTTGGGTGATTGATGAAATGGGAAGTGATCTGTTCTGGTGGCTTATGCCATTTCAGCCTGGTGACTCTGTCACAACTCTGACAATGAGCAGCATGACTGCCATCAATGGTGTGTAGCGGTGTGGGTTGATTGTAGAAATCCCCAATGGTGTGACTGGCAGGTAAGGGGGTGTGTAGCGGATGGAAAGTTAGGATTTGGGTTGGGCTTTGCATGTTATCTTTTATATTAAGTTTTATATTTTGATCTGTGGGGCTAAGGCCCAAATTTAATGGTGCATGAGGGTTGCACACTGAGTCTCGCGACTCACCCTATTATTTTAACCATTTCAGGTGACACTTAGTACATTGGACCGGGCTGGAGGAGAGAGCAAGGTGGCCATGCGACAGAGCGTTGAGAATTCGGCATAAAGACTTAGTTTAATATTTTATTTTCTTTTAATTAATGGGTTTAAATTTCCTTGTAATAAGGCCATGGGCCACTAGATTACCATTTATGTTTTGGGATTTTGTTGGGCTTTTATCTTAAATTTTATGTTTTCAATTAAGTTAAGACTTGTATGAAATTTCAGTTTTCATTTAAAATCCACCAAGATAATTTATGACTTAATATTTTATTCTTTAATGAATTCTTAAGCTTTCGGAATAAAGGAGTAAACCTAGTAATTGTTTTCCAAAATGCGACATGTTTTGTAAAATCATTTTAGTGACATACCAGATCCGGATGTGTTTGGGCCGGGTTTGGGGTGTTACATAGAAGTTGCTGAATTTTCAAGCTTCCATGGCCATTTCCTTGGGTTAGAATCGGTGGAGAAGAAAAAGAAATAAAAAAGATGGTAGCTTTTTGCTATTTTGTCTTATTACACCTATTAACTTATTTACCAATTTAACCTTTTAATATCTTCACCAAATTCACCTACTACATGTCCATCTTTGTCTCCTCACTTTTATATTGGTATAATTACCATGCAATTGCTCATTCTTTTCAATCTATAGCTATTTAGTGCCTTTATCAATTAGACCTCAAGTTTTGCACCTTACGCGATTTAGTCATTTTTATCAAATTGAGCACTCAAACGAGGAAATTTCTTTATGAAAATTTCACACAACTTTAGTATCATACTGTAGACATCAAAATAATAATAAAACAAATTTTTTGATGTTGGATTTGTGGTCTCGCAACCACTGTTCCGACTAAGCCTAAATCATGATGTTACAAAATGAGTAGTAAAAGTGTGACTAAATGGAAAATGTGGGATGGTATGAATACGAAAATGGTTCAGCTAGGCTTGAGTTTTGAAGAAATGGAATACATTTCAATTTACGAGCCTAAGGGCTAAACCGTAAAAATGTGAAACATTAGGGGTAAAAATGTAATTTTTGCCATAATATGTTTTTTGGGCTAAATTGAATAATGTGAGTATTAAATGAGTTAAATTTGTTATTATAGATCAAGAAAAACGAGGTTCGGACCTAGATTGGGGAACCTTAGAGTGTTTGACTATTAGGTCCAATTCTACTATTTTTTTACCGAGGTAAGTTCGTATGTAAATAATGCATTATTATACTTATGTTTTAAATGCTTTAATATTGTATGAAGTGTGATTGACTCTTTGGACGCATTTAACAAAGTTCCGACAAGCGAGAAATCCCGGTTGAACCTTAGGAATAGAATAGGATACAAGTGACATGTCACTAGGAACCCATGTGTTTATGTGATCCAGGTGCTAGTCTTGTACGCCCTACCAATGGGTTGGGTATTCCGGCATATGTTGCGGACCCCTTTCTAACATGTGTTTAAGGTCTCGTAGACCTCATTAAGGGACTATATGATTGTAAATTATGTTGTTTGTAACAACCCAAACCCGGCCCAAACACTTCGACCGAATTTGGTTTGTTACGGAGAAAACATTTTGAAACCTTTTTAAGTTTTCGATAAAAGATAGCATCTTGTTAAAAACAGCTGAGGTGTATAAAACCCATACTTGATTTATTTCAGAAATATTTATTAAGTCAAGTTATTATATATATTTTAGATGTACCCGATGGTACTTTAAAACCTTTACGATTGTTTTGGAAAACAGGTGAACTCACTTTTATAACAAAAAGTTTAAAACCAATATTCAAGCATCTAACAATAATAAAGTAATCATAGGATGCCTTATTACAACCCAATTAAAATCAAACCAACAATAAATAAAATTTAAATAAAATATAAAAGAACTGAAATTCAAAGTCTATTAGATTAAAATCCCACTGCATGGCCACCTCGAGTCCATCCGGTCCACATCCGCGATCTACACACCACCTGAAAAATGTAAAGAAGAAGGTGAGTCACCAAGACTCAGTATGTAACCCTTCTTCGGTTTAAAGCCACATCATACACATATTATAACAATTAACATGCATCAAATCATGTACCCAACCTAACCATCCGTATCACCTTACCCCGTGTGGTACCAAACCACTGGTGGTGCCAAACCACTGGTGACTTAAAGTCACAGGTGTGATGCCAAATCACTGGAGGTGCCAAACCTCTGGTGTCCGAAGACACAATCGATTGATGGGGCCAACCCATCGTGTGATGCCAAATCACTGGCGTCGATCCCGTATCATCATCTGTGGGGCCAACCCACGGTGGTGCTAAGCCACTGGGACAAGACGCTATGAGGTGCCAAACCTCTGGAGGTACCAAACCTCTGGTGACCGTAGTTACAGTGTGTTACCAAAACACTGGTGTCCGTCGACACAATCATCACTGCCTCCTCCTCTCATCAACCCATGTCAAGCAGTTATAAACAGAACATACATTCATCACAGGCATCAAATAAGCCATGCTTCCCAAAAGCATTATTATCAATCTCTTACTGACAGAGACTTACCGGGATCCTCGCTTGTACCTTTAAGGTACTAATTCCATATCTATATAAAGCAGATTTACACATAACATGCATTTAATACACTTTATTAATTATAATAAGTGTGTATGTACACACCTGATGTCGATGAGAAGTCTAAATCCCTGAAAAGAGAAGTCGGCCTCCCTAGATCTCTCTGCACCTATATTCGGCCAACCTCAGGATTAGTATTATGGCCTATCCGGCCAATCCAAAATAATTTAAAGGGGTCATCTTTTGAACCCGAATCCTTACCTTTACTCTTTTGGCTACTAACCACAGCACTCGATTCCCGAATCTGTTTCACCAACTACCATCGGTTAGTCAATAAAGTTAATAGTCTTCGGCTTTGAATATTTGAAAGTTGAGTCTTATGAAAATCGATCCTTACCACCACTTACCACCCGATTGATCACGAATGAAGGCTTGGTTTGACGATCTCAAAATCTCGAAGCACCTAGACAGATTTGGTTCAACAAGTGATTAGCATCCTTAACAACAATTGTCGAAACCAATACCTACCTTAATCAAAGTCGACAAGAAAGGGGAAAGAGGACATGGGCATTCGGCCAATCACTCTCACCTTCCCAAAATCGATTAAAAGAAAGCCTCCCTCCCTTGCACAATATTCGGCCAAGGTGCTGAAAAATAGAGAAAGAAATTCGGCAGTTCTAATGGGTGTATTCGGCTATTATGAAGGAAACATAATGGAAAGAAAAGGTGATAAGAGTTTTGGCTAAAGGGGTTTGAGGAGGGAAAAGAAGAGTATAAAGAGTATTTTTGGTTTTGGCACAAAGAAGAAAAGAGGATCAATGGCAATAGAGGTATCGGTTTTGAGAGAAAGTGAAGAAGAAAAGAGGTGGAAATGAGAAAGTGCTTAGCCGAAATTTGTTCAACAAGTGACTAAGGGAATTCGGCCTCCCCCTATGCTTAGCTTACCAAGCCGTCCACCCCTCTCAACAAGGAATTCAAATTCGGCCAACTCCTTGATTTACTCCAGGCCACTCATTTAAAATTATTCAAACTATTTTGAACACTAAAATGCCTATTCTTCCTCCTTGTCAACCTTTTTAGATTATTCACATAATACCTAATTAAAACTTAATAATATCCTCAATAATATCCATCATCCTTATTATCTAAAATTAAATAATAAAAAGAGATTAAAGAGAGAAAATCTCTCCCTTCCTATGCCGTCCATATCAAGGTGCAAAAAGAGAATTTTGTGACTCGAACCAAGGCTCTCCCTTATCCCTTGTGGCGTCACATGTAACTCCCAAGTAGCCCTCCTTTTGCCACTTTTCCAAGGCCCTTTTTGTGTCAATAAATCCTCTATTTATTCTTGTAACCCCTACCTGCTAGGGCTCCTCACCTTTAAAGCTTAAAAAAAATAATATTCTTCCCACTACTCGAGCCTACTAAAAATCCATAATTAAGCCTTATTACACCATAATTAATACCATAATAATTCAAACACAAGAAAAACATTTAATCACAAATAGCCCCAATTTTAGGATGTTACATTGTTTGAATGACTTTCAGTTGAAAATGATATGAAATGGTCGGAATTATTAGAATGCCTCTTAACCATAGTCCGGCGACGGTTATGGGTTAGGGGTGTTATACCATTTGCCACCCTGAAACATAAAGACACATATACCACCACAAGCAACACATAACATGGCATTAATACAATATGAAAAATCCCTAAATCATCATTCATACAAACCACATTTTACTCCATGAATTTCATGACCTTTCACTTCACAAAACTCATCATCATTATAAGTAAGAAACTTGACAATTATTGGCCAATTCCTAATGGCCACTTACAAAATGAGTGTATAACATTAGTAGCCAACACTTTGGCTTTCAAATGTGACATAACACAAGATGACCAAGTTCCTATACATGTCATACCCAAAATAAATCAACTTTACTCTGCCAAAAGAATGATTGATAGTGTGATCCGAGCTCCGACGTTCTACGATCCCCGAGCTAGCTTGGTGATACTATAAGGAAAAGGGAAAAGAAAGGGGTAAGCATATAGCTTAGTAAGTTTGCATGAATTAAGATAGCAACATAAGTACTCATAGTAAAATCCATTCATCTTATAGAACTATAACAACACAAGTTCTCAAGTACTTTGACGTACTTACTCATACTTACGATTACCCATCACATATCACATTACAGTTTTCATAACTCGTATTTTACTCATGGTACCTGTATCACTTTAGCATATAATTTAGCACTTATGCTATTCTGAACATTATCTTAAATCATTATCATCCTTATATAACTTAGCTCTTTATCATTTTTACATACTTAGCTCTTTTTCCCGTTGAACAACTCGAAATATCAGAGGATACTCAAACTCATCATACATGTAGCGTGATGCCAATGCCTTATCCCAGATATGGTCTTACATGGGATCACCTCTTGATGCCGACACCATATCCCAGATATGGTGTTACACGGGATCTCTTAACTCGATGTCGATGCCATGTCCCAGACATGGTATTATATGAGATTGTACATAGATGTCGGTGCCATGTCCCAAACATGGTCTTACACGAGATCTTCCTTTGGTGCCGAAGCCATGTCCCAAACATGGTCTTATACGGGACCTTCCTTATTTGATGTTGATGCCATGTCCCAGACATGGTCTTATACGGGATCTACGTTCGGTGCCAATGCCATATCCCAGATATGGTCTTATACGGGACCTATATTCAGTGCCGATGCCATGTCCCAGACATGGTCTTATACATGACCTTCCTTATCTCATGTCGTGACATAGGTATCCTCGTTATTCCGAATATTCAACCGGGACTTCATCTTGACATATTCTCATCATTTCTCATTAAAGCATCAATTGGTCGATTTTCATGATATGATATTCACTATCATAAGATCAAGTAATTTAAAATATAAAAACACTATGAAACTTTAATTTCGCACAAACTTACCTCGGTACTCAAAATAGGTGTAGACGTTCAATTTAGTCCACAACTTTGTTCTTACCTCAGTTTCGGTCCGGGCTTCGTGTTTCTTGATCTATAATAACAATTTCACTTGTTTAATACTCACATTGATTAAATTGACTCATGAATCATATTTTGGAAAAATTACTATTTTGCCCCTAGACTCGTAAAATGATTTTTATTCAACTTTCTTGTACTTTAAGCCTAGCCGAATTATTTTCTTAACTACAACAGCCCCCAATTTCCACTATTTCACTCATGTATGACCATTTTTATAACTTTTACAATTTGGTCCTTTTTTTTGCATTTTTCATGAAAATCACTTAGAAAAAGATATTTATTAGACATCAAACTTTCATATTCTTCCATAAAACATCAAAATACATACATGTCATACATGGGTAAATTTTTGAACATAAACCCTAGCTCAAAATATAGCTAGAAATAGCTAAATCGAGCTATGAGGATCTCAAAAATACGAAGAACATTAAAAAAGGGGGCTAGGGTGCACTTACTATCAAGCTTGGAAGTTGAAGAAACCCTAGTTATGGAGAGCTTGGAATTTTCGGCCCTAGCTTGAAGAAGATGAGCAAATTTTTGCTTCATTTTCCCTTTTTAATCTTTTATTAACCAAATGACTAAAATGCCCTTAAGTCCATTTCTTGAGATTTTTCCTTCCCATGTCTATTTTTTTCCATCTTGACATTTAATGGTCTAATTGCTAAATAAGGGCCTCTAGTAATTTTTATAACTCTATTTCATACTTAAATCTTCTAGAATCTCATAATTTCTAATCTTTGCAATTTAGTCCTAATGGGCAAATTGATCACTAATAAATAAAATTTCCTCATGAAATTTTCACACAATCATGCAATCACATCATAAGCCTCATAAAAATCGTAAAACACATATTTCTACTTCAAATTTGTTGTCTCGCAACCACTATTCTGACTAGGCCCTAAATTAGGCTGTTACACATTTACTATATACAAACAGAATTTAAAGTTGTCAGGAGTCATCACACTATCACAGTTTATTTATGGCATGTATAGCTAGACTCTTACACACGCTACGATAGTCTGAGAATTGACAAAACCCTAGCTTTGATACCACTAAATGTAACACCCTTACCCGTATTCAACGTCGGAACAGGGTACGAGGTATTACCGGACTTACAACACAAGCATTCACACAATTCTGAGTCATAAATTTTGCGTCCAAATTAAAACCATTCATATTCGATCATAAAGTCCATAATACGAGCCTACGAGGCCCAAAACGTGCATTGGAAGTGGTTTGGGACTAAACAGAGAACTCAGGAAATTTTTACAAAACTTCAAAAATTTTTGCTAACTGCAGGCCTCACTCGCCCGTGTGACCCTGGGACACGCCCGTGCTTCAGACCGTATTCAATTTATGGTGCTCTCTAACTTGTGCCACACGGCCGTGCCACACGCCCTTGTGCTAGGCCGTGTGGTTAATTAAATTAATTCGAATTAGGTACAGGTTTCACACGGCCAAGACACTCGCTCGTGTTCAAGGCCGTGTGGCACACATAGCTGAGGCACATGCCCGTGTCTCTGCCCGTGTGCCCAATTCTGAGCATTCTATTTCTCAAAATTAAGGTGCAGGGGACACACAGCCAATACACACGCCCGTGGGGCAAGCCGTGTGCCGTACATGGCCTAGACACACTCCCATGTATCTAACCGTGAGGACAAAACAAAGGCTATTTACCAACCCATTTTCCACCCATATTCACACATATACTTACACCAATTCAAAGACACAAAACATAACATAAATAGGCAACCAAAACATCCACAACCAAGACATCCACTCATCATTCACATGCTACATCTATCATACATAAACATCACATACTTATCAACTCAAATCATGCAAGTTTCCACATTCATGAAAGGCATCATCATATGAATATACTTATACCAATATTAGGCAATTTCAATTGGCCTTGTACAAAATGAACTTTCAACCAATATAAGCCAACATATTTGGCCAAATTAATTATGACACATAACAAAATGGCCAAGTCCCCTATACAAGAATAACTCAAAATGTTGAATTCATTGATACCAAATAATTGTTGATAGTGTCAATGGATCTCCAACGGTCTCCGATCCCCAAGCTAGCTTGGTGACACTATAAGACAAGGGAAAGAAAGGGGAGTAAGCTATATAGCTTAGCAAGTTCCTATGCAAATAATAAGCATCATAACCATACATTTAACACACAATTAACATAATGTAAGTTAACATAAATGCTATTAAAATCTCATAATCATAAATTTTCTCAATCATAACCTTACCAAGGGTTTATCACATATTGAGCTCATTACTTATAAATTTTACGTACATACCTGTACCAACTTGCAACATAACCATATCCTTTCACAACTTTGACATTCCCGTTGAACACTCGAAATATTAACGGATACTCGAAAATCTTTCACGTAAGTGCCATTTATGTACCCAAATCTAGCTCTTATCTCATAATACATATATGCTCGTTTTCGAGCTATTCACGGGCCTGTTCACACAAGCTGTCAGTCTGGACGTAGCTACACAGTGCTGCTATGAAATTTAAACAATTTTCTAAGTTATAGAGGTCACACGCCCATGTGGTAGGCCGTGTGCCTCACACGGCCTCGGACACGCCCGTGCATTCAAGCCGTAGCAAAATAGGGCATACATTCTGACTTGTCCACATAGCCTGAGACACGCCCGTGTGATGCACCTGTGGTCAAAACTGACTTTTCTCACAAGGCTGAGGACACACCCATGTGCCTCACCCGTGGTTGCCACAGACTTGCACCATATGGCCAGTCACACGCCCGTGTGTCTAGCCTGTGGTTGAGTCTGTTTTGCACTAAAATACAAACCTGCATGACACGGTCGAGCCATACGCCCGTGTGCTCAACCGTGTGGGCAATTATAGGCCATTTTTAAGGCCAAACATGCCACCCACACTTTGAATCACCTACAAGTCTTAAATCATATGCATTTATACCACAAGTGGCAACCAAAACATATCAATATATGTACCATTTAATCATCATCTAGATCATTTACTTCCACACTCAATTCCTACTCAATTAAATCCATCCAAAACACCATTTTCACAACTCAAAACTTATAAGCCAAGCATCATGTAATTCATACTACAAGTTCATATTTTATCCATCATTCTCATCAACCAATTTTAGTATAAAACATACCATTTCTATTCTCACTATTTCATGAGTCATTCATCATTTTCATAGCCTACATATATGCACCATCAACATTGAACCATCTAGCCATATCACATGGAAAAGTCCAACATTACCAAAACATACCATAACTTCTAGCCTATACATGCCATATACCAAATATGTACATCTTTCAAAAGTACCGAAATAGGTAGCCGATATTGTGATTAAGTCGCTGACGATCCCTAGACCCGAGCTAGCTTTACTGGCACTGTAAATTAGAGAAACAAATCACACAATAAGCTTTCAAAGCTTAGTAAGTTCGTAATATAATGCAGTTAACTCATTGAATCAAATCAATCTACAATTTAAACCATCACATAGATAGTTTAACAAAAATACGCAAGCTTAGCTATACCCAAAACTCACATAGCCATCCATTATCTAATTTCAAATTTACCAACCACATAAGTTTCATACATACCTTTGCCAACACCTAGTTTGCAAACAATTTTGCCATTCAATGCTCGATGCCACATTCCAATCAATCTTCTTTATCTTTTTTATTCAATCGCACACTTAGTGCCCAATTTTTAGCCAAAACTTAAATAACATCGCACACTTAGTGCCTCAGTATAAACCGAACTCTATTTGGTATCGCACACACAGTGCTAATCAGTAAAGCCGAAGCTTTCATTTCATCGCACACATAGTGCTATACAATCTCTCTCGACTTCAATTACGCACACTTAGTGCTACATTTCTCAATTTCATATTTAACATTTCTAATTCAATAACTATACATTCATTCAATTCACATCACATAGATATAAATTTAACAACTTGTACTATACCCGAACTTACCTCGGACGTCGAAATATCGAAACTAGCCGATTAATCAAGTACTTTGTCTTTGCCTCGACCTCGATCTGAATCTCTCCTTTCTTGGTCTATACATATTCAAATTTAGCTCGTTCAATCACAAATTCATTCAATTTAATCCAAACACACATATTTAGGACACTTTACAAAATAGCCCTTACATTTCCACATTTCGACACTTTAGTCCCTATTTTACAAAATCACAAAATACACAAAATTTCTCTTCACTTATGCCTAGCCGAATTTTCCCCATGCTAATACAAGCCCATATATTTCATTTATTTCACATTTTAGTCCCTCAAAATAATATTTTCATAATTTAGTCCAAATTACTCAATTTCATCAAAAATTCAAATACAAACTATGTTAATCTAACACTAAGCTTTCATATTCCACCAACTAATATCACAAAACTCACATTTTCATCAATGGCATATCTCAAAATCACCATCAATTCCAAAAATTTAAGCATGATTTTGATAATACACTAAGCAACGATCATAAAAACGTAGAAATTATCAAAAACTAAACAAAAACTAACCTCTAATCAAGCTCAAAGCTAGCCGAACCCTAACAAGCCTTCTTTCTTTCTTTTTCTTCAACCTTCGGCCAAAGAAGATGATAAAAATGACCATTTAATTTCTTTTTGTTTTATTAAATTAACATTAATAATTAATTTCCAATTCTACCCTTAATGAATTAACCATTAAAACATATAATGGTTGTCCACTTTAGTTCACTATTAATTATAATGGTATAATTACCATTTAAGGCCACTGCATTCAAAAGCCAACCCATTTAAGTACATTAACAATTTGCACACAGTTTTTGCATTCTACGCAATTAAGTCCTTTATCATAATTTGGCACACAATCGATAAAATTTTCACACCAAATTTTCACACTTGCTCAATCACATATTATAAACATAAAAAATAATATTAAAATATTTTTTTGACATTGGATTTATGGTCTCGAAACTACTATTTTGACTAGGGTCTAAACCGGGCTATTACAACTGGCTTGGAAAATAGCCTTCTAATTGTTCACACGGGTAGACACACAAGAGTGTATCTAGGCCGTGTGTGGCACACGGTCAGCCCCATGGGTGTGTTAATAGGCTGTGTGTCCCCTGTATCAAATTGCGAGAATTCGATTTGTCACACGAGCTAGCACATGGGCGTGTGACTAGGCCGTGTGCCCTTAAGAGGTTGCTGACGTCATAACAAAATACCCAAGTTTTTCATAGACGGGTGAGGACACGAGCGCGTCTAGGCCGTGTGAGGGACACGGGCTACTAACACGAGCGTGTGTCCGGCCGTGTGAGAACCCCTGTAGGTTTGAAATGAAAAATAAAACCGGCATGGACAGGGAACATGGGCGTGTGTGACCACACGGCCTGCCCACACGGGCGTGTTCCATTTCTCATGGGCGTGTGGCCCTGTTTAGGCAAAAATTTTCTAAGAGCGCAAAAGTTTCCGGTTTGGTTCCGAAACTTTCCGCATGTATGTTTAGGGCCTCGTAGGCCTCTTTATAAGGATATTATGTATATGAATGAAAATTTTTAAATTGAGATGAAATTTTATAGCCCAATGTTGTATGTTTAAGCAAGTTAAGTTCGGTAATGCCTCGTATCCAGTTCTGGAGTCGAACACGGGTAAGGAGTGTTACATTTAGTGGTATTAGAGCTACGGTTTAGTCAATTCTCGGACTAACATAGCGTATGCATGAGTCTAGCTATACATGCCATACACGTGAGTACTTACATTATGATAGTGTGACGACTCCTGGCGATTTAAATTGTGTTTTCATATAGTAAATGGATCCCGATAGAGCTGTGGCGGATGATGTAGAAAGTAACGCGCCGGCTCCCGCTGAAGGGATGATGCTGAATGAAAATGAGAATAGACCAACGGTCGTGAGTCAGAGAGGACGAGTAGAGGCTAAGGAAGCCTTTCTCCACATGATGAATGCATGGTATATAGAGTTCGTTCGTACGAACCCGAATGCACAACCCCCTTCACCCCCTGGTGTTGGGATTAAAGCTCAGACTACTTCAGTTGCTAGTGTTGGGAACACTCGACCTAATAGACCAAATGTCCACAGTGTGGCAGACGTCACCCTGGTGAGTACCGAGCACATGAGGGGGCCTGTTTTATGTGTGGTTCCCAGGATCATTTTATTAGAGAGTCCCCTGAGATGGTTGAAAAAGAGAAAATTCAGAGTGCGAGATTGGGAAGCACTACTAGAGGGAGACAATAGAGAAACCCAGGAAGTGGAACGAGTAGTAAGAATACACCTCGAGAGTAGGCTGCAAGATCTGAGGCTAGAGCCGTAACAGCCCAATTTTTGGGCTAGTCGGACCAGTGGTTTTGGAACCACTAATCTGAGGTTGAAGAAAATTATTTTGATATTCTTTCATGTGTTATAACATGATTATAAGGTTGCATGGGACTTTTGGTCCATTAATTTTAATGATTGTATGCTTAATTATGAAAAAGGACGAAATCACATAAAGTGTGAAAGTTCCATTTTTCAAGCTAGGAGTATCTAATAGCTATGGAATATCAAATTAGAGGTCTTTAAAGTAAAAATAGACCACCTTAAGAGTGATGGCCGGCCAAGGGGGACAAAGACATTAATTTGGTCAAAAATTTGGTGAAATTAGGTACCAAAAATGGATAAAATAAGACAAAGAAGGAAGATATCATCTTTCACTATTCACCCATCTTCTTCCACCAAAAATTGAAGAGAAATTAGAGGTTTTTGGAGTTCAAACTTTTAGCCAAGCCATTCTCTTGCAAGTAAGTGATTTTAGAGGTTTTTCTTGATAATTTTTGTACTTTTGGAACCCCTAAAGCTTAAGCTAGCTAATGATGGGACTATTTTGCAAAATGGTTGAAATTTTAGGGACTTTCCATGAGAGTGTTCATATTGTTTGCTGAGTTTTTATGGAAGAAAATGAATGTTAGTGAGTTAAGGAACACCTTTTGTGAAAGGTGTTACCATGAAAGCACCTAAATGGGACCTATTAGTAAAGGTTGAGTTTGTGTAATAAATGTATGGAATAATTGGTTTTGTGAGTTGTTGTAAGAGAAATAAATGATCAACTAGGCTTGTTTAATGAGAAAATGTGATGAAAAATGATTTATGAGCCTAGGGGCAAAATCGTAATTTTGCCAATGTAGAAGGGCAAAATGGTTATTTTTGCCTAAGTAGAAATTTTGATGTATCATGAATTATAAAGTAATTGAATGAATGAATATTATTATTATAGATCAAGAAAAACGCGGAAACAACCTTGACCGAGGAAAAGGCAAGGTTACAGGCTAAACCGCCGATTAATACATTTTGCACCGAGGTAAGTTTATGTGTAAACGATACATCTTTAATACATATGTTGTTACTTATTGGTGCATTGTATGAATGAGATCAATTATGATTGGGATTGATTGAAAATGATAGATAGTGAGTAATTCTCGTATGAACCTCGGAATAGATATGTAAGTGCGGAAAAATATCCGTAAATATTCTTATAGGTGGGCTATGTGCGGTACCACAATGATTATTCTTTTTGGTGGGCTGTGTGTGATACCACCTTATTATTCATTCACGATGGGCTGTGTGCGATACCATCGTTTGTATTATCATTTGGTGGGCTATGTGCGTAACCACCGTAAATATTCTTGTTGGTAGGCTATGTGCGATACCACCCTATTATTGATTAATGGTGGGCTGTGTGCGAAACCACCAGGTACTTAGTATTATTCTGAATGGTTCATCGAGAAATTGTCTATGTAAATGTTTCACGTGGCTTTGTGGTGATGAGCACAGGATATGTGAGCAATATAAATGTTGTACGGTTGGAAGGTGGTAAGAGATGAAATGAGTAAGCATGGTTATGAAAATGTGAATTATTCTTGTTTGGTATGAAATGTTATTGACTGATTAGCACATGCTATGATGCTTATTGTTTACGTGTAAACTTACCAAGCTTAAAGCTTACTCCCTTTCTTTTCCCTTGTTTTATAGTGTCAAAGAGCCGACTCGGGATATGAATATAATTGTAAGATCATCCACACTATCAGCTCATCTCGGTATATTAGACTTAGCATTTTGAGTATGGCATGTATAGGGGCTAGACATAGTGAAATGTTTTATTTTTTTGGCCAAGTGTGTTGGCTCTTTTAAACATGAAAACTTTTGTAAATGGCCGTATTTAATGGATCATTATCATTATATATATGAAAAGTTGACGTTATTCATGAATGTGATGATACATGATTGAGTTGCTTGGTAAATGGTTGAATGTGATTGATGTTGTATGAGTTAGGGTGATAAAAAGAGCTTGGCAAATATCCTTGTTCTTGTCCACATGAGTAGGCACATGGACATGTGTCTAGGTCGAGTGTGACAGATGGTCAGCCCCATGGACGTGTGACCAGGCAGTGTGTCCCCTGCGTGTTATTGATACAAGTCACTGTCGACCACGGACTAGACACACGAGCGTGTGCTAGGCCGTGTGCCCCTTATTTGGTTGCTGACATCAAAACAGAATACCCAGGTTTTCACACATGGGTGATGACACGGGCATGTCTAGGCCGTGTGGAGGACACGGGCCAAGGACACGGGCGCGTGTCCGGCCGTGTGAAAACCCCTGTAGGTTCGAAGAGAAAATAAATTCCATACGGACTAGGGACATGGGCGTGTGTGACCACACAGGCCTGTGGCCCTGTTAAGACAAAATTTTTCTAAGTATACAAAAGACCTCAGTTTGATTCCTAGGCCCTCCGTTTGTAGGTGTAAGGCCTCGTAGGCCCATAATAAGAATGTTATGAATGTGAGTGGAAGATTTTATATTGGAATTAAATTTGATAGCTCAAAGTTGTATGTTAAAGCAAGTTAAGTCCGGTAATGCCTCGTACCCGGTTCTAGAGTTGATTACGGGTAAGAGGTGTTACATTTAGTGGTATCAGAGCTATGGTTTAGTCAGTTCCCGTACTACCGTAGCGTGTGTAAGAGTCTAGCTATACATGGCATAAATTTATATTAATAGTATGGTGACTTCTGACAATATTAAACTTTATTTTTTATATAGTAAATGGATCTCGACTGAGTGGTTGCTGATGACGCTTCTAGTAAAACGCTGGCTCCCGCGCAAGGGACCGCGCCTATAGAGAGTAACCCGAGACTATGGGTCAAGGAGAAGAGGCTCAGGAAGCCTTTCCTCAAATAATGAGTAATTGGTATACGGAGTATGTACGAGCGAACCCTAATGCTCAACCTCCTCCACCCCCTCCTATACCTCAGCCGGTTCCTATGGCTCCTTAAGGTATAGATTTGGTGAGAATTACCAAAACCTCGGTAGATAAGATTCGAAAGCAAGGGGCCGAGGAATTTGGAGCTAATATAGATGATGACCTCGAGAGGGCGGAGTTTTGGCTTGAGAACTCAATGCGGGTATTTGATGAACTGTCCTGCACACTTGAGGAGTGCTTGAAATATGCTGTGTCATTGCTGAAGGACTCGGCATATCGTTGGAAAAAACATTGACTTTGGTAGTTCCAAGAGAGAGAGTGACATGGGACTTCTTTTTGGAAGAGTTCCGAAAGAAGTACATAAGTCAGAGATTTGTGGATTAGAAACGGAAAGAATTCCGGAAAAATGACTGTGGTAGGATATGAGTGCGAGTTTGTTAGGCTCAGCAAGTATGCATAAGAGTGTGTGTCCACAGAAGCTATTTTGTGCAAGAGGTTCGAAGACAGGCTGAATGAGGATATCAGACTTCTAGTTGGGATTTTAGAATTGAAAGAATTTGTAGTGTTGGTTGATAGGGTATGCAAGGCTGATGAGCTGAATAAGGAAAATAGAAAAGCCATGAGTTAGGCCCGAGATGCAAGAAAGAGGTCAATGAGTAAATCATACCAAACTCAATTAAAGAGGTCTAAAAAAATGAACCCTCGAACGACTGCGTCAGTTGGATATTAACATCGAGATCGAGGAAATACTTACTCGGGCTCGAGAGTTCAAGCCACCTCGATGGCAAGTGTGGGCAATCCAAAGTCTAATAAATTGAAGTGTCCAAATTGTGGTAGGCAACACACTGGGGAGTGTTGGGGGAATAACCGTAATTGTTACAAGTGTGGTTCACCCAATCATTTTATCTGGAATTTCCATGAGAGGGATGAGAAGGAAAGAAAGCAAGAAATAAGATCAAGCAATGTGTCTTTGAGGGGTAGATCACAAAAGAACCCGGAAGGTGGGGCTAGTTGTAGCACCCCAAACCCGGCCTAGGAGTTAGGCCCGAGTCCTGAATGTCACATTAAAGACATACTCCAAAACGATTTTAGAATCTGACAATTTTAGGCCCAAAAGCCTAAAATCCTTGTATCTTGTTAAGTTAAGAGGAAAAGCCCACATTTTAGGAAAATGTTCATATGATAAGTTATTTCGAAAACCACTTTAACTTTAATAATTTTATGAAATTTATTAAGTAGATAGTTGAAATAATAATAATAAACCCAAAATCTAAAGTCATTTAGGAGTTACATGGCCTTATTGCAATCCAATGAAAATAAACAAAGTATTTAAAACAATTTCATTTGAACAAATTAAAGCATTTGAACGGCTTGTAGTGTGGCCATCTCTGAGTCCTCTCCCACGTTGAGCCGTCTATTCATGATTACCTGAAACATTAAATTAAAGGGTGTGAGTTTCGAAACTCAGTGTGTACAACCCTTGACAATCAAATCAACATACAATTATTGATATTGGGCCTAAACCCTGTCGAAATCGGTGGTCTTGGGCCTTAGCCCACAATGACCTCATATCATATCATATCGCATCATATTCAACAAGATAATGCAAAACCCACCCCAAAAATCCATCTGCTACACACACCATTTCCCTTCCAACCTTATGACTACTGTGGGGAATTCTAGCTCGACCCACCCCTCTGCTACACATCAAGGGTAGCCCTGTTGCGGTACTACCTGATCACTGGAATCGGAGTCTTAAAATTTATAAAGAGAATGATCGAACCTGCAAACTAACTCTGACAACGATTAAAGGCAAGTGTACCTAACGAATAGTAGTATAGCTTAGGCAAGACCAAATTGTCGAACCCAAAGGAACTAAAAGTACTAATACTAACCCTCTTTTTATTATCTAGCCTAAAATAATTGAAGTTGTTTAAACTTAACTACTACTAAGCTAAAGACGCAAAGAAAAAAGAATGAATTGGGAAATAACTTGAGGGAAGACTCAGTTGATTTAAGACGATACCCTCAGGAAGAATCCACCTAGACTTCACCTGTTATCTAACACTGAACCATATGATTTATTCACTTGACTTGATCCGTAGGACTCCCTAACGTATATTAAACCCTCTCTCGAGGCGAATAACGTCTAACCCTAGGTTAATTAACAGAAATCTCTTTTTCACTTAATAACCCCCAGAATAGCAGTAAATTGATCTATGGATTCCCATATTAGGTTTCACCCTAATTCGGAAAAATCTCGTTACCCTATCTCTAGGCCTGCGAACGACCCCGTTTTAATTATTGTAGATCTATTCTTAAGCAGGGACTTTTGCTCCTCCACCTAAGAACATCTGACTTGAGTCAATATCTTGGAAACATTAACACAAGAATTAAGCACACATAATTAAGAACAAATCAAGTATTAATCTTATAGTTCAGAAAACAATAACAAGATTCATCTAGGTTTCATCCCCTTCAGGTATCTGAAGGGTTAGTTCATAACAAATAAAGCAAACATCTCAGAAGAAAAGATAAAACAAAACATAATAAATCCCTAAAACTCCCTGAAGGAATTGAAGGAGAGATCCGCCGTCTTGAGTAGAATTCTGGCTTCTAGAGATGGATCAACTGGCTATCTTCGAGTGATTCCCACAACGTTGACCTTTTCGGCTTGGCTCCTTGGCCTAGCTGACTGCCCTCCTTTCAGGTAACACTTAGGGGGTTTATATAGGCTCTTGGAATGTGTTTCGTCGCCCCAAAGTATCCAAATCTGAATGAAATTGCTCTTTGCCACGATAGGGACACGGCCATGTCACACGCCCGTGTGACTAGTCTTCAAGCCGTGTTCGAAATTCTTTAATGAGGCACGGCCGTGTGCATTGGGGGTAAGGCCGTGTTCTAGATGATCAATGTGGCACGACCGTGTGGGCTTAAGTTCAGGCCGTCTGGATTTCGTGATATGGCCCATTTACTCTGTTTTGGGCCCGTTTTATGTTCTTTTCATCCTCGGGTGCTTTCCTGGGTATAAGACATGAAAAGAACAGATTAAGAGCACCTTTTTACATAAATCGAAGCTTAGATCATCCAAAAGCATACTAAATGTGGGATTAAAATATGTTACTTTTACGGTTTATCAAATACCCCCACACTTAAGCTTTTGCTTGTCGTTAAGCAAATTCTCAACTTACAATTAAAACAAACTTTCCATGATTCATAATTCCTATCAATAATGTCTTATCATAATTCATAGATAATTTATACATGGATGATTTAACTCGAAGGGTCCTAAAGATTCAAACAATCAAAGTCATATATTTGTAGCATAAAAACGTAGGTGTCTCCCCTTATCTAAATAATTACCTTTGATTCAAAAATGACAAGGATTGACATCCTCACTAAAGCTTCACTCAA
This sequence comes from Gossypium australe, assembly GCA_005393395.2. NCBI lineage: Eukaryota > Viridiplantae > Streptophyta > Magnoliopsida > Malvales > Malvaceae > Gossypium > Gossypium australe. The sequence goes on from CM016619.1 coordinate 113,508,733, forward strand.
ATCACTCGAGGTGTTTAAGGTTCAGTAAAAGAGTGCTCATAAGTCGAACTTGAAAAGTTAATCCCATAGGCTTGCCTAAAAATCAAATCTCCACTACTGTAAAATGAGATAATACACAAATCAAAAAGTCTTTAACAGGGTTGTAACGGGGCTAGGATTAAAGGTGTGGATAAAGGCTGAAATTAGAAGGTTAGAATCGAGATTGAATTGACAAGTTACCTAAATTAGAAAATACTGAGATAATATTAACTGAAAAGTAATAATCCTACTAACACGAGCTTGTTCTTTTGAAAAATAGACTTTAACTGTATAAGCTCACTAACACTGACTATACTTTAAATTAATTTTTTTTGAAGTTTTTAAGAACAAATCAAGTAATAAAAGATAAATTCAACTAGTGAAATAGTATAATTAGATAACTAATCAAATCATATCTCGATATAAGGGTAGTCAAAAGGAATGGTGATAATAAATACAAAGGGTTTTGGGTTATTAGTAGGTTAGTCAATAAAAAGGGTTGTTAGGATCAACGGGGTTCACTAAGGGCTAATTATGAAGGTAAGCTTTTTAGTGGAGTGAGTGGGTTAAATCCTAGGTGCCTTTATCATCTCTGTATATCAAATCATAGATGTGGTCTCAACATGTATAACCGAGGCAAGTTCTAGAATAACAGTTCATAGTTGACACACTCATAATCAATAAAGTGAGCATGGAAAAGAATATATGCTCTAATAGGCTCAAAATCTCACAAAAAATATGGGTGTTTTGACATCAACCTTGTAAACTTCAAACTTCCAGATAATATTCAGATTCAACTCAACAACCTAGCAAAGATTTTAATTCTGAAAAATAGACTTATTATGCTTGATTCTCTAATATTTTTCTAATTTAATCATCAATGCACAATTAACTATGACTTAATCTAAAACTCAATAAAAATCACAAACCATCAGAAATTTCATCCTAATTAGTAATATGAGGAAATTACTTAAAAACAAGACTAAATTCAGGGATTTGAGAATAATGAAGAAAGTTAGGCCCAGTTTGAGAATAATGCAGAAAGTTAGGCCCTTTCTTCAAATAAATATTCACCCCCCACACTTAAGATGTACATTGCCCTCAATGTACAAAGATGTATATAAAATTTAAGAGAGACGGAGAGGTGAAACTTCTTGAATTTGGATGGTTTCTCGGAGTTGGAAGTCAATAGGGGTGGTGGCTGCTGCCGCGCTCTGCGCTAGATGATGAAATTGGGGAGCTCGTAGAGAGTTAGCCAGGATTTATTAAGACACATTTAAAATAAATGAAATATATAACTAAAAACAAGAAAGAAAAAGGAAAGGAGACTAAGAAGGAAAATAATCTAAGACTTGAAGATAAAAGGGCTTGAGAATCCTTATTGGTAAATGGTTCATGAGGTGGGTGTGACTTCTAAGGCGACAGAGGTGCTGGCGGTGGCGGAAGTGGCGTGATTCCCAAGCAGCCTTTACAACCTAACACTAAGAAATTAAAATATATTAAGCTAAATTAAGCATAAGATTGTCAAAGAGAAGGAAATTGAAGCAAAAGAGAAAAGAATAATAAAAGATAAATGGTCTCAAAGACCCTTGGCTTGTTGTTTGGATGAAGTGGCCGGCATGAGCTTATGAATATCGGTCTCCCTAAGGAGACTACACTTGCCTTCTTCCGCTTCTTCGACATTGATATTTGTGGCTCAAGAGTCTGGAAACTTTGTTATGGAGAGGGGAGAGAAAGGAAGAGAAGAGAATCAGAAAAGTAGTGGAAAGTGGATGAGAAGAATGGGGAGGGGGTTGGTGTTTAAATAGAGGCTCAATTCTGGTACTTGCGCACGCCCGTGGGCCGAGGACGTGTCGATGCACACGGCCACTTCGCACGGCCGTGTGTCTAGGTGTGTTGTTTCTCCATGCCCGTTTTTCATCCAGCCACGCTCGTTTGTAACAAGTCAGTATGTTGGCACAGTTTGAAGGCACGGGCGTGTTCTACCCGTGGTTTGCAAGTCAGTAGCTTCACACGGTCGTCGGGCACAGCCGTGCCACTTTGTCGGTGCCCATGGGAGAGTGGTTGAGTCCGTGAATTCAAAAGTTGGTTGGGACTGATTCGTACCGCCTCTGCTATGTCAGTACGGAGATTTTGGTGACCCGCACGGCTGTGGACACTGCCGTGTGGCTTGGAAATATGCACTTTTGTGTTAGTTTAAAAACTAAATTTTTAGAAGTAAGAAAAGAAAAGAAACTGAAAAATAAATGCGAAAGTAAATAGGGTTAGTGCTCGGGTTGCCTCCCGAGCAGTGCTCGTTTATAGTCTTAAGCTAGACTTTCCTTGTATTTGAAAAAAAAATCAAGGAGGTTTAAAGGTTTGAATATCTTCCCTCATGCTTACAATTCTATTTTCTTGATAAAGTTTAAGTCGAAAAGCGTTTACCTTAAAAATGCCGAATGTTGGATTGCTTACCTCAACTGTTTTGTGTGGGAAGATATTGTGTACCTTAAGAGGAATTTCATCGTTTACTTTCAGGCCTGATGTGGTGATGTGAGGGTCGGCTTTGTCTAATAGTACCTGGTCTCCTATTTTGAAATGGTTTGATGTTTCTATGAGCTCTTCTGGGGGCTCCTTCGGTTTTACTTCGTGCGGTTCTTGTTCCTCTTTGATTTGTGTTTTCTGCTCTTTTAGTTTGTTGACCCTCAGGCTTTGTTCCTTATGTAGTTCTTCTTTGTTGGCTTGGGGTCGATGATTTGGCTCTGGTTTGTATCCTTGTGGTGTTTTCTGCGATGAAGGTTGCACAAATTGATTATCAACTGAATTGACTTTCTTACCTTCATCGATTGTTGTCCTAGCCGAGTCAAGAGCTTGAAGACTGATTGATTCGTCAACTACACAAAGTATGAGTTCTCCTGTGGCAACATCAATTTCAGTCTTGGCAGTTGCTAGAAAGGGTGTTCCTAAAATTAAGGGGATTGAATTATCCTCATCCATGTCTAAGACTACAAAATCTACTGGGAAAACGAATTTATCAATTTTTACAAGAACATCTTCGATAATACCCCTAGGAATTCTAATAGTTTTATCAGCTAATTGAATGCTCATCCTAGTCTGTTTGGGTTTCCCTAGACCTAGTTGTTTAAACATTTTGTAAGGCATGACATTTATGCTTGCCCCTAAATCAGCAAACGCATTATCAACAGTTAAACTACCAATTAAACATGGAATTGTAAAACTCCCTCGATCTTTTTGCTTTCGCAGTAGTCTATTCTGTAACATTGCTGAGCATACTGCGTTTAATTCCAGATGTGGTTCCTCATCTAATTTGCGTTTGTTCGTCAAGAGCTGCTTTAAAAATTTTCTCGAGTCTGGCATCTGAAAAAGAGCTTCAAGAAGAGGTAAGTTGACATGTAATTTATTTAAATGTTTAAGAAACTTACCGAACTGTTCTTCTGTATCATCTCTTTTCATTGCTTCGGGATAAGGTATGCGAGGTTGGTACTCTTTGATTACCGGTTTTGGCTTTTCCCGTGTTACCTCTGTTTTACCTGTTTCTACCTCGTTTTCTTGTACTGAGTCGGGTTCATCTAACCCTTTACTATCATGAGCTGTGATGGCTTGAATTTGCTCCTTTGGGTTAATCTCCATGTTACTTGGTAGACGTCCTTGTGGTCGTTCGGACATTAACTTTGCAAGTTGTCCGACTGCTTTAGTGACTTCCCCTACTGACTTAGTAAGTTCCCCGACTCGGTTCTTGGTCTCTTCAACCGATGTTTGTTGATCTTTAAGTGTTTTCTCAGTATCTCGGAGACGATTTTCTGTGGCTGCCATGAATTTTGTCAACATCTCTTCAAGGTTTGGCTTCTTCTCTTGCAGATATGGCTGATTTTGGAAATTTTGAGGAGGTTGTTGTCTTTGATTTCCTTGATTTCCGTGACCTACCCATGAAAAATTTGGGTGGTTCCTCCAACCTGGATTGTAAGTATTACTATAAAGATTATTATTGGATCTGAAATTATTAACTATATAGTTCATCTGTTTGCTCTCTGCGCTCGGTTGGTAGGGTGGGTACTAGGATTCGCCACAGTTCCACTTGCGTCGCACTGCATGACTGGGTGTACCTGCGAAGAATACAAACTATCAAGCTTTTTATTTATCTTCTCTATTTGTGTTGATAGTGTGGTCACTGCATTGAGGTTGTAAACTCCGGTTGATTTTGTCAATTTAGTCCTTGTGACTTGCCACTAATAGTTATTCAGTGACATCTCTTCAATGAACTCGTAGGCTGCTTCAGGAGTTCTGTTGTTCAGGGTTCCACCGGCGGCTAAATTAATTAATTGCCTCGTTAAGGGGTTTACACCGTTATAGAAGGTTTGGACTTGTAGCCATAAGGGTAAACCATGGTGCGGACACCTTCTCAAGAGATCCTTGTATCTCTCCCATGCGTCGTATAATGTCTCTGAATCCATCTGCATTAAAGAAGAGATATCATTCCGTAATTTGGCCGTTTTGGCCGGTGGGAAATATTTTAATAGAAATTTTTCGGTCATTTGTTCCCATGTAGTGATTGACCCTCGTGGTAACGAGTTTAACCACTGTTTAGCTTTATTTCTTAATGAAAAGGGAAATAACCGAAGACGTATGGCATCATCAGAAATGCCATTTATTTTGAAGGTATCACAAAACTCTAAAAAATTAGCTATATGAGTGTTTGGGTCTTCGTCCTGTAAACCATCAAATTGAACAAATTGTTAAATCATTTGTATTGTGTTAGGCTTTAATTCAAAATTATTAGCAGCTATAGCAGGCCTAACAATACTCGATTCTGCTCCTGTTAAATGCGGTTTAGTATAATCAAACATAGTACGTGGAGCATTATTTTCTCCCACGTCATGTGGTTGTGGATTATTCTCGTCCATCCCTTCAGTAGGATTGGATCTGCCTTCTTGATTTTCCTCTGTGTAATTTAGGGCTCGCCTGATTTCTCTGCGATTCCTTTGAGCGGTAGCCTCAATATCACTATCGTATACTAAAGGTCCTCTCGGGTTCCTTCTAGTCATAAACTAGAGGTACCTATTGGAAAAGAAAGAAAGAGAATTTAGCAAAAATCAAAATTTAACCTAAAAATAAAATAAAATTGTGAAAAATAAAAATAATGGCTAAAGTAATAAAAATAGAGCTTTCTTAATATTTTAAGTCCCCGGCAACGGCGCCAAAAACTTGATCGCTAGAATCAGAGTCTTAAAAATTATAAAGAGAATAATCGAACCTGCAAACTAACTCTGACAATAATTAAAGGCAAGTGTACCTATCGAACAGTAGTATAGCTTAGGCAAGACCGAATTGTCGAACCCAAAGGAACTAAAAGTACTAATACTAACCTTCTTTTTATTATCTAGCCTAAAATAAGTGAAGTTGTTTAAACTTAACTACTACTAAGCTAAAGACGCAAAGACAAAAAGAATGAACTGGGAAATAACTTGAGGGAAGACTCAGTTGATTTAAGACGATACCCTCAGGAAGAATCCACATAGACTTCACTTGATATCTAACACTAAACCATATGATTTATTCACTTGACTTGATCCGTAGGACTCCCTAACGTATATTAAATCCTCTCTCGAGGCGAATAACGTCTAACCCTAGGTTAATTAACGGAAATCTCTTTCTCACTTAATAACCCCTTAGAATAGTAGTAAATTGATCTATGGATTCCCATATTAGGTTTCACCCTAATCCGGTAAAATCTCGTCACCTTATCTCTAGGCACGCGAACGACTCCGTTTTAATTATGCTAGATCTATTCTTAAGCAGGGACTTTTGCTCCTCCACCTAAGAACATCTGACTTGAGTCAATATCCCGGAAACATTAACACAAGAATTAAGCGCACATAATTAAGAACAAATCAAGTATTTATCTTATAGTTCAGAAAACAATAACAAGATTTATCTAGGTTTCATCCCCTTCAGGTATCTGAAGGGTTTAGTTCATAACAAATAAAGAAAACATCTCAGAAGAAAAGATAAAACAAAACATAAGAAATCCCTAAAACTCCCTGAAGGAATTGAATGAGAAATCCACCGTCTTGAGTAGAATTCGGGCTTCTAGAAATGGATCAACTGGCTATCTTCGAGTGGTTCCCACAACTTTGACCTTTTCGGCTTGGCTCCTTGGCCTAGCTGACCGCCCTCCTTTCAGGTGACACTTAGGGAGTTTATATAGGCTCTTGGAATGTGTTTCTTCGCCCCAAAGTATCCAAATCCGAATGAAATTGCTCTTTGCCACGATAGGGACACGGCCATGTCACACGCTCGTGTGACTAGTCTTTAAGTCATGTTTAGACTTCTTTAATGAGGCACGGCCGTGTGCATCAGGGGTAAGGCCGTGTTCTAGATGATCAATGTGGCACGGCCGTGTGGGCTTAAGTCCAGGCCGTGTGGATTTCATTATATGGCCCATTTACTCCGTTTTGGGCCCCTTTTATGTTCTTTTCATCCTCGGATGCTTTCCTGGGTATAAGACATGAAAAGAATGAATTAAGAGCACCTTTTTACATAAATCGAGGCTTAAATCATCCAAAAGCATACTAAATGTGGGATTAAAATATGTTACTTTTACGGTTTATCACCACCGAACGTTGCAGCAAAGCTGCTAATTATATATTGGGCATAAAGCCTTCGGTGGATCCATACCATACAGCCATGCGATCCTCAATTCTTCCTCCGTACCATAATTCCCACCCATATGCATCCTAAGCAGAACACAAGTAACATCCATAACTCATATTCGTCACATAGGGGTGTTTTCGTCATTTCACTACCCTAGGTATTTTCGTAATTCTACCCTATAGGGGTATCTTGGTACTTTTGCAAATCAAAGGTATTTTGGTAATTTAGCAAATCAAGGGTATTTTGGTAATTTTACAATTCTAGGGGTATTTTAGTAATTCTTTAAGCATAAGGGTATTTTAGTAATTTTTCAAATATAAGGGTAATTGGTCTCTTTCGGGTTTTTGTTATGAACTTTGGCCCATCAACAAGTCCTTGCGGCTAAAGTGAACAGACACTACGCACTAGGTAGGATTCCAGAGAAGAGGAGGTGGGCCGCTAGGGCCGCTTAAGTACCAAGCTCTCCCTAGATCTAATCTTAGACATGCGTATGTCCGTTGCCACACTCTAACCTAGCGACTTGTTCACGGACATGTTTAATTAGATTAAGTCTAATGAAATTGAAGAGTTGTTCAAACTAGGCCTAAGTCCATAAATCCTAGCGTATTTGTCTACGTCCCCATAAAGCCCATCAAACCCAAATTACAATCTTACGGCCCATTAGGCCCAAATCTTATCATATGGCCTACTAGGCCCAAAAAAATTCCAAATCATGTATCATGCGTGACTAACTCAATACATTTAACAAACCAAACCATTTCATCCAACTTAGCTTTAGGGCCCACCGGGCCCATTTAGCCACTTTCGGCTTTTCGGCATTGCCGATATTGTGTGTGTAGTGTTTGTACACACCTGGTAACCTCGCATGCTGCAAACCCCTTAGTCATGAACCTACAATCGGCATTACTAGTAATTAACCAAAGCTTTAACACATACTTATCAAAAACTGAAACCTCACCGTACCCTTACCGTGTGCCTCACGTTCTAGTAGCCCTTCCTTTGCTACTATTGGCGATTATCCTCTAGATCTGCACACAAACACATATATCATCAAAACCAAGTGACCCATATTGATCATAAGTCACCCCTATGAGCCACATTAGATTCGGCCATTTACTAAACCATGACTGGGTCGAGAACACTTACCACCTTGTTAGCAATCCTTACCTACCACGCTTGTGATTGTTGAGTCTTACCCTTGTTAATACATATTAATGACGAGGAGGGGTTAGATAGCCCTTCGGCTTTTAACAAAACACACTAAAAAGTTCAACTAATCACTTACCGAAATTCTCCTTTGACCCTGCGGCTTAGATATCTACTTGAACAAGATTCGACTTCCAAACGTGACTAAGAGTAGATAATAATTGATTTAGGTGGAGGAACAAACAACCAAGAATCGGCATAAACAGGGGTTTTGACAAATAGGAATTTCGGCAAACAGGGATTTTAGAAAACAGGGATTTTGGCAAACAGGGTGAAACGCCCCAAACCCGACCCACGAGCCTTGACCGGATCTGGTATGTTCCTTGAGTAAAACGATTCAAAACTTGTTTGCTTCTTTGGAAAATTTTGGATGGTTTTAAAGTCTAGACTTGAAGTCTAGATTTTAATAAAACCTTGTTTACGAAATATTAAGTCAAAAATATTTTAAGATTTATTCTTAAGAAAAGTTACTTTAAGTTTAATTTGTTAAAAATTCGTACCATAATAAAATAATTAAAATGCATGCATAAACAGTTCCTACTAGTGGCCTTATTACATCAAAAACAAAACCCAAAATAAATTTAAATTACTTAAAAATAGATAGTCTAAATAAAATAAATTTCGTGCTGAGCATGGCCACCACTAAGCTCCTGCCGACCCGGTCCATCACTGAGCGTCACCTGAAAAATATCCCACAACGGGGTGAGTCAAACAGACTCAACGTGTAACAACCAACACTAAGTCTCAACAATTCAGGCATATCAGACCATACATATACATATAGAAATTAAATATAATGATGCAATCCCGAACCCAAACCTAGAAACCATCCGCTACACATCACCCGTAACAACCATCACACCGTGGGGACTACTAAGTCGACCCTCCATCCGCTACACACCATCGAAGGCAGTCGCTGCAGTCGACTGGCACATCGCCCTTATAATTTCGTGGCATAGCCACCAGATGATAATAATTTTGTGACATAAGTCACCACATTCAGATTACGTGACATAAGTCACCACATTCAGATATTGTGGTATAAAACCACCAGATCACTTCCCCTTAATATAATCACCCATATGCCCCATATATCATACATATCATGCAATCTCATGCCATAGGCCTTATTTCACTTTCATAACATTTTCACATTTGTGTCATAACAGATATTCTTATTATTGACATAACTTTAGAGAATAACGTACCTGAGTACTCTGTACCATTTGTATGGTACCTTTGGCCACTTCCATATTATTATTAACATACACATAATATTAGAACCATAAATCTATCAGGAAATAGTGCGGGGTTACACACCTGGTTTACTTAGCGAGTTCACTGAATCCCGAAAATCTACCAAAACCGATTGCACTCCTTCCTAATACCCATAGGTGAAATCGGTTAGGCACTAATACTAAAATATGGCATTGGCCGAATGTTCATATATACTTACCTTATGATTTTAAATCCCGAAAGTAGTCTCTTGGCTATGAAAATGTCGAAATCCCTATAGGTTTATGTTAGATTCCATTCTAACATTTAATCACAAATAAATGACCCTTTGGTCGAACACCACATAGAGCTTACCTTGGATTCTTGAAATCCCGATGATCTTTCCTTGTAGTCGACTACTTCAAAAATCCCGAGAGATCCTTCAAGGTTTCGGCTAAAGCAATAATGGAATTAGTACCTTGATTTTCGACAATTAGAGGAAGAAAAGAACAAGAGTTCGGCTAGAGAGATCCTTACCAATAAGATGACTAAGACGCAATTAATCACTACTTCAAGAAATCGACAAAAGAGCTTGCAGGAGAAATTGATTCAAAGGGGGTGGCAATGAAGTGAACTTTTGGCTTTTGATGGGAACCAGAGAGTTTCGGCTTTAACAAGGATGAAAAGGAAAAATATGGGCTTAGAGAGAATCAGCAATTGATGGGATTTGGGAGAGGGATATTCGGTTTTGAAGAAAAAGAATGAAGGGAAAAATGCCTTCAAAAGTAATAATATTTCGGTACCAAAAGAAAGAAAAGCTTGAGAGGAAAAGAAGAAAAAGAGAATACCAATATGGTCAAAGATGGTAACCAAAACAAAACATAATTTTTACCTAATGCCCATGACAATTTCGGCTAAGGAGAAAGATTTTGGAGAAAAGGGAAAAAGATGCACAAAATACCAAAAGTTTGGCCAACTATCCTCCCCCTAATCCCATACAATATTCGGCCAACCCCCCTAGCCGCCTAAGCCGTCCACATTCACGGTCAAAATGACCATGAAAAATTTCCAAAACATCACCCATACATCAAGCCTTATGTCCCCTTATCCTTCCATAACACCTTGATTCCATACCCTAACTAATAACTTGCCTTATTCCCTTAGTCTACTATCCATAAATGATAAAGTCCAACCTTACTTAATTAGAGTTAACCGACACATGCCATACACATGCAAAAATAAAAGTCACCTTATTGCCATCCATGGGATTCGAACCTCTTCCCTCATACAATCACTCATGCGCCAACACCACTTTACTACTTGCTCACTTATGCTAACATTAAACACTTAAATTAACTTAAGTATCAGGGTCACTTGATTCACTTCACTAAATTTTCCCATACTAAAAAAAATTATTCTAAATCCAAATGATTCCAAGCCTTCACAAGACTATATTAGGCACACAATAAAATCATATCCGAGCTAACTCAATCAACAAGATGATACCCAAATTTTAGGATGTTACAACTCTACCCTCCTAAAAGAAAATTTCGTCCTCGAAATTACCTAGCTAGAACAAGTGAGGGTATTGCTGTCGCATTGCTTCTTCCGACTCCCACGAAGCCTCTTCCGATCCATGATTACGCCATAACACTTTGACGAGAGGAACTGATTTCCTCCGTAACACCTTCACATCCCGTTCTAGAATCTGAATCAGCTCCTCCTCGTAGGACAAATCTGGTCTTAGTTCCACCTCCTCAACTGGCACTACATGAGATGGATCCGACCGATAACGTCGTAGCATCGAAACATGGAACACGTCGTGCATTTGCTTCAACTCCGAAGGCAACTCTAACTGATATGCCACTGGTCCAACCCGCTTTAACACCCGATAAGGTCCTATAAACCTGGGACTTAACTTTCCTTTGCAACCAAATCTCATCACCTTCTTCCAAGGCGACACTTTAAGAAATACTTGATCTCCCACAACAAACTCTTGCCTGTCAGATGCCTCCTTTAACCAAGCCTGAATTACCTTAACCTTTTCTTCAGATTCAGCCACCATCTCTGGACCCAAAACTTGACGTTCCCCTAATTCTGTCCAACACGTAGGAGTGCGACACTTCCGACCATACAGCGCTTCATATGGTGCCATCCGAATGCTAGTCTGATAGCTGTTGTTGTACGCAAATTCCGCTAGAGGCAAATATTCTTCCCAACTTCCTCTGAAGTCGATCACACAACCTCTCAGCATATCCTCTAACACTTGGATTACTCGTTCAGACTGACCGTCCGACTGTGGATGAAATGCCGTACTGAAGTCTAATCTGGTGCCTAAAGCCTGATGTAGTGCTTTCCAAAACCGAGAAGTAAACCTCGGATCCCTATCCAAGATAATCGACACCGGCACTCTATGCAATCTCACAATCTCTGCTACATACAATTTCGCCAACTTCTGCAGAGAATAGTCGACCCGCACTGGAATGAAATGCACGGACTTTGTCAACCGATCCACTACTACCCATACCGAGTCCTTCTTAGTAGGCGTAAGGGGAAGCCCACTAACGAAGTCCATAGTGATTCTCTCCCACTTCCACTGCGGAATCTTTATTGGTTGAAGCAATCCTGACGGAACTTGGTGTTCAGCCTTAACTTGCTGACACGTCAAGCACTTCCCTACAAACTCTGTAACTTCCTGCTTAAGACCAGGCCACCAAAACTGTTCCCTTAGATCTCTATACAACTTACTACCTCCAGGATGCATAGCATAAGGGCTACTATGCGATTCCTGAAGAATTCTCTACCTAAGTTCCTCGTTCCTCGGCATACAGACCTTACCCTTGAAACACAATACTTCCTCGTCATTAATACCATAATCTTCCAACTCACCATTCTGTACCTGCCGTAACTTAGTACTTAGATCCTCATCCAACAACTGACTTTCCTTAACCTTATTCAACCATGTCGGTTTGACTTGCAATTCTGCCAGCAGACTCCCATCATCATACAAGCTTAGATGTGCAAACATCGCCCTCAGATCCGACACTACTTTCCGACTTAGGGCATCCGCCACTACATTTGCCTTGCCCGGATGATACTCTATCGAACAATCATAGTCCTTCAGTAACTCCACCCACCTTCGCTGTCTCAGGTTCAACTCCTTCTGAGTTAACAGATACTTAAGACTCTTGTGGTCTGTGTAAATCACTGACTTCTCTCCATAAAGATAGTGCCTCCACACCTTAAGAGCAAAGACCACAGCCGCCAGCTCCAAATCATGCGTCGGATAATTAACCTCATGTGGCCTTAATTGTCGAGACGCATAAGGGACTACTTTCCCGTCTTGCATCAAAACACATCCTAATCCGGTATGAGAAGCGTCACAATACACCACAAAATCCTTTCCTGCCTCTGGTTGAATCAAAACCGGAGCTTCAGTCAAGACCCTCTTAAGGTTCTCAAAGCTCTCCTGTTGCTTATCCGTCCATACGAAAGGTACTTCTTTTCTCAACAACTTTGTCATAGGTGCGACTATCGACAAGAATCCTTCCACAAACCTTCTGTAGTAGCCTGCCAATCCCAAGAAACTACGAACCTCAGCCACAGACTTAGGTGGTTTCCAATCCAACACTGCCTCAATCTTCCTAGGATCCACCCTTATTCCTTCTGCAGACACTACATGTCCTAAGAACGCAACTTCTTTCAGCCAAAATTCACACTTGCTGAATTTGGCATAGAGCTTCTTCTCCCTTAACACTTGCAACACTATCCGGAGATGCTCATCATGTTCCTCCTCAGACTTGGAATACACCAGAATGTCGTCGATGAACACAATGACGAACCTATCCAAGTATGGTTGAAAAACCCAGTTCATCATATCCATGAACGCAGCTGGGGCGTTCGACAATCCTAACGGTATTACTAAGAACTCATAATGCCCGTATCTTGTTCGGAAAGCTGTCTTATGGATATCCACTTCCTTCACCTTAAGCTGATGATATCCCGACCGTAGATCTATCTTTGAGAATACCGCCGCTCCCTTAAGCTGATCGAACAAGTCGTCTATCCTAGGCAAAGGGTACTTGTTCTTGATGGTCAGCTTATTCAACTGACGATAATCTATGCACATGCGCATAGTTCCGTCCTTCTTCTTCACAAACAAGACCGGTGCTCCCCATGGAGACACACTAGGTCGGATAAACCCACGATCAAGCAACTCTTGGATCTGAGCCTTGAGCTCAACCAACTCCTTTGGTGCCATTCTGTATAGTGCAATTGACACAGGAGCTGTACCAGGTAGCAAGTCAATTCCGAACTCCACCTCCTTATCCGGGGGTATTCCAGGTAATTCTTCCGAAAAAACATCCACAAATTCCCTTACGGTTGTAACTCCATTAACTCCCCCTTCTTTTGCATCCAACACACTAACGAAAGCCAAGAATGCCTCGCATCCTTTCCGAACCATCTTATCAGCCTTTAGTGCTGAAACTACGTTGGACAAGTAGTTCCTTCTTTCTTCTATCATGATTATCGCCTCATCCTCCGGGATCCTTAGTTCCAATCGCTTAGCTACACAATCCAATACAGCTCGATGTTCCACTAACCAATCCATGCCAAGTATGAGATCGAATTCTCCAAAGGGTAATTCCATCAAGTCAGCTGGAAATACTACTCCTTGAATCTCTAAAGGTACTTTCCGAAACATCTTATTCACCACTACAGTTTGACCTAGCGGGCTTGCTACAGTCATCTCCCTATCAGATAGTTCAGAGGCTATGCCTAGAGTTTCAACTACTCTACATGCAACATAAGAATGGGTAGAACCCACATCAATCAAAGCGAAGTAAGGCTTGCCAAATATAAGGAACGTACCGGTTATGACGTCCGGTGTGTCTCCATCTTCCCTACGACGAACAACATACACCAGACCTGGCTGTCTTGCCTCTGTATTACCAACACCTCTGCCCGGGGTTCCTCTTCCTCTTCCAGCACCATTACCTCGGCCATTCGCACCTCGACCCCGCTGAGGCTGCTGTCCACCTCTTCCAGCCTGATTAACACCCTGAGCTGCTGGTCGATTTCCATCTAGTTTCATAGGACAGTCCTTAATCATGTGATCCTTAGACCCGCACTTAAAGCATCCTCCCGTTTTCTTCCAACACTCCCCTAAGTGCATTTTCCCACACTGAGCACAAATACGATACTGCCCTCTTGACGCGGCCTGCTGACCTCGCGACCCATCAACTCTAGCCTCTTTTGCACATTCCTAGACGATCTTGCTGATCCAAAACCTCTCTTCTGCCTATTCCGATCAGTGTTCTGCCTCACAGAGTCCTTGATTCCTTCGGCTACCTTAGCCTTCTCTACCAACAAAGCAAATTCCCGCTCTTGCTGTGCGGCTATCAATAACCTCAGATCATCTCTCAGTCCGTCCTCAAACCGGACACATCGTTCATGCTCCATAGCCACGATTCCTCGAGCATACCGGCTCAACCTTAAAAATTCAGCTTCGTACTCCGCTGCGGACTTGTTCCCTTGGACCAGTCCCAGAAATGCCTTTCTCTGCGCATCAATATAACTGGTTCCGACATACTTCTTCTGATACACCGTCTTAACATACTCCCAAGTGAATTCCTCAGCCATAGCACCATCTCGAACTGTGAGCCACCATTGATATGACTCATCACGAAGAAGCGACACCATTCCTTTCAACTTCTCCTCAGCAGTTAAATCGAGCTCATCCATAATTCGTTCGGTCGCCTCCAACCAATACTCAGCAGTACTGGGTGCCACCCCAGATACACCACGGAACACCTCAGCTCCATTGGCTCGGAGTCGCTCAGGTAAAGATTTTCGAGCTCCCATACTTCCACCTGCTCCAGCCACCATCTCAAGAACTCGCAGCACCGCCTGCGATACAGCATTATCCCCTGTCTGATCTTGCTGCTCAACACCAACAGCTGGTGGTGGTGGTGGTACCTCATTTTCGGACCCTTGACCAGACCTAACAGGTTTCGATACAGCCATTCTGCCTCTACCACGTCCTCGCACATTACGACCAGGTCCCCTAGAATTCATGTCTACGATCGCGATTTAATCTGATTTAAGAAATTTTATGCATTAGTATTTGTTCCATTGATTATCCGTGAACAATTTTATGAAAAAGAGATTAATAGTAGTTCTTTCGATCATTACAAAGTTTCAAGTCTTCTATCCTAGTTCAGAGAAACACATCCATTCGGTAGTATCTACCATACACATTCACTCTTCAAACATTTTTGTCTGTTCCTAACCCAGGTGTATTTTCGTCATTTGTCCTACAGGGGTATTTTGGTATTAAATCGGGGTAATTTCCAAAAATCTAAAAAGACACTCCAAAATTTTAAAAAAAACTAATGGGTATTTTTGAAAGATAAATTTTTTTCAAATCAAAGGTGTTGCGAAAATTTTGGAAACCGGGGTTATTTTAGTAATTTCGTAAACCAGGGGTAATTTAGTAAATTTTCCAAATCAAGGTATCTTGGTAATTTTGCAAAATAGAGGTTTCAGGTATTTTAAAAAAATATCTTAGTAAAAGTCGAGGGTAGTATGATAACAATTTTTTTTTTTAAACCAGGGGCAACTTGATGATTTTTAAAACTAAGGTTTTTATAAAAATATGGCTATCCCTTTCGGGTTTTAAATTATGGAGTTTAGCCCGTGAATAAGTCCTCTTGGTTAGGGTGAACCGCCGCTACGCACCAGGTAGGATTCGAGTGGAGAGGAGGTGAGTCACTAAGACTGCTTAAATACCAAGCTCTCACCGAAACCAATCCTAGACATGCGCACAATGGTTGCCACACCCTAACTCGGTGACTTAATCACAGGTTTGTTTAATTAGGCTTTAAAATTTTATGCAATTCTGTGTTGGAGTAAGCTAATCCTAGGGTTCAATAACTTAATAGACTAATCTACGTTCCCGTTATACCCACACACAAACCATACAATAAGTCATACAACAGTTAGGGGTACTTACCTGGTGGACTTCGGGTCGGGGACTTAGGTGCCATGTCAGAAAACCTGCTCATTTCCAAAATTTTTCACAAAATCTTAATTGGACTTAATTTTGAAAATGTTGTGGGCTTTAAACCCAAGGCTGAGATTTTAAAACTGGGCTCTGATACCAAGTTGAAACGCCTCAAACCCGGCCCACGAGCCTTGACCGGATCTGGTATGTTCCTTGAGTAAAACGATTCAAAACTTGTTTGCTTCTTTGGAAAATTTTGGATGGTTTTGAAGTCTAGACTTGAAGTCTAGATTTTAATAAAACTTTATTTACGAAATATTAAGTCAAAAATATTTTAAGATTTATTCTTAAGAAAAGTTACTTAAAGTTTAATTTGTTAAAAATTTGTACTATAATAAAATAATTAAAATGCATGCATAAACTGTTCATACTAGTGGCCTTATTACATCAAAAACAAAACCCAAAATAAATTCAAAGTACTTAAAAATAGAAAGTCTAAATAAAATAAATTTCGTGCTGAGCATGGCCACCACTAAGCTCCTGCCGACCCAGTCCATCACTGAGCATCACCTGAAAAATATCCCACAACGGGGTGAGTCAAACAGACTCAATGTGTAACAACCAATACTAAGTCTCAACAATTCAGGCATATCAGACCATACATATACATATAGCAATTAAATATAATGATGGAATCCCGAACCCAAACCTAGAAACCATCCGCTACACATCACCCGTACCAACCATCACACCGTGGGGACTACTAAGTCGACCCTCCATCTGCTACACACCATCGAAGGCAGTCACTGCAGTCGACTGGCACATCGCCCTAATAATTTCGTGGCATAGCCACTAGATAATAATAATTTTGTGACATAAGTCACCACATTCAGATTACGTGACATAAGTCACCACATTCAGATATTGTGGTATAAAACCACCAGATCACTTCCCCTTAATATAATCACCCATATGCCCCATATATCATACATATCATGCAATCTCATGCCATAGGCCTTATTTCACTTTCATAACATTTTCACATTTGTGTCATAACAGATATTCTTATTATTGACATAACTTTAGAGAATAACGTACCTGAGTACTCTGTACCATTTGTATGGTACCTTTGGCCACTTCCATATTATTATTAACATACACATAATATTAGAACCATAAATCTATCAGGAAATAGTGCGGGGTTACACACCTGGTTTACTTAGCGAGTTCACTGAATCCTGAAAACCTACCAAAACTGATTGCACTCCTTCCTAATACCCATAGGTGAAATCGGTTAGGCACTAATACTAAAATATGGCATTGGCCAAATGTTCATATATACTTACCTTATGATTTTAAATCCCGAAAGTAGTCTCTTGGCTATGAAAATGTCGAAATCCCTATAGGTTTATGTTAGATTCCATTCTAACATTTAATCACAAATAAATGACCCTTTGGCCGAATACCACATAGAGCTTACCTTGGATTCTTGAAATCCTGATGATCTTTCCTTGTAGTCGACTACTTCAAAAATCCTGAGAGATCCTTCAAGGTTTCGGCTAAAGCAATAATGGAATTAGTACCCTGATTTTCGACAATTAGAGGAAGAAAAGAACAAGAGTTCGGCTAGAGAGATCCTTACCAATAAGATGACTAAGACGCAATTAATCACTACTTCAAGAAATTGGCAAAAGAGCTTGCAGGAGAAATCGATTCAAAGGGGGTGGCAATAAAGTGAACTTTTGGCTTTTGATGGGCACCAGAGAGTTTCGGCTTTAACAAGGATGAAAAGGAAAAATATGGGCTTAGAGAGAATCGGCAATTGATGGGATTTGGGAGAGGGATATTCGGTTTTGAAGAAAAAGAATGAAGGGAAAAATGCCTTCAAAAGTAATAATATTTCGGTACCAAAAGAAAGAAAAGCTTGAGAGGAAAAGAAGAAAAAGAGAATACCAATATGGTTAAAGATGATAACCAAAACAAAACATAATTTTTACCTAATGCCCATGACAATTTCGGCTAAGGAGAAAGATTTTGGAGAAAAGGGAATAAGATGCACAAAATACCAAAAGTTTGGCCAACTATCCTCCCCCTAATCACATACAATATTCGGCCAACCCCCCTAGCCCCCTAAGCCGTCCACATTCATGGTCAAAATGACCATGAAAAATTTCCAAAACATCACCCATACATCAAGCCTTATGTCCCCTTATCCTTCCATAACACCTTGATTCCATACCCTAACTAATAACTTGCCTTATTCCCTTAGTCTACTATCCATAAATGATAAAGTCCAACCTTATCTTAATTAGAGTTGACCGACACATGCCATACACATGCAAAAATAAAAGTCACCTTATTGCCATCCATGGGATTCTAACCTCTTCCCTCATACAATCACTCATGCTCCAACACCACTTTACTACTTGCTCACTTATGCTAACATTAAACACTTAAATTAACTTAAGTATCAGGGTCACTTGATTCACTTCACTAAATTTTCCCATACTAAAAAAAATTATTCTAAATCCAAATGATTCCAAGCCTTCACAAGACTATATTAGGCACACAATAAAATCATATCCGAGCTAACTCAATCAACAAGATGATACTCAAAATTTAGGATGTTACACAGGGATTTCGAGAAACAGCGATTTCGGCAAACAGGGGTGGTGGTATTCGACAATGGAAGAAAATAAGGATGAGGGGAAAAAAAGAAAGAAAGATGGAAACTCCAAGAACCCTTTCTAAGGATTTCGGCACCCCTTTTATAGCCAAAGCCGAACTACCTTCCCCCCACAGTCCTATTCGGCCCCAACATTGCACCCTCCTCATCTCCTATCTTTTCTCTCTGATAATACCTTAATCTTATCTGAAATATCCTCCATATCCATCAGTCCTGCTTGCTACAAACTCTCCACGGCAAGAGTACAAAACCAACAAAACTCTTGCCGTCCACCTATGCAAAATAAAACACTCCAAAATACACTTTTCCTGCTCGAACCTTGGACCTCTTCAGCTTTCACACACGCCACCTCATACCTCCAAAGTGACGCCACTTTCCACTGGACCACAAGCCCATTTGTGTCCTATTTTCACTTAATCTACTTAAGAGGCCTCATGCCTGAGACTAGGGTCCACTAAGCAAGAAAAATAAATTTTTCCCTACGGTCTCCCCTATTTCTAAGGCTTCAAATAATCCCGATAGTACCTTAATATTAATATTTTAAGTGCTACACCTATCTCAAAAAAAATTTAAACGCTCCCATTCCCAAGGCCCATTGGGCCAAATTTTTCTAGGCCCAAATTGGAGGCGTTACACTAGTAGTAGAGGTGTGCCTAGAGACTCTGCTGTGAGATCGGAAGGTCGAGCATCTGCAAGGACTTATGCCATTTGCGCTCGCAAAGAGGCATCATCTCCAGGTGTGATAACAGGTACTTTTTCTCTTCATGATATCTCTGTAGTTGTTTTGATTGATCCGGGGTCTACCCATTCTTACATTTGCATGAAATTAGCATCTAGCATGAGTATGATTATTAAGTCTGCGGAATTTGTAGTAAAAGTGTCAAACCCGTTAGGCAAACATGTGCTAGTTGACAAGGTGTGTAGGAATTATCCTTTGACAATTATAGGTCATTGTTTTCCAGCAAATCTCATGTTGTTGCCGTTTGATGAATTTTACCTGATTCTTGGTATGGATTGGTTGACTACTCATAATGTTTTAGTAAACTGTGGTAGTAAGTTTATTAAATTGAGATGTGTAAATGGAGATGTCATTCGGGTTGAATCAGGTAAGTCGGATAGTTTGCCTGTAATGATTTCATCTATGGTAGTTGAGAAATACTTGAGAAAAGGGTATGAGTCCTATCTCGCCTTTGTGCTAAATACTCAAGAGTCAGAGGTAAAGATTGAATCACTGCCAGTGGTATGCGAGTACCTAGATGTGTTCCTGAATGAATTACCCAGATTGCCTCCGATTAGAGAGGTCGAGTTTTGGATTGAGTTGGTTCTGGGTACGACGCCTATTTTGGTTGCTCCGTATAGGATGGCACCATTGGAGTTGAAAGAATTGAAGGTTCAGTTGTGGGAGTTAACCGATAAGGGTTTTGCAAGACCGAGCTATTCACCGTGGGGTGCTCCGATACTTTTTGTGAAAAAGAAAGATGGGTCGATGAGATTGTGCATAGACTACAGACAACTGAACAAGGTGACAGTGAAGAATAAGTATCCCTTGCCAATGATAGATGATTTATTTGACCAATTGAAGGGAGCTACAGTATTCTCTAAGATAGACCTAAGTTCTGGTGTGCCGAAAACTGCATTTCGGATGAGATATGGCCATTTTGAGTTTCTTGTCATGCCATTTGGCTTAATGAATGCTCCTGTCATTTTTATGGATTTAATGAACAGCATCTTCCAACCGTATTTGGATAAGTTTGTAGTTGTCTTTATCGACAACATATTATTTTATTCTCGGGGTGAGAATGAGCATGCAGAGCACCTGAGAATTGTTTTGTAGACTTTAAGAGACAAGCAGTTGTATGCTAAATTTAGCAAGAGTGCGTTTTGGCTCCGAGAGGTCAGATTCTTAGGACACATTGTGTCGGGTGATGGCATTAGAGTTGATTCGAGTAAGATCTTGACTATTGTGGAGTGGAAACTGCCAAGGAATGTGATAGCTATGTCAGAGTCTTTAAAATTTATAAAAAGAATGATCGAGCCTAGAAACTAACTATGACAACAATTGAGGCAAGCGCACCTATCGAACAGTAGTATAGTTTAGTGGCAAGACCAGATTGTCGAACCCAAAGGAACTAAAAGTACTAATACTAACTTTCTTTCTATTATTTAGCCTAAGATAAAAGTGAATTATTAATTAATCTAAAATTAAATAACTATTAAGCTAAAGATGCTAAGACAAAGAGAATGAATTGGGGAAATACTTGTGGGAAAAACCAATTGATTAAGACAATACTCGAGGAAGAATCCACCTAGACTTCACTTGTTATCTAACTCTGAACCAGACGATTTATTCACTTGACATGATCCGTAGGATTCCCTAATTTATATTAATACCTCTTTCGAGGCTACTAACGTCTAACCCTAGGTTGATTAATTGAAATCTCTTTCTAATTAAAACCCCTAGAATTGCATTAACTCGATCTATGGACTCCCATATTAGGTTTGACCCTAATCTGGCAGATTTTCGTCATCCTATTTCTAGGGTTGCGATCAACTCCGCTTAATTATGCTAGATCTACTCTTAAGCAGGGATTCTTACTCCACTGCCTAAGCACATCAATACTTGAATCAATATCCTGAAATATCAAAGC
Organism: Gossypium australe; assembly: GCA_005393395.2. Lineage (NCBI taxonomy): Eukaryota > Viridiplantae > Streptophyta > Magnoliopsida > Malvales > Malvaceae > Gossypium > Gossypium australe. The sequence continues at coordinate 113,530,163 of CM016619.1, forward strand.
AAGAATTAAGAGCACATAATTAAGAACAACTCAAGTATTTATCATATGGTTTAGAAAACAATAACAAGATCCGTCTTAGGTTTCATCCCCCTCAGGTATCTGAGAGGTTTAGTTCATAATGATAAAAGAATACATCTCAAAAGAAAATATAAAACAAAACATAAAGAAAACCCTAAAACCCCCTAAAGGAATTGAAGAGAAGATCTTCCATCTTGAGTATAACTCCGGCTTCTTGAGATGAATCAACTGGCTTTCTTTGAGTAAATTCCACAATTCTGGCCTCTCCGGCTTGGCTCTTCGGCCTGACTGGACGCCTAACTGGACTCCCCCTTGAAGGTTGGCCTCTAGGGTGTTTATATAGGCTTTTGGAATGGCTTTCTTTGCCTCTAAGTACCCTAATCTGAATGAAACTCTTCTTTGTCATGCCAGGGATACGCCCATGGCACACGCCCGTGTGAATCGTGGCTAGGCCGTGTTCGAGTCCGTTAATGAGGCACGGCTGTGTGGTGTTGGGCCCAGGCCGTGTTGATTTTGTGATATGGCCCATTTACTCCATTTTAGGCCCGTTTCTCGTTCTTTTCATTCTCCGGTGCTTTCCTAAGTATAAAACATGAAAAGAAAAAATTAAGAGCACCAAATTCCACAATTCAAGGCTTAAATCATCCAAAAGTATGCTAAATGTGGGACTAAAATATGTTTATATTACAGTTTATCAGAATGTATTAGAAATTAGAAGCTTTTTGGGTTTAGCGGGGTACTACAGATGTTTCGTAAAGGGGTTCTCCATGATTGTTACCCCGATGACAAAACTATTGCATAAAGATGTTAAAGTTTGAATAGACTGAGAAATGCTAACAAAGTTTCAAGAAATTGAAAGCATTATTGACTGAGGCATCAGTTTTAGTACAACTAGAGTCGGGGAAAGAGTTTGTGGTTTATAGTGATGCGTCATTAAATGGCCTTCGCTATGTGTTGATGCAAGAGGGTAAGGTAGTAGCTTACGCCTCGAGATAGCTAAAACCGCATGAGAAGAATTATCTGACTCACGATTTGGAGTTGGCTGCAATCATTTTCGCTTTGAAGATTTGGCGTCATTATTTATATGGTGAGAAGTGCCAAATCTTCACCGATCATAAGAGTTTGAAGTATTTGATGGGCCAAAAGGATTTGAATTTGCGACAACGGCGGTGGCTCGAATTATTGAAGGGTTATGTGTTAGTAATTGATTACCATTCGGGGAAAGCGAATGTGGTTGCGAATGCCTTGAGCTGAAAATCCCTGTATGCTTTGAGAGCTATGAGAACGAGCTTAGTGTTGTCTGATGATGGTGCTATATTGGCCGAGTTGAGGGCTAGACCATTATTTATTCAGCAAATATGTGAAGCTCAAAAGAATGATAGTGAGATGCAAGCTAAGAGAGCTCAGTGCAAATCGGGAAATGACTCTGATTTTTGGGTGAGTTTAGATGGTTGTTTGATGTTTCATGACAGGGTTTGTGTACCTAAGGATGATGAGTTGATTCGGAAAATTTTACATGAAGCACACAGTGGTTGCCTGTCAATACATCCAGGCAGTACAAAAATGTACAATGATTTGAAGAAATTGTATTGATGGCCGGGTATGAAAAGAGACATCTCCGAGTTTGCTACAAGATGTTTAATTTGTCAACAAGTGTAAGCTGAGCATCAAGTACCCTCGGGATTACTTTAGCCGGTGGTGGTCCCCGAGTGGAAGTGGGATCGAATCACAATGGATTTTGTGACGGGGTTACCTACGACTCTGAAAAAGAAAGATGTTGTGTGGGTTATTGTGGATAGATTAACGAAGTCGGCTCACTTTATACCGCTGGGTGTTGATTATTCACTTGACAAGTTGGCTGAGTTATATATTGCTAAGGTGGTGAGATTACATGAAGTGCCTATATCTATTATCTCGGATAGAGATCCGAGATTTACTTTGAGGTTTTGGAAAAAGTTGCAAGAAGCCTTGGGGACAAAATTGAATTTTAGTATAGTGTTCCATCCTCAAACTGATGGCCAATCTGAAAGAGTGATTCAAGTTCTTGAGGACATGCTCCGATGCTGTGTTAGGGTTCGAGGGTAGTTGGGAAAAATTTCTACCTTTGGTTGAGTTCGCCTATAACAACAGTTATCAGTCGAGTATACGGATGGCACTGTACGAAGCTTTATATGGTCGCAAGTGTCAAACTCCCTTGTATTGGACCGAGCTTAGTGAGATGCAAATTCACGGGGTCGATTTAGTTAAAGAGACCGAGGAGAAAGTGAAAGTGATCCCTGATAGTCTGAAAGTTGCCGCGGATCGACAGAAGTCATACGCGGATTTAAAAAAGAAAGAAATCGAGTTTCAAGTGGGTGACAAAGTATTTCTGAAAGTATTCTCGTGGAAGAAAATATTGAGATTTGGTTGAAAGGGCAAATTGAGTTCACGATTCATAGGGCCGTATGAGGTTATTGAAAGGATTGGGCCAGTAGCATACCGATTGGCTTTGCTGACAGAATTAGAGAGAATACACAACGTGTTTCATGTGTTGATGTTACGGCGATATTGTTCCAATCCTTCGCATGTGATCCTTCAAACGGAAATTGGGATACGACCGGACATGACTTATGAAGAAGAACCAATCAAGATTTTTGCCCGAGAGATTAAACAGTTGAGAAATAAGGGCATAGCCTTAGTGAAAGTGTTATTGCAAAAGCACTGGGTAGAAGAAGCTACATGGGACCCAGAAGAAGCCATGATCGTGTGTCAAAGTCTTAAAAATTTATACAATGAATGATCGAGCCTAGAAACTAACTATGACAACGATTGAGGCAATCGCACCTATCGAAGAGTAGTATAGTTTAGTGGCAAGATCGGAATGTGGAACCCAAAGGAACCAAAAGTACTAGTACTAACTTTCTTTTTATTATTTAGTCTAAGAATTAAGGGAATGTTGTTTAATCTGAAATTAACTAATCACTAAGCTAAGGATGCTAAGACACAGAGAATGAATTTGGAAAAATACTTGTGGGATTGATTAAGACAATACCCGAGGAAGAATCCACCTAGACTTCACTTGTTATTTAACTTTGAACCAGATGATTTATTCACTTGATTTGATCCGTAGGATTCCCTAATTTATATTAATACCTCTTTCGAGGCTACTAACGTCTAACCCTAGGTTGATTAATTGAAATCTCTTTCTAATTAAAACCCCTAGAGTTGCATTAACTCGATCTATGGACTTCCATATTAGGTTTGACCCTAATCCGGCAGATTTTCGTCGTCCTATCTCTAGGAGTGCGATCAACTCCGCTTAACTATGCTAGATCTACTCTTAAACAGGGACTTTTGCACCACTGCGTAAGCACATCAATACTTGAATCAATATCCTGAAATATCAAAGCAAGAATTAAGAACACATAGTTAAAAACAAATCAAGTATTTATCATATAGTTTAGAAAACAATAACATGATCCGTCTTAGGTTTCATCCCCCTTAGGTATTTGGGGGGTTTAGTTCATATTCATAAAAGAATACATCTCAGAAGAAAATATAAAACAAAACATAAGAAAAACCCTAAAACCCCTTGAAGGAAATTGAAGGGAAGATCTTCCGTCTTGAGTATAAATCTGGCTTCTTGAAATGAATCAACTGGCTTTCTTCGAGTATATCCCACAATTCTGGCCTCTCTGGCTTGGCTCCTTGGCCTAGTTGAATCGTCCCCTGAAGGTTGGCCTCTAGGGTGTTTATATAGGCTTTTGGAATGGCTTTCTTTGCCTCTAAGTACCCTATTTCAAATAGAATTAAAACAGGTCACGTCAGGGACATGCCCGTGTAAATCGAGGCTAGGCCGTGTTCAGGACTGCTAAGGAGGCACGGCCGTGTGGCTTGGGCCCAGGCCATGTCAATTTCGTACTTTGGCCCATTTTCTCTATTTTTGGCCCATTTCTTGTTCTTTTCGTCCTCCGAGGCTCTCCTAAGTATACAACATGAAATTAAAGGGGACGAAAATCTCTAAAGGGGAGGAGAGTTGTAATAGCCCGATTTTGGGGCTAGTCGGAACAGTGGTTTCGGGACCACTAACCTGAGGTTGAAGAAAATTATTTTGATATTATTTTATGTGTTATAACATGATTATAAGGTTTCATGGAAATTTTGGTGCACTAATTTTAATGATTGTGTGCTTAATTGTGAAAAAGGACGAAATCTCATAAACTGCGAAAGTTCCATTTTTCAAGCTAGGAGTGTCTAATAGCTATGGAATATTAAATTGGAGGTCTTTAAAGTAAAAACAGACCACCTTAAGAGTGATGGCTGGCCAAGGGGGACAAAGACATTAATTTGGTCAAAAAATTGGTGAAATTTGGTGACAAAAAATGAATAAAATAAGACAAAGAAATAAGATATCATCTTTCACTATTCACCCTTCTTCTTCTACGGAAAATTAAAGAGAAATTAGAGGTTTTTGGAGTTCAAACTTTCAGCCAAGCTATTCCCTTGCAAGTAAGTGATTTTAGAGGTCTTTCTTGATAATTTTTGTACTTTTGGAACCCCTAAAGCTTAAGCTAGCTAATGAGGGGACTATTTTGCAAAATGGTTAAAAGTTTAGGGACTTTCCATGAGAGTGTTCATATTGTTTACTGAGTTTTTATGGAAGAAAATGAATGTTAGTGAGTTAAGGAACAACTTTTGTGAAAGGTGTTACCATGAAAACACCTAAATGGGACCTATTAGTAAATGTTGAATTTGTGTAATAAATGAATGGAATAATTGGTTTTGTGAGTTGTTTTAAGAGAAATAAATGTTCAACTAGGCTTGTTTAATGAGAAAATGTGATGAAAAATGATTTACGAGCCTAGGGGCAAAATCGTAACTTTGCCAAAGTAGAAGGGCAAAATGGTCATTTTTGACTAAGTAGAAAATTTGATGTATCATGAATTATGAAGTGATTGAACGAATGAATTTTATTATTATAGATCAAGAAGAACGCGGAAACAACCTTGACCGAGGAAAAGGCAAGATTACGGACTAAACCGCTGATTAATACATTTTGCACCGAGGTAAGTTTATGTGTAAACGATACATCTTTAATACATATGTTGTTACTTATTGGTGCATTGTATGAATGAGATCAATTATGATTGGGATTGATTGAAAATGATAGATAGTGAGTAATTCTCATGTAACATTCTTAAATCGGGGTCTTTGAATTTTACTTGTTGCATGTAGACAGTAGGGCTGTTGTGCTTATTTAGGGTGTTTTAGGGTCTAGGCTTAAGCCAGGGATAGGCTAGAGCCTTGGCAAGAATTTTATTTTTGGGCTTCTAGAAGGGAGAGCTGAAGGAGTTAGGTGTTAAGAATAATTGGTAGCTAGATTTGACACAGGAAGCGCCTTGGTAAAGTGGCAAGGGAGGCACCACGTAAGGCACAAGGAAATGACGCCTCAGGAGTGTGGGAGAGCCTTGGTTCGAGCTGCAAGAATCCCTCTTTGTGCATTTCTTTTTGACGCCAAGGCTAGGGAGGAGTTGTGCTCAGGATGGACTGTGATGGATAGGTGTTGAAGGAGTCAACACGTTTGAGTTGATCGAGAAGAGAGGATGTAGGAAGTTTGAAACATTCAAATGTGTTTGAATGGATGATCATGAGGAAAAGGGGGAGAAAAATAAGGGATTGGGTTGGTGTGTGTGTAGCCGAATCTTGTAGTGGATAAGGGGTGTTGGAGCATTCGGTTTTGGGAGTGTGGGATGGTGTGCCAAAATTGGGTTAGCCTTGGGTGATATTTTCGGCATTTGGGTGTGTGTGCTTCACATTTTTGCTTAAGTGTTTCTCTTATCCTCTTTTGTGCCGAAAATCACTTGGCATTTCAACCCTTCTTTCATCTTTTGTCAATTGTCGAAACCCCCATTGGTTCTTCACTTTCTTTTCTTTTTTTTTGTAAAAGCCGAATATCTCTTTGATCATACTTTCTTCTCCCATAGACGTTTCACATCTCTTTTACTTCTTCTTTTTCTTTTATCTCCAAAACTGAAAACCCCCTAACTCCCTTATCGTCTTCAACCTCTGCACAGTAGCCGAATATCCTTTGTCTATATTCTCCTTTCTTCTTTATGCGTTTCCTCTTAAGCTTCTCTGGTGCCAAAAACTATTTCTCTCCTTTGGTCCTCAAAGCCGAAATCTCAATCCATAATCGGGTAAGATTGCATTGCTCTCTCTTTTCTTCTCTTTTGTTCTTGTGGCCGAATCTTTCTAGCATTCACACCTCTCTATTTCTTTTCTCTTTATATCGATTTCTGTGGTAAAGAAAAGCCGGGATTGGGCATTCGTGTTGAACAGTTCTTATTCAACTAGAAGCTGAATTCCTTTGGCACTCATAATCATTTCCTTCGGGTTTTGTGACAGCAGAGTGTCGCTTTCTGACCCCCACCATTCTCAATCGATTTTGCTGGTATTGGGGTAAGTGTTCCTGCCTCTCAATCATCTCTTATTGCACTAATTTCGAAGGCAGAGATCCAATTCTGTTTGATGCTTGGCCGAATGCAGGGGGTGTGTTGACGCCATCTTGTGTGAACTTTCGGGATTCGGGTTTTTGACTCAAACTTAGAACCTCAGGTTGTGTCGATTTAGGTAAGGGTTCTAACTTCGGGTTTTAGTTCTTTGCATTTTGTTTCACTGCTTTAACCCCATTTAGTGACCAAGGTGTATTATGGACTCTAATGCCAGTCAAGGGGAAGAACGGGTTGGATCGGTAAACCTAGCCCCTAAATTCAAGAAGAGGGCTGTATCTGCAGTTCGTGATTGGCCACCTGGATGTGGACCAGCATCGAAACAAAAGAATAGACAGATAGCGGTAGTGTCGACTAACGACAGTGTCGACGTAGAAAGCGTAGTCTTGCGAGTAATCAGGTGCGTAACTCTTACACACTTCGTATGTAAATATGTTAATACCATGTATGTCTTTAAAAGCGGAAATGACTGGAAATGGATATGTTACCCTGGTGGGTAAAAGCAAGGACTCCGGGTAAGTCCATCTAGTTGGCTAACGTTAATTGCCTCTGTTAAATCTACATATGCCATGTTACATTATTTGTGGATGTTAAGCATGATTATTTTACATTGGACAGCATGTTCATAAAATGGTTATGATGAGAGGAGGGGGAAAACTTGATATTTGTGACTTTGTGTCACCAGTGGTTTGGCACCACCAGTGGTTTGGTACCACATATGCGATATTTGTGACTTTGGGTCACCAGTGGTTTGGCACCACCAGTGGTTTGATTCCACATATGCGATATCTGTGACTTTCTGTCACCAGTGGTTTGGCACCACCAGTGGTTTGGTACCACATATATGATCTTTGTAACTTTGGGTCACCAGTGGTTTGGCACCACCAGTGGTTTGGTACCACATATGCGATATTTGTGACTTTGGGTCACCAGTGGTTTGGCACCACCAGTGGTTTGGTTCCACATATGCTATATCTGTGACTTTGTGTCACCAGTGGTTTGGCACCACCAGTGGTTTGGTACCATATATATGATCTTTGTGGCTTTGGGTCACCAGTGGTTTGGTACTACATGGGGTAGAATCGAAAGTTTCGGATGGTTAGGTTTTGGGCTGCATGGCACGCATATTGCATATGAATGGGTGTCTGAGTTTATTATCTTCGGGATGGGGATTTATGCACTGAGTCTTGGTGAGTCACCCCTTCTTTTACATTTTGCAGATAATCCCTAGATCGCGGATATGGAGCCGGGATGGACTCGAGGTGGCCATGCTCAAAGAGTTGATTTTATTTTAATGGTTAAATTTCAGATTTTATTTTGCATTATCGTTTGGTTTTCGGTTATGTAATAAGGCCATTTAAGTTTTATTTTGGTACTATTCATTTTTGACAAATGCCTTTGGATTTGTGATAAACACTAAAGCATGGTTAAAAAGGAAAGATTTATAAAATGAACGTTTTTACAACCTTAATTAATTTTTGGGATTTTGAAAAATCTTACCAACGGGTAACTCACAACATTAGTGGCATGGCAACTTTGTTTTTCGAAACTAAGGCAACTGTTTTTCTTCAACCTGCTCCATACAAACTTGTTTTCTACAAAATACAAACAACTCATTCCATATTGCAACAACGAAACTGAATTTTACAAAATGTTTTCATCCCTGTGATACACCAAATTCGGTCGTAGCGTTCTAGCCGAGGTCAGGGTATTACAATTATAGTATCAGAACCTAGGTTCAAAAGCTGGACTGTGGGCCGGAGGCCCAAAATATTTTCAAATTAAGGGTTTGTAAAATGATTTTGATAAAAAAAATGCATACTTTGGGAAAAGCATGTCACCTGAGTCTCCGGCTCCGTAACGGTAAGTTCCCTAACTGCTGCTTTTATGGTTACGAAATAAATGCTAGTAGTAGGAATCGACTTTAGAAATTGAAGCCCATAGGATTGTGTTAACTTGCGAGAACAACTACTATAATAAATTATTCATAAGACTGTTCCGTAATAACCAGTAGAAGAAAGCTAACTCATAAAATTCCTTAATCAGATTAATTCGTGAACGCTAGTCATGAGCACTCGAGGACGTGGTCGTAATACACGTGGACGTGGTAGAGGTACGGAGACTGTGTCTGAACCAGTCGGATCTGGTCACGGGTCAGAGAATGAGGTACCATCGCCGCCAGCTGGGGCGCTGCATTTCGGGATCAGACGGGTGGTGATGATGCAGTGTCACAGGCAATGCTGCAGGTTCTGGAGAGAGTAGCTGGAGCAAGTAGAGGTACGGGGGCTCGGAAGTCTGTGTCTGAATGACTCGGAGCTAATGGAGCGGAGGTATTTAGGGGTGTATCTGGCGTAGCTCCCAGCACAGCGGAGTACTGGCTTGAGGCGACTGAGCGCATAACGGACGACTTAGACTTTATGACTGAGGAGAAGTTGAAAGGGATAGTGTCTCTTCTCCGGGATGAGTCTTACCAGTGGTGGCTCACGGTCAAGGATGGTGCAACGACCGATGATGTCACTTGGGATTTCTTTAAAATAGCTTATCAGAGGAAGTATGTTGGATCCAGTTATATAGATGTGCAGCGGAAGGCGTTTTTGAATCTGGTTTAGGGGAGTAAGTCCGTATCGGAGTATGAGGCAGAATTCTTAAGGCTGAGCCGTTATGCTCGGGGTATCGTGGCTACGGAACACGAGCGCTGTGTCAGGTTTGAGGACGGCCTGAGAGATGAGCTGAGGCTGTTGATCACTCCACAGCGAGATAGGGAGTTTGCTGTTCTCGTGGAGAAGGCTAAGATAGCCGAGGGGGTGAAGGAATCAACGAGGCAGAATTTAGATCGAAATAGAAACAGGAGGAGTTTTGGGTCATCAGGGTCTGCTGGGAATCTTCAGAAGAGGGCTAGATTTGGTGGACCAAGTCGAGCTGCACGGTCTTCTGTTGTTACTCAAGGGCCATCACGGTGTGCACGATGCGGGAAGTCCCATTGGGGGGAGTGTTGGACAGGTAACAGAGGGTGCTTTGAGTGTGGGTCAATGGATCACCGAGTAAGGGATTGTCCGCGTAAGTTAGCTAGGATGCAGTTTGAGGGTCAGGGGCGTGCTCAGTTCAGAAACGGTGGACAGCAACCATAGAGGGGTCGTGGTTCGGCCAGGGGAGGTAATGGTTCTGGTCGAGGCCGTGGAACATCGGGCCGAGGTGCTGGGAGTGCGGATGCAAGACAGCCTGGGTTAGTCTATGCAGCGAGACGTCGAGAGGAGGGCGACGCACCGGACTTCATAACTGGTACGTTCTTAATTTTTGGATTGCCGTATACTGCTTTAATTGATGTTGGTTCGACGCACTCATATGTTGCTAGTAGTATAGTGGGAACTTTGAACTTAGCCTATGAGGTTTCTCCTAGGAAGATGATTGTGATTAGCCCTCTAAGTCACTCTGTAGAAGTAAACAAACTGTATAGGGAAGTACCCCTAGAACTCCAAGGGGTAGTGTTTATGGCTGATCTGATGGAACTGCCATTGGGGGAGTTCGACTTGATCTTAGGAATGGACTGGCTGGTAAAGTATCAGGCAAGCTTGGACTGTGCGGCTAAGCGCATGGTGTTGAGATCTGTCGAGGGTGAAGAGGTGGTGATGATAGGTGATAGAAGAAATTACCTATCCAATGTGGTATCCGCTTTGAAGGCCGAGAGGATGGTGAGGAAAGGATGTGAGGCGTTTATGGTTCATGTTTGTGTTTTGTAGGTCAAGGACTCAACTGTGAGAGATGTCCGAACAGTAAAGGAATTTATCGATGTATTTCCAGAGGAGCTTCTGGGTTTGCCACCAGATCCCGAGGTTGAGTTTGGTATAGATCTGCTACCGGGGATCGCGCCAGTGTCTATTGCCCCATATAGGATGGCGCCAAAGGAGTTGGTGGAGCTGAAAGCGCAAATTCAGGAATTGCTGGATCGGGGTTTTATCCGGCCGAGTGTATACCCTTGGGGAGCGCCTGTACTTTTTGTCAAGAAGAAGGATGGAACAATGCGGATGTGTATAGATTACCGCCAGCTGAATAAGTTGACGATAAAGAATAAGTATCCGTTGCCGAGGATTGACGACCTGTTCGATCAACTTAAGAGAGCGTCAGTTTTCTATAAGATTGATTTGAGGTCGGGGTATCATCAGCTTAAGGTAAAAGAGGCCGATATCCACAAGACGGCGTTTAGCATTCGCTACGGTCACTACGAGTTTTTGGTAATGCCGTTTGGATTGACCAACGCGCCAGCAGCGTTCATGGATATGAGGAATCGGGTTTTTCAGCTGTATTTGGATTGATTCGTCGTGGTGTTTATAGATGATATTCTAGTGTACTCGAAGTCTGAGGAAGAGCATGATAAGCATCTCCGTATGGTTCTGCGGATGTTGAGGGAGAAGCAACTGTTCGCGAAGTTTAGTAAGTGTGAGTTCTTATTGAAGGAAGTAACTTTATTAGGTCATGTGGTGTCAGCTGAGGGGATTAGGGCGGACCCTCGGAAGATTGAAGCGGTGTTGGGTTGGAAACCACCTAAGTCTGTAGCAGAGATTCGGAGTTTTCTGGGTTTGGCAGGATATTATAGAAAGGTCGTGGAAGGTTTTTCTTTGATTGCAACACCGTTAACCAAGTTGCTAAGGAAAGGGGTTCCGTTTGTGTGGTCAGACAAGCAACAAGAGAGTTTTGAGAAGTTAAAGAAGATTTTAACAGAAGCTCCGGTTTTGATTCAGCCTGAAGTGGGGAAAGAGTTTATGGTTTACTGTGATGAGTCGCATACTGGGTTAGGATGTGTGTTGATGCAAGAAGGGAAAGTGGTGGCGTACGCTTCTCGTCAGCTGAGACCTCACGAGGTGAATTATCCGACGCATGACTTGGAGTTGGCTGCAGCAGTTTTTGCCTTGAAGATTTGGAGGCATTACTTGTATAGGGAGAAGTCTATCGTCTACAAGGATCACAAGAGCTTGAAATATCTCCTTACTCAGAATATGTTGAATTTGAGGCAAAGGAGGTGGATCGAGTTGTTGAAGGACTACGACTGCTCGATTGAGTATCACCCGTGGAAGGCCAACGTGGTGGCAGACGCGTTGAGCCGTAAGGTGGTGTCAGACTTAAGAGCGATGTTTGTGTACCTTAGTTTGTATGATGACGGAAGTTTGTTAGCGGAACTGCAGGTGAAGCCGATATGGGTTAATCAGGTTAAGGAAAAGCAATTGGTCAATGAAGTCTTAACTGCACAGCATTTGCAAGTGCAGAATGGTGGATTAGAGGGGTATAGTTTAAGCGGTAAGGGTGTGTTGTGTTTTCAAGGTAAGGTCTGCATGCCGAAGGATGTGGAGTTGAGGCAAAAGATTCTTCAGGAGGCACATAGTAGTCCGTACGCTATGCATCCTAGAGGTAGTAAGATGTACCGAGATTTACGGGAGCAATTTTGGTGGCCGGGTCTAAAGCGAGAAGTAACGGAATTTGTGGGTAAGTGTTTGACGTGTCAGCAGGTCAAGGCCGAACATCAGGTACCTTCGGGTCTGTTGCAGCCGATAAGGATTCCGCCGTGGAAATGGGAAAGGATTACGATGGATTTCGTCAGTGGGCTACCTCTCACGCCTACAAAAAAGGATTCAGTTTGGGTGATTGTGGACCATTTGACTAAATCGGCTCATTTTATACCGGTTCGGATTGACTACTCACTCCAAAGGTTGGCTAAGTTGTATGTGGTGGAGATCGTGAGATTGCATGGAGTGCTGGTGTCGATTATCTCAGATAGGGACCCTAGGTTCACATCAAGGTTTTGGAAAGCATTGCATCAGGCATTAGGTACTAAGCTGGATTTCAGTACGCCATTTCGTCCGCAGTCAGATGGGCAATCAGAAAGGGTAATTCAAATTTTAGAGGATATGTTGAAGGGTTGTGTCTTGGATTTCAGCGGTAGTTGGGAGGAATTTCTACCGTTTGCGGAGTTCGCATATAACAATAGTTACCAGGCAAGTATTAAGATGGCACCATATGAAGCGCTTTATGGGCGGAGGTGTCGAACCCCTACGTGTTGGACAGAGTTGGGTGAGCGTCAGCTGTTGGGTCCTGAGTTGGTTGCTGAGACAGAGGATAAGGTTAAATTGATTCGAGCTCGTCTGAAAGAAGCTTCGGATAGGCAGAAGTCTTATGCCAATCTCAAGCGGAAGGATATAGAGTTTGCAGTGGGTGACGAAGTTTTCTTGAAGGTGTCGCCATGGAAGAAGGTGTTGAGATTTGGTCGGAAGGGCAAGCTGAGCCCTAGGTTTATCGGGCCTTATAAGGTGTTGAAGCGTGTGGGACCAGTAGCGTATCAGCTCCAGTTACCAGCGGAATTGAGTTAGATCCATGACGTGTTTCATGTTTCCATGCTTAGACGCTATCGTTCCGATCCGTCGCATCTGTCTTTTGAAGAGGAACCAGTGCAAATTCTGGATCGGGATGTCAAGGTCTTGCGTAGAAAGTCAGTTCCCTTGGTGAAGGTTCTATAGCGGAATCATGGTTCGGAGAAGGCCACGTGGGAGCCTAAGGATGTGATGCGACGACAATACCCTCAACTCTTTTGATCAGGTAATTTCGAGGTCGAAATTATTTTTAAGGGGGGTAGAACTGTAACATCCTTAAATCGGGGTCTTTGCATTTTACTTGTTGCATGTAGACAGTAGGGCTGTTGTGCTTGTTTAGGGTGTTTTAGGGTCTAGGCTTAAGCCAGGGATAGGCTAGAGCTTTGGCAAGAATTTTATTTTTGGGCTTCTAGAAGGGAGAGCTGAAGGAGTTAGATGTTAAGAATAATTGGTAGCTAGATTTGACACAAGAAGTGCCTTGGTAAAGTGGCAAGGGAGGCGCCACGTAAGGCACAAGGAAATGACGCCTCAGAAGTGTGGGAGAGCCTTGGTTCGAGCTGCAAGAATCCCTCTTTGTGCATTTCTTTTTGACGCCAAGGCTAGGGAGGAGTTGTGCTCAGGATGGACTGTGATGGATAGGTGTTGAAGGACTCAACACATTTGAGTTGATGGAGAAGAGAGGATGTAGGAAGTTTGAAACATTCAAATGTGTTTGAATGGATGATCAGGAGGAAAAGGGGGAGAAAAAGAAGGGAATGGGTTGGTGTGTGTGTAGCCGAATCCTGTAGTGGCTAAGGGGTGTTGGAGCATTCGGTTTTGGGAGTGTGGGATGGTGTGCCGAAATAGGGTTAGCCATGGGTGATATTTTCGGCATTTGGGTGTGTGTGCTTCACATTTTTGCTTAAGTGTTTCTCTTATCCTCTTTTGTGCCGAAAATCACTTGGCATTTCAACCCTTCTCTCATCTTTTGTCAATTGCCGAAACCCCTATTGGTTCTTCTTTATGCGTTTCCTCTTAATCTTCTCTGGTGCCGAAAACTATTTCTCCTTTGGTCCTCAAAGCCGAAATCTCAATCCAAAATCGGGTAAGATCGCATTGCTCTCTCTTTTCTTCTCTTTTGTTCTTGTGGCCGAATCTTTCTAGCATTCACACCTCTCTATTTCTTTTCTCTTTATATCGATTTCTGTGGTAAAGAAAAGCCGGGATTGGGCATTCGTGTTGAACAGTTCTTATTCAACTAGAAGCCGAATTCCTTTGGCACTCATAATCGTTTCCTTTGGGTTTTGTGACAGTAGAGTGTCGCTATCTGACCCCCACCATTCTCAATCGGTTTCGCTGGTATTTGGGGTAAGTGTTCCTGCCTCTCAATCATCTCTTATTGCGCTAATGTCGAAGGCAGAGATCCAATTCTGTTTGATGCTTGGCCGGATGAAGAGGGGTGTGTTGACACCATCTTGTGTGAACTTTCGGGATTTGTGGTTTGTGAGTCAAACTTAGAACCTCAGGTTGTGTCGATTTAGGTAAGGGTTCTAACTTCGGGTTTTAGTTCTTTGCATTTTGTTTCACTGTTTTAACCCGATTTAGTGACCAAGGTGTATTATGGACTCTAATGCCAGTCAAGCGGAAGGAGGGGTTGGATCAGTAAACCCAGCCCCTAAATTCAAGAAGAGGGTTGTATCTGCGGTTCGTGATTGGCCACCTGGATATGGACCAGCATCGGAACAGAAGAATAGACAGATAGCGGTAGTGTCGATTAACGACAGTGTCGACGTAGAAAGCGTAGTCTTGCGAGTAATCAGGTGTGTAACTCTTACACACTTCGTATGTAAATATGTTAATACCATGTATGTCTTTAAAAGCCGAAATGACTGTGGAAATGGATATGTTACCCTGGTGGGTAAAAGCAAGGACTCCGGGTAAGTCCATCTAGTTGGCTAACGTTAATTGCCTCTGTTAAATCTGCATATGCCATGTTACATTATTTGTGGATGTTAAGCATGATTATTTTACATTGAACAGCATGTTCATAAAATGGTTATGATGAAAGGAGGGGGAAGACTTGATATTTGTGACTTTGTGTCACCAGTGGTTTGGCACCACCAGTGATTTGGTACCACATATGCGATATTTGTGACTTTGGGTCACCAGTGGTTTGGCACCACCAGTGGTTTGGTTCCACATATGCGATATCTGTGACTTTGTGTCACAAGTGGTTTGGCACCACCAGTGGTTTGGTACCACATATATGATTTTTGTGACTTTGGGTCACCAGTGGTTTGGTACCACATGGGGTAGAATCGGAAGTTTCGGATGGTTAGGTTTTGGGCTGCATGGCACGCATATTGCATATGAATGGGTGTCTGAGTTTATTATCTTCGGGATGGTGATTTATTCACTGAGTCTTAGTGACTCACCCCTTCTTTTACATTTTGCAGATAATCCCTAGATCGCGGATATGGAGCCGGGATGGACTTGAGGTGGCCATGCTCAAAGAGTTGATTTTATTTTAATGGTTAAATTTCGGATTTTATTTTGCATTATCTTTTGGTTTTCGGTTATGTAATAAGGCCATCTAAGTTTTATTTTGGTACTATTTATTTTTGACAAATGCCTTTGGATTTGTGATAAACACTAAAGCATGGTTAAAAAGGAAAGATTTATAAAATGAACATTTTTACAACCTTAATAAATTTTCGGGATTTTGAAAAATCTTACCAATGGGTAACTGACAACATTAACGACATGGCAACTTTGTTTTTCGAAACTAAGGCCCAAACTGTTTTTCTTCAACCTGCTCCATACAAACTTGTTTTCTACAAACTACAAACAACTCATTCCATATTGCAACGACGAAACTGGTTTTTACAAAATGTTTTCATCCCTGTGATACACCAAATTCGGTCGTAGCGTTCTGGCCGAGGTCGGGGTATTACATCTCGGAATAGATATGTAAGTGCGAAAAAAATATCCGTAAATATTCTTATAGGTGGGCTATGTGGGATACCACCGTAATTATTCATTCACGATGCGCTGTGTGCGATACCATCGTTTGTATTATCATTTGGTGGGCTATGTGCGTAACCAGCGTAAATATTCTTGTTGGTAGGCTATGTGCGATACCACCCTATTATTGATTAACGGTGGGCTGTGTGCAAAACCACCAGGTACTTAGTATTATTTCGAATGTTTCATCGAGAAATTGTCTATGTAAATGTTTCATGTGGCTTTGTGGTGATGAGCACAAGATATGTGAGCAACATAAATGTTATACGGTTGGAAGGTGGTAAGAGATGAAATGAGTAAGCATGGTTATGAAAATGTGAATTATTGTTGTTTGGTATGAAATGTTATTGACTGATTAGAACATGCTATGATGCTTATTGTTTACATGTAAACTTACTAAGCTTAAAGCTTACTCCCTTTCTTTTCCCTTGTTTTATAGTGTCAAAGAGCCGGCTCGGGATACGAAGATAATTTGAAGATCATCCACACTATCAGCTCATCTCGATATATTAGACTTAGCATTTTGAGTATGGCATGTATAGGGGCTAGACATAGTGAAATGTTTTGTTGTTTTGGCCAAGTGTGTTGGCTCTTTTAAAGATGAACACTTTTGTAAATGGCCATATTTAATGGCTCATTATCATTATATATATATATATATATATGAAAATATGAGGTTATTCATGAATGTGGATGATACATGATTGAGTTGCTTGGTAAATGGTTGAATGTGATTGATGTTGTATGAGTTAGGGTGATAAAAAGAGCTTGGTAAATAGCCTTGTTCTTGTCCACACGGGTAGGCACACGGGCGTGTGTCTAGGTCGTGTGTGACGAATGGTCAGTCCCATGTATGTGTGACTAGGCCGTGTGTCCCCTGCATGTTAGTGATACAAGTCAGTGTTGACCACGGGCTAGAGACATGGGCGTGTGCCTAGGTCGTGTGCCCCTTATTTGGTTGTTGAAGTCACAAACAGAATACCCAGGTTTTCATACACGGGTGATGACACGGGCGTGTCTAGGCTGTGTGGAGGACACGGGCCAAGGACACAAACGTGTGTCTGGCCGTGTGAAAACCCCTGTAGGTCGAAGAGAAAATAAATTCCACACGGACTAGGGACGTGGGCAGGTGTAACCACACGGCCTGCCCACACAGGTGTGTGGCCCTGTTAAGAAAATATTTTTCTAAGTATACAAAAGATCCCGGTTTGATTCCGAGGCCCTCCGTTTGCAGGTGTAAGGCCTCGTAGGCCCATAATAAGAATGTTATGAATGTGAATGAAAGATTTTATATTGGAATGAAATTTGATAGCCCAAAGTTGTATGTTAAAGTACGTTAAGTCCGGTAATGCCTCATACCCTATTCTAGAGTTGATTACGGTTAACGGGTGTTACAAAAGCTCCCGCCAGGACTTATGCTATTTGCACTCGCGAAGAGGCATCATCCCCTAATGTAATTACTAAGGGGTGTTACAAAAGCTCCTGCGAGGACTTATGCTATTTGCACTCGCGAAGAGGCATCATCCCCTAATGTAATTACGGGTACATTTTCTCTCTATGATACTAATGTTGTTGCTTTAATTGATCCAGAATCTACCCATTCATACATTTTTATGAAATTAGTATCTAATTTGAGCATGCCTGTAGAGTCTACAGAGTTTATGATAAAAGTATCCAATCCCTTAGGCAAATGTGTATTAGTTGATAAGGTATGCAAAGATTGCCCATTGATGATTAGAGGTCATTAGTTAAGGTAAATCTCATGCTATTTCCATTTGATGAATTTGATATAATTCTTGGTATGGATTGGTTAACCGCTCATGATGTGACAGTAAATTGTGGAAAGAAATACATTGAATTGAGATGTGAAATGGGGACACTCTTCGTGTTGAATCAGATGAACAGGACAGGTCGCTTGTAGTGATCCCTCATACGTCTGCCCAGAAATATGTAAGAAAGGGGTACGAAGCATATCTTGCCTTTGTGATGAACGCTAAAGAAACTAAGTTAAAGATTGAATCAGTACCGATAGTGTGTGAGTAGCCAGATGTATTCCTAGAAGAATTGCCAGGTTTGCCTCCGGTTAGAGAGGTTGAATTTGGCATTGAGTTACTGTACCTACATCGATTGCTCCATACAGAATGGCTCCAACTGTGTTGAAGGAATTGAAGGCACAGTTGCAAGAGTTGACGGGCAAAGGTTTTGCAAGACCAAGTTATTCTCCGTGGGGTGCTCCAGTATTGTTTGTGAAAAAGAAAGATGATTTCATGAGATTATGTATAATTACCGGTAGCTTAGTATGGTAAGCGTGAAGAACAAGTACCCATTGCCAAGGATCAATGATCTGTTCGATCAATTGAAGGGAGCCACTGTGTTTTCCAAGATAGAGTTTAGGTCGGGATATTACCAGTTGAGGGTAAAAGACTCAGATGTGCCGAAAATTGCATTTCGAACTAGGTATGAGCACTACAAATTTTTAGCTATGCCTTTTGGTTTAACAAATGCCCCTACTGGGTTTATGGATTTAATGAATCGTATCTTTCGACCGCAACTGGATAAATTTGTTGTGGTTTTTATTGATGATATAATGATGTATTCTCGTGATGAGAATGAGCACGCCAAGCACTTGAAAACTGTTTTACAGATTTTACGAGATAATCTGTTGTATGCCAAGTTTAGCAAAAGTGAGTTTTGTCTTAAAGAGGTTGGATTTTTGGGGCACATTGTCTCGGGAGATGGAATCCGAGTTGACTCGAACAAGATTTCAGCTATTGTTGATTGGAAACTGTCGAGGAACGTATCAGAGGTTAGAAGTTTTTTAGGCCTAGCTGGCTAACACAGACGGTTTGTCAAGGGGCTTTCTATGATAGCTACTCCGATGACGAGGTTGTTACAAAAAGAGGTGAAGTTTGAATGGACAGAAAGGTGCCAACAGAGTTTCGAGAAACTAAAAGCATTGTTGATTGAGGCTCCAATTCTAGTGCAACCTGAATCAGGAAAAGAATTTGTGATCTACAGTGATGCATCCTTGAATGGATTAGACTGTGTGCTTATGCAGGAAGGTAAGGTGATAGCATATGCCTCTACACATGATTTAGTGTTGGCTGCCATTTTGTTTTCTTTGAAGATATGGAGACACCATTTGTATGGTAAAAGATGTCGGATATTCACCGATCATAAGAGCCTAAAGTACTTGATGACTCAGAAGGAATTGAACTTAAGGCAGGGAAGATGGATAGAGTTGATAAAGGATTATGAGTTAGTCATTGTCTACCACCTGGGAAAGGCGGATGTAGTTACCGATGCTTTGAGTAGAAAGTCCCTATTTGTATTGAGAGCTATGAATACACGGGTGACTTTGTCAGACGATGGTTCCATTCTAGTTGAGTTGAAGGCTAGACCTATGTTTCTCCAAGAGATTTTCGAGGCTCAGAAAGATGACAGTGATTTGCAAACCAAAAGAGTTCAGTGAGAGTCAAGTGTTGAGTCTGACTTTCAGATTAATTCTGGTGGATGCTTGATGTTCAGAGACAGAGTCTGTGTATCGAGGAATGATGAGCTTGTACGAAAGATCTTACACAAGGTACATAGCGGATGTCTATCTATACATCCGGGCAGCACAAAAATGTTTAATGATCTGAAGAAATGGTATTGGTGGCTGAAGAAAGATATTTCTAAGTTTGTATCAAGATGCTTGATTTGTCAACAAGTGAAAGCTGAACACCAAGTACCTTCGGGTTTACTTCAACCTATTATGGTTCCCGAGTGGAAATGGGACCGTGTTACTATGGACTTTGTAATGGGTTTGTTGTTGACACCGAGCAAGAAAGACGTCGTATGGTTGGTGGTAGAGAGACTTACGAAGTCGGCCCATTTCATACCTGTACGCATCGATTATTCACTTGATAAGCTGGCAGACTTGTATGTTTCCAAGATTGTAAGGCTTCATGGAGTGCCTTTGTCGATTATATCAGATAGAGACCGAGATTCACATCCCGATTTTGGAAAAAGTTGTAAGAGGCCTTGGGCACAAAGTTGAGTTTTAATACGGGTTTTCACCCCCAAACCGACAGATAGTCGAAGAGATTAATACAGATACTTGAGGATATAATCCAGTGTTGTGTTCTTGAGTTTCAGGGTAGTTGGGAAAAGTACCTACCGTTTGTAGATTTTGCATATAATAACAGTTTTCAGTCAAGTTTGAAAATGGCCCCTTATAAGGCTTTGTATGGGTGTAAGTGCCGAATGCCTTTGTATTGGACAGAACTCAAGGAAAATCAGGTTCACGGGGTCGATCTGGTTAGAGAAACCAAAGAGAAGGTGAAAATAATCCGTGCTTGTTTAAAAGCTACTTCTGATAGACAAGAGTCCTACTCGGATTTGAAATGGAAAGAAATCGAGTTTCATGTTGGAGATAAGATATTTTTAAAAGTGTCACCATGGAAGAAGGTTCTTAGATTTGGCCGGAAGGGCAAATTGAGTTCGCGTTTTATCGGAGTATATGAGATCACCGAGAGAATAGGGCCAGTAGCTTATCGTTTGGCTTTGCCGTCTGAATTAAAAATGATTCATGATGTGTTCCACGTATCGATGTTAAATCGTTACCGGTCAGATCCGTTGCATGTGATTACACCGATAGAGGTTGAAATTCAACCCGACATGACATATGGTGAAGAACCGGTTAATATTGTAGCACGGGAAGTCAAACAACTAAGGAATAAAAGTATAGCTCTTGTGAAAGTATTGTGGCAAAGACATGGGGTAGAAGAGGCTACATAGGAGCCTGAGGAGGCTATGAAAAACCAATACCCAAATGATGGTGGTCTGAAAGCGTAAATATTTATAATAAGAATGATCAAGCCTAAAAGCTAGCTATCACCACGATTAAGGCAAGCGCACCTATCGAACAGTAGTATAGCTTAGTGGCAAGACCGAAATGTCGAACCCAAGGGAACCAACAGTACTAGTACTGACTTTCTTTTTATTATCTAGCCTAAAATAAAGAGGATTGATATTTATCTAACTAATTACTAAGCTAAAGATGCTAAGACACAGAGAATGAATTGGGGAAATACTTTTGGGAAAACCAATTGATTAAGACAATACCCGAGGAAGAATCCACTTAGACTTCACTTGTTATCTAACTCTGAACCAAACGATTTATTCACTTGACTTGATCCGCAGGATTCCCTAATTTATATTAATACCTCTTTCGAGGCTACCAACGTCTAACCCTAGGTTGATTAATTGAAATCTCTTTCTAATTAATACCCCTAGAGTTGCATTAACTCGATCTATGGACTCCCATATTAGGTTTGACCCTAATCCGACAGATTTTTGTCATCCTATCTGTAGGAGTGCGATCAACTCCGCTTAACTATGCTAGATCTACTCTTAAACAGGGACTTTTGCTCCACTGCCTAAGCACATCAATACATGAATCAATATTCTTAAATATCAAAGCAAGAATTAAGAACACATAATTAAGAACAAATCAAGTATTTATCATATAGTTCAGAAAACAATAACAAGATCCGTCTTAGGTTTCATCTCCCTTAGGTATTTGAGGGGTTTAGTTCATGTTTATAAAAGAATACGTCTCAGAAGAAAGTATAAAACAAAACATAAGAAAAACCCTAAAACCCCCTGAACGAAATTGAAGGGAAGATCTTCCATCTTGAGTATGATTCTAGCTTCTTGAGATGGATCAACTGGCTGTCTTCGAGTAAATCCCACAATTTGGCCCTCTCTGGCTTTGCTCCTGTCAAAAGCCCTGATAGAGGCCTTCTGTCGAACTTTTGTCGACCTCTGTCCAACCCTCTTTAGGTTTGCCCTCTAGGGTGTTTATATAGGCTTTCGAAATGTCTTTCTTTTCCTCTAAGTATCCTTTTTCGAGTGGAATTAAAATGGGTCACGACAGGGACACGACCGTGTGGCACACCCGTGTGAATCAAGCCCTGGGCCGTGTTCGAGTCTGCTAAAGTGGCACAGCTGTGTGGCAAACTCTAGGCCATGTGGATTTCTTACTTTGGCCCATTTTCTCCGTTTTTGGCCTTTTTCTAGTTCTTTTCATCCTCATATGCTCTCCTAAGTGTAAAACATGAAATTAAAGGATTAGGAGCATCGAATTCATCAAATCAAGGGATAAATCATCCAAAAGTATGACAAATGTGGGATTAAAATATGTATATATTACGGTTTATCACCAAACCTTTTTACCGGTATGATTTTCGGGGATGAAAATCCCTAAGGGGGACAGAATTGTAACAGCTCGATTTAGGGCCTAGTCAGAATAGTGGTTGCGAGACCACAAGTTTGAAGTAGAAATTTGTGTTTTATGATTTTTACGTGGCTTATGATGTGATTGCATGATTGTGTGAAAATTTCATGAGGAAATTTTATTTATTAGTGATCAATTTGTCCATTAGGACTAAATTGCAAAGATTAGAAAATATGAGATTCTAGAAGATTTAAGTATGAAACAGAATTATAAAAATTACTAGAGGCCCTTATTTAGCAATTAGACCATTAAATGTCAAGATGGACAAAAATAGACATGGGAAGGAAATATCTCAAGAAAGGGACTTAAGGGAATTTTAGTCATTTGGTTAATAAAAGATTAAAAAGGGAAAAATGAAGCAAAAATTTGCTCATCTTCTTCAAGCTAGGGCCAAAAATTCCAAGCTCTCCATAGCTAAGTTTCTTCAACTTCCAAGCTTGATAGTAAGTGTATCCTAGCCCTGTTTTTAATGTTCTTCGTATTTTTGAGATCCTCGTAGCTCGATTTAGCTATTTCTAGCTATATTTCGAGCTAGGGTTTATGTTCAAAAATTTACCCATGCATGACATGCATGTATTTTGATGTTTTATGGAAGAATATGAAAGTTTGATGTATGATAAACATCTTTTTCTAAGTGATTTTCATGAAAAATGCAAAAAAAAGGACCAAACCGTAAAAGTTATAAAAATGGTCATACATGAGTGAAATAGTGGAAATTGGGGGCTGTTGTAGTTAAGAAAATAATTCGGCTAGGCTTAAAGTACAAGAAAGTTGAATAAAAATCATTTAGAAGCCTAGGGGCAAAAGTGTAATTTTTCCAAAATATGATTCATGAGTCAATTTAATCAATGTGAGTATTAAACAAGTGAAATTGTTATTATAGATCAAGAAACACGAAGCCCGGACCGAAACCGAGGCAAGAACAAAGTTGTGGACTAAATCGAATGTCTACACCTATTTTGAGTACCGATGTAAGTTTGTGTGAAATTAAGTTTCATAGTGTTTTTATATTTTAAATTACTTGATCTTATGATAGTGAATATCATATCATGAAAATCAACTAATTGATGCTTCGATGAGAATATGACAAGTTGAAGTCCCGGTTGAAGATTCAGAATAACGAGGTTACATATGTCATGGCAAGAGATAAGGAAGGTCCCGTATAAGACCATGTTTGGGACATGGCATCGGCACTGAATGTAAGTCCCGTATAAGATCATATCTGGGATATGGCATCGGCACCGAACGTAGATCCTGTATAAGACCATGTTTGGGACATGGCATCGGCATCGAATAAGGAAGGTCCAGTATAAGACCATGTCTGGGACATGGCTTCGGCACCAAAGGAAGATCACGTGTAAGACCATGTTTGGGACATGGCATCGACATCTATGTATGATCTCGTAGAAGACCATGTCTAGGACATGGCATCAACATCGAGTTAAGAGATCTCATGTTAGACCTGGGATATGGCGTCAGCATCAAGAGGTGATCCCATGTAAGACCATATCTGGGATATGGCATTGGCATCACGTTACATGTATGATGAGTTTGAGTATCCTCCGATATTCTGAGTTGTTCAACGGGCAAAAGAGCTAAGTATGTAAATATGATAATTAGCTAAGTTATATAAAGATGATAATGATTTAATTTTACGTTCAGAATAGCATAAGTTCTAAATTATGTGCTGAAGTGATACAGGTACCATGAGTAAAATATGAATTACGAAAACCACAATGTGATATGTGATGGGTAAGCGTAAGTATGAGTAAGTACGTCAAAGTACTTGAGAACTTGTGTTGTTATAGTTCTATGAGATGAATGGATTTTACTATGAGTACTTATGTTGCTATCGTAATTCATGCAAACTTACTAAGCTATATGCTTAACCTTTTCTTTTCCTTTTTCCTTGTAGTATCGCCTAGCTAGCTCGGGGATCCTAGAACGTCAGAGCTCGGATCATACTATCAATCATTCTTTTGGTATAGTAAACTTGATTTATTTTAGGTATGGCATGTATAGGAACTTGGTCATCTTGTGTTATGTCACATTTGAAAGCCAAAGTGTTGGCTACTAATGTTATACACTTATTTTGTAAATGGCCATTAGGAATTGTATAATAATTTTCAAGTTTCTTATTTTTAATGATGATGAGTTTTATGAAGTGAAAGTTCATGAAATTGATGGAGTAAAATGTGGTTTGTATGAATGATGATTTAGGGTTTTTTCATAGTGTATTAATGCCATGTTATGTGTTGCTTGTAGTGGTATATGTGTGTTTATGTTTCAGGGTGGCAAATGGCTTGGAAAATAACCTTCTAATTGTTCACACGGGTAGACACACGGGCATGTGTCTAGGCCCTGTGTGACATACGGCTAGCCCCATGGGTGTGTTAACAGGCCGTGTGTCCCCTGTATCAAATTGTGAGAATTTGATTTGTCACACGGGCCAGCACACGGGCGTGTGACTAGGCCGTGTGCCCTTAAGAGGTTGCTGACGTCATAAACAAAATACCCAGGTTTTTCACACACGGGTGAGGACATGGGCGTGTCTAGGCCTTGTGAGGGACACGGGCTACTGACACGGGCATGTGTCCAGCCGTGTGAAAACCCCTGTAGGTTTGAAATGAAAAATAAATTCTGCACGGGCTAGGAACATGGGCGTGTGTGACCACATAGGCGTGTTCCATTTAACACTAGCGTGTGGCCCTGTTTAGGCAAAGATTTCTAAGAGCGTAAAAGTTTCCGGTTTAGTTTCGAAACCTTCCGTATGTATGTTCAGGGCCTCATAGGCTCCTTTATAAGGATATTATGTATATGAATGAAAAGTTTTAAGTTGAAATGAAATTTTATAGCCCAATGTTGTATGTTTAAGCAAGTTAAGTTCGATAATGCCTCGTATTTGGTTCTGGCGTCGAACACGGGTAAGGGGTGTTAGAAGATGATCCCAATCGAGTTGATGCTGATGACGTAGAAAGTAATGTGTCGGCTCCCGCTTAAGGGGTAACGCCGTCTGAAAGTAGACCTCCCAGGGTTAGTCAGGGAGGAGGAGAAGGGGCTAGGGAAGCCTTCCTCCACATGATGAATGAGTGGTATACGGAGTTTGTTTGAACAAATCCGACTGCTTAACCCCCTCCAGCCCCACCTATTCCTTAGCCAGTTCTAGTAGCTCCACAAGGTATGGAATTTGTAAGATTGAATAAGCCTCCGGTTGATAAGATCCAAAAGAATGGGGCCGAAGATTTCAGGGCCAATGTTGATGATGATCCCGAGAGAGCCGAGTTTTGGCTCGAAAACTTGATCAGGGTATTTGATGAACTGCCGTGCACACCGGATGAATGTCTAAAATGTGTTGTATCGCTTCTGAGAGACTCAACATACCAATGGTGGAAAACTCTTGTGTCAGTAGTACCGAGAGAGAGGGTTAACTGGGAATTCTTCCAAGATGAATTTAGGAAGAAATATATCAGCCACCAGTTCATTGATCAGGAACGTAAGAAGTTTTTAGAGCTGAAACAGGGCCGAATGTTTGTAATCGAGTATGAACGAGACTTTGTCAAGCTCATTAAGTATGCTCAAGAGTGTGTTTCTACTGAGGCTATCATGTGTAAAAGGTTCGAAGATAGGTTGAATGAGGATATCCGATTTTTAGTTGGAGTTCTTGAGCTGAAAGAATTTGTGGTGCTATTCGACCGAGCTTTTAAGGCTGAAGCAAGGAGAAGAGGAAAGCTGAGTCCGAGGCTAGAGATGCAAAAAAAAGGCCGATGAGTAAGTCATTTCAATCTCAGTCTAAGAAATCGAGAGATTTGTATGCTCGTTCGAGTGCTTCAACTGGGTATGCCAACAGAGATCGTGGGAAACAATATTTGGGTTCTAAAGCCCAAACTACGTCGATAGCGAGTGTTGGTAATGTTAGATCCAATCGACCTGAATGTCAACACTGTGGTAGGTGACATCCCGGTGAATGTAGGATGAATGACCGGGCTTGTTTAAGTGTGGCTCACATGACCATTTATTCAGGACTGCCTCTTGATGGCTGAGAAAGACAGAATTCAGAATGCAAGATTGGGCAACACTGCCACTAGAGGGAGATCCCCGAGGAATACGGGGAATGCGACCAGTAGTAAAGGTGTTACTAAAGATTCAACTGTAAGATCCGAGGCTAGAGCACCTGCTAGAGCCTATGCTATCCGTGCTCGCGAAGAAGCGACATCTCCTGATGTTATCACTGGTACTTTTTCTCTCTATAATACTAATGTAGTTGCATTGATTGATCTTGAATCAACTCATTCTT
Organism: Gossypium australe; assembly: GCA_005393395.2. Lineage (NCBI taxonomy): Eukaryota > Viridiplantae > Streptophyta > Magnoliopsida > Malvales > Malvaceae > Gossypium > Gossypium australe. The sequence goes on from CM016619.1 coordinate 113,556,602, forward strand.
ATGTTTGCATGAAATTGGTAACTATTAAGAGCTTGCCTGTTGAGTTTACTGAGTTTGTGATTAAAGTGTCAAACCCCTTAGGAAAACATGTATTATTTGATAGAGTTTGCAAGAATTGTCCCTTGATGATTCGAGGTCACTGTTTTCTGGTTGATTTAATGTTGTTGCCATTTGATGAGTTTGACATTATTTTGGGTATGGATTGGTTGACACTGCATGATGTGGTAGTGAATTGTAGACGGAAAATTATTGAATTGAAATGTGAAAATGGTGAAATTCTTCGGATTGATTCAGATGAGTCGGGTGAGTTACCTGTTGTGATCTCTTCGATGTCTGCCCAAAGATATGTAGGAAAAGGTTGTGAAGTTTATCTAGCTTATGTGTTGAATACAAAAGTGATTGAATTGAAAATTGAATCAGTGTCGGTAGTTTGTGAATATCTGGATGTTTTCCCAAAAGAGTTGCCTGGGTTGCCACTGATTAGAGAAGTTGAGTTTCGTATTGATTTAGTGCCAGGGACTTCACCGATATCGATTGCTCCGTACAGAATGGCTCCGACCGAATTGAAAGAATTAAAAGCTTAGTTGCAAGAGTTGACAAATGTAATAGCTTGATTTAGGGGCTATCGGAACAGTGGTCTCGAGACCACTAATCCGAGGTTGGAGACAATTATTTTAATTTTAATTTATGAGTTATAGCATGATTATAAGGGTGTATGAAAATTTTGGTGCTTTAATTTTAGCAATTTCATGCTTAATCGCGAAATAGGACTAAATCGCATAAAATGCGAAAGTTCTATTTTATTTGCTAGAGGTGCCAAATAGCCATAGAATATTAATTGGAGATCCTTATAGTGCAAATAGACTATCGGGGGAGTGATGGCCGGCCATAGGGGACAAAGAATAGACATTGTCATTTGGTTAGGTGAAATTTGGTGATAAAAAATTATTTTTATCATAAAATAAAGAAAAGAAAATATCACCTTTTCTCTCCACCTTCTCTCCACCGAAAATTAGCAGCAAAAATGGGGGTTGAGAACTCAAAATTTTAGCCAAGCTTTCTTCCTTGTAAGTAAGTGATTTTGGTGGCCTTTCTTGAAAATTTTTATACTTTTGGAACCCCTAAAGCTTAAGTTAGCTAATGAGGGAACTACTTTGCAAAATGGTTAAGAGTCTAGGGTTTTACCATGAGAGCAATTAAGTTGTTTGTTGTATTTTTATGGAAGAAAATGAGTCTTAGTTGTTATATGAACAACTTTTGTGAAAGGTGTTACAATCAAAACACCTAAAAGGCCCTTTTTGTAAAATTATTTTAATTTTAATTTATGAGTTATAGCATGATTATGAGGGTGTATGAAAATTTTGGTGTTTTAATTTTAGCAATTTCATGCTTAATCGCGAAATAGGACTAAATAGCATAAAATGCGAAAGTTCTATTTTATTTGCTAGAGGTGCCAAATAGCCATAGAATATTAATTGGAGTCCTTATAGTGCAAAGAGACCATGGGGGGAGTGATGGTCAGCCATAGGGGACAAAAAATAGACTTTGTCATTTGATTAGGTGAAATTTGGAGATAAAAATTTATTTTTATCATAAAATAAAGAAAAGAAAATATCACCTTTTCTCTCCATCTTCTCTCCGCCGAAAATTAGCAGCAAAACTGGGGGTTGAGAACTCAAAATTCCAGCCAAGCTTTCTTCCTTGTAAGTAAGTGATTTTGGTGGCCTTTCTTGAAAATGTTTATACTTTTGGAACCCCTAAAGCGTAAGTTAGCTAATAAGGGGACCATTTTGCAAAATGGTTAAGAGTCTAGGGTTTTTCCATGAGAGCAATTAAGTTGTTTTTTGTATTTTTATGGAAGAAAATGAGTCTTAGTTGTTAGATGAACAACTTTTGTGAAAGGTGTTACCATGAAAACACCTAAAAGAACCTTTGTGTAAAAGTTGTGAAATAAGTGGTAAATGTGTGTAATAGTTGAAATCTTGAGTTGCTATAGGAGGGAATATGAACTGGCTAGGCTTGATTAACAAATAAATTGGATGAAAATTAACAAACGAGCCTAGGGGAAAAATTGTAATTTTGCCAAAGTCCAAGGGTAAAATGGCAATTTTGCCAAAGTAGAAATTTTGAAATGTATTGATTAGTGTGGTGATCAAATGGGTAAATTTTATTGTTATAGATCAAAGCAAACGAGATTCAGACCTAGAACGGGGAAAAAGAGAAACGTGGACAAATAAGTCCATTTTTACCTTTTTTGGAATTGAGGTAAGTTCGAGTGCAAATAATGCAATCTTATGTGAGGTATTTAATGTTGAATGAATTGTATATTGTCTTTACAAATATATATTAAATATGTTTGGACGATATGTCAAGAAATGAAAATCTCCAATTTAACTTTAGTATAGAATGGAAGGCAAATATCATAATACTACGATAATTAATATCCCGTGTAAGACATATTTGGAATATGGCCTCGGTGTGAGATTTCGTATAAGACCATGTCTGGGACATGGCACCGATATGATATTTCATGTAAGACCCTATCGGGGATATGATGTTGATATAATACTAAATGTATGAGACTCGAGAGTATCCTTTAGCATTTTGAATGATTCAACAGTTATGTTGAAAATGAGAATGTAGGTGGACATGTCATGAGTGGTACATGTATGTGCCCATAACTAATTTGAAGTGAATTCGGTATGTAATGAACCCATAGTAAGTTCATGTGTAAACGATGCCTCTTGATTGCATATGTTATACTTATTAACGCATTGTGTGAATGCGAACGATTATTGTAGATGAGCATTCGAAATAGGTAAATGGATGTGGATAAATATCTGTGAATGTGTAATTAAATGGTGGGCTGTGTGCGATACCCCTTTAATATTTATTTACGATGGGCTGTGTGCGATACCATCGTATTCATTATCAATGGTGGGATATATGCGATACCACCTTATTATTGTTAACGATAGGCTGTGTGCGATACCATCATGTTTAGTATTAATGGTGGGCTGTGTGCGATACCACCTTATTTATTATTATTCCTAGGTGATTTCGAGAAGCTTGACTAAGTAAAACTTTGCATGTGGCTTTGTGGTGATAAATGCAGGGTATAAATGCTAGTAAAGGTGAACAATTTTTTACGTTATGTATTTGTGATATGTGAAGGTTTGGAATGAGTAACCATGAGCTTAGATGTAAATCTCATTATAATACCTTTGTGGTGGAGTAAAATAAATGAACATCAATAGTTGATTTATATTTGCATATGAACTCACTAAGCGTTATTGCTTACTCCTCTTCCTTTCCCATCTCTTATAAGTTAACTTAACTAGCTCGGGTTGGAGACCGCCGGAGATGCTTTCACACTATCGAGCAGTCACTTGGGTATAAGTTTTCAAGTCTTCTTGAGATATGGCATGTATAAGGATCTTATCTTTTGTTTAATTGAGTCATAGTTAATGTAGCCAAATGTGTTGGCCTAAAATGATTGATGGATCAAGTGTGTATAGACGCGTATGATGGCTTATGTCGTTTGTATTTTTGCTAGCGAGAACGCTCTCTCGTATATGGGAAGATAGTTTGGTTTTCATGGTTAAAATGTGAAAATTTAAGTATTATAACTGATGGTTTGAGAATGATATGTGATGATGTGTGAATGTGTGCAAGTTAGGGTGGCTAAATGGCTTGGAAAATAGCCTTGAATTGGTCCCACAGGTAGACACATGGGCGTGTGTTTAGGCCGTGTGTGACACACGGTCAGTCCCACGGGTGTGTGACTATGTAACAGACCGAATTTGACCCTAATCGGAACGGTGGTTTCGGGACCACGAATCCGAGTCCGAGAAATATTTTAATATTATATTTTGAGTCTATTATATGTGAATTGATGTGTGTGAAAGTTTCGTATGAAAATTTTATCGTTTAAGTGCTTAATTTGATTAAAAGGACTTAATCGCGTAGTTTTTAAAAGTTTCAAACTATAGTGTAAAGTGCCTATTTGGTGATGGCTTTTTAAAGTGGAGCATTAAAAGGGTAAATAACCCATTTTTTTGAGTTAGTGGGTGGCTTATGTCATGAATAAACTTAGGATATATGTTAGTTTTATTTTATGTTAAAGGTTAAATTAGTAACTTAATAATTACTTTATAATAATGTTAAAATAACACAAACAAAAAGCGTTATCTTTCTCATTCTCTCATGGCCGAATATTGAGAAAGAAAAGGGGGGTTCATGTTCTTTGATTTTCGACACTTTGAAGCTAGAATTGAAGGTGAGTTTTTAGTTAGTTTTTGATAAATTTTACGTTTTTGAGATCGTTGTTTCGAACTGTACTTGACCCATGTTAGAATTTTTGAAAATGAGCATGTATGAGGTTCGACCATTGCTATATTCTTGTGATTCTTGGTGTTTTATGATTTTATATAAATGATATGTTAAGGATTAGTATATTTTACATTGGAAATTTTGGTAAATTTAAGTATTTTGGGCTATTTTGTAAAAATGAATTTTTAGAGGGGCTTAATTGTAAAATGAATGAAAGAAATGGACTTGTAAAGTCCCTATACATATTCGGCCCTTAAGGAGTATGGGGGAATTTGGTGTATTTTGAGTTTTAAGCAAATAGGACTAAATTGCAAAGTTTTGAAATAGTGGGGGTAAAATGGTAATTTGCCCATTTATGTATTCCGGGACTAAATTGAATTGAAATGTACTTGATTGAGCTGAATTTAATGTGTTCTAGATCAAGAGCAAAGGAAAACGGAATTAGATCTGGGAAAGGCGAAGGTTCTCGAATAGCCGATTCGCACGGACTATCGACAACCGAGGTAAGTCCTTAAGCTGAAAAGGTTAAAGAATTATTTATGAACCTATTAAATGATAATGTTTGATAAATTTTAGTATATAATTATCTCATAGCCGAATGTATATATATGTATTAGATTGATTTCATAAATTGATAATGTGATATGAATATGTGTATCAATGCGAATTGTGGGATTGTACAATGAAGTAGTGATTTTATTTGTTTGATGCGAATAAGTTTAGTTAAATTGGATATGTAATATAGAGATGAAATGTGTGTGTAATGATTGATCACATTGATTTATTTCGGGCTTTAAGCCTAGCAGGCCTAGTGCCGGTGATTTATTTCGGGCTTTAAGCCTAGCAGGCCTAGTACCGGTGATTTATTTCAGGCTCTGAGCCTAGCAGGCCTTGTGCCGGTGTTACTTATCGGGCTTTGACGCCTAGCAGGCTTGATGCCGGTGATGTGTTTTACAAAGGAGAAATCGAATTCGCGTTCAAGGTAAATCATAGCTAACGTGTCTAGTTAACGGCTCAGGTAAGCTTGTAAGGTATGCTATGCTTAATGTTACTTGAGTCGAGTTAATACTATGAGAAAAGTGTTATGTACGTTTGAGGTTAAGATTAATGTGCAATATTATTATACGATTGAATTTGAGTTTGAATGTACTACTATGGAGATTTGATTTCCAAATTGAAATACTATGAGTAAAAGAAATTTGAGTATGATGATATGGTTGATATGAATGCTGTATTTGTACGAGTTGGAATATGTGAATATTGTAATATGCTTACTTTGTGCTTCGAGGATATACAGGTTTATGGAAATGAAGTACAACTACTTAGGTTAATGAACTATTAGTATTCGGCTTTGTATAAATCATTATGAGTTAAATGTTTAAGTGTTTTAATGTATTATTATTTTGACTTTAGGACTTACTAAGCTAGTAAGCTTAATTGTGTGAAATGTTCTTCTCTGTTTTATAGTTTAGGTTCAGGCTACAAGCTCATCTGGATCGTCAAGAAAGTCGTCCACACTATCAATCTATTTTGGTACTCTTTTATTTTGAATTTCGGATGAAGGCATGTATAGGAAGGACTTTGACGTTATTTTGATGAAAGCTTGTTGTTCATGTATATAATGGCCATGCGAATATGGCTAAACTTTGGTTAAGTATGTTTCTATGCTATTTTTATAATCGTAGGGTTATATAGTTAATGGTTGACCATATCCAATCAAAGTTTAAATCAAATATGGTAAGAAAATATATGCTTTTGAAATGGACATTGATTTGGGCATTGTGGTACGGATAATCATAGGTATACTCGATCATATTGAACCTTAGTTATGCTTAGTTCATAGGTTAATGATATTTGGATGTCATGTGAGTGTTCGAGGTACAAGTAATAATTTTATAACTATTACAATACATGGATATTATGATTTGTATGTGGTTATATTCGGATTTTAATCTAGGTGCATATCGTATATATATATATTTATATATATATATAGATTAGTCTTGACATATAAGCATGATGTGTTTAGTTGTGAAATATCCATTATAAAATATGCATGTTTTGTTTAAATGTAAATTGTAAAGATAACTTTCATATGTTATGTATTCGGCAATACATGGGATAAAGTAAAAATTATAATTGGTTTTGGATTTCACTTGTGCATGGCTAATAAACATCATTCGCTTGGTTCGAATACGTCATTATAATGATAAGCACATGATTTATGTATGTTATTAAAGCAAATTGTGCAAAACAAGACATGTATATTGATTTGATAAAGTGATTTATAATTAAAATGAATTTGATTGAATTGTGGAACATGATATGTAAATATAATTATATGCATTTGTGGATAAGTTTTAGGTGACTATGTGAATGTATGAAAGATGTATTTCTTTGAAAATGCCTCGTAAGCCTAATTCGGCGACGAATATGGGTTAGGGGTGTTACAATTTATTGGTATCAGAGCTTACGGTTTAGTCGATTCTAGGACTACCGTAGCGTGTGAGGGTCTAGCTATACATGCCTTTATTGTATATTTGATAGTGTGGTGATTTCTGACGTTCTGAATTGTGTTTTATATAGTAAATGGATACTGATCCTGAAAGAGCTGTAGCGGATGATGTAGAGAGTGTAGCACCTGACCGTGCACACGGATCAGTGCCGGTAGACTCTCGACCAGTTTCGGGTAGCCACGAGGGGGAGGCTAAACAAGCCTTCTATCAGATGATGAATGAGTGGTTTACCCAGTTTATCCAGACTAACCCAGCTGTACACCAACCTCCACCCCCGAATAATCCAACTCCAATTCCTTCAGCACCCCGATGATAGATCCGATGAGATCTAGTAGGCCTCCAGTTGATAAAATCCGGAAATTTGGGGCCGAAGAATTCAGGGCCAATGATGATGATGATGCAGAGCGAGCCGAAATGTGGCTTGATAACACTATTCGGGTACTTGATGAGCTATCTTGTACCCCAGACGAATGCTTGAAGTGTGCTATATCGTTACTTCGGGACACTGCATATCACTGGTGGAAGACACTAGTATCAGTAGTTCCAAAGGAAAAAGTGACATGGGATTTCTTCCAAAATGAATTCCGCAAGAAATATATCAGCCAAAGATTCATCGACCAGAAACGTAAAGAATTTCTTGAACTGAAACAGGGGCGAATGACCGTAACAGAATATGAACGGAAATTTGTCAGGCTCAGCAGATATGTTAGAGAGTGTGTTTCCACTGAAGCTATTATGTGCAAAAGGTTCGAAGATGGGTTGAATGAAGATTTAAAGTTGCTTGTTGGCATTCTTGAAATCAAAGAGTTTGTGACATTAGTCGAGCGAGCTTGCAAAGCTGAAGAGCTCGGGAAGGAAAAAAGAAAGGCTGAGACAGAAGCTAGAGACACTCGAAAGAGATCGTCGGGTAAGAATTTCCATTCCACATCTAAAAGGTCCAGAGATGATTTCAGTCGACATAAAGCTACTTCAGATGTACCCAGACGTGATCGACCTCCAGTGGGCTCCCGAACTACCTCGATGGCCAGTGTCGGAAACGTTCCACAGAATCAAGTTGAATGCAAGCACTGTGGGAAATGGCATTCCGGGAGTTGTAGGTTCCATGATCGGTCTTGTTTTAAATGTGGATCGTTAGATCATTTTATTAGAGAATGTCCAATGTTAGCTGAGCAGAATACAGTTCCGAACATTAAGTCGAGCAACACGTCAGTGCGAGGTAGGCCACCCAGACATTCAAGCAATATAGGTGGTAGTCAGAAAGGAACGAAGAACAATCTGAGGCTAGAGCTCCAGCTAGAGCTTATGCTACGCGAGCTCGAGAGGATGCTTCCTCCCCCGATATTATTACCGGTATTTTCACCCTTTATGATACTACTGTGATTGCATTAATTGATCCTGGTTCGACTCATTCTTATGTGTGTGAAACTTTAGTATGCGGTATGACTCTGCCAGTTGAGTCTGCTGAGTTTGTGATTCGTGTGTCCAACCCTTTGGGTAGATGTGTACTTGTTAATAAAGTGTGTAGAGGTTGCCCGTTGATGATTCGGGATTCTTGCTTCCCAGCTGATTTAATGTTGTTGCCTTTCAATGAGTTCGATATAATTTTGGGAATGGACTGGTTAACTTCACATGATGCAGTGGTGAATTGCAAAAGAAAACTTATTGATTTGAGATGTCAGAACGGAGAAATCATCAGAATTGAATCCAGTGACTTTAGTGGGTTTCCTACAGTAATATCTTTAATGTTAGCTCAGAAGTATGTGAGAAAAGGGTGTGAAGCTTATTTGGCCTATGTACTGGATAATAAATTGTCTGAGAAACAGATTGAATCTGTACCAGTTGTCTGTGAATACTCAGATGTGTTTCCAGAAGAACTACCGGGTTTACCACCAGTACGAGAGATTGAGTTCGGCATTGAATTAGTACCAGGAACTACTCCAATTTTGATAGCTCCGTATCGGATGGCACCTACTGAGTTAAAAGAGTTGAAAGCACAGTTGCAAGAATTAACAGATAGGGGCTTTGCGCGACCGAGCTTCTCTCCTTGGGGAGCACCAATTCTTTTTGTGAAAATGAAAGATGGAACGATGCGAATGTGTATTGATTATCGGCAATTGAATAAGGTAACCATAAAGAATAAGTACCCGTTACCTCGGATTGATGACTTGTTTGATCAGTTAAAAGGGGCTTCAGTATTCTCGAAGATAGATTTGAGATCGGGCTATTATCAGTTGCGAGTCAGAGATACAGATGTGCCAAAGACTGCATTTCGGACGAGGTACGGGCACTTTGAGTTTCTGGTTATGCCTTTTGGACTCACTAATGCACCTGCTGTTTTTATGGATCTAATGAATCGGGTCTTCAGATAGTTTTTGGATCGGTTTGTAGTTGTGTTTATTGATGATATACTAATCTACTCCAAAAATGAAACCGAACATGCCGATCATTTGAGATTGGTGCTGCAAACTTTGAGAGATCAACAGTTGTATGCGAAGTTTAGCAAGTGTGAGTTCTGGATGAAAGAAGTCAGCTTCTTGGGACATGTTGTTTCAGCATCAGGTATTCTAGTCGATCCGAACAAAATTTCGGCTATACTTGATTGGAAGCCACCGAAGAATGTTTTCATGATTCGAAGTTTTCTGGGACTTGCAGGCTATTATAGACGGTTTGTGAAAGGTTTTCCTGTAATAGCTACACCTTTTGACAAGGCTACTACAGAAAGACGTCAAGTTTGAGTGGTCAGAGAAGTGTCAGAAAAGTTTCGAGCAGTTGAAAGCCCTTTTGACCGAAGCTCCAGTATTAGCTCAGCCTGAATCGGGTAAAGAATTTGTTGTGTATTCTGATGCTTCCTTAAGTGGTTTGGGCTGTGTATTGATGCAGGAAGGCAGAGTAGTAGCCTACGCATCAAGACAATTGAAGCCGCATGAAAGAAATTACCCGACGCATGATTTGGAGCTTGCAGCCATTGTATTCGCACTGAAGATTTGGCGTCATTACTTGTTCGGTGAGAAATGCCATGTTTACTCGGATCACAAAAGTTTGAAGTATTTAATGACTCAAAAAGACTTGAATTTAAGACAACGCAGGTGGCTGGAATTGTTAAAAGATTATGAATTGGTGATTGACTATCACCCGGGAAAAGCTAACATTGTTACGGATGCGTTAAGTCGGAAATCATTGTTTGCTCTTCGTGCAATGAACGCACAGATGGCTATGTCTAGTGATGGTTCAATCATAGCCGAGTTACAAGCAAGACCGATGTTTGCCCAGCAGATTTGTGATGCACAAAAAGTTGACAAAGATTTGATTGCTAGGCGAATTGAGTGTGAAAAAGATGCAGAGTCAGATTTTCAAATTGATACCAATGACTGTTTGAATTTTAAAAGCCGAATGTGTGTTCCAAAGAACTCAAATTTGATTCAAATGATTCTGAGTGAGGCTCATAGTAGTCGACTATCGATACATCCGGGTAGCACGAAAATGTATAATGATTTGAGACAGTTCTATTGGTGGCCTGGCATGAAACGGGATATATCTGAATTTGTTTCTAAATGCTTAGTTTGTCAGCAAGTAAAAGCTGAGCACCAAATGCCATCCGGACTACTTCAACCAATCATGATTCCTGAATGGAAATCGGATAGAATTTCAATGGATTTTGTATCTGGTCTTCCTATGTCACCGGGTAAAAAGGATGCCGTTTGGGTTATAGTTGATAGACTGACTAAATCAGCTCATTTTGTGCCAGTACGTACAGATTATTCACTTGATAAACTTGCTGAATTGTACGTATCACAGATTGTGAGATTGCATGGTGTACCGAGTTCAATTGTTTCAGACAGAGACCCGAGATTCACATCACGGTTTTGGAAGAAGTTGCAAGATGCTTTAGGTACTAAACTTCATTTTAGTACAGCCTTCCATCCGCAGACAGACGGTCAGTCTGAGCGAACTATTCAGATACTTGAGGACATGTTGAGATGTTGCGTTCTCGAGTTTGAAGGTACGTGGGAACGATACCTACCTTTGATTGAATTTGCATATAATAATAGCTTTCAATCAAGTATCAAAATGGCTCTTTATGAAGCCTTGTATGGGCGTAAATGTCGAACACCGTTGTACTGGACTGAGCTCAGCGAAAATAAGATACACAAGGTTGATCTGATTAAAGAGACTGAACAGAAAGTGGCCATAATCAAAGATAATTTGAAAGCTGCATCAGATCGACAAAAGTCTTATGCTGATTTGAAACGTAAAGACATTGAATTTCAGGTAGGAGATCGTGTATTCTTGAAAGTTTCCCCGTGGAAGAAAGTACTTCGATTTGGTCGGAAAGGCAAGTTGAGTCCGAGATTTATCGGACCGTATGAAATCATCGAACGTATTGGGACTGTTGCTTATAGATTAAAATTGCCCTCTGAGTTAGAAAAGATACATGACGTATTTCACGTTTCGATGCTTCGTAAGTACAGATCAGATCCGTCTCATGTGATCTCACCGTCAGAGGTTGAACTCCAATCTGATTTGACATATGATGAAGAACCGATCCGTATCTTAGCTCGGGAAATAAAAGAGTTGAGAAATAAAAGAATTCCGTTAGTAAAAGTTCTATGGAATCGTCATGGAGTTGAAGAGGCTACGTGGGAGCCTGAGGATTCAATGAGGCAATAATATCCGACCTTGTTTAACGGTAAGATTTTCGGGGACGAAAATCCTAAAGGGGGGAGAGTTGTAACAGACTGAATTTGACCCTAATCGGAACGGTGGTTTCGGGACCACGAATCCGAGTCCGAGAAATATTTTAATATTATATTTTGAGTCTATTATATGTGAATTGATGTGTGTGAAAGTTTCGTATGAAAATTTTATCGTTTAAGTGCTTAATTTGATTAAAAGGACTTAATCACGTAGTTTTTAAAAGTTTCAAACTATAGTGTAAAGTGCCTATTTGGTGATGGCTTTTTAAAGTGGAGCATTAAAAGGGTAAATAACCCATTTTTTTGAGTTAGTGGGTGGCTTATATCATGAATAACCTTAGGATATATGTTAGTTTTATTTTATGTTAAAGGTTAAATTAGTAACTTAATAATTACTTTATAATAATGTTAAAATAACACAAACAAAAAGCATTATCTTTCTCATTCTCTCATGGCCGAATATTGAGAAAGAAAAGGGGGGTTCATGTTCTTTGATTTTCGGCACTTTGAAGCTAGAATTGAAGGTGAGTTTTTAGTTAGTTTTTGATAAATTTTACGTTTTTGAGATCGTTGCTTCGAACTGTACTTGACCCATGTTAGAATTTTTGAAAATGAGCATGTATGAGGTTCGGCCATTGCTATATTCTTGTGATTCTTGGTGTTTTATGATTTTATATAAATGATATGTTAAGGATTAGTATATTTTACATTGGAAATTTTGGTAAATTTAAGTATTTTGGGCTATTTTGTAAAAATGAATTTTTAGAGGGGCTTAATTGTAAAATGAATGAAAGAAATGGACTTGTAAAGTCCCTATACATATTCGGCCCTTAAGGAGTATGGGGGAATTTGGTGTATTTTGAGTTTTAAGCAAATAGGACTAAATTGTAAAGTTTTGAAATAGTGGGGGTAAAATGGTAATTTGCCCATTTATGTATTCCGGGACTAAATTGAATTGAAATGTACTTGATTGAGCTGAATTTAATGTGTTCTAGATCAAGAGCAAAGGAAAACGGAATTAGATCTGGCAAAGGCGAAGGTTCTCGAATAGCCGATTCGCACGGACTATCGACAACCGAGGTAAGTCCTTAAGCTGAAAAGGTTAAAGAATTATTTATGAACCTATTAAATGATAATGTTTGATAAATTTTAGTATATAATTATCTCATAGCCGAATGTATATATATGTATTAGATTGATTTCATAAGTTGATAATGTGATATGAATAAGTGTATCAATGCGAATTGTGGGATTGTACAATGAAGTAATGATTTTATTTGTTTGATGCGAATAAGTTTAGTTAAATTGGATATGTAATATAGAGATGAAATGTGTGTGTAATGATTGATCACATTGATTTATTTCGGGCTTTAAGCCTAGCAGGCCTAGTGCCGGTGATTTATTTCAGGCTCTGAGCCTAGCAGGCCTTGTGCCGGTGTTACTTATCGGGCTTTGACGCCTAGCAGGCTTGATGCCGGTGATGTGTTTTACAAAGGAGAAATCGAATTCGTGTTCAAGGTAAATCATAGCTAACGTGTCTAGTTAACGGCTCAGGTAAGCTTGTAAGGTATGCTATGCTTAATGTTACTTGAGTCGAGTTAATACTATAAGAAAAGTGTTATGTACGTTTGAGGTTAAGATTAATGTGCAATATTATTATACGATTGAATTTGAGTTTGAATGTACTACTATGGAGATTTGATTTCCAAATTGAAATACTATGAGTAAAAGAAATTTGAGTACGATGATATGGTTGATATGAATGCTGTATTTGTACGAGTTGGAATATGTGAATATTGTAATATGCTTACTTTGTGCTTCGAGGATATACAGGTTTATGGAAATGAAGTACAACTACTTAGGTTAATGAACTATTAGTATTCGGCTTTGTATAAATCATTATGAGTTAAATGTTTAAGTGTTTTAATGTATTATTATTTTGACTTTAGGACTTACTAAGCTAGTAAGCTTAATTGTGTGAAATGTTCTTCTCTGTTTTATAGTTTAGGTTCAGGCTACAATCTCATCTGGATCGTCAAGAAAGTCGTCCACACTATCAATCTATTTTGGTACTCTTTTATTTTGAATTTCGGATGAAGGCATGTATAGGAAGGACTTTGACGTTATTTTGATGAAAACTTGTTGTTCATGTATATAATGGCCATGCGAATATGGCTAAACTTTGGTTAAGTATGTTTCTATGCTATTTTTATAATCGTAGGGTTATATAGTTAATGGTTGACCATATCCAATCAAAGTTTAAATCAAATATGGTAAGAAAATATATGCTTTTGAAATGGACATTGATTTGGGCATTGTGGTACGAATAATCATAGGTATACTCGATCATATTGAACCTTAGTTATGCTTAGTTCATAGGTTAATGATATTTGGATGTCATGTGAGTGTTCGAGGTACAAGTAATAATTTTATAACTATTACAATACATGGATATTATGATTTGTATGTGGTTATATTCGGATTTTAATCTAGGTGCATATCGTATATATATATATATATATATATATATATATAGATTAGTCTTGACATATAAGCATGATGTGTTTAGTTGTGAAATATCCATTATAAAATATGCATGTTTTGTTTAAATGTAAATTGTAAAGATAACTTTCATATGTTATGTATTCGGCAATACATGGGATAAAGTAAAAATTATAATTGGTTTTGGATTTCACTTGTGCATGGCTAATAAACATCATACGCTTGGTTCGAATACGTCATTATAATGATAAGCACATGATTTATGTATGTTATTAAAGCAAATTGTGCAAAACAAGACATGTATATTGATTTGATAAAGTGATTTATAATTAAAATGAATTTGATTGAATTGTGGAACATGATATGTAAATATAATTATATGCATTTGTGGATAAGTTTTAGGTGACTATGTGAATGTATGAAAGATGTATTTCTTTGAAAATGCCTCGTAAGCCTAATTCGGCGACGAATATGGGTTAGGGGTGTTACAATTTATTGGTATCAGAGCTTACGGTTTAGTCGATTCTAGGACTACCGTAGCGTGTGAGGGTCTAGCTATACATGCCTTTATTGTATATTTGATAGTGTGGTGATTTCTGACGTTCTGAATTGTGTTTTATATAGTAAATGGATACTGATCCTGAAAGAGCTGTAGCGGATGATGTAGAGAGTGTAGCACCTGACCGTGCACACGGATCAGTGCCGGTAGACTCTCGACCAGTTTCGGGTAGCCACGAGGGGGAGGCTAAACAAGCCTTCTATCAGATGATGAATGAGTGGTTTACCCAGTTTATCCAGACTAACCCGGCTGTACACCAACCTCCACCCCCGAATAATCCAACTCCAATTCCTTCAGCACCCCGATGATAGATCCGATGAGATCTAGTAGGCCTCCAGTTGATAAAATCCGAAAATTTGGGGCCGAAGAATTCAGGGCCAATGATGATGATGATGCAGAGCGAGCCGAAATGTGGCTTGATAACACTATTCGGGTACTTGATGAGCTATCTTGTACCCCAAACGAATGCTTGAAGTGTGCTATATCGTTACTTCGGGACACTGCATATCACTGGTGGAAGACACTAGTATCAGTAGTTCCAAAGGAAAAAGTGACATGGGATTTCTTCCAAAATGAATTCCGCAAGAAATATATCAGCCAAAGATTCATCGACCAGAAACGTAAAGAATTTCTTGAACTGAAACAGGGGCGAATGATCGTAACAGAATATGAACGGAAATTTGTCAGGCTCAGCAGATATGCTAGAGAGTGTGTTTCCACTGAAGCTATTATGTGCAAAAGGTTCGAAGATGGGTTGAATGAAGATTTAAAGTTGCTTGTTGGCATTCTTGAAATCAAAGAGTTTGTGACATTAGTCGAGCGAGCTTGCAAAGCTGAAGAGCTCGGGAAGGAAAAAAGAAAGGCTGAGACAGAAGCTAGAGACACTCGAAAGAGATCGTCGGGTAAGAATTTCCATTCCACATCTAAAAGGTCCAGAGATGATTTCAGTCGACATAAAGCTACTTCAGATGTACCCAGACGTGATCGACCTCCAGTAGGCTCCCGAACTACCTCGATGGCCAGTGTCGGAAACGTTCCACAGAATCAAGTTGAATGCAAGCACTGTAGGAAATGGCATTCCGGGAGTTGTAGGTTCCATGATCGGTCTTGTTTTAAATGTGGATCGTTAGATCATTTTATTAGAGAATGTCCAATGTTAGCTGAGCAGAATACAGTTCCGAACATTAAGTCGAGCAACACGTCAGTGCGAGGTAGGCCACCCAGACATTCAAGCAATATAGGTGGTAGTCAGAAAGGAACGAAGAACAATCTGAGGCTAGAGCTCCAGCTAGAGCTTATGCTACGCGAGCTCGAGAGGATGCTTCCTCCCCCGATTTTTTACCGGTATTTTCACCCTTTATGATACTACTGTGATTGCATTAATTGATCCTGGTTCGACTCATTCTTATGTGTGTGAAACTTTAGTATGCGGTATGACTCTGCCAGTTGAGTCTACTGAGTTTGTGATTCGTGTGTCCAACCCTTTGGGTAGATGTGTACTTGTTAATAAAGTGTGTAGAGGTTGCCCGTTGATGATTCGGGATTCTTGCTTCCCAGCTGATTTAATGTTGTTGCCTTTCAATGAGTTCGATATAATTTTGGGAATGGACTGGTTAACTTCACATGATGCAGTGGTGAATTGCAAAAGAAAACTTATTGATTTGAGATGTCAGAACGGAGAAATCATCAGAATTGAATCCAGTGACTTAAGTGGGTTTCCTACAGTAATATCTTCAATGTTAGCTCAGAAGTATGTGAGAAAAGGGTGTGAAGCTTATTTGGCCTATGTACTGGATAATAAATTGTCTGAGAAACAGATTGAATCTGTACCAGTTGTCTGTGAATACTCAGATGTGTTTCCAGAAGAACTACCGGGTTTACCACCAGTACGAGAGATTGAGTTCGGCATTGAATTAGTACCAGGAACTACTCCAATTTTGATAGCTCCGTATCGGATGGCACCTACTGAGTTAAAAGAGTTGAAAGCACAGTTGCAAGAATTAACAGATAGGGGCTTTGCACGACCGAGCTTCTCTCCTTGGGGAGCACCAATTCTTTTTGTGAAAATGAAAGATGGAACGATGCGAATGTGTATTGATTATCGGCAATTGAATAAGGTAACCATAAAGAATAAGTACCCGTTACCTCGGATTGATGACTTGTTTGATCAGTTAAAAGGGGCTTCAGTATTCTCAAAGATAGATTTGAGATCGGGCTATTATCAGTTGCGAGTCAGAGATACAGATGTGCCAAAGACTGCATTTCGGACGAGGTACGGGCACTTTGAGTTTCTGGTTATGCCTTTTGGACTCACTAATGCACCTGCTGTTTTTATGGATCTAATGAATCGGGTCTTCAGACAGTTTTTGGATCGGTTTGTAGTTGTGTTTATTGATGATATACTAATCTACTCCAAAAATGAAACCGAACATGCCAATCATTTGAGATTGGTGCTGCAAACTTTGAGAGATCAACAGTTGTATGCGAAGTTTAGCAAGTGTGAGTTCTGGATGAAAGAAGTCAGCTTCTTGGGACATGTTGTTTCAGCATCAGGTATTCGAGTCGATCCGAACAAAATTTCGGCTATACTTGATTGGAAGCCACCGAAGAATGTTTTCATGATTCGAAGTTTTCTGGGACTTGCGGGCTATTATAGACGGTTTGTGAAAGGTTTTCCTATAATAGCTACACCTTTGACAAGGCTACTACAGAAAGACGTCAAGTTTGAGTGGTCAGAGAAGTGTTAGAAAAGTTTCGAGCAGTTGAAAGCCCTTTTGACCGAAGCTCCAGTATTAGCTCAGCCTGAATCGGGTAAAGAATTTGTTGTGTATTCTGATGCTTCCTTAAGTGGTTTGGGCTGTGTATTGATGCAGGAAGGCAGAGTAGTAGCCTACGCATCAAGACAATTGAAGCCGCATGAAAGAAATTACCCGACGCATGATTTGGAGCTTGCAGCCATTGTATTCGCACTGAAGATTTGGCGTCATTACTTGTTCGGTGAGAAATGCCATGTTTACTCGGATCACAAAAGTTTGAAGTATTTAATGACTCAAAAAGACTTGAATTTAAGACAACGCAGGTGGCTGGAATTGTTAAAAGATTATGAATTGGTGATTGACTATCACCCGGGAAAAGCTAACGTTGTTACGGATGCGTTAAGTCGGAAATCATTGTTTGCTCTTCGTGCAATGAACGCACAGATGGCTATGTCTAGTGATGGTTCAATCATAGCCGAGTTACAAGCAAGACCAATGTTTGCCCAGCAGATTTGTGATGCACAAAAAGTTGACAAAGATTTGATTGCTAGGCGAATTGAGTGTGAAAAAGATGCAGAGTCAGATTTTCAAATTGATACCAATGACTGTTTGAATTTTAAAAGCCGAATGTGTGTTCCAAAGAACTCAAATTTGATTCAAATGATTCTGAGTGAGGCTCATAGTAGTCGACTATCGATACATCCGGGTAGTACGAAAATGTATAATGATTTGAGACAGTTCTATTGGTGGCCTGGCATGAAACGGGATATATCTGAATTTGTTTCTAAATGCTTAGTTTGTCAGCAAGTAAAAGCTGAGCACCAAATGCCATCCGGACTACTTCAACCAATCATGATTCCTGAATGGAAATCGGATAGAATTTCAATGGATTTTGTATCTGGTCTTCCTATGTCACCGGGTAAAAAGGATGCCGTTTGGGTTATAGTTGATAGACTGACTAAATCAGCTCATTTTGTGCCAGTACGTACAGATTATTCACTTGATAAACTTGCTGAATTGTACGTATCACAGATTGTGAGATTGCATGGTGTACCGAGTTCAATTGTTTCAGACAGAGACCCGAGATTCACATCACGGTTTTGGAAGAAGTTGCAAGATGCTTTAGGTACTAAACTTCATTTTAGTACAGCCTTCCATCCGCAGACAGACGGTCAGTCTGAGCGAACTATTCAGATACTTGAGGACATGTTGAGATGTTGCGTTCTCGAGTTTGAAGGTACGTGGGAACGATACCTACCTTTGATTGAATTTGCATATAATAATAGCTTTCAATCAAGTATCAAAATGGCTCCTTATGAAGCCTTGTATGGGCGTAAATGTCGAACACCGTTGTACTGGACCGAGCTCAGCGAAAATAAGATATACAGGGTTGATCTGATTAAAGAGACTGAACATAAAGTGGCCATAATCAAAGATAATTTGAAAGCTGCATCAGATCGACAAAAGTCTTATGCTGATTTGAAACGTAAAGACATTGAATTTCAGGTAGGAGATCGTGTATTCTTGAAAGTTTCCCCGTGGAAGAAAGTACTTCGATTTGGTCGGAAAGGCAAGTTGAGTCCGAGATTTATCGGACCGTATGAAATCATCGAACGTATTGGGCCTGTTGCTTATAGATTAAAATTGCCCTCTGAGTTAGAAAAGATACATGACGTATTTCACGTTTCGATGCTTCGTAAGTACAGATCAGATCCGTCTCATGTGATCTCACCGTCAGAGGTTGAACTCCAATCTGATTTGACATATGATGAAGAACCGATCCGTATCTTAGCTCGGGAAATAAAAGAGTTGAGAAATAAAAGAATTCCGTTAGTAAAAGTTCTATGGAATCGTCATGGAGTTGAAGAGGCTACGTGGGAGCCTGAGGATTCAATGAGGCAATAATATCCGACCTTGTTTAACGGTAAGATTTTCGGGGACGAAAATCCTAAAGGGGGGAGAGTTGTAACAGACTGAATTTGACCCTAATCGGAACGGTGGTTTCGGGACCACGAATCCGAGTCCGAGAAATATTTTAATATTATATTTT
This sequence comes from Gossypium australe, assembly GCA_005393395.2. Lineage (NCBI taxonomy): Eukaryota > Viridiplantae > Streptophyta > Magnoliopsida > Malvales > Malvaceae > Gossypium > Gossypium australe. Next base: position 113,576,011 of record CM016619.1, read on the forward strand.
GAGTCTATTATATGTGAATTGATGTGTGTGAAAGTTTCGTATGAAAATTTTATCGTTTAAGTGCTTAATTTGATTAAAAGGACTTAATCACGTAGTTTTTAAAAGTTTCAAACTATAGTGTAAAGTGCCTATTTGGTGATGGCTTTTTAAAGTGGAGCATTAAAAGGGTAAATAACCCATTTTTTTGAGTTAGTGGGTGGCTTATATCATGAATAACCTTAGGATATATGTTAGTTTTATTTTATGTTAAAGGTTAAATTAGTAACTTAATAATTACTTTATAATAATGTTAAAATAACACAAACAAAAAGCATTATCTTTCTCATTCTCTCATGGCCGAATATTGAGAAAGAAAAGGGGGGTTCATGTTCTTTGATTTTCGGCACTTTGAAGCTAGAATTGAAGGTGAGTTTTTAGTTAGTTTTTGATAAATTTTACGTTTTTGAGATCGTTGCTTCGAACTGTACTTGACCCATGTTAGAATTTTTGAAAATGAGCATGTATGAGGTTCGGCTATTGCTATATTCTTGTGATTCTTGGTGTTTTATGATTTTATATAAATGATATGTTAAGGATTAGTATATTTTACATTGGAAATTTTGGTAAATTTAAGTATTTTGGGCTATTTTGTAAAAATGAATTTTTAGAGGGGCTTAATTGTAAAATGAATGAAAGAAATGGACTTGTAAAGTCCCTATACATATTCGGCCCTTAAGGAGTATGGGGGAATTTGGTGTATTTTGAGTTTTAAGCAAATAGGACTAAATTGTAAAGTTTTGAAATAGTGGGGGTAAAATGGTAATTTGCCCATTTATGTATTCCGGGACTAAATTGAATTGAAATGTACTTGATTGAGCTGAATTTAATGTGTTCTAGATCAAGAGCAAAGGAAAACGGAATTAGATCTGGGAAAGGCGAAGGTTCTCGAATAGCCGATTCGCACGGACTATCGACAACCGAGGTAAGTCCTTAAGCTGAAAAGGTTAAAGAATTATTTATGAACCTATTAAATGATAATGTTTGATAAATTTTAGTATATAATTATCTCATAGCCGAATGTATATATATGTATTAGATTGATTTCATAAGTTGATAATGTGATATGAATAAGTGTATCAATGCGAATTGTGGGATTGTACAATGAAGTAATGATTTTATTTGTTTGATGCGAATAAGTTTAGTTAAATTGGATATGTAATATAGAGATGAAATGTGTGTGTAATGATTGATCACATTGATTTATTTCGGGCTTTAAGCCTAGCAGGCCTAGTGCCGGTGATTTATTTCGGGCTTTAAGCCTAGCAGGCCTAGTGCCGGTGATTTATTTCAGGCTCTGAGCCTAGCAGGCCTTGTGCCGGTGTTACTTATCGGGCTTTGACGCCTAGCAGGCTTGATGCCGGTGATGTGTTTTACAAAGGAGAAATCGAATTCGTGTTCAAGGTAAATCATAGCTAACGTGTCTAGTTAACGGCTCAGGTAAGCTTGTAAGGTATGCTATGCTTAATGTTACTTGAGTCGAGTTAATACTATGAGAAAAGTGTTATGTACGTTTGAGGTTAAGATTAATGTGCAATATTATTATACGATTGAATTTGAGTTTGAATGTACTACTATGGAGATTTGATTTCCAAATTGAAATACTATGAGTAAAAGAAATTTGAGTACGATGATATGGTTGATATGAATGCTGTATTTGTACGAGTTGGAATATGTGAATATTGTAATATGCTTACTTTGTGCTTCGAGGATATACAGGTTTATGGAAATGAAGTACAACTACTTAGGTTAATGAACTATTAGTATTCGGCTTTGTATAAATCATTATGAGTTAAATGTTTAAGTGTTTTAATGTATTATTATTTTGACTTTAGGACTTACTAAGCTAGTAAGCTTAATTGTGTGAAATGTTCTTCTCTGTTTTATAGTTTAGGTTCAGGCTACAAGCTCATCTGGATCGTCAAGAAAGTCGTCCACACTATCAATCTATTTTGGTACTCTTTTATTTTGAATTTCGGATGAAGGCATGTATAGGAAGGACTTTGACGTTATTTTGATGAAAACTTGTTGTTCATGTATATAATGGCCATGCGAATATGGCTAAACTTTGGTTAAGTATGTTTCTATGCTATTTTTATAATCGTAGGGTTATATAGTTAATGGTTGACCATATCCAATCAAAGTTTAAATCAAATATGGTAAGAAAATATATGCTTTTGAAATGGACATTGATTTGGGCATTGTGGTACGAATAATCATAGGTATACTCGATCATATTGAACCTTAGTTATGCTTAGTTCATAGGTTAATGATATTTGGATGTCATGTGAGTGTTCGAGGTACAAGTAATAATTTTATAACTATTACAATACATGGATATTATGATTTGTATGTGGTTATATTCGGATTTTAATCTAGGTGCATATCGTATATATATATATATATATATATATATATATATATATAGATTAGTCTTGACATATAAGCATGATGTGTTTAGTTGTGAAATATCCATTATAAAATATGCATGTTTTGTTTAAATGTAAATTGTAAAGATAACTTTCATATGTTATGTATTCGGCAATGCATGGGATAAAGTAAAAATTATAATTGGTTTTGGATTTCACTTGTGCATGGCTAATAAACATCATACGCTTGGTTCGAATACGTCATTATAATGATAAGCACATGATTTATGTATGTTATTAAAGCAAATTGTGCAAAACAAGACATGTATATTGATTTGATAAAGTGATTTATAATTAAAATGAATTTGATTGAATTGTGGAACATGATTTGTAAATATAATTATATGCATTTGTGGATAAGTTTTAGGTGACTATGTGAATGTATGAAAGATGTATTTCTTTGAAAATGCCTCGTAACCCTAATTCGGCGACGAATATGGGTTAGGGGTGTTACAGACTAGGCCTTGAGCCCCCTGCATGTTAATGTTGCAAGTCAGCGTCGACCACGGGCTAGACACACGGGCGTGTGCCTAGGCCGTGTGCCCCTTATAAGGTTGCTGACGTCATAAACATAATACCAAGGTTTTCACACACGGGTGAGGACACGGGCATGTCTAGGCCATGTGGAGGACACGGGCCAAAGACATGGGTGTGTGCCCAGCCGTGTGAAAACCCCTGTAGGTTCGAAGTGAAAATAAATTCCACATGGGCTAGGAACATGGGCGTGGGTGACCACACGCCTGCCCATACGCCTGTGTGGCCCCTGTTGAGGCAAAATTTTTCTAAGTGCGTGAAAGTTTCCAGTTAAATTCTAAGACCTTCCGAATGTATGTTTAAGGCCTTGTAGGCCCATGATTAGGATGTTATGCATATGTATGAGAAGTCTTAAGTTGGAAATGAAATTTTAAACCCAAAGTTGTATGTTCAAGCGAGTTAAGTTCGGTAATGCCTCGTACCCTGTTCCGACGTTGAATACGGGTAAGGGGTGTTACAACAGATAAGGGTTGTGCAAGACCGAGTTTTTCTCCCTGGGGTGCACAAGTATTATTTGTAAAAAAGAAAGACGGATCTATGAGACTTTGTATCGATTATCGACAGCTCAACAAGGTAACAATAAAGAACAAGTATCCTTTGCCAAGAATTTATGACTTGTTTGATCAGTTGAAAGGGGCAACAATGTTCTCGAATATTGATTTGAGGTTTGGCTATTACCAGTTGAGAGTTAAAGAGTCAGATGTACTGAAAACCGCTTTTAGAACAAGGTACGGGCATTATGAATTTCTTGTCATGCCTTTCAGACTAACTAATGCTCCTGCTATTTTTATAGACTTGATGAATCGAATCTTTCAACCATATTTAGATAAATTTGTGGTCGTGTTTATTGACAATATTCTGATTTACTCCCGAGATGAGACTGAGCATGCTGAGTACTTAAGAACTGTATTGCAGACTTTGAGAGATAAGAAATTATTTACTAAATTCAGTAAAAGTGAGTTTTGGCTCCGAGAAGTCGGATTTTTGGGACATGTTGTTTCAGGATATGGTATTCGGGTTGATTTGAGTAAGATTTCAACAATTGTTGATTGGAAGCCGCCAATAAATGTATCAGAGGTTAGAAGCTTTTTGGGCTTAGCCGGCTATTATCGGTGATTTGTTAAGTGTTTTTTGATGATTGCTACTCCTATGACCACGTTGTTACAAAAAGATGTTAAATTTGAATGGTCCGAAAAATGTTAGCAAAGTTTTGAGAAATTGAAAGCATTATTGATTGAGGCACCGATTTTAGTACAACATGAATCGGGAAAAAAGTTTGTGATTTATAACGATGCATCACTGAATGTGTTAGGATGTGTATTGATGCAAGAGGGCAAAGTGATAGCCTATGCCTCGAGACAGTTGAAACCGCATGAGAAGAATTATCCGATGCATGATCTATAATTGGCTGCCATAGTGTTTGCTTTGAAGATTTGGAGACATCATTTGTACGGTGAGAAGTGTCGTATCTTTACCGATCATAATAGCTTAAAATATTTGATGACTCAGAAAGACTTAAATTTACAACAACAGAGATGGCTCGAGCTACTAGAGGATTATGAGTTAGTGATTGACTACCATCCCAGAAAGGTGAACATAGTCGCAGATGCTTTGAGCAAAAAGTCATTGTTTTCCTTGAGAGCTATGAATGCGAGGTTGAATTTATCTGAGGATGGTTCGATTCTAGCTGAGTTGAGAGCTAGACCAATATTTCTTCAGCAAATTTGTGAAGCTCAGAAAAGTGATATTGAATTGCAAGCCAAAAGAGCTCAGTGCGAATTGAGTAGTGATTCAGACTTTCAGATCGGTTCTGATGATTGCTTAATGTTCCGAGATAGAGTATGTGTACTGAAAAATGATGAGATTATTTAGAAAATTCTCCATGAGGCACATAATGGTTGTTTATTTGTTCATCTAGGTAGTACGAAAATGTATAATGATTTGAAGAAATTGTATTGGTGGTCAGGTATGAAGCGAGATATTTCAGAGTTTGTTTCAAGATGTTTGATTTGTCAACAAGTAAAAGCCGAACACCAAGTACCTTCGGGTTTACTTCAGCCAGTGATGGTACCCGAATAGAAATGGGACAGAATTACGATGGATTTCATAACAGGTTTACCTTTGACTCCGAAAAAGAAAGATGTGTATGGGTCATTGTTGATAGATTGACAAAATCGGCTCATTTTATTCTGGTATGTACCGACTATTCACTTGATAAGCTGACTGAATTGTATGTTGCTGAAATTGTTAGATTGCACGTGGTACCTATTTCTATTATTTCGGATAGAGATCCAAGGTTTAGTCGAGATTTTGGAAGAAGTTGCAAGAAGTTTTGGGTACAAAGTTAAACTTTAGTACCGCATTTCATCTGCAAACCGATGGTCAATCCGAAAGAACGATCCAGGTTCTCGAAGATATGCTCCGATGTTGTGTTTTAGAATTTGAAGGTAGTTGGGAAAAATATCTACCTTTAGTCGAATTTGTATATAACAACAGTTTTCAGTCGAGTATTAAGATGGCACCGTATGAGACATTGTATGGCCGCAAGTATCAAACTCTGTTGTACTAGACTGAGCTCAATGAGAGGTAGATTCACGAGGTCGATTTGGTTAGAGAAATCGAAGAAAAAGTGAAGGTAATTTGCGATTGTTTGAAAATAGCTTCGGATAGACAAAAATAGTACGCGGATTTGAAAAGAAAAGAGCTTAAGTTTCAAGTTGGTGATAAAGTATTTCTGAAAGTATCTCTATAGAAGAAAAGTCTAAGATTTGGTCACAAAGGCAAGTTGAGTCCGCGTTTTATTAGGTCGTATGAGGTTATTGAAAGAATAGGGCCAGTGGCATATTAGTTAGCTTTACCGACAGAGTTGGAAAGGATTCACAATGTATTTCATGTGTTGATTTTGCGACGTTATCGATCAAACCCGTCACATGTGATTTCTCTGACAGAGGTTGAGACTCAACCCGATATGACTTATGGTGAAGAACAGATCAAGATTTTGGCTCGGGAAGTCAAATAGTTGAGAAATAAAAGCATATCCCTAGTTACAGTTTTATGGAAATGACATGGGGTCGAAGAGGCTATGTGGGAAGCTGAGGAAGCTATGAGAAAACAATACCTAAACATCTTCGCTGGTAAGATTTTCAAGGATGAAAATCCTAAGGGGGAGAGTTGTAACATCCCGATTTTGGGTCTAGCCGGAACAGTGGTTTCGGGGCCATAAATCCGATGCAATGAATTTTATTTTTATTATATTTTTATGGTCTACAATTTTATGGAATGATCTCGTGAAAGTTTCGTTCAAAAATTTTGATGTTTTGGCACTCAGTTTAGTTAAAAGGACTAACTTGAAGAAGGTGCAAAATGTGTGTTCTAGAAGCTAGTGGTGTCTAATTGCTATGCGATCTTAAATTAGAGGTCCTTAAATGTTAATTAGACCATTATACTTTAGTATGGACAAAAATGGACATGGTTAGGTGAAATTTCAAAGTTTGGCATTAAGGGCATTTTGGTAATTTAGTAAATAAAGGCAAAATAACTAAAATAAAAGTTTTCATCTTCTCAAATTAGTCCCCCCATAGCTGAAATTCTCAAAGAAGTTATAGCTAGGGTTTTGGCCACTTCCAAGCTCGATTGTAAGTCCGTTCTAGCCCCGTTTTTAATGATTTTTATGTTTTTGAGATCCTTGTAACTTAATCTAGCTATTCTAGGGACCAATTTGAAAGAAAATCAAAGTCTAAAATTTTACCCATGATACATATTTGTGTATTTTTATGTCTAATGGTAGAAAATGTATGTTTGGTGTTAGATAAACAACATTTACTAGGTGATTTTTTGATGAAAATGTTAAAAAGGACTTATTTGTAAAAGTTATAAAATGAGTAGTAAAAGTGTGATTAAATGGAAAATGTGGGCTAGTATGAGTATGAAAATGGTTTGGCTAGGCTTGGGTTTTGAAGAAATGGAATACATTTCAATTTATGAGCCTAGGGACTAAATCGTAAAAATGTGAAACATTAGGGGCAAAATTGTAATTTTTTCCATAATATGATTTTTGGGCTAAATTGAATAATGTGAGTATTAAATGAGTTAAATTTTTTACTATAGATCAAGAAAAACGAGGTTCGGACCTAGATCGGGAGAAAAACAAAGTGTTTCATGATTAGGTCCAATTCTACTATTTTTGTACCTAGGTAAGTTCGTATGTAAATAATGCATTATTATACTTATGTTTTAAATGCTTTAATATTGTATGAAGTGTGATTGACTCTTTGGATGTATTTGACAAAGTTCCGACAAGCGAGAAATCTCGGTTGAACCTTAGGAATAGAATAGGATACGAGTGACATGTCACTTGGAACCCATATGTTTATGTGATCCGGGTGTTGGTCTTGTATGTCCTACTAGTGGCTGGGTATTTTGGCATATGTTGCAGATACTTGACAACTTGTGTGAGCAGCACTGTGTAGCTACGTCCAGATTGACAGCTTGTGTGAGCAGGCCCATGAATAGCTCGAAAGCGAGCATACATGTATTATGAGATAAGAGGTAGCTTTGGCTACATAAATGGCACTTATGTGCAAGATTTCCGAGTATCCGTTAATATTTCGAGCGTTCAACGAGAATGTCAAAGTTGTGAAAGGATATGGTTATGTTGTGAGTTGGTATAGGTATGTACATAAAATTCATAAGTAATGAGGTCGATATGTGATGAACCCTTGGTAAGGTTGTGATTGAGCAAATTTATGATTATGAGATTTTATTAGCATTTATGTTAACTTACATTATGTTAATTGTGCGTTAAATGTGTGGTTATAATGCTTATTATTTGCATAGGAACTTACTAAGCTATATATCTTACTCTCCTTTCTTTCCCTTGTCTTATAGTGCCACCAAGCTAGCTCAAGGATCAGAGACCGTCAGAGATCCATTTACACTATCAACATTTATTTGGTATAAATGAATTCAACATTTTGAGTTATGGCATGTATAGAGGACTTGGTCATTTTGTTATGTGTCATAATTGATTTGGCCAATTATGTTGTCTTATATTGGTTGAAAGTTCATTTTGTATAAGGTCATTTGAAATTGGCTAATATTCGTATAAGTATATTCATATGATGATGCCTTTCATGAATGTGGAAACTTGCATGATTTGAGTTGATAAGTAAGTGATGTTTATGTATGATAGATGTAGCATGTGAATGGTGTGTGGATGTCTTGGTTGTGGATGTTTTGGTTGCCTAAGTATGTTATGTTTTGTGCCTTTGAATTGGCGTAAGTATATGTGTGAATATGGGTGGCATGTAACATCCCGAATTATTGGGCCTGTGCATTTTATGTGATAATTACTTAAAACATTAATTTGAGAGTTTGAGGTACAAATGGGGCTCAAGTTGGGCTAAGGCCTTGTTTTAAATATTTTGTTCAGACACTCTAGGGGTTTAAATTGAAGTTCTAGTAGTTTAATGGGCATATTGGGCTTGTGGCCCAGAGGAAATGGTGCCATTAGGAGGAAGAAGAGTCGGCGTCACTTATGCATGAGGAAGGCCCAAATTATGGTTGCTTGAAGCCCAAGTTTTAGGGCTAAAATTCGACACTTAAATGAGCAAGGGGGCGGCACAAGGCTATTATTTAGGGATTTATTTTATGTTTAATTATAAGGATAATAGGCAGATAATGAAGAGAGGAATTAGGGCTATATTTGAGGAGATAATAGATCAAGATAAGGGAAAAGATGAGAGCTCATCCAAGGGGCTAGAGTTGGCTGAAATTTTGACTCTGTAAAGGGGAAAAATCGGCTCAGTATAGGCAATAAGGTGTGCCGAAATTTTGAAGCCTCTCTTTTAATTTCTTTTCTCATCTTCTACCTCTCAAAAGCCGAAAAACCATCATCTTCTTCACCCTTTCTTCCTCTCTGAAATTTCTTGGTTGGCCGAATCTGCTATCCTCTATTATTATTCTTCTTCTAATCTTTAAAAGTCGAAACTACATCCCTATTATCCTATTCTCCTCCTTAATATTCATTGGTTGAATCTTTCTTAGCCATCTCTTCAAATCCTTTGTTCTTCCAAAAGCCGAAATCCCTAGGATCTCACCTCCTGAAGTTGCCGAATCTTCTTTAGTGGAGCTTACTTGTGCCGAAATCTGAAGGAAACAATAGGTAAGTGTTGATTTTGGGATTTCAATTTTTTTTGGCTTTTCAAAGTCCCTAGCCGAATGGCTATTTAGAAATTAATCTCTTATTTCTCTCTTATTTTCGGCATTCTGGGATCTGAAGAAGAGTCAATCACGTAGATCTCTAAGTCATAAGTTCAGTAATACTCGAATCGAGGTACTTTCAGGATTTCAAGGTAAGGAAATCTATTGATTTTAGTGTGTAAAATCGGGTAGAACACTAACCATGGCGGATTATAGGAGAGGGCCTATTTTCACATCTTTCTGGCTATTCGAGCAAAGTTGTAGATCGGTTTAGCAAGGGTATTGACATTAATCAGGTGTGTAACCTTTCATACTATTAGATTGGTTGCTAATATATATATATATGTATAAGTTTGCTATACTCTGTTAAATGCCGAAATCCCAGCATAACGTTTGAAAACCCGAGAAGGGTAAAGGCTAAATATCAGGTTAGTTTTTTCTGCCATTCCTCAGTGATTGTTCTGTTAAAAACGATATGTTTCATATGTCAATTTCTATGTATGCTTAGGGTTGGGTGATTGATGAAAAGGGAAGTGATCTGTTCTGGTGGCTTATGCCATTTCAGCCAGGTGACTCTGTAACATACTCTATTTCTGGTGGCTCTAGCCATTTCAGCCTAGTGACTCTGTCACAATTTTGACGATGAGCAGCTAACTGCAGCATGACTGCCATCGATGGTGTGTAGCGGTGTGGGTTGATTGTAGAAATCCCCAATGGTGTGATTGGCAGGTAAGGGTGGTGTGTAGCGGATGGAAACCTAGGAATGGGTTGGGTTTTATGTATGTTATTTTCTGTACTATGTTTTATGTTCTGATCTGTGGGCTCAGGCCCAATCTAACGTGCTTGAAGGTTGCACACTGAGTCTCGCGACTCACCCTTTTATTTTAACAATTTCAGGTGACACTTAGCACACCGGACCGGGCTGGAGATGAGAGCAAGGTGGCCATGCGAAAGAGTATTTGGATTCGGCGAAAAGACTTTAGTTTATTATTTTATATTTTCATTTAAGTGGGTTTTAAATATGGTTGTAATAAGGTCTTGAGCCACTAGACTATTATACTTTGTTTTGGATTTTAATTTGGGCTTTTATTATTTTTAGACACTTAAACTTTAATTAAACTAAGGCATGAATTAAAGTTTTTAAATTTAATTCATAAATCAACAAATTAAATTTATATCTTATTTAAACCTATCAAGTTTTTAGGTTTTCCCAAACGGAAGACTAAATACAAGAAAAATATTTTCCCGAAATCGCGACATGTTTTACTAGATTTCCTCAGTGACATGCCAGATCCGGTTGTAATGTTTACCAGAGTAACCCGGACTATGAAACTAGATTTACCAAAAGTACCCCTGTTTTTAAAAAAACACACCAACAACAACGAAATAACCCTGATTTGTAAAATTACTGAAATACCCTGGACTTCAAAATTACTGAAATACCCTGGACTTCAAAATTACCGAAATACCCCCAGGATTGCAAAATTACCAAAATACCCTTATTTCTCAAAATCCCCAAGGAACCCTATTTTGAAAAAATTACAAAAATACCCCTATAGGAAAAATTACGAAAATACCCCTGGGTAGTGAAACAACAAAAACACCCTTACGTGGTGAATGTAAGTGCTTGGTTGCTATTCATATATTGGTGATTGAATGTATGTGTTTCCTAGAATTAGAGGATACGGACTTGAAACTGTATTGTGAATGTGAATTCGAAAGAACTACTCTTAAAACTATTATTCATAAGACTGTTCGTGGCTAATTAGTGGAAGAAAATTAATGATTCATAAAATTCTTAATCAGATAAACGCCAATCGGGAGAATGAGTACAAGGGGTCGAGGACGTCCGCCGCATGGACACGGTAGGGGTAGGATGACCTTGTCTGAGCCAGTAGGGTCTAGCCACGGATCAGGAAACGAGATGTCGGATCCTCTAGCTGTGGAGGGAGAATTACAGGATCAGGCGACCAGAGATGATGCTGTATCTCAGGCAATGTTGAGGGTTTTAGAGAGGGTTGCTGGAGTAGGCATGGGCATAGGAGCCCGAAAATCTGTGCCGGAGCGGCTTAGGGCCAATGGGGCAGAAGTGTTTAGGGGAGTTTCTGGCGTAGCCCCTAACACAGCTGAGTATTGGATGGAAGCGACTGAGCGCATAATGGATGACTTAGATTTCACGGTGGAGGAGAAGTTGAAAGGGGTCGTGTCTCTTCTTCGAGACGAGGCTTATCAGTGGTGGCTCACGATGAAGGAGGGTACTGCCGCAGATCGGATTGACTGGGACTTCTTTAAGGAGTCATTCCAGGGAAAGTATGTTGGGGCCAGCTATGTGGATGCACAGAGGAAGGCATTTTTGAATCTAGTGCAGGGAAGTAAATCTGTGGCTGAATATGAGGCGGAGTTTTGCGCTTGAGCCATTACGCTCGAGGAATGGTAGCAACCGAATATGAACGTTGTGTTCGGCTCGAGGATGGATTGCAGAATGAGTTAAGGGTTTTGATAGCACCGCAGAGAGAGAGAGAGATTTTGCTGTTCTGGTGGAGAAGGTTAAGATAGCTGAAGAGGTAAAACGTACTGAGAGACAGGAAAGAGATAAGGAGCGAGGAAGGAATAAGAGAAATTTTGGGCTGGCAGGAGCATCTGGGAATTCGCAGAAAAGGCCTAGGTCTGATGGGCCAGCCCGTGCTCCGACACCTGCTGCGGGGAATCAGAACCGATTATGTAATTGGTGCGGGAAAGCACATTCTGGGGAGTGTAGAAGAAGAACCGGTGGATGTTTCAAGTGTGGATCCACGGAACATATGATTAAGGACTGTCCACAGAAGGATCAGGTGCAGCCAGCTGGACGGGGTTCTGATCAGGCTGGGAGAGGTGGTCAGCCAGTGCCGAGGGTCGTGGCCCAGGTAGAGGAGGAAATGGGGCTGGTCGTGGTCGTGGAGCACCTAGTAGAGGTGCAGGTAATGTAGATGCAAGGCAGTCAGGTCTAGTTTATGCAGTTCGTTGACAGGAGGATGGTGACGCACCGGATGTCATAACCGGTACATTTCTTATTGCTGACAACCCTTTTCTTGCCTTGATTGATATTGGGTCAACCCACTCCTATGTTGCATGTTCAGTATCTGAGACCCTAAGTATAGACTCTGAAACAACTACTAGGAAGATGACCGTGGTTAGTCCCCTAGGGCAATCTAGGGTAGTAGACAAGCTATTTAAGGATGTACCTTTAGAGACTCAAGGGGTAGTGTTTCCGGCAGACTTAATGGAATTGCCATTTGGAGAGTTTGATCTTATTCTAGGAATGGATTGGTTAACTAAGCATCGTGCTAAGTTAGACTGTGAGACCAAGCGTGTGGTGTTGAGTACCCCGGCAGGCGGGGAGGTGGTTGTGTTAGGGAAAAGAAGGAACTATTTGTCTAACATAGTATCGGCGTTGAAGGCTGTTAAGATGATTCGGAAAGGATGTAATGCATTCATAGCTTGTATTAGTGCTTTGGATGCTAAGGAGGTGACTGTCGATGAGGTTCGAACAGTCAAGATTTCACAGATGTCTTTCTGGAGGAGTTGCCAAGATTACCCTCGGATCGCGAAGTGGAGTTTGGAATAGAACTACTTCCGGGTACGGCTCCGGTATCCATTGCTCCTTATCGAATGGCACCGAAGGAGTTGGTGGAACTCAAAGCTCAGATCCAAGAGCTTTTGGATCGAGGATTTATCCGACCGAGTGTGTCTCCATGGGGAGCGCCGGTCCTATTCGTGAAAAAGAATGACGGATCCATTCGTATGTGCGTGGACTATCGTCAACTGAATAAGTTGACGATTAAGAACAAGTACCCATTGCCAAGAATCGACGACCTGTTCGATCAGCTTAAAGGAGCTTCAGTCTTTTCGAAGATTGATCTAAGGTCGGGTTATCATCAGTTAAAGGTGAAGGAAGAGGACATTCATAAGACGGCATTTTGAACATACTACGGTCATTATGAGTTTTTGGTAATGTCGTTCAGTTTGACGAACGCGCCAGCAGCATTTATGCATATGATGAACCGGGTGTTCCAACCATATCTTGATCGGTTCGTGGTGGTGTTCATCGATGATATTCTAGTTTACTCCAAGTACGAGGAGGAGCATGATGCACATCTTCATGTGGTGTTGCAAATTCTAAGGGAGAAGCAGCTGTACGCTAAGTTCAGTAAGTGTGAGTTCTGGCTGAAGGAAGTGACTTTCTTAGGACATGTAGTTTCTGCGGAGGGAATTAGAGTAGACCCTCAGAAGATAGAAGCTGTATTAGATTGGAAACCACCGAAGTCTGTGGCAGAAATTCAAAGTTTCTTGGGATTGGCAGGGTATTACAGGAGATTTGTTGAGGGGTTCTCTTCAATAGCGGCACCTTTAACTAAGTTGTTAAGGAAGGGAGTATTGTTTGTATAGACTAATAAACAGCAGGAAAGCTTTGTGAAGCTGAAGAGAATCTTGACGGAAGCGCCAGTATTGATTCAGCCAGAGGCAGGAAAAGAATTTACCGTCTACTGTGATGCGTCACACACAGGTTTAGGGTGTGTGTTAATGCAAGATGGAAAAGTTGTTGCATATGCGTCTCAACAGATGCGACCGCATGAACTGAACTACCCTACGCACGATTTAGAATTGGCGGCGGTAGTGTTTGCTCTGAAGATTTGGAGGCATTACCTGTACGGGGAGAAGTCGGTTATTTACACGGACCATAAGAGTCTAAAGTATATCCTTACCCAGAAGGAGTTGAATCTAAGGCAGAGAAGGTGGGTCGAGCTGTTAAAGGACTATGACTGCTCGATCGAATATCACCCGGGTAAGGCTAACGTGGTGGCAGATGCGCTGAGTAGAAAGGCGATAGCGGATTTGAGGGCGATGTTCGCTCATCTTAGCCTGTATGAAGATGGCAGTTTGGTAGCTGAACTTCAAGTAAGACCTTTGTGGACAAGTTAGATCAAAGAGAATCAACTTTTGGATGATGTTTTGAGTACTCGAATCCGACAAGTGCAGAATGGTGAATGAGGGGATTATAGTTGGAATGGTGATGGAGTTTTGTGTTTCCGTGGAAAGGTTTGTATGCCAAAAGATGTGGAGTTAAGGCAGATGATTCTTCGGGAATTGCATAGTAGCCCTTATGCTATGCATCCTGGAGGAGTTAAGATGTATCGGGATCTGCGAGAGCAGTTCTGGTGGCCAGGTTTGAAGTGAGAAGTTACGGAATATGTGGGGAAGTGTTTGACGTGTCAGCAAGTCAAAGCTGAACACCAAGTGCCTTCGGGGTTGCTGCAGCCGGTGAAGATTCCCCAATGGAAATGGGAAAGAATCACGATGGATTTTGTTAGTGGGTTACCTCTTACGCCCACTAAGAAGGATTCGATTTGGGTAACCATGGATCAGTTGACGAAGTCTGCTCACTTCATACTGGTTCAAGTGGACTTTTCTCTGCAAAAGTTGGCTAAGTTGTATGTGGCTGAGGTTGTAAGACTACATGGTGTACCAGTGTCGATCATATCGGACAGGGACCTTAGATTCACGTCACGATTTTGGAAGGCTCTTCATCAAGCAATGGGAACAAGGTTAGACTTTAGTACCGCTTTTCACCCATAGACTGATGGTCAGTCTGAGAGGGTAATTCAGATCTTGGAGGATATGCTAAGGGGTTGTATCATCAACTTTAGGGGTAGTTGGGAGGAATATTTGCCTTTGGCAGAATTCGCATACAATAACAGCCATCAATCCAGTATTCAGATGGCGCCTTACGAAGCATTATACAGATGGAGATGTCGTACTCCTACTTGTTGGACGGAGTTGGGTGAACGTCAGGTGTTGGGTCCAGAGCTAGTCTTGGAAACGAAGGAGAAAGTTAAGTTAATACGGGCTCAGTTGAAGGAAGCGTCTGATCGGCAGAAGTCTTATGCAGATCTAAAGCGAAAGGGGTTGGAATTTGCAGTAGGAGACCAAGTCTTTCTAAAGGTATCTCCATAGAAGAAGGTGATGAGGTTTGGACGAAAGGGTAAGCTAAGTCCTCGGTTTATTGGGCCTTATAGGGTGCTAGAATGTGTGGGCCCAGTGGCTTATCGTTTGGAGTTGCCTTCAGAGTTAGAGCAGATACATGACGTGTTTCATGTCTCGATGTTAAGATGATATGGTTCTGATCCATCGCATGTGGTGCCGATGGAAAAGATTGAAGTAAAGCCAGATCTATCCTTTGAGGAGGAACCAGTGCAAATCTTGGATCGAGGCGTAAAAGTATTGAGAAGGAAGTCCGTTCCTTTGGTCAAAGTCTTGTGCCGAAATCACGGTGCAGAAGAGGCGACGTGGGAGCCAGAGGATGTTATGCAACAACAGCATCCCCATCTCTTTTGATCAGGTAAATTTCGATGCTGAAATTTATTTTAAGGGGGGTGGAACTGTAACATCCCGAATTATTGGGCATGTGCATTTTATGTGATAATTGCTTAAAATATTAATTTGAGAGTTTGAGGTACAAATGGGGCTCAAGTTGGGCTAAGGCCTTGTTTTAAATATTTTGTTCAGACACTCTAGGGGTTTAAATTGAAGTTCTAGTAGTTTAATGGGCATATTGGGCTTGTGGCCCGGAGGAAATGGTGCCACTAGGAGGAAGAGGAATTTGCGTCACTTGTGCATGAGGAAGGCCCAAATTATGGTTGCTTGAAGCCCAAGTTTTAGGGCTAAAATTCGGCACTTAAATGAGCAAGGGGGCGGCACAAGGCTATTATTTAGGGATTTATTTTATGTTTAATTATAAGGATAATAGGCAGATAATGAAGAGAGGAATTAGGGCTATTTTTGATGAGATAATAGATCAAGATAAGGAAAAAGATGAGAGCTCATCCAAGGGGCTACAGTTGGCCAAAAATTTGACTCTGTAAAGGGGAAAGAATCGGCTCAGTATAGGTAATAAGGTGTGCCGAAATTTTGAAGCCTCTCTTTTAATTTCTTTTCTCATCTTCTTCCTCTCAAAAGCCAAAAAACCATCATCTTCTTCACCCTTTCTTCCTCTCTGAAATTTCTTGGTTGGCTGAATCTGCTAACCTCTATTATTATTCTTCTTCTAATCTCTGAAAGCCGAAACTACATCTCTATTATTCTATTCTCCTCCTTAATATTCATTGGCCGAATCTTTCTTAGCCATCTCTTCAAATCCTTTGTTCTTCCAAAAGCCGAAATCCCTAGGATCTCACCTCCTGAAGTTGCCGAATCTTCTTTAGTGGAGCTTACTTGTGCCGAAATCTGAAGGAAACAATAGGTAAGTGTTGATTTCGGGATTTCAATGTTTTTTTTTCGGCTTTTCAAAGTCCCTAGCCGAATGGCTATTTAGAAACTAATCTCTTATTTCTCTCTTATTTTCGGCATTCTGGGATCTGAAGAAGAGTCAATCACGTAGATCTCTAAGTCATAAGTTCAGTAATACTCGAATCGAGGTACTTTCGGGATTTCAAGGTAAGGAAATCTATTGATTTTAGTGTGTAAAATCGGGTAGAACACTAACCATGGCCGATTATAGGAGAGGGCATATTTTCACATCTTTTCGGCTTTTCGAGCAAAGTTGTAGATCGGTTTAGCAAGGGTATCGACATTAATCAGGTACGTAACCTTTCACACTATTAGATTGGTTGCTAATATATATATATATATATATGTATAAGTCTGCTATACTCTGTTAAATGCCGAAATCCCGGCATAACGTTTGAAAACCCGAGAAGGGTAATGGCTAAATATCAGGTTAGTATTTTCTTCCATTCCTCGGTGAATGTTCTATTAAAAACGATATGTTTCATATGTCAATTTCTATGTATGCTTGGGGTTGGGCGATTGATGAAAGGGGAAGTGATCTGTTCTGGTGGCTTATGCCATTTCAGCCTGGTGACTCTGTCACAACTTTGACGATGAGCAGCTAACTGTAGCATGACTGCCATCGATGGTGTGCAGCGGTGTGGGTTGATTGTAGAAATCCCTAATGGTGTGATTGGCAGGTAAGGGTGGTGTGTAGCGGAGGAAACCTAGGAATGGGTTGGGTTTTATGTATGTTATTTTCTGTACTATGTTTTATGTTCTGATCTGTGGGCTAAGGCCGAATCTAACGTGCTTGAAGGTTGCACACTGAGTCTCGCGACTCACCCTTTTATTTTAACAATTTCAGGTGACACTTAGCGCACCGGACCGGGCTGGAGCTGAGAGCAAGGTGGCCATGCAAAAGAGCATTTGGATTCGGCAAAAAGACTTTAGTTTATTATTTTATATTTTCATTTAAGTGGGTTTTAAATATGGTTGTAATAAGGCCTTGAGCCACTAGACTATTATACTTTGTTTTGGATTTTAATTTGGGCTTTTATTATTTTTAGACACTTAAACTTTAATTAAATTAAGGCATGAATTAAGGTTTTTAAATTTAATTCATAAATCAACAAATTAAATTTATATCTTATTTAAACCTATCAAGTTTTTAGGTTTTCCCAAACGGAAGACTAAATACAAGAAAAATATTTTCCCGAAACCGCGACATGTTTTACTAGATTTCCTTAGTGACATGCCAGATCCGGTTGTAATGTTTGGGCCGGGTTTGGGGTGTTACGTGGCAAATGGCTTGGTAATTAGCCTTTATTTTGTCCACATGGTTAGACACACGGGCGTGTGTTTAGGCCGTGTACGACACACGACTTGCCCCACGGGCGTGTGTATTGGCCGTGTATCCCCTGCACCTTAATTTTGAGAAATAGAATGCTCAGAATTGGGCACACGGGCAGAGACACGGGCGTGTGCCTCAGCCTTGTGTGCCACACGGCCTAGCACACGGGCGTGTGGCACAAGTCAGAGAGCACCCTAAATTGAATATAGTCTGAAGCACGGGCGTGTCCCAGCGTCACACGGGCGTGTCCCTTAGACCACATGGGCGTGTGAGCCCTGCAGTTAGCAAAAATTTTCTAAGTTTTGTAAAAATTTCTTGAGTTCTCGATTTAGCCCCAAACCAGTTCCAATGCACTTTTTGGGCCTCGTAGGCTTGTATTAGGGACTTTATGATCGAATATGAATGGTTTTAATTTGGATGCAAAATTTATGACTCGAAATTGTGTGAATGCTTGTGTTGTAAGTTCGGTAATACCTCGTACCCTGTTTCAGAGTTGAATATGTGTACGGGGTGTTACAAAAATTTACGATTTACTTATGTGTTTAAATGTTGATATATTTACAAGATATTAGAAAGTGTTAAATGTTCAATGAACTATTTGTTTACATGTGAGTACTTTTATATTGATGAAATGTTGTTATGGAATTTATAAGTTATTTGAGAAGAGAATTATCATGGTATATTTTGATATTTGAATAAGAACTAATGTGGTCTATGAATGTGTTTGGTTATCAGGAATTTTAAATTAACTATTTATGTTTTTATGTCAATTAAGGTGAGTTAAGTTGAAGTTTAAAATTATGAACTTACTAAGCTTCATTAGCTTACTTGTTTCTTTATGTTCTTTTGTAGTTACCAAATTTTCAGACTAACCGGACGGATCAATTAAACTCTCACACTATCCAACCACTTTGTTAGCTTTGTATTTCGTTTTGGAATGTGGCTTGTATATAGGTGTTTTGTTGTAAATATGAAATGTTAGGCTATAATGGTGTTCTTAGTGATATGCTTGGTTTTGAATGTACATGTTTATAGTGTTTTTGGTTGGTTGATTCTTAATGGTCAAAACTAGGTGATAATGTTTTGGTATGGTTAAATTATGGGTGTGTTTATGTTTGGCCAATTTGGTTGATGGTTTGTGCACAAATGGAAAGTTAATGTTATGTTCTTCTTTATCTAGGTAGTTGAATGATTGAACTTTAATTGTGGTGCCTTTGAATAGTATATTGGATAAGCGTGAGATGAATGAAATTTTGACATGTAATTGATGGTTTAAATGTGTTTTTGAACTTAGGAATTGATCTAGATATGGCATGTCTTGTTGTGCTAGGAATAGTGTATGAAATTTCTTAATTTTGGGGTCAAAAAATGGTGCACATGGCCTGGGACACGAGCTGTCACATGGCTGTGTGCCACATACGGTCACCACACATGGCCGTGTGTAATTATTGATTTTAGGTGCAGTATCCACACAGCCTAGCACACGACACACACGGTTTGGCACACGACTTATGATACGATCGTCTGGCTCCATTTCGAATACTCACATGGGTGGACATACGGGCTGGGACACGACCGTGCGTCCTGACTTCGAATGTTCACACGGTCTGATCAATGTTGTATGTCTTGGCCAAACGGTCATGTGACCCATAGTTTTCAAATTTTCAAGTTTTCCTAAAACTTTCTATTTCTTTTCATTTTGACCCCAGATTGTTTCTAAACTATTTTTAGGGCCCCCTAAGCCCGATTTCAGCCTCATAAGTGTATTTATATCATGAATTGATTTTGTTTATCACATGTTTATAAATTATTTGTTTAAATGTTTTGAAATGAAGTGAAATGTCAAGTTTTGTTTAGTAACATTTCGTAACCCTAATTCGGTAACGGAGATGGGTTAGGGGTGTTACATCTATTTTTTCGAGTACATATGCTCTCTTTTTTTAACATGAATTACTGTATGTACTACAATTTTGAGCATTTGATACTTTTTCTCAACTCTTTCAAACTTATTTTCAGAGAACATTCTGGATAACTTGAGTCTAGTGTTTGGGACAATTTAGAAATAGAGAGAAGGGATGACAAATTATTGCAAACGATCAAATAAAAGCAGACCATATAACCTCAAAGTTGGGTTTCAAGAGATAAATATTTGTTGAGGTTGGCTTGAAAGGCTCAAACGGTCCAAACAAAGTTTGCCTAAACATTTGCAAAATTCCATGCTTCCTAGGATTTTGCCGCAAGAAAATACTAAGTCAATTTTAGAGACTCAAACTTTCATGCATGCTTAGCTCTCCTAAGAAATTAAAATTTTATGGTATGATTTACAACCTTTATTAAGAGTAACATTTATGCCATAGTTAAGCTAACATAGCTATTATTGAGATAATAAAACTTTTTTTATACTAAAGTTTAGCATAATTAACAAAAATTCAAATTTTTGAACAAAAAATAACTTAATCATAATTATAAGAAAAATGTATTCTGGAAAAGAAAAATAATTTCAATTTTGGTCCCCCTACTTAAGATGAACAATGTCCTCATTGTTAAAAACAATAAAGAGAACGAAAATAAAGAAGTGAATAGATACTGTACACCAGGTAGGACCCTAGGAAAATATGGTGAGTCAAATTTGACTGCTTAAATACCAAGCTTTTTCTAGGCAAATCTAATCCTAGACATGTATATATTTATTGCCACACTTATTATTTTGCAAATTGTTCAATTTTATTGGTGATTTCCACCTCTTATTTTATTATGTGAGAAATAAAAATATCCTAAAAGAACCTAAGTCTAAGAAATTTAAATATCCTAAGAATTAAAATAAAGTAAAGACAAGATCCTTCCCTTTTTATTTATTTTCATAGCCCTCAGAATCCAACCCATCTTTTGCTCCATCGTCCTTATTTTTGCTTGAATCGCCTCGCTCCCTCTTCGACATTGGAGTCCATGGTTCAAATATAAAGTCTGGAAATTCAGGCACAAAAACAATTGGGTCATGAAATATTTTCGTAAAAGCGCTTTTCATTGAGTCGTCCCGTATTTTTTAGTATCTCTAGTAAGCTTGTTGCTGCCATCACATATGTTGCATGGAGTTTTATAGTGACAAAAGAAAGGAGTTTAACTCAAACTCTAAAGAAAAATAATAATAAAATATTATAACTCATAATCTTATATAAAGACAATAACAATTAATATATAATATAAATTATATTAATATATTACTTAGTATTATCTTATTTAGTAAAATAAAAAACTCTTAAATAAAATAGTGATAAAATACTAAGCAATTTTAATCCTATACAGGATTAATAATAATTAATATTTATTATATGAAATAATTATATAAGTTGTTGTCATCCTATTTATTAAAAATAAAAATTTAAACCCTTGATTTTAGCCATTTAAAAATATTTACAGAAAAAGATAATTTCAATATTTACAAAAAGGCTAGTCAATTATTGCAAATAATTCAATCAAGTACTTGGACTTAAGGATAATTTGAAAATTGAGTTGCAAATTAAAACTTGGATCAAAATCGACCCTTTTATTTGACAAATTAAAATTTTATTTTGTCACTTAGGAAATATTTTCTTAGAAGATTATGTTAAAATCAATTCCCAAGAAAGATTGGAGGGGTTATAAGCGGTCCCGCTTAAGTTCCAATTTCCTAGACAGAATTTATTTTAACATACTAATCTAGAAAATATGATCTAAGTCATTTATTTTAAAGAGAAATAAAAAAATTAAGTATCCAATAAAATGAACGAGGTTTTATCTCGCTCAATTTTATCCCCTTGTAATGTTTCAAGCGCTGAGCGTTAACTCTGAAATTACCTCCCTTACTGTGAAGTTAAACTACTTCATATGAGAAAACTTGATGAATAGAGAATGAACCAGACCAACGTGATTTTAACTTACCTGGAAAGAACCTTAATCTGGAACAACAAAACTTGCTGACCTGCTTAAAATTCTCGGACTCGGATGTGCTTATCATGCCATCTTTTAAAACTCTCCTTGAATAATTTGAAATTTTCATATGAGAACATTTGTAATTCTTCCAACTCATTAAGTTGAAGCATTTGTTTCTCTTTAGCAAGCTTAAGATCCAAGTTGAGCTGTTGGAGAGCCTAGTAAGCTTTATGTTCTAACTCCAAGGGCAAATGACAGACTTTCTGTATCGTAACACCCCTCACCAGTATTCACAGCCCGAATAGGGTTACGAAGCATTACCAGACTTACAACACTTTTAATCATACATTTCATATACAATTTATCAATTCAAATACAATTCAATCAATGTCAATTATAATGTCTCTTAAACGAGCCTACGAGGCCTTAAACATGCATTGGAAGTGGTTCGAGACTAAACTGAAAACTCAGGAAATTTTTCAACACTTTGCAAATTTTTCTCAAAATAGGGGACACACGTCCGTGTGGTCCATGTCACGGGCTGTGTGGACATTCGAAATGGGAGCACATGGCTGTGTCCTAGCCCGTGTCCTACCCCGTGTCCAATCAAGTGAGCTTATTGACTTGGGTCACACGGCCAACCACACGTCTGTGTGTCTAGCCCGTGTGCCTTTCGAAGTGGCCACACACACCTGTGAGCCAGGCCGTGTGCTAGGTCATGCCAAACCTGTAGGGGATACTGACTTATGCAACACGGCCAAGTCACACACCCGTGTGCTAGGCCATGTGAAAATTAGGAGGTATACTGCCTTGTGCCACACGGCCAATCACACGCCCGTGTGAAGCATACTGACTTCATTTCAATTTCAACACTAGGGGACACACAGCCGTGTAACATGACCGTGTGTCACACACAACTGAGACACATGCCTGTTTGGACAAAAATAGGCTATTTACCAAGCCAATTTGTCACCCAAGTTTGCATATACCTACAAAACAAAAATGGCACCAAATCATAGCATAAATAAGCATTCAATTTAGCCACAGTCAAGGCTAATTCATACCATTTTCAATACCAACATTCAACATGCTTATAACCTCAAATTCTCCATCAAAACATACCAAATCACATATACAAATCAACTAACTATACCTTTACTAAACATACATTATTTTCAACCAATTCACAAACATAATTCACATCTAATATCAACTATATATGCACATAGCCAAAATTCACCAAATTAAGCCAACTCTCATGGCTATATTTACAACTCAAAACATATACATTTACAAGCCATTACAAATAACCAAAATCACTATAAACCCATAATCAAAATGACATCAAAATACCTATACATGCCATATACTCAAAATACCAAAATTCAAAGGTACCAAGTGATAAGTGGTAGTGTGAAGCGATCTCCGACAATCCCTGTATCTGAGCTAGCTTGATAACACTATAAAACACGGAAAAATAAACAAAATAAGCTATAAAGCTTAGTAAGCTCGTATGAGATAAACTTAATGAAATCATTTAAACATGATTCAATAATTTCAATATGTCAATATGTAACTTTCCTTAACTATCAAACCTTTCAAGTGCTCATTCACAAAACCATATACATTCATCATCATTTCTCCCATTCAAAGCTAAAATGGTTTATACACATACCTATACCATTTCGTACCAATCTTATATTCATTCTCATCTTTCATTTACCCGTTGAACCATTCGAAATAGAAGTTAGATACTTAAGGGTCTCACACGATAAATACCTATACCATGGCCTAAAGCCAAATCAATGTAACTTATCCGAAATACTGATATAATGGCCTGAAGCCAAATCAACCGATATGCATGGCCTGAAGCCAAATCGGTTTTTCTCGCACACAAAGTGCTATATCATGGCCCGAAGCCAACTCACTGTATCACCTAATGACATGTCACTAATATGCTAAACTATTCCAAAGGTTCAACCGAGATTTCAACTGTTGAATCATCGTTGAATCATTTCCAAACTTGTCTGTAGTCACATAACCACAATTTATGCTATACCAAAGTATATAGAATACATTTGACATGAAATTATAATATACGAACTTACCTCGAATGCTAAAACGGCGTATCGAACCAACTATTCCATAACGTTATTCTTTCCCCGATCTAAGTCTATATTTCTCCTTTCTTGATCTAAATATATTCAAAATTGACTTATTTAATCAACTATTTATTCAATTCATTACAAAATACACTTTAAAACATATTTACACTTTTGCCCCACATTTTTCACAATTTAGTCCTTACTACATAAAATCACAAATTAATGAAATTCCAAATATACTTGTGCTAGCCAAATTACCATAATGCCCCTAGCAGCCCATATTTTTCATTTATTCACACATTTAACCACATATTTTCACATCTTCACAAATAAATCCCTATTTTGCATTTTTACTCAAAATCACATTACAAAACTTATTTAACTATCAATAAACATTCAAAATCTATCATCAATCATCAAAACTCATATATATTCAACAATGGCATCTTTCAAAATCTTTAACAGTTTTGCAAAATAGTACTAGTTGCAAATGCAAGAACGGATTAAAAATACATACCTAATTGAAGAAGATAAGTGTGCCAAACCTTAGCCCTAATTTTTCTCAAGAAAACCAGTTTGCTATGGCTTTTGAAGAAGATGAACATAAAACACATGTTTTATTTATTTATTTAACATGTATTTAACAATTACCAAATTAACCTTAACCTTAAACCATTATAAACACATAATACATGTCCATAAAAGTCCCCTAACATTAAAAATTGTATATTTACCACATAAGGACCTTAAATTTAAGGTTCTATAGCTATTAGACACCTTTAGCTATTAGAACTCAAGTTTTACGCTTTACGCGATTTAGTCATTTTTATCAAATTAACCATTCAAACGATATAATTTCTTAACGAAATATTCACACAATCACTAAATCACACTGTAGAAATTAAAATAATAATAAAATAAATATTTTGACGTTGGATTTTTGGTCCCAAAACCACTGTTTCAATTTTACCAAAAACGGGCTATTACAACTCTCCTCCCTTAGGGATTTTCGTCCCCGAAAATCTTACCAGTGAATAGGTTAGGGTACTGTCTTCTCATAGATTTCTCGGGCTCCCACGTAGCCTCTTCAACTCTGTGACATTGCCACAAGAATTTCACTAAAGCTATGCGTTTATTTCTCAATTCTTTGATCTCTCGAGCCAAAATTCTGATTGGTTCTTTGTTGTACGTCATATTAGGTTGAATCTCAAGCTCTGACGGAGAAATCACATGGGAGGGATCCAATCAATATCGATGCAACATCGATATGTGAAACACATTATGGATCTTTTCTAACTGATGGTAAAGCTAGACGATATGCCACTTGCCCTATTCTTTTGATGATCTCATATGACCCGATGAATCGCAGACTTAACTTGCCTTTGTGACCAAATATAAGGATTTTCTTCCATGGAGACCCTTTCAAAAATACTTTGTTACCGATTTGAAATTCTATATCTTTTCGTTTCAAATCTGCGTACGATTTTTGATGATCTAAAGCTGCTTTCAAACAGTCGCGAATTACTTTCACTTTCTCTTCGGTTTCTCTAATCAAATCAACCCCGTGGATCTGTTTCTCGCTAAGTTCAGTCCAGTACAATGGAGTTCGGCATTTATGACCATACAATGCTTCATACGGTGCCATATTTATACTTGGTTGAAAGATGTTATTATATGCAAATTAAACCACCGGAAAATATTTCTCCCAGTTGCCTTCAAACTCTAAAACACAACATTGGAGCATATCTTCGAGAACCTTAATTACTCTCTCAGATTGACCGTTGATTTGCGGATGAAAAGCTGTATTGAAATTCAACTTCGTACCCAGATCTTCTTGAAATTTCTTCCAAAATCGCGATATGAACCTCGGATCTCTATCCGAAATAACCGAAACTGGCACCCCATGCAATCTAACGATCTCTGCAATGTACAATTCAGCTAATCTATCAAGTGAATAATCAGTACGTACCGGGATGAAATGTGCTGATTTCGTTAATCAATCAACGACAACCCAAATAACATCTTTCTTTTTTGGAGAAAAAGGCAATCCCGATACGAAATCCATCGTAACTCTGTCCCATTTCCTCTCTAGTATCATCATAGGCTAAAGTAAACCCAAAGGCACTTGATGTTCATCTTTAATATGCTGGCACACTAAACATTTCGCTACAAATTCAGAAATGACTCATTTCGTACTCGACTACCAATACAATTGTTTCAAATCATTGTACATTTTAGTACTTCCAGGATGAACGGATAAATAACCACTATGTGCCTCGTGTAAAATTTTTTGAATCAACTCCAGATTTTTCGGTACACAGATTCTATCTCGAAACATTAAACAATTATCGAATTCGATTTGGTACTCCGAATCACTAGTCAACTCACATTGTACTCATTTAGCTTGCAAATCACTATCACATTTCTAAGCTTCACAAATTTGCTGAAGAAATACTGGTTTAGCTTTTAGCTCAGCTAGAATTGAACCATTATCAGATAATGTCAACTGTGTATTCATTGCTCTCAAGGCAAAGAACAATTTTCTACTTAAAGCATCTGGGACTACGTTCGCTTTCCCCGGATGATAATCAATCACTAACTCATAATCTTTTAGTAGCTAGAGCCATCTCTGTTGTCGCAAATTCAAATCTTTTTGAGTCATAATATACTTTAAGCTTTTATGATTGGTAAAGATGTGGCATTTTTCACCATACAAATGATGACGCCAAATTTTCAGTGCAAAAACTATATCGTCCAATTCTAAATCATGCGTCGGATAGTTCTTTTCATGTGACTTCAACTGTCTAGAAGTATAAGTTATCACTTTTCCCTCTTGCATCAATACGCAACCCAAACTGTTCAATGACGCATCGCTGTAAATCACAATTTCTTTACCTGACTCAGTTGAACCAACACTGGTGCCTCCGTTAACAATGCTTTCAAATGATCGAAACTTCGTTGACATTTATTGGACCATTCAAACTTGACATCTTTCTGTAGTAGTTTGGTCATCGGTGTAGCAATCATCGACAACCCTTTTACAAAACGTTGATAGTAACCAGCTAATCCCAGAAAACTTCTAACCTCAGATACATTTCGAGGTGGTTTCCAGTCAATAACTGCAGAAATCTTGCTCGGATAAACTCGAATCCATCCGCCGAGACTATATGTCCTAAAAATCTGACTTCCCGGAGCTAAAACTCACACTTACTAAAGTTAGCATACTGTTGCTTATCTCTCAAGGTCTGCAAGACAATCCTCAAATGCTCGGCATGCTTAGACCGATCTCGTGAATAGGTCAGAATACCATCAATGGACATAACAACAAATCTGCCTAAATACGGTCTAATAATCCGATTCATCAAATCCACAAAAATGGTAGGAGCATTAGTTAGTCAAAAAGCCATAACAAGGAATTCATAATGTCCGTACCTCGTTCTGAAGGCATTTTGTAGCACATCTATGTCTTTAACTCGCAACTGATAATAACCAGATCTCAAATCAATATTTGAAAACACTGTTGCCCATTTCAACTGATCAAACAAATCGTCTATTCTCGGCAACGGATACTTATTCTTTATCATAACCTTGTTGAGCTGACAATTGTCAATACATATTCTCATGGACCAGCCTTTCTTCTTGGCAAACAATACTGGCGCACCTCAGGGCAAAAAACCCAGTTGTGCAAAACCTTTATCTGTTAACTCTTGCAACTGTGCTTTCAACTCTTTCAACTCTGTCGGAGCCATTCTATACGGAGCTATAGATATCGGTGAAGTTCTTGGTACTAATTCAATAGCAAATTCAGCCTCTCTGATAGGTGGCAACCCTAGTAATTCTTCAGGAAACACATCTAGATATTCAAAGACAATGGCACTGATTCAATCTTTGATTCAAACATTTTTGTATCCAAAACATAAGCAAGATAAGCTTTGAAACCTTTTTCCACACATCTCTGAGTTGACATTGACGAAATCACAATAGGCAATTCATTCGATTCATTTGATTCAATCCAAAGAATTTCATTATTCTGACACTTCAATTCTATAATCTTTCGTCTATAGTTCACAACAGCGTCATGCAGAGTCAACCAATCCATTCCCAGAATTACATCAAACTCATCAAATGGAAAAAGCATCAAGTCAGCTGAAAAACAGTAACCCCAAGTCATTAAAGGACAATTCTTGCAAACTTTATCAACTAGAACATACTTGCCTAAGGGGTTCGATACTTTAATCACAAACTCAGTAGACTCGACAAGCAAACTCTTATTAAACACCACATTTATAAATATATACGAGTGCGTCAGTCCAGGATCAATTAAAGTCATCACATTAGTATCGTGAAGAGAAAATGTATCGATAATAACATCTGGGGATGACGATGAGCGTGAATAGCGTAGGCTCTAGCAGGTGCTCTGGCCTTGGATCTCACAGCTGAGTCCATAGTCATACCTCTACCATTGGATACATTTCCTGTATTTCTCGGTGGTCTCCCTCTCGCAGTCATGTTGCTCGATCTTGCATTCTGAACTTTTTCTTTCTCTGATAACTCTGGGCAGTCTCGAATAAAGTGATCTGGTGAACCACATTTGAAGCAAGCTTTACTACTCTTATTCTAGTATTCTCCAAAAAGTCATCTCCCACACTGTTGTCACTTGGGTTTGTTGTTTCTCACACTGCCAACACCCGAGGCAGAAGTAGCTTGAACTTTAGGATTCACATGTTGATTTCCACGATCTCTGTTCTGGTATCCCACTGATGCATTCGATCAACTAAATGAATCATGGGATTTCTTTGATGAAGAATGATAAGGTTTATTCATTGGTCTCTTCTTCGAATCTCCAGCCTCTAAATCAACTTTCCTCTTTTCTCGACTAAAGACTTCGGCTTTGCAAGCCCGATCAACTAACACGAAAAATTCTTTTAAATCTAATATCCCGACCAGAAGTTTAATATTCTCGTTCAACTCGTCAACAAACCGCTTGCACATAATCTCTTCAGTAGAAACATATTCCCGAGCGTACTTTCTCAACCGTACAAATTCTCTTTCATATCCAGTTACAGTCATGCGGCCTTGTTTCAGTTCTAAAATATCCTTATGCTTTTGATCCAGAAACCATTGACTGATGTATTTCTTTCGAAACTCGGTCTGAAAGAACTCCCAAGTTACTCTCTCTCTCGGCACCACTAATACTAATTTATTCCACCACTGATACGCAGAGTCTCTCAGAAGTAATATAGCACATTTTAAACACTGAATCGGTGTGCAAGAAAGCTCATCAAACACTCAAATCGTATTTTCAAGCCAAAACTCGGCTCTTTCAGGATCATCATCAACATTAGCTCTGAACTCTTCAGTCCTGTGTTTACGAATCTTATCAACTGGAGGTTTATTCAATCTTATAAGCTCGACTCATAGAGGAGCTACGGGTACAGGTTGGGGATTAAGAGGGGGTAGAGGTTGTTGAGTAGCCGGGTTCGTTCGAATATATTGAGTGAACCATTCGTTCATCATTTGGAAGATGGCTTCTTTAGCCTCTCCTCTCTGACTGCCCGTTACGGGTTTAGAATCAGACGGCGCTATCCCTTGAGTGGGAGTGGGCGCATTGCTCTCAACCTCATCAGCTATAGTTCGATTGGGATCCATTACTATATGAAAATACATTTTAAAATGTTAGGATTCATCACACTATCATAATTTATATATATGGCATGTATAGCTAGACTCTCACACACACTATGTTAGTCCTAGAATCGACTAAATCGTAGCATTGATACCAATAAATGTAACACCCCTCACCCGTACACCTCCAGAATAGGGTTACGGAGCATTACCAGACTTACAGCACTTTTAATCATACATTTCATATACAATTTATCAATTCAAATACAATTCAATCAATGCCAATCATAATGTCCCTTAAACGAGCCTATGAGGCCTAAACATGCATTAGAAGTGGTTCAGGACTAAACTAAAAACTCGAGAAATTTTTCAACACTAAGCAAATTTTGCTCAAAACATGGGACACACGCCTGTGTGGTCAGGCTGTGAGTCTCACACGGCCACCAGGCACATCCGTGTCACTGGCCGTGTGGACATTCGAAATGGGAGCACATGGTCGTGTCCCAGCCTGTGTCCTACCCCATGTCCAAACAAGTGAGCTTACTGACTTGGGTCACACGGCCAACCACACGCCCGTGTGTCTAGCCAGTGTGCCCTTCGAAGTGGCCACACACGCCCGTGTGCCAGGCCGTGTGCTAGGCCGTGCCAAACCTGTAGGGTATACTAACTTATGCAACAAGGCCAAGTCACATGCCCGTGGGCTAGGCCGTGTACAAATTAGGGCGTATATTGACTTGTGCCACACGGCCAATCACACGCCCATGTGTGAGACCGTGTAGAGCATACTAAATTCATTTCAATTTCAACACCACGGGACACACGGTCCTGTAACATGACCGTGTGTCACACAAAACCGTGTAACATGACCGTGTGTCACACACGATTGAGACACACACCCGTGTGGACAAAAATAGGCTATTTACCAAGCCAAATTGTCACCCAAATTTGCATATACCTACACAACCAAAATGGCACCAAATCATAGAAAAATAAACATTCAATTTAGCCACAATCAAGGCTAACTCATACCATTTTCAATACCAACATTCAACATAACTCACATCTAATATCAACCATATATGCACATATATTCACATAACAAAGATTCACCAAATTAAGCCAACTCTCATGGCTATATTTATAACTCAAAACATATACATTTACAAGCCATTACAAATAACCAAAATCACTATCAATGTAACATCCCGATTTTAGCTAAATTGGAATAGTGGTTTCGAAACCAAAAATCCAAAGTCGTAAAACTATTTTAATATTATTTTTGGTGTTTACAGCATGTTAATTGATATGTGTGAAAATTTCGTGATTTAATTTTTCTGTTTGCATGCTTAATTGATAAAAAGACTTAATCGCGTAAAATGTAAAAGTGGCATACTAATTGTTTAAGTGTTTATTTGCTATGATTAATTAATTATGAAGCCCTTAAGTGGTTATTTGACCCTTATTTATTTGATTGGACGATTTTGGGTTTATAATATATGGTTTTCATATTAAAGTATAAAGGTTAGTTTTGCAAATTAATAATATAAGTTAATATAATAAAACATAAGTAAAATTTTTGCATGTTCATCTTTCTAATTGCCAAAATTTGAGAAGAAAAGAAAACTTTGAATGTGGTTTTAGGTTCGACACTCATTTTCTCAATTAAGGTATGGATTTTATTCTGTTTTTGATAATTTTTACGTTTTTGAGATCGTTGCTTTGAATACTAGCTAGCCCATGCTTGAATTTTCAAAATTGTTGATGTATTCTTGATTTGCCATTGATGATAGCTTGATGTTTTTGTTGTTTGATGATGAAAAATAAATATTTGTTGATAGATTATTATGTTTAATTAAATGATTTTTGATAAAAATGCTTATTAAGGATTAAATTGTGGAATTTGCAAATTGAAGGGTCAAAATGTGAAATAAATCAAATAAATGGGCTGCTAGGGACAAAGGAGAATTCGGCCTATCACGGGTTTATTGAAATTTTGAGTATTTTGTGTTGTTTTGAATTAGGGACTAAATTGTGAAATGTTAGGGGCTAAAGTGCAAAAAGCCCATTTATGTGTTTTTGGATGAAATTGAATGAGTTTGTAATTAAATATGTTAAATTTAAATTTATTTAGATCAAGAAAAGAGGAAATCAAATTTGGATCGGGGGAAAACAAAAGTTGTCGAATAGTCGTCCTGGTCCGTTCGTCTCTATACGAGGTAAGTACGTAAGTGAATAAATGATGTTAAATTGAATGTATTTATTTTGTACATAGTCGAATTGAATTGTATATATGTATAACTACATTGCCGAATTGAATTTAGCATGGAATGATTTGTTACGAGCATGAATCGATCAAACTTTAGTGTCTGAAAGCCCTGTACAAACCACAGGAATAGTTAGGATACATTTGTCATGACATAGGATTTCGGTATATGATTTCGTGTAAGACCACGTTTGGGACGTTGACATCGATTTGAGATTTACGTGTAAGACCCTGTCTGGGACATTAGCATCGTATATGATTTCGTGTAAGACCCTGTCTTGGACAGTGGCATCGATATTTGATTATGTGCAAGACCTTGCCTGTAACACCCCAAACCCAGCCTAAACGTTACGACCGGATCTAGTGTGCCACACCTGGTGATGTTTGAAAAACCTAACGATGTTGCAAAACTCATTATCAAATCCCAACTTAAACGTTCAAAATTTCGTTTCTCGTTTCTTATTCAGAAAAGAAGTTTACTCGAATTAATACCCTTTCAAAAATGCACGTATTATCTTGTTTATTAAAAACCCTGTCTGTTACAGAAGTTTGGTCTTAACATTTTCGAAAATGTGATATTCGAAAAACAATTGTTTATTGTTTTGAAAACTCCGTGTTGATTAAATTTGCAGTGTTTACAGAAATCCCAAATAAATGTTAAAACAGTTCCAAAGGCCTTATTACAACAATTATAAAACCCAAAAGTTAAAGTAAATTAATCCCAAACTGAAATACTAAATTCACCATCGAAACCTACAGTACGTGTGGCCACCTCCGAGTCCCTCGTGGCTCCAAATCCTCTAAGGCTGGGGATTATCTGCACAGTTAAAGGAAAAGGGTGAGTTACAAGAACTCAGTGTGTAATCCCAGTTACAGTCACAGTCTGGGTCCAAGCCCATGCAGTATCTGTTCGGGCCTAAGCCCCAAAATCATGGTAATGCAAAAAAAAAAAAATGCAACCCAGCCCAATCCAAGCATCACACCACCCGTACCAACCCTACACACCATGTGGGGACCAAGTCAACCACCCAGCCCAACACACCAAAAGAGCATTCGAGCTGCCAATATCAACGCAGCAAAGCTGCCAGTAACAGTATACGTGGCTGAGCCACTAAAATTAGTATATCGTGGCAGAGCCACTGAAACAGTATAACGTGGCATAGCCACCAGTACAGTACTTCCTCCAAATACATAACCCAACCCAATGCAACATGCCGTGACATATTAACTCAGTGTATGCAATAATTTACCATCATGGCATTTAAACAGATTATACACAAACACACTAAATCTACCCCTAGGGGTATAATGGTAATTTGGTTGGTAGGGGTAAAAAGGTAATTTACCCCTCAGGGGTATATCAGTAATTTCACCCAACCAGGGCATATCAGTAATTTCACCCTTAAAGGGTATTTGGTAACTTTACCCGCCGAGGGTATTTCAGTAATTTACCCACTAAGGGTATTTTGGTAATTTTACCCAATAAGGGTATTTCAGTAATTTTTTACCCCTACAACGGCCTTTTCGAAGGCCTAATGTCGCCTCGAGGGACTCGGTTTCCCTTTCTGGTCAATACAGTGCTATTGGGCCTAAAACCCGATTTCGGCCCATTCGGACCCACACGCTCGTGTGGCCCACTCAGTTCATTTTCAGCCGTGATTCTGTGGACTTCGCAACCGCATCGATCAACTTACGCTTTTCATCGTTTTCGCTCACATGGGCCCATTAACCCGTTGGGCCCATTTAACCTATTTCGGCTCAACAAGGCCCGATACGGCCTCAATTTTTTGAGAGTGTTTGTGACACTCTCCACAGTCTAACGCCATGCCTTAGTGGCTCGATTTAACATTACGAACGCTCGCACGCTCGATTGTCCTCAGTTGCCGATACTCTAACTTTTCGGCATTTCGGCTTTTGGCCGATTCACAGAATAGTATATACTATCACAACAATGATGTGAGATTACACACCTGAATACGAGTTGTGTTTTCCAACGCTTCAAAACACTTATGGTGATAGTTGATCAAGTGGTTAGTCTCAACCTTCAAAACCTTAACCTGAAGCGCCTTACTAGATTAAATTTACTTACCATGAACACCATCTCTTTCAGTGCACCAATAATCGGCCTTATCTCTTAGCTATCAAGTCCCTAACAATAATTGGTGAACAAGAGAGTTATTAACAATCATCCCACTTTTAGCCAAACTAAAGAAATTATGGCAACATTCTTACCTCACTTGCTTGATGAATTACAAATGAAGATTTTATTTATTCAAATCCCTTGTGCCCCTTCACCTTGTAGAAAATCCTAAGCCCAACGATGGCCATCACACAAAAACGCATCTTAGGCCCAACAAGAGAGAAAGAAGAACACAACATAACAAAAACCGAATGAAACCAAGTTATAGACAAAGAGAGAATTCCCCCACTTAGCGATTTCCCAACTCCTTATAGCGCCACTCTAGGAGAGAACATGACTATAATTCGGCTAAGAGAATTAAACTGCAAAGAGAAGATAGAATGGTGTTGAAAGGAGAAAGAAGAAACAATTACAAACTAGAGAAGGGAGAACAAGAAGAACAGATTCGGCTATGAGAGTTAAACCGAAATAGAAATCTAATGATGAGGAAAGAAAAGAAATAAAACCAATTGAAGAATAAAAGAAAAGGGGTAGAAGTTTCGGCTATGGAGAAAGACAAGAGAAAGAGATGAGAGAAAAATAGAAAAGAACGCATAAAGAGAGATGGAGAGGAGAGTTTCGGCCAACTGATGTTTAGGTAACAAGCAAAGAAAACAATGTATGAAAAAAAATGAAAAAATGAGGAAGAGAGAAGATGATAATTCGGCAAAGAAGATTGGGGAGAAAAAGACCCGAAACGCTTTTGTCAAAAGAAAACCAAAAATGCACAACTTCTACCAAAAGAAACTAGAGAACATTCGGCACCCTCTCCCTTTTTTCCTACCGAAAATGCTACCCAAAACACTCTTACTAAGCCGAAATTCCCTTTTGCTAGACCATCACTTTTCGCCACCTTTTCCCACACTTCAATCCCATGATTTCCTCCATGAATCTTTCCCTAATTCACTCTCCACCTCCCATTCAAATTCACCCAACAACCTTGACCAATTCAAACACTTCTCCATCAGTATTTGATTCCAACACAACCTCTTGTCTTCTCCTGAGCAAACTAATTACATTATGCATGCAAGGGGTTTCGAACCCAAGCCCCCTTGTAACATAATACA
Source organism: Gossypium australe (assembly GCA_005393395.2). NCBI lineage: Eukaryota > Viridiplantae > Streptophyta > Magnoliopsida > Malvales > Malvaceae > Gossypium > Gossypium australe. The sequence goes on from CM016619.1 coordinate 113,611,015, forward strand.
CGCCACTAGCCATCCTGCCACATGGCCATCTTGTGTTAGCAAAACACACTCAAAAAACTTAAGTCTGACCTCAACCAGCCCTCTCCACTAAAAGGCCCAAAATCCAAAAATTTTACAGAGCTCCGACTCGAACCCAGGCCTCCCGAGAACCCCCAAACACCCTCAAATACTAGCTAAGCAAGCCCAACACATGCAATTATGCAAAAATCACAAACCCCTAATTTTTGGGATGTTACAACTCTACCCCCTTAAAGAAATTTCAACTTTGAAATTTACCTGATCAAAAGAGATGAGGGTATTGATGTCGCATTGCCTTATCAGGCTCCCATGTGGCTTCCTCTGAACCATGATTACGTCATAGCACCTTGACTAACGGAATAGATTTCCTTCTCAGCACCTTAACATCACGATCCAATACCTGCACCAGTTCTTCCTCAAAAGACAGGTCAGGTCTTACCCCGATCTCCTCCACTGGCACTATATGAGAAGGATCTGAACGGTAGCGTCTCAGCATAGAAACGTGGAATACGTTATGTATCTGGTTTAACTCAGAAGGCAGCTCAAGCTGATAGGCTACCGGTCCTACACGCTTTATTACCCGGTAAGGTCTGATGAATCTAGGGCTGAACTTGCCCTTCCGACCAAATCTCAGGATCTTTTTCCAAGGTGAGACCTTCAAGAAAACATAATCCCCCACAAAGTACTCTATCTCTTTATGCTTTAAGTCAACATACGACTTCTTTCTATCAGATACTTCCTTTAACCGGCCCCAAATTAATTTCACTTTCTCCTTAGTTTCAGAGATTAACTCTGGACCCAATAGTCGCCGCTCACCCAATTCTATCCAACAAGTGGGGGTACGACACCTACGACCATATAACACCTCGTACGGTGCCATTTGAATGCTGGATTGGTAGCTATTGTTGTAAGCAAATTCTGCCAACGGAAAATAGTCTTCCCAACTACCTTTGAAATCAATCACACAGCTTCTTAACATGCCTTTCAAAATCAGGATTACCCTCTTGACTGACCATCAGTCTGCGGATGAAACACTGTACTGAAACCTAACCTTGTACCCAGAGCTTCATGTAACACTCTCCAGAACTGAGATGTGAATCTAGGGTCCCTGTTTGATATGATAGACACTGGTACCCCATGTAGTCTTATAATCTCTGCCACATATAACTTGGCTAACTTCTGCAACGAGTAATCCGTGCAAACTGGTATAAAGTGAGCCGATTTAGTCAGCCGATCCACAATTACCCACACCGAATCTTTCTTATTAGGCGTCAGGGGTAGCCCACTAACAAAATCCATGGTTACCCTCTCCTACTTCCAAAGTGGAATTTTCACAGGTTGCAGTAATCCAGAAGGTAGTTGATGCTCAGCCTTCACTTGCTGGCATGTAAAACACTTACTTACAAAGTCGGTAACCTCACGCTTAGGTCCTGGCCACCAATACAGTTCACGTAGATCTCGGGATAACTTGTTTCCACCCGGATGCATAGCGTATGGACTACCATCTGCCTCCCGCAGAATTAACTGTCTTAACTCAGAGTCCCTCGGTACACAAACTCTTCCATGGAAACATAATACCCTTCACTATTCAGCTCAAAATCCACAGTCTCTCCTATCTTCACCTATTGGAAATGAGAACCCAACGACTCATCCAACATCTGCTTCTCTTTAATCTGACTAATCCAAGTTGGTTTTACTTGCAGTTCCGCCAGCAAACTACCATTCTCAAATAGGCTGAGGCAAGCAAACATTGCTCTCAGATCATATACCACCTTACGACTCAGTGCATCTGCCACCACGTTAGCTTTTCTCGGATGATACTCAATCGAGCAATCATAATCCTTCAGCAACTCTATCCATCTTCGTTGCCTAAGATTCAACTCCTTTTGGGTGAGGAGATACTTAAGACTCTTATGGTCAGTGTAGATGATCGACTTTTCCCCACACAAATAATGTCTTCATATATTTAGTATGAACACCACCGCGGCTAATTCCAGGTCATGAGTGGGGTAGTTCACCTCGTGCGGCCTAAGTTGACGAGATGCATACGCCACCACCTTCCTCTTCTGTACCAGCACACAACCCAAACTCGTGTGCGACGCATCACAATAGGCAACGAATTCTTTTCCAGCCTCAGGCTGTATAATGCTGGAGCTTCAGTCAGAATCTTTTTCAACTTCTCAAAACTCTCCTGCTGTTTGTCCGTCCAAACAAACGGTACTCCCTTACACAGTAACTTAGTTAGGGGTGCAGCAATCAATGAAAACCCTTCAACAAACCGTCTGTAATACCCGGCCAAGGCCAGAAAACTTCGAATCTCCGACACTGTCTTTGGTGGCTTCCAATCCAATAAGGCCTCAACTTTCCGAGGATCAACCCTAATCCCCTCGGCAGATACGACATGCCCCAAAAATGTCACCTCTCGTAGCCAAAAATCTTACTTGCTAAACTTGGCATAGTGTTGTTTTTCCCTCAATATCTGTAGCACAACCTAGAGATGTGAATCATGCTCCCCCTCAGTTCTTGAATACACCAGAATATCATTTATAAATACCACTACGAACCGGTCTAAGTAAGGTTGGAAGACCCGGTTCATCATATCCATGAAAGAAGCTGGCGCATTCGTTAACCCAAATGGCATAACCAGAAACTCGTAATGTCCATAACGAGTTCGGAATGCAGTCTTGTATATATCTGCCTTCTTGGCCCTTAGCTGATGATACCCTGATCTAAGATCTATCTTGGAGAAAACTGTGGCTCCTCACAACTGATCAAACAGATCGTCTATCCTTGGTAAAGGGTACTTGTTCTTAATCGTCAGTATATTCAATTGACGATAATCTATACACATGCGCATTGAACTGTCCTTCTTCTTTACGAACAGTATCAGTGCTCCCCACGGAGACACACTCGGTCGGATAAACCCTCAATCCAGAAGCTCTTGGAGCTAGGCCTTTAATTCTACTAGCTCCTTCGGTGCCATCCTATAAGGGGCGATGGACACCGGAGCAGTTCCCAGTAACAGCTCAATACCGAATTCAACCTTGCGATTTGGAGGCAATCCCAGAAGCTCTTTAAGGAATACATCCGAGAATTCCTTTACGGTCCTGACATCCCCAACAGACAAACTCTTAACCTCAGATGTGCTGACATACGCTAGAAACGCCTCATAACCCTTGCGAACCAGCTTCTCGGCCCTTAACGCTGAGATTACATTGGATAGATAATCCCTTCACTCCCCTATCACAATCACTTCCTCGTCCTACGAAGACTTCAATACCATCCGCTTAGCAGTGCAATCCAAATTTGCACGGTGTTTCACTAACCAGTCCATGCCCAAAATGAGATCAAACTCGCCAAACGGCAGTTCCATTAAGTCCACCGAAAATACAACCCTTTGAACCTCTAAAGGCATATCCCTCGACAGCTTATTCACTACAACTGACTGTCTTAAAGGGCTAATCACCGATATTTCTCTATTAGCAAGTTCAAACTGTACACCTAAAGTTCCAGACACTGTACATTCAACATACGAGTGCGTTGACCTAATATCAATTAAAGTAACACATGGTACATTATGAATGAAGAACGTACCAGTTATGACGTCAGTTGTATCGCCATCCTCTTGATGCCGAGTAGCATAAACCAATCCTAGCTGTCTCGCCTCTATATTACCAGCACCTCTGCCCGGTGCTCCGCGACCTCATCCAAACCCATTTCCCCCTCAGGCTGGACCACGACCTCTTGGTGGCTATTGACCACCTCTCCCTAACTGAACATATCCTTGACCCACAACTGGCATCGGACCTGACCTCTCCGTATAGTCTTTAACCCTGTGGTCTCTTGACCCACATCTGAAGCACGCCCCAGATCTATTCCAACATTCACCCTGATGAGATAACCCACACACTGTGCAAGGCTCCGGTCTGCCAGAAACCATCGAAACCCCAGTTCGGACCGGCCCATCAAATCTAGGCCTCTTATGAAATCTATTTGAAGAACTTGAAGGCCTAAAATCTCTCTTATTCCTGCCCCTTTCCTTCTCACAGTTTTGATGCTCAGAGCGTTTCATATCCTCGGCAATCTTTACTTTCTCCACCAGAGCAGCGAAATCTCTTTCCCTCTGTGGGGCTATCAGTACCCGCAACTCGTCCCGAAGACCATCCTCAAACCACATGCACCGCTCATATTCTATTGCAACTATACCCCGAGCGTACCGGCTCAAGTGCAGGAACTCCGCCTCATACTCCGCCACGAACCTATTCCCCTGAACCAGATTCAAGAATTCCTTTCTCTGGGCATCCACATAACTTGCCCTAACATACTTCCCCTGGAAGGTCGTTTTAAAGAAATCCCATGTTAATCGGTTCGCATGTTCACCTTCCCTCATAGTGAGCCACCACTGCTATGCCTCATCTCGTAGTAGGGACACTGCCCCTTTCAGCTTTTCCTCTAATGTGCAGTCCAGGTCATCCATGATCCGCTCAACCACCTCTAACCAGTATTCTGTTACATTCGGGGCTACACCAGAGATGCCCCTGAAGATTTCAGCCCCGATTGACCGAAGTCATTCAGAAATTGATCATCGGGCTACCGACCCAGTACTCGCTCCAGCAACCCATTCTAGAACTTGTAGCATTGCTTGGGACAAAGCATCATCCCCCCAGCTCGACCATGAGAACCCGTTTTAGTCACTGGTGATGCCGGTGCTTCCCTTTCAGGCAAATGTCCCGATGCTGAGGACTTAGCGCTAGCATCCTAGCCTCTACCACAGCCCCGTGTACCCCTTCCGTGACCTCTTGTACTCATCTCGATGTAACGTATTAATCTATTTAAGAGTTTTATGAATCAGTTTATAGTTCTCATGATGATTAACAAGTGTTTTATGGAAAATAGTATTTAGAGTTGTTCTCGCAGCTCGAGTTACCACCGTTTCAGTTTCTATAGTCTTAGTTTCTATAGCTAAAGCGTTTCAGTGTACTACCACTATCCCTAGTATTTCTGTAGTACAGTCATATCAGCCTAAAACAAAGTATAGAGAAAGGGAACTTAGGGATTTGGTGCCGGAGACTCAGTGTGCCACACGTTCAATGATATCACTACTTTCCTAAACCAGAATTTAAATAGATTTGAAAATTTTCAAAACACATTCCACAGCCGAGTTTTGTAAACCTGGCTCTGATACCATTAAATGTAACACCCTAAACCCGGCTTAAATGTTACGACTGGATCTAGCGTGCCACATCAGGTGACGTTTGAAAAACCTTACGGTTGTTGTAAAACTCATTGTCAAATCCCAACATAAATGTTCAAAATTTCATTTCTCGTTACTTATCCACAAAAAAAGTTTACTCGAATTAATACCCTTTCAAAAATGCACGTATTATCTTGTTTATTAAAAACCGTGTCAATTACAAAAGTTTGGTCTTAACATTTTCGAAAACGTGATATTCGAAAAATAGTTGTTTATTGTTTTGAAAACCCCGTGTTGATTAAATTTGCAGTGTTTAAAGAAATCCCAAATAAAAGTTAAAACAGTTCCAAAGGCCTTATTACAACAATTATAAAACCCAAGCAATCCCAAACTGAAATACTAAATTCACCATCGAAGCCTGCAGAACGTGTGGCCACCTACGAGTCCCTCGCGGCTCCAAATCCTCTAAGGCTGGGGATTACCTGCACAGTTAAAGGAAAAGGGTAAGTTACAAGAACTCAGTGTGTAATCCCAGTTACAGTCAGAGTCTGGGCCCAAGCCCATGTAGTATCAGTTCGGGCCTAAGCCCTAAAATCATGGTAATGCAACAAAAATGCAGCCCAACCCAATCCAACCATCACACCACCCGTACCAACCCTACACACCAAGAGCGCGACCGAGCTGCCAATATCAACGCAGCAAAGCTGCCAATAACAGTATATGTGGCTGAGCCACTAAAATCAGTATATCGTGGCAGAGCCACTGAAACAGTATAACGTGGCATAGCCACCAGTACAGTACTTCCTCCAAACACATAACCCAACCCAATGCAACATGCCATGACATATTAACTCAGTGTATGCAATAATTTACCATCATGGCATTTAAACAGATTACACACAAACACACTAAATCTACCCCTAATGGTAATTTTGTCGATAAGGGTAAAACGGTAATTTACCCCTCAGTGGTATATCAGTAATTTCACCCAACGAGGGCATATCAGTAATTTCACCCTTAAAGGGTATTTGGTAACTTTACCCGCCGAGGGTATTTCAGTAATTTACCCACTAAGGGTATTTCGGTAATTTTACCCAATAAGGGTATTTCAGTAATTTTTTACCCCTACAACGGCCTTTTCGAAGGCCTAATGTCGCCTCGAGGGACTCAGTTTCCCTTTCTGGTCAATACAGTGCTATTAGGCCTAAAACCCAATTTCGGCCCATTTTGGCCCACACGCTCATGTGGCCCACTCCGTTTATTTTCAGCCGTGATTCTATAGACTTCGCAGCCGCATCGATCAAGTTACACGTTTCATCATTTTTGCTCACATGGTCCCATTAACCCGTTAGGCCCATTTAACTTGTTTCGGTTCAGCAAGGCCCGATACGACCTCAATTTTTCGAGAGTGTTCGTGACACTCTCCACAGTCTAACGCCATGCCTTAGTGGCTCGATTTAACATTACGAGCGCTCGTACGCTTGATTATCCTCGGTTGCCGATACTCTGGCTTTTCAATATTTTTTACTTTTGGCCGATTCACAGAACAGTAATACTATCACAACAATGATGTAAGATTACACACCTGAATACGAGTTGTGTTTTCCAACGCTTCAAAACACTTATGGTGATAGTTGATCAAGTGGTTAGTCTCAACCTTAAAAACCTTAGCTTGAAGCGCCTTACTAGATTAACTTTACTTACCACGAACACCGTCTCCTTCAGTACACCAATAATCGGCCTTATCTCTTAGCTATCAAGTCCCTAACAATAATTGGTAAACAAGAGAGTTCTTAACAATCATCCCACTTTTAGCCAAAATAAAGAAATTATGGCAACATTCTTTCCTCACTTGCTGAATGAATTACAGATGAAAATTTGATTAATTCAAATCCCTTGTGCCCCTTCACCTTGTAGAAAATCCTAAGCCCAACGATGGCCATCACAAAAAAAACGCATCTTAGGCCCAACGAGAGAGAAAGTAGAACACAACATAACAAAAACCGAATGAAACCAAGTTATAGACAAAGAGAGAATTCCCCTACTTACCAATTTCCCAACTCCTTATAGCGCCACTCTAGGAGAGAACATGACTATGATTCGGCTAAGAGAATTAAACTGCAAAGAGAAGATCGAATGGTGTTGAAAGGAGAAAGAAGAAACAATTACAGACTAGAGAAGAGAGAACAAGAAGAACAGATTTGCCTATGAGAGTTAAACCGAATTGGAAATCTAATGATGAGGAAAGAAAAGAAATAAAACCAATTGGAGAATAAAACAAAAGGGGTAGAAGTTTCAGCTATGGAGAAAGACATGAGAAAGAGATGAGAGAAAAATAGAAAAGAACGGATGAAGAGAGATGGAGAGGAGAGTTTCGGCCAACTGATGTTTAGGTAACAAGCAAAGAAAACAATGTATGAAAAAAATACGAAAAAGAGGAAGAGAGAAGTTGAGAGTTCGACAAAGAAGATTGGGGAGAAAAAGACCCGAAATGATATAGTCAAAAGAAAACCAAAAAAAAAAAGAAACTAGAGAACATTCAGCACCCTCTCCCTTTTTTTTCTTACCGAAAATGCTACCCAAAACACTCTTACTCAGCCAAAATTCCCTTTTGCTAGACCCCCACTTTCGTCCACCTCTTCCCACACTTCAATCCCATTATTTCCTCCATGAATCTCTCCCTAATTCACTCTCTACCTCCCATTCGAATTCACCCAACAACCTTGACCAATTCAAACATTTCTCCATCAGTATTTGATTCCAACACAACCTCTTGTCTTCTCCTGAGCAAAATAATTACATTATGCATGCAAGGGGTTCCGAACCCAAGCCCCCTTGTAACATAATGCACTCCACTAGCCATCCTGCCACATGGCCATCTTGTGTTAGTAAAACACACTCAACAAACTTAAGTCCGACCTCAACCAGTCCTCTCCACTAAAAGGCCTAAAAACCAAAATTTTCCCAGGGCTCCGACTAGAACCCAGGCCTCCATAGAACTCCCAAACACCCTCAAATACTAGCTAAGCAAGCCCAACACATGCAATTTTGCAAAAATCACAAACCCCTAATATTTGGGATGTTACATTGTCTGGAACGTTGGCATTGTATGAACTTTTCGAGCTATCCGAGTATCCTTATTGATTCCAAATGGTTTAACGGGCAATGTCGAGTTAAGATCGAATGTGAATTTGAGTTAAATGGTTTAGGCACATGTGAGGTTAAATGTTCTTGAAAATAAGGTAAGTATAGTATTTGAGATGATGATATAATTATGTATGTTAAAAGAGTGATTTATGTGTACACGAGATAGTTTATATTCGACTAAGTTGAAATTATAATGCTAATGTTCATTTAATGATTTATTTGCTTATGACTTACTAAGCTATCCAAGCTTACTGTGTGTGTTCGGTTGATGTTTTATAGATTTTGGAAGCTAGTTACGAGCTCGAGGATCGTCAAGGAAATCCGTCACACTATCTATCGCTATTTCGGTATTTAAAAGCTTGAACTTTGAACCTATGGCATGTATAGGCTAGCATTTGTTTTGGTTGGTCTTGAAATTTGTATATATTTAGCCATGCGAAAATGGCTTGATCTTAATGCTAATGATAATGATTTTTGGTCATGTATTAGCTTAATTTGTAAATATAGATGATGGTTTTAATCTAATTTGTGGTTCGACAATGGTGATTTAATCATGTAGTTAATTGTTTAGTTATATGTTAATAATGAAATTGGTTGTATTCATTATGTGTGGACTATGCTATACTATGGATATTTAACAATTTGATATGGTTACTTTGAGTCAATTTGAAATGGTATGCTTGCATTGGTAAAATGGTTTAGAAATGGTGAATAATGTGTATAAGTATATTTGGCTAAAGTATTAGACTCATATTAATGAGTATGTTATATGGTTTATGTTATGCATTGAAGTTATCTTAGATGACCGAATATGTAGTTAAGTGATTGGTCATGTGTATGTATTTGTAAGCATGCGAAACGGGTGTACTTTTAGTGTTATTTGTGCTCAAAATGGTTCAAATCAATACGGTCATATGCGTATAAACTTGTGTCCAGAGAAGAAGTATATTTGGTCTTGAAATGATACTTGTTTAAATGAGTATATGTGTAGGTATGGCTAGTATGCCGTGTGGTTAATTTAACTTAGATTAACGTGCATAACATGTGAATTGGTATAGTCATTAACTAACTAATGGAATAGTTGTTTTGTTATATGTTCTGTATATGATATGTTTTGATATATTTTGGATTATGTTTTAATTATGCAATGTTGATAAACCGTAAAAGTAACATATTTTAAGCCTACATTTAGCATGCTTTTGGATGATTTCAGCCTTGTATTGTGTAATTTGGTGCTCTTAATCCTTTGTTTTCATGTTTTATACTCAGGAGAGCACTAGAGGACAAAAAGAATGGAAAACTGGCCCAAAAAGGAGTAAATGGGCCATATCACAAAATCCACATGGCCTGGGCCCAAGACCACACGGCCGTGCCTCATTCAACAGCTTCGAACACGACCTAGCCACGACTTACACGGGCGTGTGCCATGGGCGTGTCTTTGCAGTGAGAAAGGAGAGTTTCACTCAGATTAGGATACTTAAGGGCAAAGAAACATATTCAGAATCCTATATAAACACCCTAAGTATGACCTAAAAAGAAAAGACCCAAGGCTTTAGTCATGGGGCATTCAGCTAGGCCAAAGAAGGCAGATTTGTGGGGATTTACTCGAAGATAGCTAGTTGATCCATCTCAAGAAGTCAGAATTGTACTCAAGATGGAGGATCTCTCCTTCAATTCCTTCAGGGGGTTTTAGGGATTTCTTATGTTTTATTTTATCCTTTCTTTTGAGATGTTTTCCTTTATTGTTATGAACTAAACCCTCAGATACATGAGGGGGATGAAACCTAAGATGAATCTTGTTATCGTTTGTTGAACTATATGATAAATATTTGACTTGTTCTTAATTATGTGTTCTTAATTCTTGTGTTGATATTTTCGAGATATTAATTCAAGTGTGATGTGCTTAGGTGGAGGAGCAAAAGTCCTTGCCTAAGAGTAGATCTAGCATAATTAAGTGGAGTTGATCGCACGCCTAGAGATAGGGTGACGAGATTTTGCCAAATTAGGGTGAAACCTAATATGGGAGTCCATAGATCGAGTTAATGCAATTCTAGGGGTTTTAATTAGAAAGAGATTTCAATTAATCAACCTAGGGTTAGACGTTAGTCGCCTCGAGTGAGGGATTAATATATCTTAGGGAATCTTACGGATCAAGTCAAATGAATAAATCGTCTGGTTCGGAATTAGATAACAAGTGAAGTCTAGGTGGATTCTTCCTTGGGTATCGTCTTAATCAATTGGTTTTTCCTCAAAGTTATTTTCCCAATTTCATTCTTCTTTGTCTTAGAGTCTTTAGTTTAGTTGTTAGTTCATTTTAGATTAGATAAAAAATTCCCTTAATTCTTAGGCTAAATAATAAAAAGAGAGTTAGTATTAGTACTTTTGGTTCCTTTGGGTTCGACATTCCAGTCTTGCCTTAACTATACTACTGTTCGATAGGTGCGCTTGCCTTAAATCGTTGTCATAGTTAGTTTTTAGGTTCGATCATTCTTTATATAAATTTTTAAGACTTTGACATCGCATAAAACAACGATCAAGTTTTTGTTGCCGTTGCCGGGGAACTAAAATATTAAGAAAGCTTAATTTTTATTACTTTAGCCATTTTTATTTTCTTTGCAATTTACTTTTATTTTTAACTTTGCTAATTTTCTCTCTTTTGGTCCTTTCAGGTACCTCTAGTTTATGACTAGAAGAAACCCGACAGGACCCCTACTTTACGATAGTGATATTAAGGTACCGTTCGCAGAAATCGTATAGAGATAAGGCGAAGCTTAAACTACATAGAAGAAGAGCAAGAAACCGAAATTAATATTACAGAAGAGATGGCTGAAAATCATCCACCACCTCTAGAGATGGCCGAAAATCATGCTCCTCGAACTATGTATGATTATGCTAAATCTAGTCTAACAAGAACTGAGTCTAGTATTGTTAGGCCTACTATTGCTGCAAATAATTTTGAACTGAAACCTAACACTATACAGATGATACAACAGTTTGTTCAGTTTGATGGTTTGCAGGATGAGGATCCTAACACACACTTAACAAATTTTTTAGAATTCTGTGATACCTTCAAGATAAAGGGCGTTTCTGATGATGCCATTCGTCTTCGGTTATTTCCCTTTTCTTTGAGGAATAAAGCCAAACAGTGGTTACATTCTCTTCCACGAGGGTCAATCACTACATGGGACCAAATGACCGAAATTTTTTTATTAAAATATTTTTCACCGGCCAAAACGGCCAAGTTAAGGAATGATATCTCTTCTTTTGTGCAGATGGATTTAGAAACACTTTACGATGCGTGGGAAAGATATAAATAGTTGTTAAGGAGGTGCCCACCACAGATTACCTTTGTGGCTACAGGTCCAAACTTTCTACAACGGTGTGAACCCTTCAACAAGGAAACTAATCGATTCAGCCACCAGCGGAACTCTGAATAACAAAACTCTTGAAGTAGCCTACGAGTTTATAGAGGAGATGTCACTAAATAACTATCAGTGGCAAGTTACAAGGACAAGGCCAGCCAAAGCAGCCAGAGTTTTTAACCTAGATGCAGTAACCATATTATCAAATCAGGTAGAGTTGTTACATAAAAAATTTGATGGTTTATACGGTTCTTCGTAGGCACATCCAGTTATACAGTGCGAAACAAGTGAAGGAGTGGCGAATCCTGAGTACCCACCCTACGGACAGGGCATGGAGAGCGAACAGATGAACTATATGGGTAACAATTTCTGGTCTAACAATAACCCTTATAGTAATACTTATAACCCAGGTTGGAAGAACCACCCCAATTTCTCATGGGGCGGTCAAGGAAATCAAAGGCAACAACCATCCCAAAACTTCCAACAACAGCCCTACTCATAGGAAAAGAAGTCAAACCTCGAGGAGATGCTAACAAAATTTATAGCAAACTCAGAAAAATGTTTCCAAGATACAAAAACATGTTTTCAGAATATAGAAACGAAACTCGAGGCATTGACACAGGAGTTCAAGGATCAAATCGGGCAACTCACTAAGTCAGTTTTTGAAACACGATCAGAAAGCTTACCTAGGAAAAAAGAGCAGGTACAACCAGTGACGCTAAGAAGTGGAAGGGAGTTAATCGAAATAAAGAAAGAGGTACCACATGAAATCGATAAGACAAAGATAACCCTGACCCGTGAGGAAATTAAATCAACAATCCCATATTCAGTAAAATTGAAGAAAGACCGCTTAGACGCACAATATGGTAAATTCCTTGAACTTTTCAAACAACTACACATTAACTTACCTTTTGTTGAAGCTATTTCGCAGATGCCAACATATGCAAAATTTTTAGAAGAGCTTCTAACAAATAAGAGGAAGTTCGAGGAAATTTCAACAGTGGAACTTAATGAAGAATTCTCAGCTATCATCCAAAACAAGCTGCCAACCAAATTGAAAGATCCAGGAAGTTTCACTATTCCTTGTTTAATTGGTAGTTTGAGCATAGAGAAAGCATTAGCTGATTTAGGTGCTAGTATTAACCTAATGCCTTATAGAATGTTTAAGCAACTTGGTCTCGGGGAACCAAAACCCATAGGATGAGTATTCAATTAGCTGACAAATCTGTTAAGTATCCTAGGGGAATTATCGAAGATGTTCTGGTAAAAGTAGATAAATTTATATTTCCTGTTGATTTTGTTGCGCTTGACATGAATGAGGACGTAGAGGTACCTTTAATTTTGGGACGACCCTTTCTAGCTACTGCTAGGGCTGTCATTGATATTGGTGATGGTAAACTTGCACTAAGGGTAAGCGGTGAGGAAATTGTGTTCCAAATTAATAATGCCATGCGATATTCTACAGAACAAGATGATTCTTGTTACTTTGTTGATACCACTGATCAAATTTGTGAAGAGCGTTTGCAGGAAATCATACACAATGACACGATGGAACTGTGTCTTTCACAAGGAGAGGAGATAGATGGCGATATCGATGAATCAAATCCTAATACATCATCATCTAGACAGATGAAAATAGAGGAAATTAAAATCAATGAAGAACAAAAACAGAAATCCTCTGTTGATGAACCGCCCAAATTAGAATTAAAACAGTTGCCACAACATTTAGAATACGCTTTCCTAGGGGATAATTCTACGCTACCGGTAATCATCTCTTCAGAACTAGGACCCAAAGAAAAAGAAGATTTGCTAAGGGTACTAAGGAAATATAAAAGAGCCATAGTGTGGAAAATGTCTGATATTAAAAGAATAAGCCCATCATTCTGTACCCACAAAATTTTAATGGAAGATGAGTATAAACCGTGTGTGCAACCTCAGAGACGTTTGAACCCCAATATGAAAGAAGTTGTCAAAGTTGATATAATTAAACTTCTAGATGCAGGAATAATTTATCCTATTTCTGACAGTACTTGGGTAAGTCTTGTGCAGGTAGTTCCAAAGAAAGTAGGCATGACTGTTGTAGCTAACGAAAAGAATGAATTGATTCCTACAAGAACAGTCACAAGTTGGAGAGTCCGCATTAACTACAGGAAGCTGAACGACGCCACCAGGAAAGACCACTTCCCTTTGCCCTTTATTGGTCAGATGTTAAAAAGATTATCTGGGCATATGTACTACTGGTTCTTGGACGAACTCTCCGGCTATTTCCAAATCCCAATAGCTCCTAAAGATCAAGAAAAGACAACATTTACATGTCCATACGGTACATTTGCTTATCGTAGAATGCCTTTTGGATTATGTAATGCTCCTGCTACTTTTAAGCGCTGTGTGCTAGCCATCTTTGATGAACTTGTGGAGGACATTATAGAGGTATTTATGGACGACTTCTCAGTATTCAATAATTCTTTCCACCTTTTCCTTAAAATTTTAGAACGAGTTTTAATAAGATGTGAGGAAACAAATCTTGTCTTGAATTGGGAAAAATGTCACTTTATGGTTAGAGAGGGGATTGTGTTAGGACATAAAATTTCTAGTAAAGGGATCGAGGTAGCTAAAGCAAAGATTGAAACCATAGAAAAATTACCTCCTCCTAGTTCAGTTAAGGCTATTAGAAGCTTTTTAGGACATGCTGGATTTTATAGAAGATTCATTAAAGATTTCTCTAAAATAGCTAAGCCTTTAACAAAATTACTAGAAAAAGATGTTCCTTTCAATTTTGATCAGGAATGTTTAGATGCATTTAATATCCTCAAAGATAAACTAATAAATGCTCCAATTATAATTGCACCTGATTGGAATTTACCCTTTGAACTAATGTGTGATGCGAGTGATTTTGCAGTAGGTGCAGTTTTGGGACAACGAAGAGACAAGCGTTTTCAACCAATTTATTATGCTAGTAGAACATTCACGCCCGCACAAGAAAACTACACCACCACAGAAAAAGAATTACTAGCTGTAGTTTTTGCATTTGACAAATTTAGACAGTATTTGATATTATCTAAAGTTGTCGTTTACACTGACCATTCAGCTCTTCGTTATCTCCTAACTAAATCTGATGCAAAACCTCGACTCTTTCAATGGATCTTACTCTTACAAGAATTTGATTTGGAAATTCAAGATAAGAAGGGAGCTGAAAATCTTGCAGCAGATTACCTTTCTAGGCTTGAGAACCCACATATTGAAGAGCTCGACAAAAGTGAGATAAACGACTCGTTCCTCGAGGAACAACTCTTTTCTATAACCAACTTCGAGGTACTATGGTTTGCAGATATTGCAAATTTTTTAGCTGCTAACATCTTACCAAAAAGGTTAACACATCATCAAAAGAAGCGATTCTTTGTTGATGCGAAAAACTATTTTTGGGAGGATCCCTTTCTTTTCTGCATATGTGCAGGTCAAGTAATTCGAAGATGCGTTACAAAGACGGAAGCAAGTACGATCCTAGAACATTGCCATTCAGGACCTTCAGGAGGACATTACAGCGGGATTAAAACAGCACACAAAATGCTCGAATCAGAATTTTATTGGCGAACTCTTTTTAAAGACACCAACAGGTACGCCGCTTCGTGTGATAAATGCCAAAGAACAGGTAATATTTCTAAACGCGATGAAATGCCTCAGACATATATGTTATCATGTGAGATATTCGATGTATGGGGTATTGACTTCATGGGTCCGTTCCCTAGCTCATTCGGAAATAAATACATCTTAGTAGCAGTAGATTACATGTCAAAATGGGTGGAAGCCCAAGCTTTACCTACTAACGATGCTAGAGCTGTAGTAAAGTTTCTTAAGAAACTTTTCTCTCGTTTTGGAACACCCAGAGCGACCATCAGTGATAGGGGTACTCACTTTTGCAATACTAAATTTGATAAAGTCTTAAGAAAATATGGAGTACACCACAGAACAGCTACCCCTTATCCTCCTCAAACCAGTGGGCAAGTGGAAGTAGCAAATTGAGAGCTTAAGCGAATCCTAGAAAAAATAGTTGAATCAAACAGGAAAGATTGGGCAGTAAAAGTAGATGATGCTTTATGGGCCTATAGAACAGCATTTAAAACCCCTTTGGGAACATCCCCATACAAACTTGTCTATGGAAAAAGTTGTCATCTACCATTTGAGTTAGAGCACAAAGCATACTAGGCTATAAAATTCTTGAATTACGATCTTAAAACTGCAGGCGAAAAGAGGATGATACAGTTGAACGAATTAGATGAATGGCGAGCTGAGGCCTACGAAAACTTAGGACTATATAAGGAGGCAACAAAACGACGCCATGATGCTCAATTAAAACAATCAAAGCAATTCGAAGTAGGAGACTTGGTCCTGCTATACAATTCAAGACTCAAACTATTTCCTGGAAAACTGAAATCAAGGTGGTCAGGCCTATCGTGATCAAAACTATTTTTCCTTACGGCACAGTCGAGGTAACCCACCCAACTCAAGGAACATTCAAGGTAAATGGCCATCGACTGAAACTTTATAATGGTGAAGATTTCAAGGAATTAAGAGAGGAGCTTCAGCTCCGTGAACCTTCTTTTAGAAATGAAAACAGAATGAGTCTAGCTTAAGACTTTAAACGAGCGCTTCTCGGGAGGCAACCCGAGCACTGACTTCACTAACCCCGTTAATTTTCACATTTTTTTAATTTTTAATTTAATTTAATTTAATTTTTTCTTTTAACACCTAACCTAAACTAACCAATACAGTGAAACGCAGGTTCCCCCCACCACACGGCCTTGCACACGGGCCTGCCTGTGGCCGTGTGGACGCCAAGGGATGAAAAACGGGTGTGCTGAGATGAAGAAGAAAATTTTTTACACGGGCTTCGATAATAGACCACAGTCGTGTGACGTAACCGTGTTCTATTCTGAGTAAACTAGCACGGGCATGAGCCACGCCCGTGCCTACCAACCGTGTGCGACACTAACTACCTGAACACAGGCATGGCAACATGAGCACGGGCATGGGAGAAGCTAACATAACAGGAAACACCCAAGGAGCACGGGCGTGGGAAACATCTCAAACGCGCCCAATTTTAAAAATCACAAAAAGCACGGGTTGAATAAAAGAAACACGGGCGTGGCACCCACCCGTGCCCCCCTTCCCTATTTAAATAACACAGCCCTAGTTTTCCCCAAAACTCTCCCCCAAACTCCCAACCCTAGCCGACTTCCTCAAACCTCTCTACCCCACTTCGGCCACCATCAAACAAACCCACACCCTTGACTTTCCTGAGTCTTTATCTCCCTCTCTCTTTCATTTACCCATCAAAAAACCAGTCCACGCCTGTGCCAACAGAGTACACGCCCGCCCAAAGGTCTCCCACTGTTTTGTTTCCCCACCAAGTTGCAGCACACGCCCGTGGATCACCCCTACACGCCCGTGCTACGCCAAAACACACTGTTACCACCACCGGTCACATCTCACTGTCACATTTACCTCTATTTAACTATTTTAGACTGACAATTTGATCTATTTAATTATGTTTAATATTAGGGTAGTCCTATTATTTTGATGTAGCCATTGGATCTTAGTTTGAATAATGCTTAGGATTAGATAGAATCTTTACTTGACAAATTCTTGTTCCTGCTAAACACGATTAATTCAACTCATTATCAGCTTAGCCTTTGTATGTTTTAGACAATGATCGAAGCCCTTGATATATGTTTTGGTTGGAAATATACTTGAATCATTGCTTATCGGTTCTTTTCAGGCTCACAATGTCATCATCCCGAGGCAAGAAAATCGCAGTCCCTAGTTCCAAAAAATGAAAGGGACCTGGTTCTTCATCAGCTAGTGCAACCTCGAAAGTGCGCCACCCATTCTTACGCTTTCCTCAGGGTGTTCAAGAGGACCGTTACAAGATAATCCGGGCGCGACCACTCGGGACAGGGAGATGTATTGATTGGGCCACCTTGGAACAGGTCCAAATAGCCGACGACGTACGGGCTCTACTAACTACCGACCCTTGGAACCAGTTCTTCAACATCATCGAGCCTACCTACTTAGAGCTCACTCTGGAGCTCTACTCGACATTTCATCTTCAGACAGTGATGTCACAACATGATGACCCCGGTACGATCCAATTGCGACTCGCAGGCATTGTACGAGAACTGAATGTACCACAATTTGGGGCCGCATTGGGACTTTATAATGATAAATTCATAGAGGAACATGATCTCTCAAAGCTTTCTTGCCATATCCACAAAACCCCCGCAAGATGTTGGTACAACATAGCTCCCAACAACAACGAATACGACCCTAGCTGCTCCAAAGTGACGGCCCTTGTCCCATCCCTGAGGTACGTACACGCGCTTTTAGGTCATACACTGACAGGTCGGCGAGAGAGTACCGGTGTCGTCAACACTCACGACGCTTACTTCCTATGGTGCATGGCGAACGGGTACATTTTCGACTTGGCCTATTTCATAGCTCATGCCATTCAACACCAGACGGAGCAACAAAGGAGAGGAGTCATCTCTATAGGGCCCTACATCACACACTTGGCTAGATATTTTGGGCTCCTCAACACCGACGCTCAAACCTCCTCCCTTACACTGATAGGTCAGATGACCCCACAGGGCATCCAAACAATGTTACACATGCGGATGATTCAATGTTGATGAGGGACAGACCCCCCAATATCGACTAGCACCCACCACCAACGAGGAGGAGCCTGAGGACGTTGCTGAAGATGTTCCTCCACCACAGGAAGCACCACAGCAGAGCCATCGGACAGTTCATTCGGCTGTCTCACTCTCAGACATTTCAGCACGTCTCACTCAGTTCGAGCATTATTGTATGCAGCAATTCAATAACACCACTCGAAGATTCGACAGCATTGATGCGACTCTTCAGTAGATCTGTCATCACCTTCATATCTCATCGCCACCGCCACCTCAAGACCCAAATGATGCAGAGGACTTCTGAGTCCTTTTCTTTTTCTTTTTCTTTTTCTTTTATTTTTACTTTTATTTTTATTTTTCTCCTCTATCTTTATTTCTACTTTTATTTATGTTGATTCTGTTTTAGTCTACTGTCTAAAGACAAATTTCATTAGTACTATTGATCTCACTTCATCACTGGCTATCTAACCCTAAGTCACCATAATGACATCCATTCATTGAATTTAATTGATGACTTTGCAGCTTAAATAGATTTAATGTACCACTCAAGGAATGAAAACACCACCTATACCTAGTCATCACATTCGTCATGGAATACCCTCCAAGAATTTCATCCATAATACAGGGAAGTTTCACTTTCTCCCCTCTATTTTGATTTTTATTATTATATTGATATTATACATCTTTGTACATCGAGGGCAATGAACATCTTAAGTGTGGGGGGTTAACTATAGTATTATTTGAAAATTCCTGAATGATATATAGTCTTAAAGTAAGTTTCTCATATTATGATTAAAATGAAATTTCCTTTGATTTATGATCTTGTTGATATGTTTTAGAGTAAGTCATTGATAATTGTACATTGATGATTAAATTTGAAAGATACTAGAGAATCAAGCTTGATAAGTCTATTTTTCAGAATTAAAATTTTTTTTAGGTTGTCTACCTGAATCTAATTATTACCTTGAAGTTTGAAACTTACGAGGTTGACATTAAAAACCCAAAATTTTTATGAGATTTTGAGCCTTATAGAGCATACATTCTTTCGTGCTCATTTTTTAATTATGAGTGTGACAACATTGATTTGTTATTCTAGAACTTGCATCGATTATACATGTCAAGACCACACCTTTGATTTGATATACAGAGATGATAAAGGCACCTACCTTCGTAATTAACCCCTAGTGAACCCTTTTTAATCCTAACAACCCTCTTTATTGACTCGCCTGCTTTGTTAACCCAAAACCCTATGTATTTGTTATCACCATTCCTCTTGACTACCCCTATATCGAGATTTGATTTGATCAGTTGCCTAACTATGATCTTTATTTCAGTAGTTTTATTCACCGTTTATTATGTATTTACTTGTTCTAAAAAATAGAAGTATATTTATTTATTAGTTTTGTGATTAGGCGAGCTTAAACGTTAAATTCTAAAGTATTGAAGAAGAAGCTCATATCAGAATATTATTTATGTAATTATTATCAGTAGCCATATTTCTAGTTAGGTAATTTGTCAAGTCAATCTCGATTTTAACCCTCTAATTCAGCCTTTGTCCACACCTTTAACCCAAGCCCTGTTACAACCCTGTTCAAGACCTTTTGATTTATGTATCATCTCATATTATAGTGGTGGGGATTTGATTTTCATGCAAGCCTATGGGATTAACTCTTCATGTTTGACTTTTGAGTGCTTAATTCTGAACCTTTAAACACTTTGAGTTATTCGAGTGAATCTTTTGTGAGGATGTCAACTCTTGTCGATTTTGAATCAGAGGTAATTAATTAGGTAAGAGGAAACACCTATGTTTTCGGGCTATAAATGTATGACTCTGATTGTTTGAATCTTTAGGACTCTTTGAGTTGAATTATCAATGTATGAATTATCTTTGAATTATGACGAAACATTATTAATGAATATTATGGATCTAGGAAGTTCGTTTTAATTGTGAGTTGAGAATTTTGCTTGAGGACAAGTAAAAGCTTAAGTGTGGGGGTATTTGATAAACTGTAAAAGTAACATATTTTAAGCCCACATTTAGCATGCTTTTGGATGATTTAAGCCTTGAATTGTGTAATTTGGTGCTCTTAATCCTTTGTTTTCATGTTTTATACTCAGGAGAGCACTGGAGGACAAAAAGAACGGAAAACAAGCCCGAAAAGGAGTAAATGGGCCATATCACAAAATCCACACGGCCTGGGCCCAAGACCACACGGTCGTGCCTCATTCAACAGCTTCGAACACGGCCTAGCCATGACTTACATGGACGTGTGCCATGGGCGTCTCCCTGCCGTGAGAAAGGAGAGTTTCACTCAGATTAGGATACTTAGGGGCAAAGAAACGTATTCAGAAGCCTGTATAAACACTCTAAGTATGACCTAAAAAGAAAAGACCCAAGGCTTTAGTCAGGGGGCGTCCAGCTAGGCCAAATAAGGTAGATTTGTGGGGATTTACTTGAATATAGCCAGTTGATCCATCTCAAGAAGTCAGAATTATACTCAAGACGGAGGATCTCTCCTTCAATTCTTTCAGGGGGTTTTAGGGATTTCTTATGTTTTGTTTTATCTTTTCTTTTGAGATGTTTTCCTTTATTGTTATGAACTAAATCCTCAGATACCTGAGGGGGATGAAACCTAAGATGAATCTTGTTATCGTTTGCTGAACTATATGATAAATATTTGACTTGTTCTTAATTCTTGTGTTGATATTTCTAGGATATTAATTCAAGTGTGATGTGCTTAGGTGGAGGAGCAAAAGTCCCTGCCTAAGAGTAGATCTAGCATAATTAAGCGGAGTTGATCGCACGCCTAGAGATAGGGTGACGAGATTTTGCCAGATTAGGGTGAAACCTAATATGAGAGTCCATAGATCGAGTTAATGCAATTCTAGGGGTTTTAATTAGAAAGAGATTTCAATTAATCAACCTAGGGTTAGACGTTAGTCGCCTTGAGAGAAGGATTAATATATCTTAGGGAATCATAAGGATCAAGTCAAATGAATAAATCGTCTGGTTCAGAATTAGATAACAAGTGATGTCTAGGTGTATTCTTCCTTGGGTATTGTCTTAATCAATTGGTTTTTCCTCAAAGTTATTTTCCCAATTTCATTCTTCTTTGGCTTAGAGTCTTTAGTTTAGTTGTTAGTTAATTTTAGATTAGATAAACAATTCCCTTAATTCTTAGGCTAAATAATAAAAAGAGAGTTAGTATTAGTACTTTTGGTTCCTTTGGGTTCGACATTCCGGTCTTGCCTTAACTATACTACTGGTCGATAGGTGCGCTTGCCTCAAATCGTTGTCATAGTTAGTTTTCAGGTTCGATCATTCTTTATATAAATTTTTAAGACTTTGACATCGTATAAAACAACGATCAAATGTTATGAATGTTATGATTTTAAGACTCGATATTTGCTTAAGTTACGAGCATTGATGTGATTGAATTTCGAGTTGTGAAATGTAATGAATATCTGTATGAATTGTGTTATGACCGGTAATGCCTCGTAACCCTAATTTGACGATGGATATGGGTTTGGAATGTTACATTTGATTTGCACCAGAGCTACATGTTAGTCGACTCTTGGACTAACATAGCGCGTGAGAGTCTAGCTATACATGCCATATTTATAAACTGCGATGGTGTGATGATACCTGATAATTAAAATGTGTTTTCGTATAGTAATGGATCTCGATCGAGCCGTAGCTGATGATGTGGAAAGTAATGCGCCCGCTCCTGCTCAAGGGGCAGGGCTAGCTGATTCTAGGCCGATTACAAATAGTAACGAGGGAGAGGCTAAACAAGCCTTCTTCCATATAATGAACGAACGGTTCACACAGTATATCCAAAAAAATTCGGCTGTTCAACAACCTCCACCCCCATCTAATCCTCCTCAAATACCTGTGATACCTCAAGTTAACGGTCCGATGCGATTGAATAAGCCTTCGGTTGATAAAATCAGAAAATATGGGGCCAAAGTGTAACAGCCCGGTTTAGACCTTAGCCGGAACAGTGGTTTTGAGACCACAAATCTGAGGTCAAAAAAATATTTTAATATTATTTTTGGTGTTTACAATATGTGATTGAGCATGTGTGAAAATTCTGTGTGAAAATTTTACAATTGTGTGCTTAATTTGCAAAAAGGACTTAATCGCATAAAATGTATAAGCTATGTGCTGATTGTTAAAGTGCTTATTTTGCATGGCTTTTTAAATGAGGAGTCCTTATGTGGTAATTAGACCTTTGATATTGGAAATTGAAATATATAGCCATTAAATGAATGAAATAATAATGTTTTAATAAAGGGTAAAATGGTAAATGGCATAATAATATGTATTAAATAAAACAAATAAGAGAAAGAAAGCCATATTCATCTTTCTTCCACTGAAATTGAAAGAAAAAGAAAGGAAATAAGCTTGTTAGGTTTCGACTAGGACTTTGGCTAAATCAAGGTATGTTTTAAGCTCAGTTTTTGATAATTTCTACGTTTTTGTGATCGTTGCTTAGCGTACTATCAAGCCCATGCTTTAATTTTAGAATTTGATGATGATTTTGAGATGTGCCATTGATGAATTTGTGAGCTTTGTGTTGATAATTGGTGAAATATGGAAGCTTGATGTTCGATTAACATAGTTTGTATTTGAATTTTGGATGAAATTGGCTATTATGGGCCAAATTGTAAAAATGAGAAATTGGAGGACTAAAATGTGAAATAAATGAAATATGTGGGCTTGTGTGAGCTAAGGGAAAATTCAGCTAAGCATGTGTAAATAGAAATTTTGTGTATTTTGTGATTTCATGAAATAGGGACTAGAGTGTCGAATTGTAAAAATGTGAGGGTTATTTTGTAAAATGCCTAAATATGTGTGTTTGGACTTAATTGAATGAATTGGGGATTGAATGAGCTAAATTTGAATATGTATGGATAAAGAAAAGAGAGATTTGGATCGAGATCGAAGCAAAGATAAAGTGCTTGATTAATCGACTTGTTTTGTTATTTCGACGTCCGAGGTAAGTTCGTTTATAGTACGAATTATTCAACTTATGCTCATGTACTATGTAATGAAAGGTTATATGATTGATGAATTGGTAATGTTAGTTGTGGTTTTGAGAGGTGTGGCACTAAGTGTGCGAATTAGAATTAATAAAGTAAAGAACGAAACTGTGTGTGCGAAATAAAGAAAGTATCGACTATTTTGATTTGCATTGTGTGTGCGATAGCTAGTTAAATTCGGTTTAAAGTAAAGGCACTGAGTGTGCGATGATATGTAAGCTTTGACTACGAAATTGGCACTAATTGTGCGATTAAATCGAATGAATAATGAAGAGTGATCAAAGTGCGGTATCTAGCATGGAATCGCAAGGATAAATGTTAACTAAGTGTTGGCAAAGGTATGTTCGGAACCTATGTGGTTGATGATATCATTTATGGATAAATGGATGGTTGTGTGAGCATATGGTTAATGATGATGTTGTGAATAGTTATGAATCTATCTAAGTGATGGTTTATTTGGTATTTTGATATTGTATTATTGAGTTAAATGTATTATATGACGAACTTACTAAGCTCTTAAGCTTATTGTGTGAAGTGTTTTTCTGTTTTTCAGAGTCTTTAAAGCTAGCTCGGATTCGGGGATTGTCAGCGACTCAATCACACTATCGGCTATCTATTTTTGGTACTTTTGGAAGATGTATATATTTGGTATATGGCATGTATAGGCTAGTGATTAGGGCATGTTTTTAGTTGTATAGTCTTGCCATGTGATATGGCTTGAAAGTTGAATGATGTTGGTATATATAAGTGTTGGTTATGTGATTGATGAAAATGGTATGTTTCATGCTTAAATTGGTTGATGAGAATGATGGTTTAAGTGTGAACTTGTGGTATGAATTATATGATGCTTAACTTATATGATTTGGGATGTGAAAATGGTATTTTAGATGAACTTATTTGAGTAGAAATTGAGTATGGAAATAAATGGTGTGGTTGGTGATTAATTGGTGCATATATTGGTATGTTTTGGTTGCATTTGAGGCATGATTTGATATTGGTTTGGTGCTTGTAGATGATCCCAAAGTGTGGATGGTAGTTTGGCCTTGAAAATGGCCTATAATTGCCCACACGGTTGAGCACAAGGGCGTGTGGCTCGACTGTGTCTTTCAAGTTTGCAAAATTGAAACAAGTCAGTGTCAACCACGGGTGAGGCACACGGGCGTGTCTCAGACCGTGTCGACAAGTCAGTATGTATGCCCTGTTTTGCCACGGCTTGGACACACGGGCATGTCCGAGGCCGTGTGAGGCACACGGCCTACCCACACGGGCGTGTGACCTCTGTAGCTTTGAAAAATGTTTGATTTTCAGAAAATTTTGTATGTGATCGATTTAGTCCCAACCCCTTTCTAACATGTGTTTAAGGTCTTATAGACCTCATTAAGGGACTATATGCATATATTTTGATATGTTTGGATGATGATATACTTTGTGTTGTAAATTGATTGTGAATGATCCGGATTGATCGGTAATGCTCCTTAACCCTAGACCGGTGACGGTATGGGTTAAGGGTGTTACACGAAGAGTTCAGAGCTACTGTTGATGATGATGCCGAGCGAGCTGAATTTTGGCTTGACAATACAATTCGGGTGTTCGATGAACTATCCTGTACTCCTGATGAATGTAGTAAATGTGCCATATCTTTGCTTCGAGATACTACGTATCACTGGTGGAATACATAGGTATCGGTGGTTCCAAAAGAACGGGTTACCTGGGAGTTATTTCAAATTGAATTCCGAAAGAAATATATCAGTCAGAGGTTCATAGATCAGAAACGCGAAGAATTCCTTGAGTTGAAACAGGGTCGCATGACCGTGAAAGAATATGAGCGAGAATTTGTGAGACTCAGCAGATATGCCCGGGTATGTGTTTCGACTAAAGCTATTATGTGTAAGAGATTCGAGAATGGTTTAAATGAAGACATCATGTTATTAGTCGGGATTTTGGAAATCAAAGAATTTGTGGTACTCGTTGAGCGAGCATGCAAAGCTGAAGAACCTGGGAAAGAGAAAAGAAAAGCTTACTTTGAAGCTAGAGATTCACGAAAAAGATCATCGAATAAGTCACTTCAGCCTACATCAAATAACTTCAAAGATGATTTTAGCCGTTCAAAAGCTAATGCGGGTTATTCCAGATGAGATCGAGACAGACCACCTATGAGTTCGAAAGCCACTTCTATAGCTAGTGTTGGAAATGTCAGATCAAATCAACCTGAGTGCAAGCATTGTGGTAAACGACATTTCGTCAATTGTAGACTGAATGATCGAGTTTGTTTCAAATGTGGATCATTAGATCATTTCATCCGTGAATGTTCTGAGTTGGCCGAACAAGATACAATGCAGAATACGAGGCCGAGTAACACTGTAGCTAGAGGTAGACCACCCAAAAACATGGGTAATGTGAGTGGTAGCTAGAGGCTTCGTCTCAAGATGTTATTAACGGAAATTTTTAAAATAGCTCTTCTGGGGGCTCCTTAGGTTTTACTTCGTGCGGTTCCTGTTCCTCTTCGATTTGTGTTTTCTGCTCTTTTCGTTTGTCGACCCTAAGGCTTTGCTCCTTATGTAGTTCTTCCTTGTTGGCTTGGGGTCTATGACTTGGCTCCGGTTTGTATCCT
The DNA here is from genome assembly GCA_005393395.2 of Gossypium australe. NCBI lineage: Eukaryota > Viridiplantae > Streptophyta > Magnoliopsida > Malvales > Malvaceae > Gossypium > Gossypium australe. The sequence continues at coordinate 113,637,082 of CM016619.1, forward strand.
TGTGGTGTTTCCTATGATGAAGGTTGCACAAATTGATTATCAACTGGATTGAGTTTCTTACCTTCATCGATTGTTGTCCTGGCCGAGTCAAGAGCTTGAAGACTGATTGATTCGTCGCCTATACAAAGTATGAGTTCTCCTGTGGCAACGATAATTTTAGTCTTGGCAGTTGCTAGGAAGGGTCTTCCTAAAATTAAGGGGATTGAATTATCCTCATCCATGTCTAAGACAACAAAATCTACTGGGAAAACAAATTTATCGATTTTGACAAGAACATCTTCGATAATGCCCCTAGGAATTCTAACAGTTTTATCAGCTAATTGAATACTCATCCTAGTTTGTTTGGGCTTCCCTAGACCTAGTCTTTTAAACAATGTATAAGGCATGACATTTATACTTGCCCCTAAATCAGCTAACGCGTTATCAACATTTAGTCTACCAATTAAACAAGGAATAGTAAAAATCCCTAGATCTTTTTGCTTCCGCGGTAGTCTATTCTGTAACATTGCTGAGCATACTGCGTTTAATTCCACATGTGGCTCTTCATCTAATTTCCGTTTGTTCGTTAAGAGCTATTTTAAAAATTTCCTCGAATCTGGCATCTGGAAAAGGGCTTCAAGAAGAGGTAAGTTAATATGTAATTTCTTTAAAAGTTTAAGAAACTTACCAAACTGTTTTTCTGTATCATCTCTTTTCATTGCTTTGGGGTAAGGTATGCGAGGTTGGTATTCTTTGATTTCTGGTTTTGGCTTTTCCTGTGTTGCCTCAACTTTTTCTTCATCTACCTCGTTTTCTTGTATTGAGTTGGGTTCATCTAACCCTTTACTATCATGAGCTGTGATGGCTTGAATTTGCTCCTTTGGGTTGATCTCTGTGTTACTTGGTAGACGTCCTTGCGGTCGTTTGGACATTAACTTTGCAAGTTGTCCGACTGCTTTAGTGACTTCCCCTACTGACTTAGTAAGTTTCCCGATTTGGTTCTTGGTCTCCTCAGCTGATGTTTGTTGACTTTTAAGTGTTTTCTCGGTATCTTGGAGACGATTTTCTGTGCTTGCCATGAATTTTGTCAACATCTCTTCGAGGTTTGGATTTTTCTCTTGTGGATATGGCTGATTTTGGAAATTTTGAGGAGGTTGTTGTCTTTGATTTCCTTGACCTCCCAATGAAAATTTTGGGTGGTTCCTCTAACCTGGATTGTAAGTATTACTATAAGGATTATTATTGGATCTGAAATTGTTACCTATATAGTTCATCTGTTCACTCTCTGTGCCCGATTGGTAGGGTGGGTACGCAGGATTCGCCACAGTTCCACTTGCGTCGCATTGCATGATTGGGTGTACCTGCGAATAACACAAACTATCAAGCTTTTTATTTATTATCTCTATCTGTGTTGATAGTGTGGTCATTGCATCGAGGTTGTAAATTCCGGCTGATTTTGTTGGTTTAGTCCTTGTAACTTGCCACTGATAGTTATTCAGTGGCATCTCTTCAATGAACTCGTAGGCTGCTTCAGGAGTTCTATTGTTTAGAGTTCCACCGGCGGCTGAATCAATTAATTGCCTCATTGAGGGTTTACACCGTTATAGAAGGTTTGGACTTTAGCCATAAGGGTAAACCGTGGTGCGGACACCTTCTTAAGAGATCTTTGTATCTCTCTCATGCATCGTATAATGTCTCTAAATCCATCTACACAAAAGAAGAGATATCATTCCGTAATTTGAACGTTTTGGTCGGTCGGAAATATTTTAAAAGAAATTTTTCGGTCATTTGTTCCCATGTAGTGATTGACCCTCGTGGTAACAAGTTTAACCACTGTTTGGCTTTATTTCTTAATGAAAAGGGAAATAACCGAAGATGTATGGCATTATTAGAAACGCCATTTATTTTGAAGGTATCATAGAACTCTAAAAAATTAGCTATATGAGTGTTTGGGTCTTCTTCCTGTAAACCATCAAATTGAACAAATTGTTGAATCATTTGTATTGTGTTAGGCTTTAATTCAAAGTTATTAGCAGCTATAGCAGGCCTAACAATACTCGATTCTGCTCCTGTTTAATGCGGTTTAGAAAAATCAAACATAGTACGTGGAGCATTGTTTTCTCCCACATCATGTGGTTGTGGATTATTCTCGTCCATCCCTTCAGTAGGATTGGATCTGCCTGCTTGATTTTCCTCTGTGTAATTCAGGGCTCGCCTGATTTCTCTGCGATTTCTTCGAGTGGTAGCTTCAATATCACTGTCGTATACTAAAGGTCCTCTAGGGTTCCTTCTAGTCATAAACTAGAGGTACCTGCTAGGAGTAGAAAGAAAGAAAACTTAGCAAAATCAAAATTTAACCTAAAAAAAATAAAAATAAAAGTAGATTGAGAAAAATAAAAAATAATGTCTAAAGTAATAAAAATAAAGTTTTCTTAATATTTTAGTTCCCCGACAACGGCGCCAAAAACTTGGTCGCTGGAATCAGAGTCTTAAAATTTATAAAGAAAATGATCAAACCTGTAAACTAACTCTGACAACGATTAAAGGAAAGTGTACCTATCGAACAGTAGTATAGCTTAGGCAAGATCGAATTGTCGAACCCAAAGGAACTAAAAGTACTAATACTAACCTTCTTTTTATTATCTAGCCTAAAATAAGTGAAGTTGTTTAGACTGAACTACTACTAAGCTAAAGACAAAAAGAATGAATTGGGAAATAACTTGAGGGAAAACTCAGTTGATTTAAGACAATACCCTCAGGAAGAATCTACCTAAACTTCACTTGTTATCTAACATTGAACCATACGATTTATTCACTTGACTTGATCCGTAGGACTCCCTAACGTATATTAGGCCCTCTCTCGAGGTGAATAACGTCTAACCCTAGGTTAATTAACGGAAATCTCTTTCTCACTTAATAGCCCCCTAGAATAGCAGTAAATCGATCTATGGATTCCCATATTAGGTTTCACCCTAATCTGGCAAAATCTCGTCACCCTATCTCTAGGCGCGCGAACGACTCCGCTTTAATTATGCTAGATCTATTCTTAAGCAGGGACTTTTGCTCCTCCAACTAGAACATCTGACTTGAATCAATATCTCGAAAATATTAACACAAGAATTAAGCGCACATAATTAAGAACAAATCAAGTATTTATCTTATAGTTCAGAAAATAATAACAAGATTCATCTAGGTTTCATCCGCTTCAGGTATCTGAAGGGTTTAGTTCATAACAAATAAAGAAAACATCTCAGAAGAGAAGATAAAACAAAACATAAGAAATCCCTAAAACTCCCTGAAGGAATTGAAGGAGAGATCCGCCATCTTGAGTAGAATTCTGGCTTCTAGAGATGGATCAATTGGCTATCTTCGAGTGATTCCCACAATTCTGACCTTTTCGGCTTGGCTCCTTGGCCTAACTAACCGCCCTCCTTCAGGTAACACTTAGGGGGTTTATATAGGCTCTTGGAATGTGTTTCTTTGCCCCAAAGTATCCAAATCCAAATGAAATTGCTTTTTGCCACGATAGGGACACGGCCATGTCACACGCCCATGTGACTAGTCTTCAAGCCGTGTTCAGACTTCTTTAATGAGGCACGGTCGTGTGACTTGGGGGTAAGGTCGTGTTCTAGATGATCAATGTGGCACGACCGTGTGGGCTTAAGTCCAGGCCGTGTGGATTTCGTGATATGGCCCATTTACTCTATTTTGGGCCCGTTTTATGTTCTTTTTATCCTCGGGTGCTTTCCTGGGTATAAGACATGAAAAGAAAGGATTAAGAGCACCTTTTTATATCAATCGAGGCTTAAATCATCCAAAAGCATACTAAATGTGGGATTAAAATGTGTTTCTTTTACGGTTTATTAAGTTGACATCTTAATCTATTCCCGTGATGAATCTGAGCATGCTGAACACTTGAGATTTGTGTTACAGAGTTTGTGTGATAAACAGTTATATGCGAAGTTCAGTAAATGTGAATTTTGGTTGCGCGAAGTTGGTTTTCTGGTGCATATTATGCTGGCATCGGGTACTCGAGTAGATCCGAGCAAGATTTCGGCAATATTGGATTGGAAGCCTCCGAGAAATGTATCCGAAGCCCAAAGTTTTTTGGGACTCGCCAGTTATTACAGATGATTCGTAAAAGGTTTCCCAATGATTGCAACTCCGTTGATGAGACTACTTCAGAAAGATGTTAAGTTTGACTAGTGGACAAGTGTCAGAAAAGTTTTTATCACCTGAAAGCTTTATTGACCGAAGCTCCAGTGTTAATGCAGGCAGAAGCAGGTAAAGAATTTGTTGGAAGGCAAAGTCATAGCTTATGCCTCGAGACAATTAAAGCCGCATGAAAAGAATTATCCGACGCACGATTTGGAGTTAGCAGCTATTGTGTTTGCATTGAAGATTTGGTGCCACTATTTGTTTGGTGAGAAATGCCATGTTTATTCAGATCACAAAAGCTTAAAATATTTGATGACTCAGAAAGATCTGAATCTACGACAGCGAAGATGGTTAGAACTTTTAGAAGATTACGAGTTAGTGATTGATTACCACCCGGGAAGGCTAATGTTGTGGCTGATGCTTTAAGTTGGAAATCTTTGTTTGCTCTTCGTGCGATGAATACTCAGTTGGCTCTATCTAATGACGGCTCAATTGTAGCTAAGTTGAAAGTGAGACCGTTATTTATACAGCAAATTTGTGAAGCTCAAAAAGTTGGTAATGAATTGTTAGCAAAACGAGCTCAGTGTGATTCGAACCCTGATTCAGAATTTCGGATTGATGTTGGTAATTGTCTGAGATTCATAGGCCGAATTTGTGTTTCGAGAAACTTAGAGTTGATTCGGATGATTTTAAATAAAGCTCATAGCAGTCGATTATCTGTACATCCGGGAAGTACGAAAATGTATAACGATCTGAAATAGCTTTATTGGTGGCCTGGTATGAAGCATGATATCTCTGAGTTTGTTTCGAAATGTTTAATCTGTCAGCATGTCAAAGCTGAGCATTAGGTACCGACTGGGTTACTACAGCCGATTATGATTCCTGAGTGGAAATGAGACAGAATCACGATAGATTTTGTTAAGGGTTTGCCTTTGACACTGAGTAAAAAAGATGCGGTCTTGGTAGTTGTTGATAGACTGACTAAATCGGCTCATTTCATTCCGGTTCGTATGGATCATTCACTTGATAAACTTGCAAAATTATACATTTCGCAGATTGTGAGATTGCACGGAGTACCTATTTCTATTGTTTCATATAGAGATCCGAGATTCACATCGCGGTTTTAGAAGAAACTGCAAGATGCAAAAGGTACGAAGCTACACTTCAGTACTGCTTTCCATGTCAATCGTAGTAGATTATTCAGATACTCGAGGATATGTTGAGATGTTGCATTGTTGAGTTTGAAGGTGCGTGGGAACGCTACTTGCCATTGATTGAATTTGCGTATAATAATAGTTTTCAATCGAGTATAAAAATGGCACCTTATGAAGCTTTGTACGGTCGCAAATGCCGAACACCTTTGTACTGGACTGAAATCAGCAAGAATAAGATTCACGGGGTCGATTTTATTAAAGAGACTGAACAAAAAGTAAAAGTGATTCGTGAAAGTCTGAAAGCAGCGTCAGATCGTAAAAAAGCATACATAGACTTGAAACGAAAAGATATTGAGTTTCAGATTGGGGATAAAGTGTTTTTGAAAGTATCTCTGTGGAAGAAAATACTCCGATTCGGTCGTAAAGGCAAATTTAGTCCGAGGTTTATTGGACCGTATGAAATTATTGAGCGTACTGGGCCGGTTGTTTACAGATTGTTGTTGCCAACTTAATTAGAAAAGATTCACAACGTTTTTCATGTATCGATGCTTCGACGATACTGATCCGATCCCTCGCTTGTGATTTCTCCTTCTAAGATTGAAATTAAGCATGATATGACACACAAAGAAGAACCGATCTGGATTTTAGGTCGCGAGGTTAAAAAATTGAGAAATAAGAAAAATTTCTTTAGTGAAAGTCTTATGGCATCGACACGGGGTTGAAGAAGCTACGTAGGAGCCCGAGGATGCTATGAGAGAGAAATTCCCAAACCTATTCGCCGGTAAGATTTTCGAGGACGAAAATCCCTAAGGGGGGACAGTTGTAACAACCCGATTTTAGCTAAATTTGAACAGTGGTTTCAGAACCACAAATCTAAAGTCGTAAGATTATTTTAAAATTATTTTTGGTGTTTACAGCATGTTAATTGATATGTGTGAAATTTTCGTGATTTAATTTTACCGTTTGTATGCTTAATTGATAAAAAGACTTAATCGTGTAAAATGTAAAAGTGGCATACTAATTGTTTAAGTGTTTATTTGCTATGATTAATTAATTATGAAGCCCTTAAGTGGTTATTTGACCCTTATTTATTTGAGTGGACGATTTTGGGTTTATAATATATGGTTTTCATATTAAAGTATAAAGGTTAGTTTTGTAAATTAGTAATATAAGTTAATATAATAAAACATAAGTAAAATTTTTGCATATTCATCTTTCTAATTGCCAAAATTTGAGAAGAAAAGAAAGCTTTGAATGTGGTTTTAGGTTTGACACTCATTTTGCTTAATTAAGGTATGGATTTTGTTCGGTTTTTGATAATTTTTACGTTTTTGAGATCATTGCTTTGAATACTAGCTAGCCCATGCTTGAATTTTTGAAATTGTTGATGTATTCATGATTTTCCATTGATGATAGCTTGATGTATTTTTTGTTTGATGTTGAAAAAGAATTATTTGCTGATAGATTATTATGTTTAATTAAATGATTTTTGATAAAAATGATTGTTAAGGATTAAATTGTGGAATTTGCAAATTGAATGGTCAAAATGTGAAATAAATAAAATAAATGGGCTGCTAGGGACTTAAGGATAATTCGGCCTAACATCGATTTATTGAAATTTTGAGTATTTTGTGTTGTTTTGAATTAGGGACTAAATTGTGAAAATGTGAAATGTTGGGGGCTAAAGTGCAAAATGCCCATTTATGTGTTTTTGGATGAAATTGAATGAATTTGTAATTAAATAAGTTAAATTTGAATTTATTTAGATCAAGAAAAGAGGAAATCAAATTTGGATTGGGGGAAAACAAAAGTTGTCAAATAGTCGTCCTAGTCCGTTCGTCTCTGTACGAGGTAAGTTCGTAAGTGAATAAATGCTGTTAAATTGACTGTATTTATTTTGTACATAGCCGAATTGAATTGTATATATGTATAAGTACATCGCCGAATTGAATTTAGCATGGAATGATTTGTTACGAGCATGAATCGATTGAATTACGGTGTTCGAAAGCCCCGTACAAACCATAGGAATAGTTAGGATACATATGTCATGACATAGGATTTCGGTATATGATTTTGTGCAAGACCATGTCTGGGACATTGGCATCGATTTGAGATTTACGTGTAAGACCATGTCTGGGACATTAGCATCGTATATGATTTTGTGTAAGACCTTGTCTGGGACAGTGGCATCGATATTTGATTACAAGTAAAACCTCATCTGGGACGTTGGCATTGTACGAGCTTTTTGAGCTATCCGAGTACCCTTATTGATTCCAAATGGTTTAACAGCCAATTTCAAGTTATGATTAAATGTGAAATCGAGTTAAATGGTTCGGGTTCGTGTGAAGTTAAATGTTCTTGAAAATAAGGTAAGTATAGTACTTGAGATGATGATATAATTATGTATGTTAAAAGAGTGATTTATGTGTACATGAGATAGTTTATATTCGGCTAAGTTGAAATTATAATGCTAATGTTCATTTGATGATTTATTTGCTTATTACTTACTAAGCTATCCAAGCTTATTGTGTGTGTGTTCGGTTGATGTTTTATAGATTTTGGAAGCTAGTTCGAGCTCGGGGATCGTTAAGGAAATCTGTCACACTATCGATCGTGATTTCGGTATTTAAAAGCTTGAACTCCAAAACTATGGCATATATAGGCTAGAATTTGTTTTGGTTGGTCTTGAAATTTGTATATATTTAGCCATGCGAAAATGGCTTGATCTTAATGCTAATGATAGTGATTTTTGGTCATGTATTAGCTTAATTTGTAAATATAGATGATGGTTTTAATCTAATTTTTGGTTCGGAAATGGTGATTTAATCATGTAGTTAATTGTTTAGTTATATGTTAATAATGAAATTGGTTGTATTCGTTATGTGTGGACTATTCTATACTATGGATATTTGACAATTTGATATGGTTACTTTGAATCAATTTGAAATGGTATGCTTGCATTGGTGAAATGGTTTAGAAATGGTGAATAATGTGTATGAGTATATTTGGCTAAAGTATTAGACTCATATTAATGAGTATGTGATATGGTTTATGTTATGTATTGAAGTTGTCTTGGATGATTGAATATGTAGTTAAGTGATTGGTTATGTGTATGTATTTTTAAGAATGCGAATTGGGTGTACTTTCAGTGTTGTTTGTGCTCAAAATGGTTCAAATCAATATGGTCATATGCGCATAAACTTGTGTCCAGAGAAGAAGTATATTTGGTCTTGAAATGATACTTGTTTAAATGAGTATATGTGTAGGTATGGTGTAACACCCCAAACCTGACCTAGAAGTTGGGCCCAAATTCGGCGTGTCACATCAAAAGCGTAATTCAAACGATTTTGCTATTTAAGAATTTAAGGTCCAAAAGCCCAAAATCCTTGAGTCTTGTTAAGTAATGAAAAAAAACCCATTTTATAATTTTAAGTACTTCGGAAACCAAGATTAAACGTAAGAAATTTACTTAGGTTTAATAATTAAGTAAACAGTTGAAACAACAAAACCCAAAGTCTAAAGTCAAAATGGAGTACAAGGCCTTATTACATCCAATGAAAATAAGCAATTAAAACTATGTCTTTTGAAGCAAATAAATAAAAATTGAAACACCATCTTGTAATGTGGCCATCTCCGAGTTCTCTCCCACGTCGAGCCATTTATTGAGGATCACCTGAAACATTAAATAAAGGGTGTGAGTTTCGAAACTCAGTGTGTACACACCTTGGCATTCAATTCAATATATAACTATCACATTGGCCTGAGCCCTATCAAAATCGGTGGTCTTGGGCCTTGGCCCACAATGACCTCGTATCATATCATATCATATCATATGCAAAAACCTTCCCCAAAAATCCATCCGCTACACACCATTTCCCTTCCAACCCTACACACCTGTGGGGATTTCTAAATTGACCCACCCATCCTCTACACACCAAAGGTAGCACTCATAGCGGCACTACTTAACGTTGCAGCAAAGCTGCTAATCATATAATGGGCTTAAAGCCACCGGTGGATCCATGGTCGTCTAGCGACTATGCGATCCTCAAATCTTCCTCGGTACCATAATTCCCACCCATATGCATCCTAATCAGAATATTATATGTATGCAACATGCACATGAGTAACATCCACAAAACTCATACTCATCACATAGGGGTATTTTCGTCATTTCACAACCCAAGGGTATTTCCGTAAATCTACTCTACAAGGGTATTTAGGTAATTTTGCAAAATAGAGGTACTTTGGAAATTTTGTAAATAGGGATGTTTTGGTAATTCTGCAAACCAAGGGTATTTTGGTAATTTTACAATTTAGGGCTAATTTAGTGATTTTACAAATCTAAGGATGTTTTGGTAATTTTCAAACTAAGGGTATTTTGGTTATTTTCAAATCAGGGGTATTTTAGCAATTTTTACAAATTAGGGGTATTTGGTCCCTCTCGGGTTTTAGTTATGAACTTTGGCCCATTAACAAGTCCTTGTGGCTAAAGTGAACAGACACTATGCACCAGGTAGGATTCTAGAGAAGAGGAGGTGGGCCGCTAAGGCTGCTTAAGTACCAAGCTCTCCCTAGATCCAATCCTAGACATGCATATGCCCGTTACCACACTTTAACCTAGCGACTTGTCCACGAACATGTTTAATTATTAGAAAGTCTTATGAAGTTTAAGAGTTATTCAGTACTAAGCCTAAAGTCCATAAAACCCTAGCATACTAGTCTACGTCCACATAAAGCCCATCAACCCATTTCGCGTTCATAGAACCCATAATGGCCACAGCACATTCTTATGGCCCACTAGGCCCAAATCTCAATCATATGACCCATTAGGCCCAAAACAAATCCAGATCATGTAACATGCATGCCTCACCCAACTCATATAATCAAATTAATCCATTTCATCAAACTTAGCCTCAGGGCCCACCGGGCCCTTTTAGCCACTTTTGGCCTTTCAGCTTTTCGACATTACCGATTTTGTATATGCATAGTGTTTGTACAAACCTGGTTACAACGAGTGCTGTAAACCCCTTAATCACGAACCTATAATAGTCACCACTTAACAATTAATCTTGGCTTAATACAAACTTTATCAAAAACTGAAACCTCACCATAACCTTACTGTGTGCTACATGTTCTAGTAGCCCTTCCTTAGCTACTATTCGCGAATATCCCTAGAACTGCACCCAAACATATATCATCAAAATCAAGTGACTCATTTTTCACATAAGTCACCCCTATAAGCCATACACATATTCAGTCATTCACTTAATCCACCATCGAGTTGAGTACACTTACCCTTGCTAACGATCCTACCACGCTTGCGATCTTTGAGCCTTATCCTTGTTACCACAGAGTTAAAGACAGGTCAGTTAGATAGCCTTTCAGCTTTTAGCAAAATGTACAAGAGAGGTTAACCGAATTCTTACCAAATCCACTTTCAATCATGCGGCCTAAATTTGACTTTTGAGATTAGTATGGTGACAAAGACAATTCGGCACCAATAGGGAGAAGAAGAGGAGAAGTGATCGGCTAGAACTAAAGGTGAACAAGAGAAGGAATTTAAGAAGAGAATGTATAGGGAATTCGAATAGAGAGAAAACTGAAATTTTGGCAAAGGAATGATGGATTTTTTTTTCGGCAAATGGAAGAATTCGGCTAAGGGGGAGAAAAAGAAATGTAATTGAACCCAAGGAACCTCTCAAAGGAATTCGACACCTCCTTTTATAGCCAATAGCTGAATCCTACCTTCCCCCACAGTCCAATTCGACACCAACTCTTCCCACCTCTCATCTTCTAATTTTTCTCCATGATATCTCCCTTATCTCATCCAAAATTCACTCCTTTATCAGCTCACAAGACCAATTCAAACACTTCAACAAAAGAGTCCAAATCCCACACAACTCTTGCCGTCCACTATGTAAAATAAACACTCCAAAACACCTTACCACTACTCGAACCTTGGACCTCTTCACGCCACCTTGTAACTCCCCTAGTGACGCCACCTTGCCACTAGACCACAGGCCCACTTGTGTCCTATTTTCCCCTTAATCTGGTTAATAGGCCTAATGCCTGAGACTAGGGTCCACTAAAGCAAGAAAAAATAATTTTTTTCCTATGGTCATCCCTATCTCTAAGACTTCAAATAATCCCGATAATACCTTAAAATTAATATTCTAAGTGCTACTCATACATACCAACCTCAGTGCACAAAAATTTAAAGTTTCGGGATTTTTGGGGCGTTACAACCCAATAGGCCCAAATCTACTAGGCCCAAATTCGGGGTGTTACATATGGCTAGTATGCCGTGTGGTTAATTTAACTTAGATTAATGTGCATAACATGTGAATTAGTATAGTCATTAATTAACTAATGGAATAGTTGTTTTGTTATATGTTCTGTATATGATATGTTTTGATATATGTTGGACTATGTTTTAATTATGCAATGTTATGAATGTTATGATTTTAAGACTCGATATTGGATTAAGTTACGAGCATTGATGTGATTGAATTTCGAGTTGTGAAATATAATGAATATCTATATGAACTGTGTTATGATCGGTAATGCCTCGTAACCTTAATCTGGCGACAAATACGGGTTAAGGGTGTTACAATCAACCCATAATCAAAATGACATCAAATACCTATACATGCCATATACTCAAAATACCAAAATTCAAAGGTACCAAGTGATAAGTGGTAGTGTTAAGCGATCTCTGACGATCCATGCATCCAAGCTAGCTTGATAACACTATAAAACACGAAAAAATAGACAAAGTAAGCTATAAAGCTTAGTAAGCTCGTTTGAGATAAACTTAATGCAATCAGTTGAACATGATTTAATAATTTCAATATGTCAATATGTAACGTTCCTTAAATATCAAACCCTTCAAGTGCTCATTCACAAAACCATATACATTCGTCATCATTTCTCCCATTCAAAGGTAAAATGGTTTATACACAGACTTGTACCATTTCGCACCAATCTCATACACATTCTCATCTTTCATTTACCTATTGAACCATTCGGAATAGAAGTCGGATACTCAAGGGTCTCACACGATAAGTACCTATACAATGGCTCGAAGCCAAATCAAGGTATCTCATCTGAAATACTGATATCATGGCCCAAAGCCAAATCAGTCGATATGTGTAGTAGCCAGATTTTGGGTCTAGTCAAAACAGTGGTTTCCAGACCACAAATCTGACACAGTAAAATTTATTTTTATTATATTTTTATGGTCTGTAGCTTTATGGAATGATTTCGTGAAAATTTCGTTCGAAAAATTTGACGTTTAGGCACTCAAATTAGTTAAAAGGACTAAATTACAAAAAGTGGAAAATGTGAGTCCTATATGTTAAAGGTGTCCAATTGCTATGAGATCTTAAATTAGAGGTCCTTTGATGGTAATTAGACCATTATACTGTACAAAAATGGACAAGGTTAGGTGAAATTTTGAAGTCAGGCATTAAGGGCATTTTGGTCATTTGGTAAATAAAGCTAAAATAACTAAAATAAAAGATGTCATCTTCTTCAAATTTGTCCCTATGGCCGAAATTCTCAAGAGGAGTCCATAGCTAGGGTTTGTTCATCTTCCAAGCTCAATTGTAATTCCGTTCTTGCCCCGTTTTTCATGATTTTTATGTTTTTGAAGTTGTCTCAACCTAATCTAGCTATTTCAAGGATTAATTTAAAGAGATATCAAAGTCTAAAATTTTATCCATGTTAGATATTTATGTGTTTTGATGTTTAATGGTAGAAAATGTATGTTTGGTGTTATATAAACAACATTTACCAAGTGATTTTTGATGAAAATGCCTAAAAAGGACCTATTTGTAAAAGATGTAAAATGCGTGTAAAAATGTGAATAAATGAAAAATGTGGGCTGTTATAAGCATGCAATAGGTTTGGCTAGGTTTGGATGTGATGAAAATTGAATGAAAATCTTTTTTACGAGCCTAGGGACTAAAATGTAAAAAGCTTAAAAGTTAGGGTCAAAACTGTAATTTTTTCCATAAGGTGCTTTTGGGATTAAATTGAATAATGTGATAATTAAATAAGTTAAATTTGATATTATAGATCAAGAAAGACGAAGTTCTGACCTAGTCTAGGGAAAGAACAAGATTGTGAACTAAATCGAACAATAATCCATTTTGTACCGACGTAAGTTCGTATGTTAAAAATAAGCTTTAGAATAATTGTATTTAGATGCTTTAATATTGCATTAATTGTATGTTGACTTTGTAAATGAGTATAGTTCTACAAATGAGTTAGAAGGCGAATTGACAAGCAAGAAATCTCATTTGAACCTTAAGAATAGGTTAGGATACAAGTGACATGTCACTAGGGTTAGTATGTGTTATGTGATTATGTGATCTGGGTGCTAGTCTTGTACGTCCTACCAGTGACTGAGTATATCGGCATATGTTGCAGATACTTGATAGGTTGTGTGAGCAGCACCGCGTAGCTACATCTTGACTGACAGCTTGTGTGAGCAGGCCAGTCGATAGCTCGAGAGCGAACGATTATGTGATATGAGACTTAGGTAGCTTTGGCTACATATGTAGCACTTAGTGTGCAAAGTTTCCCGAGTATCTGACATTGTTATTCCGAGTGGTTCATAGGTATGTCAAAGATGAAAGTATGTGTACATTCATTTTGAGATGGTTTAGGTATGTATGTAAAGCTTATGCTTATTAAATGTGTGAAATGATGAATATGAGGTAAGTTTTGTGGTGGGATAGATTGTGATTATGAAACTATGGTAGGTTCACATTTAATTATGTTATGTTATTTGAATGTTATGTGCATGGTAGGGTTGCTTATTTCTTGCATACGAGCTTACTAAGCTATATAGCTTACTCCGTTTATTTCCCATTTTTTTATAGTGTCACCAAGCTAACTCAGAATCGGAGATTGACGGAGATTCAGATCACACTATCAAACTCTTATTTTTGGTATTTGATGATCTTGGCATTCTGAATGTATGGAACATATAGGGACTTGGTCAATTTGTTATATGTGTCATTTGCAATGTGGCCAAATGTATTGGTTTAAATGGTTAATGATTTCATTTTGTATATGGCCATGAATTATGGCTTATGTTGGTAGAAGTATATTTATATGTTGATATCATTCATGAATGTGGAAACTTCATGAGTTGTATTGATAGATCATGATGTTTATGCATGTTAGCATGTGGATGTGATGTTAATACCTTGGTTGTGAATGTTTTGGTTGCCTAAGTATGCCGTGAATTGTGCCATTGAATTGGTGTAAGTGTAGGTGAATGAGGGTGGAAAATGACTTGGTAAATAGCCTTATTTTTGTCCACACGGGTGTGTGTCTAGGCCATGTGTGACACACGGTCTGTCCCATGGGCATGTGTTCCGGCCGTGTGTCCCTTGTACTTTAATTTTGAGAAACAAAATATCCAGAATTGAGCACATGGGCAGAGACACGGGTTTGTGTCTTGGCTGTGTGTGCTACACAGCCTTGAACACGGGCATGTTCCCTGGCTGTGTGAAGTCTGCACCTATTTTATGAAAAATTATGAAAATTAAATTGACCACAAGGCCTAGCACACAAGAGTATGGCACAGTCGTGTGGCACAAGTCAGAGAGCACCCTAAATTGAACACGGCCTGTAGCACGGGCGTGTCTCAGGGTCACACGGGCATGTGACCCCTGAAACAAGAAAAATTTTCTAAGTTTTGTAAATTTCCTAAAGTTCTCAGTTTAGTCCTGAACCACTTCCAAGGCATGTTTTGGGCCTTGTAGGCTAGTATAAGGGACTTTATGATTGAATATGAATGGTTTTAATTTGAATGCAAATTTATGACTCGAAATTGTGTGAATGCTTGTGTTATAAGTCTGGTAATGCCTCAAGCCTTGTTCCGGTATTAAATACAGGTAATGGGTGTTACAATATGCATGGCCCGAAGCCAACTCACTGTATCACCTGATGACATGTCACTAGTATCCTAAATTATTCCTAAGGTTCAACTAGGATTTCAACTGTTGAACCATCGCCGAATCATTTCAAAACTTGTCTATAGTCACGTAACCACAATTTATGCTACATCAAAGCATATAGAATACATTTGAAATGAAATTATAACATACGAACTTACCTCGGATGCTAAAACAGCGTATCGAACCAACTATTCGGTAACTTTATTATTTCCCTGATCTAAGTCTTTATTTCTCCTTTCTTGATCTAAATATATTCAAAATTAACTTATTTAATCAACTATTTATTCAATTCATTACAAAATACACTTTAAAACACATTTACACTTTTACCCCCATATTTCACATTTTTCACAATTTAGTCCTTATTACATAAAATCACAAATTAATGAAATTCCAAATATACCCGTGCTAGCTGAATTACCATAATGCCCCTAGCAGCCCATATTTTTCATTTATTCACACATTTAACCACATATTTTCACATTTTCACAAATAAATCCCTATTTTGCATTTTTACTCAAAATCACTTTACAAAACTTGTTTAACTATCAACAAACATTCAAAATCTATCATCAATCATCAAAAATCATATATATTCATCAATGGCATCTTTCAAAATCTTTAATAGTTTTACAAAATAGTCCCTGGGCTAGTTAGTACTAGTTGCAACGGCAAAAACAGATTCAAAATACATACCTAATTGAAGAAGATAAGTGTGCCAAACCCTAGCCCTAAATTTCTCAAGAAAACCAGTTTGCTATGGCTTTTGATGAAGATGAACATAAAACACATGTTTTGTTTTATTTATTTAACATGTATTTAACAATTACCAAATTAACCTTAACCTTAAACTATTATAAACACTTAATACATGTCCATAAAATTCCACTAACATTAAAAATGGTATATTTACCACATAAGGACCTTAACTTTAAGGTTCTATAGCTATTAGACACCTTTAGCTATTAGAACTCAAGTTTTATGCTTTACGCGATTTAGTCCTTTTTATCAAATGGACCATTCCAACGATAAAATTTCTTAACGAAATTTTCAAAAAATACTCAATTATACTGTAGACATTAAAAAAATAATAAAATAAATATTTTGACCTCAAATTTGTGGTCCCAAAACCACTGTTCCGATTTGACCAAAAACGGGCTATTACATTTTCCCAAAAACCAACCGATAGGGAGACATCCCTAAAGGTGTTTTGTGTGCTATCCTATAGGCCCATAAAGCATCATCCAGCTTTTTGGACCAGTCTCGTTGGTTTGGACAAACTACCTTATTGAGTATACCTTTTATCTCTTTGTTTGCCAGTTCAGCTTGCCTATTTGTCTATGGAAGGTAAGTTGTGGCAACCTTGTGTTTCACTCCATGCGTATCAAGTAACCGTTTTAACCATTTGTTCACAAAGTTGGACCCTTCATCACAAATGATAGCTCTAGGAGTTGCAAACCTTGTGAACACATGTTTCTGCAAAAACTTCATTACAATCTTGACATCATTTGTTGGATATGCCTCAGCCTCAACCCACTTAGACACATAATCTACTACTACCAATATATAATTGTTCCAAAAAAAAAGGAAGGAAAGCACCAAGAAAATCAATACCCCAAACATCGAATAATTCTACCTCAGTGATGTTTGTTCGAGGCATCTCTTTTCTGTTTGTGATGTTTCCAAGCTTCTTGGATTGATCATAGCTCTTTACGTAGACATATGCATCTTTGAATAGAGTTAGCCAAAATAATCTGACTTGTAATACTTTGGCCGCAACACGTTAACTGTAATATCCGGGATTATGGCTTATGCATTTTTGCTTAAATGTATGAAGTAGCATGCCTATGTGTGTTTTGAATGTGTTTTATGAATTTTTAGAACTTAAGAGTGTAGGTGAATGCCTTAGAAATTATTTGATTTTAAGTCTTGAAGTGGAGCCAAGTTGGATATGCCTTAAGAAAATTAGTGGGGGAAATATGACATAAAAATAAGCTTGTTTAAGTGGCATGGAGGCGCCACTTAAGGCCTTGGTATGTGACGCCTCAAGCAATGGAGAAGGGCTTGGGTTCGAGCCACAAGGGAAGCAAAAAGGGAGCTTTTATTTTGCGGCAATGGGGAGCAGTAGTGGACGGCATAGGGACTTTGTTTAGATGAGGATTAGACTTGGTTAAATCCTTTTAAAATTTCGGCTAAGGTAGGGGATAGTTGTTGGTTTAATAAGATTATTTTGAATAGATGAAGAAGAGGGAAAATAGGAGAAAAGCAAGGGTAGCTAGTGTTTGAATGCTAGCCAAATTTAGGAGGGGGAGTAAGTGAGGCTATCGGTCATGCTAAAGGGGTTTTGTGCCGAAATTTCTTCTCTTCTCATCTTTTTCATTTGTGCCGAATATCCCTCTCTCAAAACTCATCTTTGCCGAATTCTCCCTAAGTCCTATACTCTTCCTTTCCATTCTTATTGAGGCCGAATCTCCATCATCAATCTTTTCTTCTTCTTTTGCAAATTCAATCAAAGCCGAATACACAAGAGACCCTAAACCGATTGTTCACTTTTGCCTAAGCCGAATCCTCTATTTGGTGGCCATAGTCGAATGCTCCTCTACCCCTTTTTGGTGTCGACTTGATCATTTAAGCAGGAGCCGAATCTCTCTGTTTCAAACTAGGATATTCGATTGAATTGGTAAGGATCTTTCTTGGCCGAACTCTTGTTCTTTTCTTTCTCTAACTGTCGAAAATCAAGGCACTAATCCCTATATTATTCTTTGGCCGAAACTATGAAGGAGGTTTCAGGATTTGCCTATAGTCGACTACAAGGAAAGATCTTCGGGATTTTAAGAATCCAAGGTAAGCCATATGTGGTATTCGGCCAAGGGCCATTTTCATAGATTGTTGTACAAAAGGTTGACCCTAGTGTGAACCATGTAGGATTTCGGCATCTTCATAGTCAAGTGACAATTTTCAGGATTTGGAATCACAAGGTAAGGAGGAGTTAATATTCGGCCATATTGGTTACTATGTTAGCAGAATCTGACTATGGATATTTAGAGGCAGTCGACAGTAGTGTACAAGGATATTCGGGATTTTCGGGATTTCAGTGAACTCGTTAAGTAAACCAGGATATTTGGGGTGTTTCAGTTTGGTATCAGAGCCCAATTTTAAACTCTCGGCCTTGGGTTTAAAGCCCACAACGTTTTCAAAATAAAGCCCAATACGATTTTGTGAAAAATTTTGGAATTAAGCAGGTTTTTCTGGCATGGCACCTAAGTCTCCGACCCGAAGTCCACCAGGTAAGTACCCCTAACTATTGTGTGAATTATTGTATGATTTGTATATGGGTATAACAGGAACGTAGATTAGTATACTAAGTTATTGAACCCTAGGATTAGCTTACTCCAATACAGAATTACATAAAACTTTAAAGCCTAATTAAGCAAACCTGTGCATAAGTCGCCGAGTTAAGGTGTGGCAACCATTGTGCGCATGTCTAGGATTGGTTTCGGTGGGAGCTTGGTATTTAAGCAATCCTAGTGACTCACCTCCTCTCCACTCGAATCCTACCTGGTGCGTAGTGACGGTTCACCTTAACCAAGAGGACTTGTTCACGGGCTAAACTCAATAATTAAAACCCGAAAGGGACTAGCCATATTGTTTTATAAAAACCCTTAGTTTTAAAATTCACCAAATTACCCCTTTGATTCGTAGAAAAAAATTTATTTTTGAAAATTTTTCCAAAATAATCCCAATTTACAAAATTACCCAAATACCCCTGGTTGCAAAATTACCAAAATACCCTTGGTTTATAAAATTACCATATTACCCTCGACTTTTATTAAAATATTCTTACTTTACAAAATACCAAAAACCCCATTTTACAAAAATACCAAGATACCCTGATTTGGAAATTTACCAAAATACCCCTGTAGGACAAATTACGAAAATACCCCTGGGATAGGAACAGACAAAAATGTTCGAATGGTGAATGTGTGTGGTAGGTACTATTGAATGAATGTGTTTTCTCTGAATTAGGATAGAGGACTTGGAACTAAAACTTTGATTGATCGAAAGAACTACTACTAAAACTTCTTTACATAAAACTTGTTCGTGGGTAATCAGTGGAACAAAGACTAATACATAAAACTTTTTAACCAGATCGCGATCGTAGACATGAGTTCTAGGGGACGTGGTCGTAGTGTGCGAGGCCGTGGTAGAGGCAGAATAGCCGTATCGGAACCTGTGAGGTCTGGTCAAGGGTCCGAAAATGAGGTACCACCACCCCCACCACCAACTGCTGGAGTTGAGCATCAGGATCAGACGGGGGACGATGCAGTATCGCAGGCGGTGCTACGGGTTCGTGAGATGGTGGCTGGAGCAGGTGGAGGTATGGGAGCTCGGAAATCTGTACCCGAGTGACTTCGAGCCAATGGAGCTGAGGTATTTCGTGGTGTATCTGGTGTGGTACCCAGTACGGCTGAGTATTGGTTGAAGGCGACAGAACGAATCATGGACGAGCTGGATCTGACTGCTGAGGAGAAGCTGAAAGGAATGGTGTCACTACTTCGCGATGAGTCATATCAATGGTGGCTCACAGTTCGGGATGATGCTACAGCTGAGGAACTCACTTGGGAGTATGTTAAGGCAGCGTATCAGAAGAAATATGTTGGAACTAATTATGTGGATGCGCAAAGGAAGGCATTTCTGGGGCTGGTTCAAGGGAGTAAGTCCGTAGCAGAGTACGAGGCAGAATTCTTAAGGTTGAGCCGATATCCTCGAGGGATTGTGGCTACGGAGCATGAGCGATGTGTCCGGTTTGAGGACGGACTGAGGGATGACCTGAGGTTGTTGATAGCTCCACAGCAGGAGCGGGAGTTTGCCGTGTTGGTAGAAAAGGCTAAGGTGGCCGAAGGGATTAAGGACTCTGTATGGCAGAATTCAGATCAGAATAAGCAGAAGACAGGATTTGGTCCATCAGGGTCATCTGGGAATGTTCAAAAGAGGCCTAGAGCTGATAGGCTGTGAGGACAGCAGGCTACTACGGGAGGACAGTATCGTACTTGTACTCAGTGTGGTAAGATGCTTCTAGGGGAGTGTTGGAAAAAGACAGGGGGCTGTTTTAAGTGTGGATCTAAGGATCACATGATTAAGGATTGTCCTATGAAACCAGATAGGAATCGACCAGCAGCTCAGGGTTTTAATCAGGCTGGAAGAGGTGGACAGCAGCCTCAGCGGGGTCGAGGTGTGAATGGCAGAGGTAATGGTGCTGGAAGAGGACGGGGAACCCCGGGCAGAGGTGTTGGTAACACAGGGGCAAGACAGCCAGGTCTGGTGTATGCAGTTCACCGGAGGGAGGATGGAGACGCACCGGACGTTATAACCGGTACGTTCCTTATAGCTGGCAAGCCTTATTTTGCTTTGATTGATGTGGGCTCTACCCATTCTTATGTTGCATGTAGAGTAGTTGAAACTCTAGGCATAGCCTCTGAACTGTCTAGTAGGGAGATGACTGTAGTGAGCCTGCTAGGTCAAACTGTAGTGGTGAATAAGATATTTCGGAAAGTACCTTTAGAGATTCAAGGAGTGGTATTCCCTGCTGACTTGATGGAACTACCTTTCAGAGAATTTGATCTTATACTTGGCATGGACTGGCTGGTGGAACATCGAGCTATATTGGATTGTGCAGCGAAGCGAATGGAGTTAAGGACACCGGAGGATGAGGCGATAATTATGATAGGAGAAAGGAGAAACTATCTGTCTAACGTAGTTTCAGCACTAAAGGCTGATAAGATGGTTCGAAAAGGATGCAAGGCATTCCTGGCTTTCGTTAGTGCGTTGGATGCGAAGGAAGAGGGAGTTAGTGGAGTTAGAACAGTAATGGACTTTGTGGATGTTTTTCCAGAGGAATTTCCTGGAATACCCCCGGATAGGGAGGTGGAGTTCGGAATTGACTTGTTACCTGGTACAGCTCCTGTGTCAATTGCTCCGTAAGAATGGCACCAAAAGAGTTGGTGGAGCTCAAGGCTCAAATCCAAGAGTTGCTTGATCGTGGGTTTATCCGACCCTGTGTGTCTCCGTGGGGAGCACCAGTCTTGTTCGTGAAGAAGAAAGACGGAACTATGCGTATGTGCATAGATTATGGTCAGTTGAATAAGCTGACCATCAAGAACAAGTATCCTTTGCCAAGGATAGACGACTTGTTTGATCAGCTTAAGGGGGCAGCAGTATTCTCGAAGATAGATCTAAGGTCTGGATATCATCAGCTTAAGGTGAAGGAAGCAGATATCCATAAGACAGCTTTCCGAACAAGATACGGGCATTATGAGTTCTTAGTAATGCCGTTCGGATTGACGAACGCCCCAGCTGCATTCATGGATATGATGAACCGGGTTTTTCAACCTTATTTGGATCGGTTCGTCGTGGTGTTCATCGACGACATCCTAGTATATTCCAAGTCGAAGGAAGAACATGATGAGCATCTCCGGATAGTGTTGCAAGTATTAAGGGAGAAGAAGCTCTATGCCAAATTCAGCAAGTGTGAATTTTGGCTTAAGGAAGTTACGTTCTTAGGGCATGTGGTGTCTGCAGAAGGGATAAGGTTGGATCCTAGGAAGATTGAGGCAGTGTTAGATTGGAAACCACCTAAGTTTGTGGTTGAGGTTCATAGTTTCTTGGGGTTAGCAGGCTACTATAGAAGGTTCGTAGAGGGGTTTTCATCAATAGCAGTAGCTTTGACAAAGTTGTTGAGAAAGGAAGTACCTTTTGTATGGACAAATAAGCAATAGGAGAGCTTTGAGAAGCTTAAGACGGTTTTGACTGAAGCTCCGGTTTTGATTCAACCTGAGGTAGGAAAAGATTTTGTTGTGTACTATGATGCTTCTCACACAGGGTTAGGATGTGTTCTGATGCAAGACGGGAAGGTAGTCGCTTATGCGTCTCGACAATTAAGGCCACATGAGGTTAATTATCTGACGCATGACTTAGAGTTGGCGGCAGTGGTTTTTGCTCTTAAGGTATGGAGGCATTATCTGTATGGAGAAAAGTCAGTGATCTACACAGACCACAAGAGCCTTAAGTATCTATCGATTCAGAAGGAGTTGAACCTGAGACAGCGTAGGTGGGTGGAGTTACTGAAGGATTATGATTGTTCGATAGAGTATCACCCGGGCAAGGTGAATGTGGTGGCAGATGCCCTAAGTCGGAAGGTTGTGTCGGATCTGAGGGCGATGTTTGCACATCTTAGCCTATATGACGACGGAAGTTTGTTGGCAGAGTTGCAAGTCAAGCCGACATGGTTGATTGAGGTGAAGGAAGGACAGTTAGCAGACGATGATTTAAGTGTTAAGCTACGGCAAGTACAAAATGAGGAGTTAGAGGATTATGGTGTTGACAGTAATTGAGTATTGTGCTTCAAGGGTAAAGTCTGTATGCCTAAGGATAAGGAGTTAAGGCAGAGAATTCTTCAGGAATCGCATAGTAGCCCTTATGCTATGCATCTTGGAGGTAGTAAGTTATACAGAGATCTTAGGGAACAGTTTTGGTGGCCTGGCCTTAAGCGAGAAGTTACAGAGTTCGTAGGGAAGTGCTTAACGTGTCAGCAAGTCAAGGCTGAACACCAAGTTCCGTCAGGATTACTTCAGCCGATAAAGATTCCGCAGTGGAAGTGGGAGAGAATCACTATGGACTTCGTTAGTGGGCTTCCCCTTACGCCTACTAAGAAGGACTCGGTATGGGTGATAGTGGATCGGTTGACAAAGTCCGCGCATTTCATACTAGTACGGGTTGACTATTCTTTGCAAAGATTGGCAAAGTTGTATGTGGCCGAAATTGTAAGGTTGCATGGAGTGCCGGTGTCGATTATCTCGGATAGGGATCCGAGGTTTACGTCTCAGTTTTGGAGAGCGCTACATCAGGCTTTAGGCACCAGATTAGACTTCAGTACGGCACTTCATCCACAGTCGGCCGGTCAGTCTGAACGAGTAATCCAAGTGTTAGAGGATATGCTGAGGGGTTGTGTGATAGACTTCAGAGGAAGTTGGGAAGAATATTTGCCTCTAGCAGAATTTGCTTATAATAACAGCTATCAAGCCAGTATTCGGATGGCACCGTATGAAGCATTGTATGGACGGAAGTGTCGCACTCTTACGTGTTGGACCGAATTGGGGGAACGTCGAGTTTTGGGTCCAGAGATTGTGGCAGAATCCGAAAAGAAGGTGGAGGTAATTTGGGCACGATTAAAGGAGGCATCTGATAGGCAAAAGTCGTATGCAGATATCAAGCGGAAGGAGATAGAATTTGCTGTGGGAGATCAGGTGTTTCTTAAAGTCTTGCCTTGGAAGAAGGTGATGAGATTTGGTCGAAAAGGGAAGCTAAGTCCAAGGTTTATAGGACCTTATCAGGTTTTGAAGCGAGTTGGACCAGTGGCATACCAGTTAGAGTTGCCTTCGGAATTGCAGCAGATGCACGACGTATTCCATGTTTCTATGCTACGTCGTTATCGATTGGATCCATCTCATGTAGTACCAGTTGAGGAAGTGGAACTAAGGCCAGATTTGTCTTAGGAGGAGGAGCCAATTCAGATTTTGGAACGAGATGTGGAAGTGCTACAGAGGAAATCAGTTCCTCTAGTCAAGGTATTATGGCGAAATCATGGATCAGAAGAAGCAATGCGACAGCAATACCCTCACTTATTTCGGCCAGGTAATTTCAAGGTCGAAATTATTTTAAGGGGGGTAGAACTGTAATATCTGGGATTATGGCTTATGCATTTTTGCTTAAATGTATGAAGTAGCATGCCTATGTGTGTTTTGAATGTGTTTTATGAATTTTTAGAACTTAAGAGTGTAGGTGAATGCCTTAGAAATTATTTGATTTTAAGTCTTGAAGTGGAGGCAAGCTGGATAGGCCTTAAGAAAATTAGTAGGGGAAATAAGACATAAAAATCAGCTTGTTTAAGTGGCATGGAGGCGCCACTTAAGGCCTTGGTATGTGACGCCTCAAGCAATGAAGAAGGGCTTGAGTTCGAGCCACAAGGGAAGCAAAAAGGGAGCTTTTATTTTGCGGCAATGGGGAGCAGTAGTGGATGGCATAGGGACTTTGTTTAGATGAGGATTAGACTTGGTTAAATCCTTTTAAAATTTCGGCTAAGGTAGGGGATAATTGTTGGTTTAATTAGATTATTTGAATAGATGAAGAAGAGGGAATATAGGAGAAAAGCAAGGGTAGCTAGTGTTTGAATGCTAGCCGAATTTAGGAGGGGGAGTAAGTGAGGCTATCGGTCATGCTAAAGGGGTTTTGTGCCGAAATTTCTTCTCTTCTCATCTTTTTCATTTGTGCCGAATATCCCTCTCTCAAAACTCATCTTTGCCGAATTCTCCCTAAGTCCTATACTCTTCCTTTCCATTCTTGTTGAGGCCGAATCTCCATCATCAATCTTTTCTTCTTCTTTTGCAAATTCAATCAAAGCCGAATACACAAGAGACCCTAAACCGATTGTTCACTTTTGCCTAAGCCGAATCCTCTATTTGGTGGCCATAGTCGAATGCTCCTCTACCCCTTTTTGGTGTCGACTTGATCATTTAAGCAGGAGCCGAATCTCTCTGTTTCAAACTAGGATATTCAATTGAATTGGTAAGGATCTTTCTTGGCCGAACTCTTGTTCTGTTCTTTTTCTAATTGTCAAAAATCAAGGCACTAATCCCTATCATTATTCTTTGGCCGAAACTATGAAGGAGGTTTCGGGATTTGCCTATAGTCGACTACAAGGAAAGATCTTCGGGATTTTAAGAATCCAAGGTAAGCCATATGTGGTATTCGGCCAATGGCCATTTTCATAGATTGTTGTACAAAAGGTTGACCCTAGTGTGTACCATGTAGGATTTCGGCATCTTCATAGTCAAGTGACAATTTTTGGGATTTGGAATCACAAGGTAAGGAGGAGTTAATATTCGGCCATATTAGTTACTATGTTAGCCGAATCTGACTATGGATATTTAGGGGCAGTCGATAGTAGTGTACAAGGATATTCGGGATTTTCGGGATTTCAGTGAACTCGTTAAGTAAACCAGGTGTGTAACCCCACACTAACTCTTAAATGAATTATGGTATAATTGTAATGCATGTGTTAATAAGAATGTGAACAATATGGCCAAAGGTACCATGCAATGGTACAAAGTACTCAGGTACGTAACCTTAACGTTATGTTAATAAATGTTATGAACATGTGAAATGTGGCACATATGTGAATATTGATAAGAATGTGAAATAAGGCATAAGGCACGGTTTATGCATGTTTTGTATGACATGGGGCATATGGGTGATATGGAAAGGGGAAGTGATCTGGTGGTTTACCACAATATATGTTGACTTATGTCACATAATCTAAATGTGGTGACTTATGTCACAAAATGTTATCTGGTGACCAAGGTCACAAATTATTATTATCTGATGGCTATGCCACGAATTTATAAGGGCGATGTGCCAGTCGACTGCAGCGACTGCCTTCGATGGTGTGTAGCGGATGGAGGGTCGATTTAGTAATCCCCACGGTGTGATTGGTTGGTACGGGTGATGTGTAGCGGATGGTTATCTAGGTTTGGGTTCGGGAATGCATCATTGATTATATATGTGTTTTATATATGTTTGTATGCCTGAATCGTTTGGGACTTTGTGTTGGCTGTTACACATTGAGTCTGTTTGACTCACCCCATTGGGGAATATCTTTTCAGGTGACACTCAGTGAATAGACCGGGTCGGCAGGAGCTTAGTGGTGGCCACGCTCAGCTTAAAGTTATTTTATTTGAGACATTATTTTCTTTAATTTGGTTTTTATTTCGGGTTTTCTTTGATGTAATAAGGCCATTAGTATTGAACTGTTTATGCATGCATTTTTAATTATTTTAGTATAATACGTTTTTTTTATCAAATCAAAGTTTAAGTAAATTTTCTTAAAAATAAAAATCTAAATGTTTTGGCAACTATTCACAAACGATTTTCAAATTAAAGGTAAACTATAAAACAACTCGACAATTCTTGTAACTTATGATTTGCAATATAATAGTAATGTTTTCATAAAATTTTTGACTTCAAAAGAGAATTACATCATTTTCAATTCAACCACAACACAAATCGATTTTTCTTCAAAACCACCCAAATTTTCCAAAGTATCAAACTAGATTTTGAAATGTTTTACTCAAGGAACATACCAGATCTGGTCGAGGCTCGTGGGCCGAGTTTGGGGTGTTTCAAGAACCTTTGAAGCGTCCCCACTTGGATCTGTGTAACAATGATATTGATCTGTTGTGATTCGGTGTAGCAAATTAAACTAGTTTTCACGTTTAAGGAGTTTGAATAAAAACATTTTCATTATATTTTAATTAAATTTCTTTAGTTTTGTTTACATTCAATAAAATGTGCACATCGAGTCTTCTATTAACTGTAAGGGCTGAATAAGGCTTAAGGGAGAGCTAATGTACTGTGTGAGTGTGCAGGAGACCATTAGAAGGTATTTTGGGGCAATACTAGACACTATGTCGCAACATGGGGGATTCAATATTGCAACATATAAAGCATAATAAAGAAACTGAGAAACTACCTTCAATGTCGCGACACAGGCTGAGAGTTTTGCAGCATAACCTTGATGATGGCTACAAAAGAACATGTTGGTTGCTACGTCGCGACAGAGGTCCTGGTGTGTCGCGACATCGAATCTGTGAAGATAATAAAACAAGAAGTAGGGGCATTTTGGTTTGCACAATCGTTAAAGCTTGGGAACGTCATCTACCATAGGGCTAAGGATGACAGCTACTTGAAGGCTATAAATAGACCTCTATGACACACATTGGAGGCATTATTCCATTAGCTTAGACTTTCTCTTTATATTTAATTTGATTTCCTTAGGTTTTCAAAGTATCGTATATTTTGTTTTTTATTTTTTTTTCAAGAGATCTTAGTTGTAAAAGAGATAGTCTTTTATGGATTCACATTCATTATCAATATTAATCAGGCCTTTCTCAAACCCTCTATGATCGCGTGTCAGAGTCTTAAAATTTATAAAATGAATGATCGAACGTAGAAACTAACTATGATAATGATTTTTGAGGCAAGCGCACCTATCGAACAATAGTATAGTTTAGGCAAGACCGGAATGTCGAACCTAAAAGAACCAAAAGTACTAATACTAACTCTCTCTTTATTATTTAGCCTAAGAATAATGGGATTTATTTATCTAATCTAAATTAATTAACTACTAAACTAAAGATGCAAAGACAAAGAGGAATGAAACTGTGAAAATATCTTGAGGAAAACCAATTGATTAAGATGAAACCCAAGGAAGAATCCACCTAGACTTCACTTGTTATCTAACTCTAAACCAGACGATTTATTCATTTGACTTGATCCGTAAGATTCCCTAAGTTATATTAATCCCTCTCTCGAGGCGACTAACGTCTAACCCTAGGTTGATAAATTGAAATCTCTTTCTAATTAAAACCCCTAGAAATGCATTAACTCGATCTATGGACTCCCATATTAGGTTTCACCCTAATCCAGCAAAATCTCATCACCCTATCTCTAGGCGTGCGATCAACTCCGCTTAATTATGCTAGATCGACTCTTAGGCAGGGACTTTTGCTGCTCCACCTAAGCACATCAAACTTGAATTAATATCCCGGAAATATCAACACAAGAATTAAGAACACATAATTAAGAACAAGTCAAATATTTATCATATAGTTCAGCAATCGATAACAAGATTCATCTTAGGTTTCATCCCCTCAGGTATCTGGGGATTTAGTTCATAACAGTAAAAGAAAACATCTCAAAAGAAAAGATAAAACAAAACATAAGAAATCCCTAAAACCCCCTGAAGGAATTGAAGGAGAGATCCTTTGTCTTGAGTATAACTCCAGCTTCTTGAGATGGATCAACCGGCTACCTTCGAGTAAATCTCCACAAATCGACCCTCTCTGGCCTAGCTGGACGCCCCCTAATAAAGCCTTGGGTTCCCCCTTTTCTGGTCATACTTAGGGTGTTTATATAGGCTTCGGAATGTGTTTTTTTGCCCCTAAGTATCCAAATCCGAGTGAAACTCTTCTTTCCTACGGCAGGGACACGCCCATGGTACAGGCCCATGTAAGTCGTGGCCAGGCCGAGTTTGAACCTGTTGAATGGGGTACGGCTGTGTGGCTAGGGCCCAGGCCATGTGGATTTTGTGATATGGCCCATTTACTCCGTTTTGGGCCAATTTTTCGTTCTTTTCATCCTTTGGTGCTCTCCTGGGTATAAAACATGAAAACAAAGGTTTAAGAGCACCAAATTACACAATTCAAGGCTTAAATCATGCTAAATGTGGGCTTAAAATATGTTACTTTTATGGTTTATCAAATACCCCCACACTTATGCTTTTGCTTGTCCTCAAGCAAAATTCTCAAATCATAATTAAAACAAACTTCCTCGATTCATAATATTCATCAATAATGTTTCATCATAATTCAAAGGTAATTCATACATGGATAATTCAACTCAAAGAGTCCTAAAGATTCAAACATTCAAAGTTATAATTTTTATAGTATGAAAACATAGGTGTTTCCCTTTATCTAAATAATTACCTCTGATTCGAAATTGGCAAGAGTTGACATCCTCACTAAAGATTCACTCAAACCACTCGAAGTGTTTAAGGTTCAGAATTAAGCACTCAAAAGTCAAACATGAAAAGTTAATCCCATAGGCTTGCATGAAAATCAAATCTCCACCACTAAAATATGAGATGATACACAAATCAAAAGGTCTTTACAGGGTTGTAACGGGGCTTAGGTTCAAGGGTATGGATATAGGCTGAATTAAAGGGTTAGAATCGAGATTGACTTGACAAATTACCTAACTAGAATATGACTACTCCTAAATAATTACATTAACTGAAACGAGCTTTTTCTTCAAGATTTGAAATTTAAACATGTAAGCTCACTTAATTATGGAACTAATAATGAATATACTTCATTTTTTTTAAGAACAAGTCAAATGTAATCGAAATAGATAAAATAGTTAGGCAATTGATCAAATCAAATCTCGACATAAGGGTAGTAAAAAAAAGGTGGTGATAACAAATACAAAGGGTTTTGTGTTATTAGTAGTGGGTGAGTCAATAAAAAGGGTTATTAGGATCAACGGGGTTCACTAGGGGTTAATTATGGAGGTAGGCTTTTTAATGGGGGTAAGTGGGTTAAAACCTAGGTGCCTTTATCATTTCTGTATATCAAATCAAAGGTGTGGTCTCGACATGTATAATCGATGCAAGTTCTAGAATAACAAGTCAATGTTGACACACTCATAGTCATTAAAGTGAGCACGAAAAAGAATGTATGCTCTAAAAGGCTCAAAAGCTCACAAAAATTATGGGTGTTTGATATCAACCTCGTAAATTTCAAACTTCAAGGTAACATTCTGATTCAGGTAGACAACTTAACAAATTTTTTAATTTTTGAAAAATAGACTTATCATGCTTGATTCTCTAGTATCTTAAAGTTTAATCATCAATGCACAATTATCAATGATTTAATCTAAAACATATCGATAAAATCATGAATCAAAGGAAATTTCATTCTAATCATAATATGAGAAACTAACTTTGAGACAAGATATCATTCAAGGATTTGAGAATAATGAAGAAAGTTAGGTACTTTCTCAAAATAAATATTCACCCCCCACACTTAAGATGTACATTGCCTTCAATGTACAAAGATATATGTATTTTAAGAGAGAGAGAGGGAGGTGAGACTTCCTGAATTTGGATGGTTTCCTGGAGTTGGAAGTCGATAGGGGTGGTGGCTTACCGAGCTCTGCGCTAGATGAAGAAATTAGGGAGCTCATAAAGAAATAGCCAGGAATTATTAAGACACATTTAAAATAAACTAAATATATAATTAAAGACAAGAAAGATAAAGAGAAGGAAAATAGAAATGTAAATTAAATTAAAATGAAAGATGAATGGACCAAAAAGTCCTTATTGTTAGATGGTTCACGAGGTGGGTGTGACCTCTAAGGCTACAGAGGTGCTGGCGGTGGCGGAAGTGGCGTGATTCCCAAGCAGCCTTTAGAACCTATAAGGCTGCATTGAGGTGGTGGTTATTGTTCCGGTGTGATTCCTTAGCAGCCTTTTGAACCTGACACTAAGAAACTAAAATAAAATAAACTAAATTAAGCATAAGATAGTCAAAGAGAAGGAAAATAGAGGAGAAGATAAAAGTAAAACAAAAGATAAATGGTCTCAAAGACCCTTGTCTTGTCGAGTGGATGAAGCGACCGACATGAACTTATGTAGATCGGTCTCCATGAGGAAGACTGTGCTGGGATCCTTCCGCTTCTTCGACATAGATGTGGTGTAGCTCAATGGTTGTGGGCAAGGGTTAGAGAAGGAAAGTTGGGAGAAGTTTGAGAAAAGGAAAATTAAATGGACTGAATGGGTGAGAAGAGGGAGGGGTGGGTGGTTTAAATAGAATTTTCAAGTCAGGTACATTCGCAAGCCCGTGTATCATGGGCGTGTCGATTTACATGGCCATGTCGCATGGCCGTGGTGGGATTTGTTCGTTTCTCCCATGCCCATGCTCAGGTCGCCACGCTCGTGTGTGGTCTAACAGTGTCGACCATGGTCACATCGCACGGCCGTGGGGTTTTGTCGGTGCCCGTGGTGTGGTGGTTTGAGTCCGTGACTCTGAAAATTGACTCTCTCTAACTCGTACCATCTCTGCCATGTCAGTACGGTGATTCAGTGCATCCACACAGCCACGGCCACGGCCGTGTGCAAGGCCGTGTGGCTTGAAATTATGTATTTTTGGTTAGTTTAGAGTTAGGTGTTGGAAAGAGAGAATAAAATAATATAAATAAGATGAAAAATGCAGAAGTTAATGGGGTTAGTACTCGGGTTGCCTCCCGAGAAGCGCTCGTTTATAGTCTTAAGCTAGACTCTCATCTCCTTTGTATATTTGAGGAGTTGAAAGTCCTTCCTCGTATTGGTAGATTCATTATCATGATAGAGTGTAAGACGAGTAGCGTTTATTTTGAACGTGCTGAACATAGGGTTACTTACCTCGATTGTTACGTATGGAAAAACATCGATTACCTTGAAAGGGATTTCCTTGCTGGTGTTAGGGTCAGGAGGAGACACTCGTGGATCTGCTTTATCTAGCAATACCTGATCTCCAATTTTAAACTTTTGTCTAGTAGTGTGGCCTTGGTTCTTCCTCGTGTATCCCTAGTTATTCTTTAAGATGCGTCTTCTCCTTTTCTAGTTCATCGATCTGAATCCCTTGTTCCTCGTGAGTTATTTCCTTGTTGGCACGGGGTCTAGGATCGGATTTAGTTATGTTCTTTTGTGGTGTTTCCTGAAAAGAAAGGTTAACCGAATGGTTATCAATAGAATTTACTTTCTCACCTTGATTGTTCGATGTTCTAGCTGAATCGAGGGCTTGAAGAGTGACTGTCTCCTCACCTACACAGAGTATGAGTTCACCTGCGTCGACATCAATTTTAGTTCTGGCAGTTGCTAAAAATGGTCGTCCTAAAATTAGGGGGATCGTGTTATCCTCATCCATGTCTAAAACAACAAAGTCTACCGGGAATACGAATTTGTCAATCTTCACAAGTACATCTTCAATTATACCCCTAGGAAATCTAATAGTTTTATCAGCTAGCTAAATGCTCATCCTAGTTTGTTTGGGTTTCCCTAGACCTAGTTGTTTAAACAATTTATAAGGCATGACATTTATGCTTGCCCCTAGATCAGCTAACGCATTATCAATAGTTAAACTACCAATTAAGCATGGAATTGTAAAACTCCCTGGATCTTTCAATTTCTGTGGTAGTTTATTTTGCAACATTGCTGAGCACACTGTGTTTAGTTCCACATGTGATTCCTCGTCTATCTTTTGCTTATTTTTCAATAGCTTCTTTAAAAATTTCCTGGAATCTGGCACCTATGAAAGAGCTTCAAGAAATGGTAAGTTAATATGTAATTTCTTTAAAAGTTTAAGAAACTTACCGAACTGTTCCTCTGTGTCATCTTTCGTTATTGCTTGGGGATATGGTATACGAGGTTTGTACTCTTTGATTACCGGTTTTGGCTTTTTATTGACCTCAACCATATCTTCTTCTACCACATTCTTTTGCTTCAAATTAGGCTCGTCTAACCCTTCACTATCTTGAGCTATTATGGCTTGAACTTGCTCCCTTGGGTTAGTCGTGGTGTTGCTCGGTAGTCTTCCCTGTGGTCTCTCAAAAATCTGCTTAGCAGGTTGCCCGAATTGATCCTTGGACTCTTATGACAATGCCTCAAGTTTTGTTTCTACCTTCTGGAAACCTATTTCTAAGGCTGCTATGAAGTTTGTTAGCACCTCTTCAAGGTTCGGCTTCTTTTCCTGTGGGTAGGGCTGTTGTTGGAAATTTTGGGAAGGTTGTTGCCTTTGATTTCTTTGACCGCCCCATGAGAAATTGGGGTGGTTCTTCCAACCTGGATTGTAAGTATTACTATAAGGGTTATTGTAAGATCAGAAATTGTTACCCATATAGTTCATGTGCTCGTTTTCCTTGCCCTGTCCGTAGGGTGGGTACTCAGGATTTGCCACGCCTTCACTTGTCTCGCACTGCATTACTGGATATGCCTGCGAAGAACCATAGAAACTATCAAATTTTTCATGTAGAAACTCTACCTGATTTGATAGCGCGGTTACTGCGTCGAGGTTGAAAACTCCGGCTGCTATGGCTGGCCTTGTCCTTGTAACTTGCCACTGATAGTTATTTAGTGACATCTCCTCTATAAACTCGTAGGCTGCTTCAGGAGTTTTGTTGTTCAGGGTTCCGTCGGCGGCTGGATCGATTAATTGCCTTGTTGAGGGGTTCACACCGTTGCAAAAAGTTTAGACCTGTAGCCAAAATGGTAATCCATGGTGTGGGCACCTCCTTAACAAGTCTTTGTATCTCTCCCATGCATCATAAAGTGTCTCTAAATCTATCTGCACAAAAGAAGAGATATCATTCCTCAATTTGGCCGTTTTGGCCAGCGGAAAATATTTCAATAAAAATTTTTCTGTCATTTGGTCCCATGTAGTGATTGATCCTCATGGAAGAGAATGTAACCACTGTTTGGCTTTATTCCTCAGGGAAAAGGGAAATAACTGAAGACAGATGGCATCATTAGAAACGCCATTTATCTTGAAGGGATCACAGAATTCTAGAAAATTCGCTAAGTGTGTGTTAGGATCCTCATCCTGCAAACCATCAAACTGAACAAACTGTTGTATCATCTGTATAGTGTTAGGTTTCAGTTCAAAATTATTTGCAGCAATAGTAGGCCTAACAATACTTGACTCAGTTCCTGTTAAACTAGGTTTAGCATAATCATACATAGTGCGTGGAGCATGATGTTCGGCCATCTCTGGAGGTGGCGGACTATTCTCTGCCATCTCTTCTGTAGTATTAATTTCGGCTTCTTGCTATTCTTCTATGTAGTTTAAGCTTCGCCTTATCTTTCTGCGATTTCTGCGAACGGTACCCTCAATATCACTGTCGTAAAGTAGGGGTCCTGTCGGGTTCCTTCTAGTCATAAACTAGAGGTACCTGAAAGGAACAAAAGAAAGAACTTAGCAAAAATAAAAATAGACTAAAAAATAAAAGTAAATTGCAAAAAAATAAAAATGGCTAAAGTAATAAAAATTGAGCGTTCTTAATATTTCAGTTCCCCGGCAACGGCGCCAAAAACTTGATCGCGTGTCAGAGTCTTAAAATTTATAAAAAGAATGATCGAACCTAGAAACTAACTATGACAACGATTTTTGAGGCAAGCGCACCTATCGAACAGTAGTATAGTTTAGGCAAGACCGAAATGTCGAACCCAAAGGAACCAAAAGTACTAATACTAACTCTCTCTTTATTATT
This sequence comes from Gossypium australe, assembly GCA_005393395.2. Taxonomy (NCBI): domain Eukaryota; kingdom Viridiplantae; phylum Streptophyta; class Magnoliopsida; order Malvales; family Malvaceae; genus Gossypium; species Gossypium australe. The sequence goes on from CM016619.1 coordinate 113,671,262, forward strand.
TAGCCTAAGAATAAAGGGATTTATTTATCTAATCTAAATTAATTAACTAATAAACTAAAGATGCAAAGACAAAGAGGAATGAAATTGTGAAAATATCTTGAGGAAAAACCAATTGATTAAGACGACACCTAAGGAAGAATCCACCTAGACTTCACTTGTTATCTAACTCTGAACCAGACGATTTATTCATTTGACTTGATTCGTAAGATTCCCTAAGTTATATTAATCCCTCTCTCGAGGCGACTAACGTCTAACCTTAGGTTGATTAATTGAAATCTCTTTCTAATTAAAACCACTAGAATTGCATTAACTCGATCTATGGACTCCCATATTAGGTTTCACCCTAATCCGGAAAAATCTCGTCACCCTATCTCTAGGCGTACGATCAACTCCGCTTAATTATGCTAGATCTACTCTTAGGCAGGGACTTTTGCTCCTCCACCTAAGCACATCAAACTTGAATTAATATCCCGGAAATATCAACACAAGAATTAAGAACACATAATTAAGAACAAGTCAAATATTTATCATATAGTTCAGCAAACGATAACAAGATTCGTCTTAGGTTTCATCCCCTTAGGTATCTGAGGGTTTAGTTCATAACAATAAAAGAAAACATCTCAAAAGAAAAGATAAAACAAAACATAAGAAATCCCTAAAACCTCCTGAAGGAATTGAAAGAGAGATCCTCCGTCTTGAGTATAACTTCGGCTTCTTGAGATGGATCAACTGGCTATCTTCGAGTAAATCTCCATAAATCAACCCTCTTTGGCCTAGCTGGACGCCCCTTGACTAAAGCCTTGGGTTCCCCCTTTTCTGGTCATACTTAGGGTGTTTATATAGGCTTCGGAATGTGTTTTTTTGCCCCTAAGTATCCAAATCCGTGTGAAACTCTTCTTTCCTACAGCAGGGAGATGCCAATGGCACAGGCCCATGTAAGTCATGGCCAGGCCGTGTTCGAACCTGTTGAATGGGGTACGGCCGTGTGGCTAGGGCCTAGGCAGTGTGGATTTCGTGATATGGCCCATTTACTCCGTTTTGGGCCAATTTTTTGTTCTTTTCATCCTTTGGTGCTCTCTTGGGTATAAAACATGAAAAAGAAGGATTAAAAGCACCAAATTACACAATTCAAGGCTTAAATCATGCTAAATGTGGGCTTAAAATATGTTACTTTTATGGTTTATCACTCTACTACTCATTCATTATGATTAATTATTATATCTATTCCATTTTGTTTATGAAAGCCATGAGGAACTAATCCTTCTATGAGGGAGTAGTGAGTGGAAGCATGATCTTTTAACTGTTTCGTAGGGTAGTTCAAATGGATAAGCTATTTGGGAAAGGGAGAACGCAAGACAAACCCTAGGTTTGACGACCCCGAGAAGTCATCAAGGTGGAAATTAACCCAAAATTTGCATGGCCTATCCGTGAACACCTTGACCACCAAATTAGTCTAGAATGTGAGGTCGAAGGATAAGAAGTTCTTGCTAACTTGTTATGTTGGTGGAATATTGGAAGATCCTTTTAGGGTAGCAGCTAGTTGGTTGACAAAGAACCCACGACAGCAGTTGATTGAGATTGCTGGAGCGAGCTAATCACCCATCCTCAGATTTGATTCACTTTATCTATCTCAATCTCTTGCAATTTTAATCCTTTGTTTTTTCATTTTATTTTATTATTTTACAAATTCTAAACATATTTCTTATTTTAGTTTTGTACTATAATTGAGTCAAAGTATTAAATAGATCTTTAATTATTTAGGTAAAGATTGATTTAGTACTTGCCTGCCTTGGGTATGATTCTTGAAGTACTCACCTACTTTGTATACTTGGGAATACCGCCTCATAACTCTATATTTTATTGTAGTATTCACACTCTGGACGTTATTACGTCTAGAGGCGGTCAAGTTGTTGGCACCGTTGCCGGGGAGGCAATGTCACTATATTAATTTTAATTCTTTGCATTTTACAGAGTAATGAGGAAACCGTTAGTTGTAAATAAGGTTTGTTCTAACAGTATAACACATTCACAATATGAAGGCCTTAGGAACATTATTCGGTACAACTTGGTTGCAACCTAGCATATCTCAACCTATTATTCACAGTACACATTTTGAACTAAACCTGACTTTATTAATCTGGATTGCTTATAATGCCAGATTTGCTAATTACACCTATGAAGATCCCATCGCATTCTTGAGGAAATTTTACCATATATGCAGCACTGTTAGCTACGCAGAAATTTCAGCAAAGACTAGAAGGCAAAAATGTGGTTAGAAACACTATCTTCAGACATATTACTACTTGGGCCAATTTTGTGAAACTATTTCTTCATCAAGCATTGTCGACGACTAAGGTATTGGGTAGCTATATACAGTTATTTTATTTACAGCAAGGCATTACTGAAACTTGGAGGCAAGCATGGGATAGATTCAAAACAATCCTTAGATCTATACTAGGCGGAGGCATACATTTTGCGGTTCAGATTTAGCATGTTTATTACGACTTGGATAGTCAAAATAAACAAAAGTTTGATAATATAACAGGGGGAAGTATTTGGATGAAAAATCAGAAGGAGGTAATGAAAATTTTGGAAAAATTGAGCATTAATGAATTTGCCTGGATGGAATGTTAGGAAACATAAAGCCTAGAATTGGAAGCTTTAGGAAGTAAAAAGCAAGAATGTAACCAACTAGAGTACAACATGTAAGAATTAACAGGCTACAAAATAGAGGAAAAAGGGGATAATGTAGAAGAAGAGAATAATCATTTGGTAAGCCAATTGGAATGGTAGTGACAAAGTAAGGAATAGCCGGAGCAAATTACACCAAATTTGGTAAAAATGGTACATTCCATCATCAAACCCCATAAGTTGGAATGAAAGTCATTACACGAGCACTTAAAATATGGATATCTGGGAGAGCAAAACACGTTACTTGTAATTATTGCAGCTTGCTTAGATGAAAAATAGGAAGAGTGTAACACCCTTAAACCATATCCATCGCCGGACTAAGGTTAAGAGGCATTACAAGACATATCGGATCATATCACAAACATTCCATAGCGAAATATACACATAGCGTCCCTTTAGAAGATCTACGAGACTTTGAACATGCATTGGAAAGGGGTCGGGACTAAACTGAGCACATACAATTTTTTTCGAAACTTAAACATTTTTCAAAGTTACAGAGATCACACGCTCGTGTGGGTAGGCCGTGTGCCTCGCACGGCATTAAACACGTTCGTGTGTCTAGGCCGTGGCAAAACAGGGCATACATACTGACTTGTCCACACGGCCACAAGACAAGCCCGTGTGCTAGGCCGTGCGAAATTTAGGGAGGCTAATGACTTGCTCACATGGCCAGTCACACGCCCATGTGTCCAGCCCGTATGGCTTCCTGTCTTGCTTCGAATTACAACCTTGAGAGACACGATTGAGACACACGCCCGTGTGCTCATCCGTGTGGGAAAATATAGGCCATTTGCATGGCCAATTCGCCACCCAAAATTGGGTCATACCCATAAACATCAAACAACATCAATTCATATCCCAAAGGTAACCCAAAACATACCAAATCGTTCACAATTTGACCCGTAATAACATCATTCTTATCCATATACAAATCCAACTCAAACTTACCAATTCAAAGTACCAACTTCACATCCAAAAATATGTGATTCATACATCATATTACTCCATTTCAATTCATAGCGTTTCTCAAATCAACCATGAAACTTACCAAAATTGACCATTTCTTTTGGCCATTCATGAACACATCAAAACATACCAAATTTTGCATCATATAACATGCACCAATTCACTCTATTTTCACATTCATTATCAAGCCATATCACATGGCTATATTTACTCATTTCAAAACATAATTAAAGTTCTCTAGTCTATACATGCCATACTTCAATATTTACATTTTCAAAAGGTACCAAAATATAGTTCGATAGTGTGGTGATGATCCTCGACGGTCCCCGAGCTCCCAGTAGCTTCAATAATCTATAAAACAATGCAAAAACACACAAAGTAAGCTTTCAAAAGCTTAGTAATCCATATACAAATAAACTTATCACATAAACAATTACAAACTATTTCATTCATATGAACTATGGCATAACACAATAGCAAATTCATATTTCTCATCCAACTCAATTGTTCATAACCACTTGCTTATAAACATATCACATTTTCATGTAGCTCACATATCAAATGATCATATTCATACTTATCTTCCATTCCCAAATTACATATACATTTCATACGTACCTGAAATGGATATATATTCACATATTCAATCATATCTTGGAATGCCCGTTGGATCGTTCGGAATCAATAAGGATACTCGGATAGCTCGTAAAGCTCGCACAATGCCAATGTCCCAGATGTGGTCTTACATGTAATTAAGTATCGATGCCTCTGTCCCAGACAGGGTCTTACACAAGATCATATACGATGCTGATGTCCCAGACATGGTCTTACACATAAATCTCAAATCGATGCCAACGTCCCAGACGTGGTCTTGCAAGATAACTCATATCGGAATCCTATGCCATGACATATGTATCCTAACTATTCCTATGGTTCATACGGGGTTTTACGAACTGATGGGCTCGAAACTAACTAATATTTCGACAAAGGCAAGTGCACCTATCGAACAGTAGTATAGCTTTGGTGAGTCCGGAATATAGTATCCTTAAGGACTAAAATTACTAGTAATAACTATCTTTTTATTATTTAGCCTAATAATTAAAAGGTTTTGTTTTAATCAAAAATTTAACTAACTAATTTACTATGAACGCGACAGAGAGTGAAGAAAGTAATTGAATAAACCAATGAATAAAGACAATACCTAAGGAAGAATCCATCTAGACTTCACTTATTATTCTGACTCTGAATTAAACGATTTATTCACTTGTCTTGATCCGTAGAAATCCTTAAATTATGTTAATATCTCTTTCTAGACTAAAAACAACTGACTCTAGGTTGATTAATTGAAATCTCTTTCTAATTAAAACCCCTATCGTCACATTAACTCGATCTATGGATTCCCTTATTAGATTTGACTCTAATCTGGCAGATTTATGTCATCCTATTTCTAGGGTTGCAATCAACTCCGCTTAATTATGCTAAATGTTCTCTTAAACGGGGACTTTTGCTCCACTGAATAAGCACATTAAACTTGCATTAATATTCCTAAAAACATCAAAACAAGGGTTAAGAACACATAATTAAGAACAAGAACAAGTATTTATCACGTAATTCAGATTTATTGAATAATAAGATTCATCTAGGTTTCATCCTCCCTAGGTATTTAGGGAGTTTAGTTCATAATGTAGAAGGAAAACATCTCAGAATAAAGAAAACATCAAGACATAAAGAACCCAAAAACTTCTAAAAAACTTGATGGAGATCTTCAATCTTGAATGATATCCTGCTTCCGAGATGATTCCGACGGCTTCCTTCGAGTAATCTCTGCGATCTACGCTGCGTCGTCCCTTTTAAGTCTTCCTTTGGCTCGTATTTATAGACTTTAAAAGGATTAGAAACCCTAAAAATTGGCTTTTTTCGCGTGAAAACAAAGTAGGGTGCGGCAGGGACACGGGCATGTGCTCAGCCCGTGTGAGAGTGCACATGCCATGTGGGAATTTGAATAAATCGCGATCGACACAGGCTAGCACACGGGCGTGTGTCTAGCCCGTGTGAGTCACACGGGCATGTGCCCTACCCATGTGGTTCAGGCTTGGCCATGTGGATCCTTGAGGTGGCTCGTTTTGTTCGGTTTTGGCCCGTTTTCCACTCCTTTTGCTTTCATATGCTCACCTAAGTATAGAAATACAAATTTAAAGGATTAGGAGCATCAAATTCACCAAATTATATAAATAAGCATCCAAAAACATGTTAATCATGGGATTAAAATGTGTTACTTTTGTGATTTATCAAATATCCCCACACTTAAGCGTTTGCTTGTCCTCAAGCAAAATCTTCAACTCACAATTAAAATTAACTTCCTCAATTTATAATTCTCATCAATAATGTCTTATCATAATTCACATATAATTCATACATTGATATTTTAACTAAAAGAGTCCTAAAGATTCAAACAATTTAAGTCACATATTTTTATAGCACAAAAACATAGGTGTTTCCCCTTACCTAAATAATCACTTTTAATTCAAAACTGACAAGAATTGACATCCTCACTAAGGATTCACTCAAATCACTCAACGTGTTTAAGGTTCTAATTAAGCACTCAAAATTCAAACATGACAAGTTATTACCAGAGGCTTGCACGAAAATCAAATCTCCACCACTATAAAATGAGATTATACACAAATCAAAAGGTCTTGAAATGGGTTGTAATGGGGCTTAAAGGTGTGGCTAAAGGTTGAATTAGAGGGTTAGAATCGAGATTGAATTGATAATTTACGTAACTAGAAAAAAAACTAATATTGAATAATTACATCAATTGAAAACTTATCACAAAAAACACGAGCTTCTTTTCAAAATGTGAAATTAATCGTTTAAGCTCAAATAACAATGAATATATTTTCAACTTTTCTCTTTTTTTTCACGTACAATAATAAAGAAATTAACAACTGAAATAGAGAATATAGTTAGGTAACTGACCAAATCAAATCTCGACAAAAAGAGGGTTAATGCAATAGGAAAACTTCTCAATGAATTAAAAATAATAAGTTTTGGTTTAATATTAAGGGTAGATCAAGAAACAGTTTATTAGGCTTAAAGGGGTTCACTAGGGTTTAATTATGAAGGTGGGCTTTTTAGGGTAAGTGGGTTAAAACCTAGGTGCCTTTATCATCTCAGTATATCAAATCAAAAGTGTGCTCTCGACATGCATAATCGAAGCAAGTTCTAGAATAACAATTCAATATTGACACAATCATAACCAACAATAAAGTGAGCAAGAAATGTGTATGCTCTAAAGGCTCAAAATCTCACAAAAATTATGGTTTTTGATGTCAACCTTGCAAATTTCAAACTTCAAAGTAATATTTAAATTTAGGGAAATAGCCTAATAAATTTTTAATTCTGAAAATAGACTTATCATGCTTGATTCTCTAATGTCCTAAAGTTTAAACCATCAATGCACAATTACTTTTGACTTAATCCAAAACATATCAATAAAAATCATAAGTCAATAGAAGTTTCATTCTAATAGTACTATGAGAAAATTACTTAAGAACAAGACATAGTTCAGGGATTTTCTAATAATACTATAATTAACCTCCCCACACTTAAGATGTACATTGTCTCAATGTACCAAAATAGATAATGGCAAAAATATAAAAATATCATAAGAGAGGGAAGGCGATGAAACTTCTTGAATTATGGATGAAATTTTTAGAAAGAAGCATGATGAACTAGGCAGAGGTGAAGGTGGGGGGGAATACTCCAGTAGTTTGTTCGTTCCTTAGTAGCACATTGAACCTTTTAAAATTGCAGAGTCATCAGTAAAGTTTTAGGGAGTTTTAGTAATGGATGTCGTTATGGGTACTCGATAATAAACAGCCAGAGATATAATGCAATTAAACTATACTAATATAAATCAAAGACAAGAAAGATAAAGAGAAAGAGTTTAAAAATTAAAATAAAAGAAAAAGAAAAAATAAATGGACTCAAAGGTCCTGATCAACAGATGTTGCGCGAGGTGGGGGTGGTGGTGATATGTGGAAGTGGTGACAAATCTGTTGTAGAGTTGCCTCGAGGCCGTCGAATCATCGAGTCCATGAAGTAGCCACATGAACTGGTCTATGAGGAGGTGGTGGCGAAGATGGTGGTCGCGCACGGGGAGGTTGCGCTGGGACCCTTCCGCTTGTTCGAAGCGAGAACGGTGAATTTGGTTTTACCTCGAGTATTAGTCGTGGTGTATCTAAAAATGATTTTCAATAAATAATTCAAACATCACCACAAGTAATATTGAAATAGTCCTAAATAACATTATATTCCTAACATAGTGAATTTAAAAGTAAAACAAAAAGCAGATATTTTAAATTAACAATAAAAAATACTAACTTATGGTACCCTTAGCACATGAAATAAAAGGATCCTCAAATACTAATATAAAAAATAAACCTACTTAGAATAAGTAACAAAAATGAAAAATAGTCATAATCATAAGCTAAATTTAAATCGAATTAATAATAAGAATAAAATAATAAACAAAATAAAGATAATTAAAATAAATAATAGAAAATAAATATGAATTAAAAATAAAGGGGAAAAAGAGTGACCAACAGTGGCAAGGATGGTGGCCGGAGTGGGGCATAACGGGTCGGGGAAGGACGGCGAAGGACAGTCGGTCGACGAATTTCAGGTGGGGGAAAGGCTAGGTGCATAAGGTGGTGGCTGGTGTGGTGGCGGTGCAAAGAGAAGATAAGGGGAAGGGGAAAGGGGAGGGAGAGAGAAAGAGGGAGAGAAAAGGGAAGGGGAAGAGTTTCGGGTTGAAGGAGAAAGAAAAAGGAAGAAGGAGTAAGGAGGGTGGTCGGAAGTGGCATGGGAGGGAAGGCTGTGGCGGCTAGGGTTTGGGGGATTTGGGAGAAAGAAAGGAGAGAAAGAAAAGGGAATTGGAGGTTTTATAAGTGACACGGTCGTGTAACGGCCGTGTTGGGTCACACAGTCATGTCACCCGCCCGTGTGGTAGAGCCTCTAGCCCGTGTTCGTCCCGATTTGTAAAAGGTTAGCTTTCGCACGGCCTTAGACACGCCCGTGTGTCTAGGCCGTGTGATCCACATGGCTGCGTCGCACGGCCATGTGCAAAGCCCTCCGCTTCTCCCACACCCATGTGGGCTTTCCACACGCCCGTGTGATAGCACCCACGGCCGTGTGGCCTGCCCGTGGAGCCCCCTGACTTGTTTAAATTTTGAAATTTGAAAATTTTAGCTCTAGTTTTCACACGGCCTATGACACGCCCGTGCCAAAATTTGACACGCTCGTGTGCTCGAACACACGCCTGTCGATTTCTTTTGAATTTTAAAAACTAATTCCCCACATCCACATGGCCAGGGACAGGCCCGTGTGTCCAGGCCGTGTGGGTTAAAAAACTGCATTAAAACATGAATAAAATTAAAAATAAACTAATTAATAGGGTTAGTACTCGGGTTGCCTCCCGAGAAGCGCTTATTTAGAGTCTAAGCTCGACTCACCTTTCATTCGCATAATCATGGTGGTTCGAGGAGTTGAAACTCCTCATTCCTGCTACCAATTTTGTTAAAATAATGTTTTAGACGAGTACTATTTACCTTGAATGTGCCAAATTTGGAATGAGTTACTCAACTATACCGTATGGGAAAATATTAAGTACTGTGAAAGAGGTTGTTCCATTAGGTTCAGAAGTGGCAACACGAGGATCTGTATTATCCATTAGAACTCGGTCTCCAACCTTAATTTGACTCGTTTTATTTTTAGGCTCGTCATGGCTCTGCTTTGGTTCATCGTGTACTTTCAATTTCTCCTTAAACTGTGTTCGCCATTCATCTAGTTCCTCTATCTGGATCCTTCGTTCCTCATGAACAGTTCTGTTCTCAATATGAAAGCTAGACCATGGCTCTATCATCTTTTTCCAAGGAATTTACTGCAAAGAAGATTGAACATTAAGTTCACTTACATTAACAGGACTTGTATCATCGTGGTCACTAGATATTCTGACAGAATCACGTGCTTGGAGTTTAATCATGTCATTACCTACATGAAGTATTAATTCCTCTGCACCAACATCAATAATGGTCCTAGCAGTTGCTAAAAAGGGTCGTCCTAAAATTAAAGGAATGCCAATATCCTCATCCATGTCTAAAACAACAAAGTCTACTGGGAATATGAATTTATCAATTTTGACTAGCACATCTTCAATTATACCTCTAGGAAATCTAATGGTTTTATCAGCCAATTGAATGCTCATCCTAGTTTGTTTGGGTTTCCCAAGACTTAATTGTTTAAACATTTTATAAGGCATAACATTTATACTTGCCCCTAAATCAGCTAAAGCATTATTAACAAATAAACCACCAATTAAGCAAGAAATCGTAAAACTCTCTGGATCTTTCAATTTGCGGGGTAGTTTATTTTGTAAAATTGCTGAGCAGACTACATTTAGCTCCACACGCGACGCATAGTCCAACTTCCGTTTGTTTGCCAAAAGCTCTTTTAAAAATTTTACTAAATTGGGCATCTGCGAAAGAGCTTCAATAAACGGTAAGTTAATATGTAATTTTTTTAAAAGTTTAAGAAATTTACCGAATTTTCATCCGTGCTGTCTTTCTTCGTCGCATTGGGATATGGCAGACGAGGTTTGTACTTTGTATTTACTAATTTTGGTTTATTATATCTTACCTCAACCTTACCTTTATCTACCACGTTTTCTTGACTTGGTTTTGGTTCGTCTAACCCTTCTTTATCGTGACCAGTAATGGCATGAAGTTGCTCCTTTGGGTTAGTTTCAGTGTTGCTTAGCAGGATGCCTTGTGGTTGTTCAGATATTAGCTTAGCGAGCTGTCCTATTTGGGTCTCGAGACCTTGGATCAACGCTTGTTGATTTTTAGTGCTGTTTCGATGTTTTGAAAATGGGATTCTAACACCGAGATAAATTTTGTTAGCATCTCTTCAAGGTTTGGCTTCTTCTCCTATTGGTAGGATTGTTGTTGGAAGCCTGGAGGGGGTTGTTGTCTCTGATTTCCTTGACCTCCCCATGAAAAGTTTGGGTGGTTCCTCCAACCTGAATTGTAAGTGTTACTATAGGGATTATTCTGAGGTCTAGAATTATTACCCATATAGTTCATCTGTTTGTTTTCTATGCCAGGGTTGTAGGATGGATATTCGGTATTGCCCATTCCTCATCCATTCGTATCGCATTGCATCACTGGATGTACCTGCGAAGAACTACACAAACCATCAATCTTTTAATTTAAAAGCTCTACCTGGTTTGATAGCATGGTAACTGCGTCAAGGTTGAAAACACCGTCTACCGTTGTTGGCTTCGTACTCATAACTTGCCACTAATAGTTATTCAATGACATCTCTTCAATGAATTTGTAGGCAGCCTCAGGTATTTTGTTGCTTAGTGTACCGCCGGCGGCTGCATCAATCAATTGCCTAGTTGAGGGGTTCACACCATTGTAAAAGGTTTGAACCTATAGCCATAATGGTATCCCATGGTGAGGGCATCTTCTCAATAGATCCTTGTATCTCACCTATGCATCGTAAAGTGTTTCTAAATCCATCTGCACAAAAGAAGAGATATCGTTCCTCAAATTAGCCATTTTAGCCGGAAGAAAATATTTAAGTACAAATTTTTTAGTCATTTGTTCCCATATAGTGATTGATCCTCGTGGTAACGAGTTCAACCACTGTTTAGCTTTGTTCCTCAACGAGAAGGGAAACAATCTAAGGCGAATGGCATCATCAGAAACGCCATTAATCTTGAAAGTGCCGCAGAATTCTACAAAATTTGCCAAGTGATTGTTTGGATCCTCATCCTGCAAACCATCAAATTGAATAAACTACTGAATCATCTGAATAGTGTTAGGTTTCAGTTCAAAATTATTTCCAGCAACAGCAGGTCTAACAATACTTGATTCAGTTCCTGTTAAAGTAGGTTTAGCATAATCATACATAGTTCGAGGAGCAGGATTTTGATTTACTAGATCTGTAGCGATCACAGGAGGTAGCGGATTATTCTGGGGATCAACCATCTCCTTGGTATTAGTGATATCGTTCTCTTAGTGATATTGTTCTCTTACTCTTCTTGTATGTATTGTAGGCTTTGCCTTATCTCTCTTCGGTTCCTGCAAGTTGTACTCTCAATCTCACTATCGTAAAGCAAAGGTCCTGACGGGCTTCTTCTAGTCATAAACTAGAGACACTTGCCAGAAGTAAAGAAAGAGAAAAGTTAGTAAATAAAAATAAAATTGTAATAAAGAATAATAATGGCTAAAATAATAAAAATTTAGAGTTCCTAATATTCTAGTCCCCGGCAACGGCGCCAAAAACTTGATGGGCTCAAAACTAACTAATATTTCGACAAAGGCAAGCGCACCTATCGAACAGTAGTATAGCTTTAGTGAGTCCGGAATATCGTATCCTCAAAGACTAAAATTACTAGTAATAACTATCTTTTTATTATTTAGCCTAATAATTAAAGGGTTTTGTTTTAATCTAAAATTTAACTAACTAATTTACTATGAACGCGATAGAGAGTGAAGAAAGTAATCGAATAAACCAATGAATAAAGACAATACCCAAGGAAGAATCCACCTAGACTTCACTTGTTATTCTGACTCTGAATTAAACGATTTATTCACTTGTCTTGATCCGTATAAATCCCTAAATTAAGTTAATATCTCTTTCGAGACTAAAAACAACTGACTCTAGGTTGATTAATTGAAATCTCTTTCTAATTAAAACCCTTATCGTCACATTAACTCAATCTATGGATTCCCTTATTAGATTTAACTCTAATTCGACAAATTTATGTCATCCTATTTCTAGGGTTGCAATCAATTCCGCTTAATTATACTAGATCTTCTCTTAAACGGGGATTTTTGCTCCACTGAATAAGCACATTAAACTTGCATTAATATTCCTGATGTAACATCCTGAATTAATGGGTCTATGCGTTTAGTGTAAGGATATGTTTAATATGTTAATTTAAGTGATAGGGGTCCAATTTGGGCTCAGGGCTAGGCAAAGGCCTTGGTTAAATTATCTGATTGGGCATTATAGAGTTAAAAGGTGGTAATTGTGTTTAAAATACCAATGTGGGCTTGTGGCCCAACAATAGGTGACGCTGCAAGGGATTTAGAAGGTGGCATCACTAACAGTTAAAGGGGCCCAAGTTTTGGCCGCAAGGAGTCCAAGTTTTTGCCGCAAGGAGCCCATGTTTTCGGGCCATTTTCGGCACTTAAAAGGGAGCAAGGGGTGACGCCACAACAAGGGTGTAAGGGGCCCAAAATTTAAGTTCTATGGAGCCCAATTCTCTTAATTTAAGTAAGCTTAACTCGGCATTAGAATTAGGTGAATTGGAAGGCAACAAGGCTCAAAAATAGGAGGATTTATATGGATTTTATAATTGATAATATAGGGGATAAAAAGGAGAAAAGATAGGAGCTATCAAGGAAAGGTGATGGCTGAAAATCCACCACCTAGAGGAGTAAAGAATTCGGCTACTTCATGGAAAAGGGGTGCCGAATTTTCCCTTTTTATTAGCTTGATTTTTAGTTATCAGGAAGGGTACTTTCGGTTTTTTTTATAGGAGTGTCGAAAATTCTATAAATAGGAGGGGATATCTCATTGATTCTGGCATTTGAACCCTAATTTCTTCTTCTTCCATTGTGCCGAAATTCTTAGGCTCTCCCTCTACAATTTCTTTTCTTTAATTTCTTCAAAAGCCGAAACCTCTCCCTTCACTCTCTTTTCCATTCTTTTCCTCTTGTGCCGATTTCTCTAAAAAGCCGAAATCTCCATAGTTTTTCTCTATTCATCTCATCTGTGAGTTGGTTCTATTTCTTCCGGAATTTAAAACTTCTTCTTTGACATTGCCGAATCTTCTCTCCAGTGCTAGCCGAATTCCCTGTGCTAAGGTAAGTGTCGACTTCTATTAGATCTCATGTTCTATTTCGGTTCTTGAAAGGCAAAAGCCGAAAAGCTAATAGTTTAATGGTTCTATGTTGGGCGGCATTCTGGGATTTGAAGGAAACTTGGTCGTCTAGATCTAAAAGTCGAAAATCGCTAGTCTCCAATTTTGGGATTTTAAGGTAAGGAGATTTTTACTAGATTCGTTCATAGTACATAAGATCTTAACTTTATGATGAGGATTAACGATCATACATTGTGATAGTAGTTCTGACAAGGACTTGTGATGGAATTAAATATGCATCAGGCAAAGGAGAGAATCCCTAAGTTTAAGAAACGAGCGGTATCTGCCGTTCGAGATTGGCCACTTGGTTGTGGACCGGCTTCTGAACAACACCTTAGGCAGATAGCAGTTGTGTCGACTACGGATAGCGTTGACATAGAAAGCATCGTTTTATCGGTAATCAGGTGTGTAGATCTCTAACACACTATTAACCCTGTATATATGTCTATATATATGTTATGCGCTAAAAAGTCGAAAAGATGATGTATGGACAGTCGAATGGAACCCTAAAAGGGTTAGGCATGGATGCCAGGTACGTAAACATAGAACTCTCTATGTGTATCGAAATATATGTAAGCCTGCATGATGTTTTCTTAATATGTGTATGCTTGGGGGGAATTATGATATTGAAGGGGAAGTGCATGATAGGTCACTTGGTGATCGGTGGTAGAAAACCCACAAATATAAATGATAGGTCACATAGGGATCGGTGGCTATGCCACGTTTAATGATACCTGAATAACAGGAATAGGCAGTACGGCTGTCGTTATGGTGTGTAGCAGATGGAGGGTTGATTGTAGAAATCCCCAAGGTGTGATGGTTGGTATGGGTTGGTGTGTAGAGGATGGAAACCTAGGATGGGTTGGGTCATTAATCATTTATTATTTGATATATAATCATGATTGTTGCCTTTATGTATGGGCCAGGGCCCATAATGTATTTGTGGGCTCAGTTCGTTGTGTGTTTTGAGATTTATACACTGAGTCTTGGTGACTCACGCTTTCCTTTTTCTCTACTCTTCCAGATGAGCAGTAGATTGTGGACATGGGAGCCGAGACGGACTCGAGGGGCCATCAAGTTTTTATTTCTACAAATTATTTTTGGGATTTCTTTAAGTTTATTTTATTTTTATTTTGGGAATATTTATGTAATAAGGCCCCTAGCTTTTATTCAACTAAGTAGTTTTCAATGTCCTGCAACTTATGAATTTATGACAAGGTTTATTTATACTTAATAATAATAATACAAAGGATTTTATTTTTTTAAAATGTCATTTATTTATTCAAATAATGTCTAATTAACTTACGACTTCCAAAACCAACAAGACAAAAGTTTTTAATATACAACTCCTAGCATACCAGATCTGGTCGAAACGCATGGGCCAGGTTTGGGGGTGTTACATTTTGGTATCAGAGCCCAGTTCAAAACTCGGGCTGTGAAATGGGCCTAGTAATGTTTTGTAAAGTAATGTGAATTTGAAAAAAAAATGTATCTTTGTTGAAGATATGGCCTTCGAGTCTACCGGCACCCGATCCACACAGGTAAGTATTTTAAACTCTTGCTGTGTTATATATGTGGGCTTGATGGGCTTGAGGGACGTAGATTAGTATGATAGTATTAATGGACCTTAGGCTTAGATAAACAACTCTTCAATTCCATAAGATTTAATCCAACTAAACAAACTCGTGAACGAGTCAACAGGTTAGGGTGTGGCAACAGGCATATGCATGTCTAGGATTGGATTCAGGAAGAGCTTGGTACTTAAGCAGTCCTAGTGACTCACCTCCTCTTCGCTAGAATCCTACCTGGTGCGTAGTGACTGTTCACCCTAGCTACAAGGACTTGTTGATGGGCTAAACCTTATAATTAAAACCGAAAGGGACCAGCCACTCTATTTGAAAAAAAAAAACCCCCAAGTTTTGTAAAATTTTCAAAATACACTTGATTTGTGGAAAAAAAATTTGCAACCAACCATGAATTTATAAAATACTTATGTTTTGAAAATTTACCCAAAATCTTCATGTTTACAAGAGTAACTCGGATGGTGAAACTAGATTTCCAAAGTACCCCTGTTTAAAAAAAAACAACAGCAGTAAAATATCCCTGATTTGTAAAATTACCAAATTACCCTTGATGTGCAAAATGACCAAAATATCCCTGAATTTCAAAATTACCGAAATACCCTTGGATTTCAAAATTACCGAAATACCCCGAATTTCAAAATTACCAAAATACCCTTATTTCACAAAATCACCAAGGAACCCTATTTTGGAAATTTAAGAAAATACCCCTACAGGATAAAATTACGAAAATACCCCTGGGTAGTGAAATGACAAAAATACCCTTACGTGATGAATATGAGTTCATGGATGTTGTATGTATGCTGATGATGGATGATTGAATGTATGTGCTACTTAGAACTAGAAGATGCGAACTTGAGACTGAATTGTAGATATAATTGCGAATTAGGAAGAACTATTCTTAAAACTACTATTCGTAAAGACTGTTCGTGGTTAAACAGTGGAAGAAAACTAATAATTCATAAAATTTCTAATCAGATAAACGCGAATCGGTAGAATGAGTACAATGGGTCGTGGACGTCCGCCACGTGGTCGTGGTAGGGGTAGGATGACGGTGTCGGAACCAGTAGGATCTGGTCATGGATTTGGAAACGAGACGCCAGCAGTGGAGGAGGAATTTCAGGATCAGACTGCCGGAGATGACGCGGTATCTCAGGCAATGTTAAGGGTTTTAGAGAGGGTTGCTGGGGCAGGTATGGGCACAGGAGCCCGGAAATCTGTGCCGGAGCGGCTTAGGGCCAATAGGGCAGAAGTGTTTAGGAGAATTTCTGGTGTAGCCCCAAGTTCAACTGAGTATTGGTTGGAGGCGGTAGGACGCATAATGGATGATTTGGATTTCATGGAGGAGGAAAAGTTGAAAGGGGTTATATCTCTCCTGCGGGAAGAAGCATATCAATGGTGGCTTACGGTTAAGGATGGTACAGTGGCTGACCGTATCACCTGGGATCTCTTTAAAACGGCGTTTCAGAATAAGTACATTGGATGGAGTTATGTGGATGCGCAGCGCAGAGCATTTCTGAATCTGGTTCAAAGGAGTAGGTCAGTGGCTGCGTATGAAGCTGAATTCTTACGCCTTAGTCGTTATGCTAGAGGGATGGTAGCCACAGAGCATGAACGTTGTGTTAGGTTCAAAGATGGGTTGAGGGATGACTTGCGTGTTTTAATAGCCCCACATCAGGAGAAGGAATTTGCTGTCTTAGTGGAAAAGGCTAAGATAGCCGATGAGGTAAAGCGGACTGAAAAATTAAATCGGGATAGAGATAGGGGTGAAAATAAGAGGAATTTTGGATCGTCAGGAGCAACTGGGCGTACTCAGAAAAGGCCCAGGTCTGATGGACCGAAACGGGAAGAGAAATCTGTTGCTGCTAACCAGACACCAAAGTGTGCTTGATATGGCAAATTTCATGCCAGAGAATGTTGGGCAGGCAGTGGGAAGTGTTTTAGGTGTGGATCTATGGACCACCAAGTTAGAAACTGTCCGCAGCAACGGGACGGTGAAGGGACCATGGGTCGAGGGAATGCTCAGCCTGGCAGAGGAGGTAAGTAGCCACAAAGAGGTCGTGGTGCAGCCATAGGTGGTAATGGTGCTGGTCGGGGTCGTGGAGCACCAGGCCAAGGGGCAGAAACACTGAGGCGAGACAGCCGGGGTTGGTCTATGCTGTCAGACGTCGAGAGGAGGCTGACGCACCGGATGTCATAACCGATACGTTTTTAATTTTTGGCTTACCTTACACTGCATTAATTGACATTGGGTCGACGCATTCGTATGTAGCTAGTAGCATATCTGGAACTCTAAGGTTAGAATCTGAAATTACCCCTAGGGCAATGACTGTAGTTAGCCCATTAGGACAATCTATAGTAGTGGATAAACTCTATCGGGAAGTACCTCTAGAAGTTCAGGGGATAGTTTTCCAAACAGATCTAATGGAATTACTGTTCGGGGAGTTTGATTTGATTTTAGGCATGGATTGGCTTGTGAAGTATCAAGCTAATCTAGATTGTACGACCAAGCGTATGGTGTTAAAAACCCCGAGGGTGATGAAGTGTTGGTGATAGGAGAAAGGGGGAACTGCTTGTCGAATGTAGTGACTGCCCTAAGAGCAGAAAGGATGGTGAGGAACGGATGCGAGGCAGTTTTATTATTTGTTCAGGCTCTGGAAGCCAAGGACCTGACTGTTGGGGATGTCAGGACGGTAAAGGAATTTCCCGATGTTTTCCCTGAAGAACTTCCGGGATTACCCCCAGATCGTGAAGTGGAGTTTGGTATCGACCTTCTTCTGAGAACAGCGCCGGTATCTATTGCTCCGTATAGGATGGCACCGAAGGAGCTGGTGGAGTTGAAAGCGCAGATTCAGGAGTTGCTGGATAGAGGATTTATTCGATCGAGTTTGTTACCTTGGGGAGCACCGGTGTTATTTGTTAAGAAGAAGGATGGATCAATACGTATGTGCATTGATTATCGCCAGTTGAATCAGCTAACAATTAAGAACAAGTATCCGTTGCCAAGGATCGATGACTTGTTCGATCAGTTGAAGGGAGTCTCAGTCTTTTCAAAGATAGATCAGAGGTCAGGGTACCATCAGCTCAGGGTCAAAGAGGTGGATATTCATAAGATGGCTTTTAGGACTCGCCACGGTCATTATGAGTTTATGGTGATGCCATTTGGATTGACCAACGCGCCAGTAGCGTTCATGGACATGATGAACCGGGTGTTTCAGCCCTACCTAGACCGGTGTGTCGTGGTGTTTATAGACGATATCTTGGTTTATTCGAAGTCGGAGGAGGAGCATGATGCTCATCTGCGAATAGTTTTGCAGATTTTAAGGGAGAAGCAGTTGTATGCCAAATTCAGTAAGTGTGAATTTTGGCTAAGGGAAGTTACATTTCTAGGGCACGTTGTGTCGGCAGAAGGGATTAGGGTTGAACCTCGAAAGATTGAAACGGTGTTGGATTAGAAGCCACCTAGGTCTGTGGCTGAGATTAGGAGGTTTCTTGGTTTAGCCGAGTATTACCGAAGGTTTGTTGAAGGATTTTCTTCAGTTACGGCACCGTTGACTAAGTTCCTACAGAAATGAGTTCCGTTTGTTTGGTCTGATAAGCAGCAGGAGAGTTTCAAAAAGTTAAAGAGGTTCCTGATGGAGGCTCCGGTGTTGATTCAGCCAGAGGCAGGGAAGGAGTTTGTAATTTAATGTGATGCGTCACACGCAGGACTAGGATATGTGTTTATGCAAGAGGGAAAGGTGGTTGCATATGCATCCCGGCAGTTAAGACCTCATGAATCGAATTATCCCACCCATGATTTGGAATTGGCGGCGGTGGTGTTTGCCTTAAAAATTTGGAGGCAGTATTTGTACGGGGAGAAATCTGTCATTTACACAGATCATAAGAGCTTAAAGTATCTTTTGGCTCAGAAGGAGCTGAATCTAAGGCAGAGAAGGTGGATCGAGTTGCTAAAGGATTATGACTGCTCGATCGAGTATCACCCGGGTAAGGCTAATGTAGTGGCGGATGCTCTAAGTCGTAAAGTAGTTTCTGACTTAAGAGCAATGTTTGTTCACCTTAGTTTGTGTGAGGATGGAAGTTTATTAGCTGAGCTTCAAGTGAAACCCTCTTGGATTAGCCAAGTGAAGGAGAAGCAATAGACCGATGAGTTGCTAAAGGGGAAATTGCAACTAATCTCAAAGGATGGACCAACAGAATTCAGTATGAATGAGGAAGGACTGTTATGTTTCCGAGGGAGAGTGTGCATGCCAAAAGATCCGGAGTTGAGGCGTAGGATTTTGCATGAGGCGCATAGTGGTGCATACGCTATGCACCCTGGAGGAAGTAAGATGTTTCGGGATTTGCGAGATCAGTTCTGGTGGTCGGGTTTGAAGCAAGAATTAACTGAATTAGTGGGCAAGTGCTTGACCTGTCAGCAAGTCAAGGCGGAACATCAGTTACCATCAGGATTATCGCAGCCAATGAAGATTCCACAATGGAAGTGGGAAAGAATTACCATGGACTTTGTTAGTGGGCTTCCCCTCACACCCACTAAGAAAGATGCGGTTTGGGTAGTTGTGGATCGCTTGACGAAGTCTGCACACTTCATCCCAGTGCGTGTTGACTATTCCTTGCAGAAGTTAGCTAAGTTATACATAGCGGAAGTGGTGAGGTTGCATGGAGTACCGGTTTCGATCATATCAGATAGGGACCCTAGGTTCACCTCACGATTTTGGAAGGCGTTGCATCGAGCGTTGGGTACAAAGTTGGATTTCAGTACAGCGTTTCATCCTCAAACCGATGGACAGTCTGAGCGAGTGATCCAAATCTTGGAGGACATGTTGAGAGGATGTGTCATTGATTTCAGAGGTAGTTGGGAAGAGTTCTTACCGTTAGCAAAGTTTGCTTACAACAAAGTTACCAGTCAAGTATTCAGATGGCGCCCTATGAAGCTTTGTACGGGCGGAGGTGTCGTACTCCTACCTGTTGGACGGAATTAGGGGAACGTCAGATTCTGGGTTCGGAGTTGGTGACTGAAACAGAAGAGAAGGTTGAATTGATTCAGGTTCGACTGAAGGAGGCATCGGACAGACAAAAATCCTATGTTGATTTAAAGTGTAAGGACATAGAGTTTGCAGTGGGTGATAAAGTATTCCTAAAGGTGTCGCCGTGGAAAAAAGTACTAAGGTTTGGTCGAAAGGGTAAATTAAGTTCCAGATTTATCGGACCATATCGGGTGTTGAGGCGAGTAGGACCAGTAGCCTACCAGCTGGAGTTACCTCCGGAGTTAAGTCAAATTCACGATGTATTTCACGTCTCCATGCTAAGACGTTACCTTTCGGATACATCTCATGTTGTGCCTGTGGAGGAAATTGAGGTAAGACCTGATTTATCCTTCGAAGAGGAACCAGTGGAAATCTTGGATCGTGATGTCAAAGTGTTGCGAAGGAAAACGGTTCCATTGGTTAAGGTGCTGTGGAGGAATCATGGTTTGGAGGAGGCTACGTGGGAACCTGAGGAAGCAATGCGGTAGCAATACCCCATCTTTTCTGATCAGGTAATTTCGAGGACGAAATTTCTTTAAGGGGGTAGAACTGTAACATCCAGGATTAATGGGTCTATGCGTTTAGTGTAAAGATATGTTTAATATGTTAATTTAAGTGATAGGGGTCCAATTTGGGCTCAGGACTAGGCAAAGGCCTTGGTTAAATTATCTGATTGGGCATTATAGAGTTAAAAGGTGGTAATTGTGTTTAAAATACCAATGTGGGCTTGTGGCCCAACAATAGGTGGCGCTGCAAGGGAGTTAGAAGGTGGCGTCACTAACAGTTAAAGGGGCCCAAGTTTTGGCCACAAGGAGCCCATGTTTTCGGGACATTTTCGGCACTTAAAAGGGAGCAAGGGGTGGCGCCACAACAAGGGTGTAAGGGGCCCAAAATTGAAGTTCTATGGAGCCCAATTCTCTTAATTTAAGTAAGCTTAACTCGGCATTAGGGTTAGGTGAAGTGGACGGCAACAAGGCTAAAAATAAGAGGATTTATATGGATTTTATAATTGATAATATAGGAGATAAAAAGGAGAAAAGATAGGAGCTATCAAGGAAAGGTGATGGCCGAAAATCCACCACCTAGTGGAGTAAAGAATTCGGCTACTTCATGGAAACGGGGTGCCGAATTTTTCCTTTTTATTAGCTTGATTTTTAGTTATCAGGAAGGGTACTTTCGGTTTTTTTTATAGGAGTGCAGAAAATTCTATAAATAGGGGGGATATCTCATTGATTCTGACATTTGAACCCTAATTTCTTCTTCTTCCATTGTGCCGAAATTCTTAGTCTCTCCCTCTACAATTTCTTTTCTTTAATTTCTTCAAAAGCTTAAACCTCTCCCTTCACTCTCTTTTCCATTCTTTTCCTCTTGTGTCGATTTATCTAAAAAGCAGAAATCTCCATAGTTTTTCTCTATTCATCTCATCTGTGAGTTGGTTCTATTTCTTCCGGCATTTAAAACTTCTTCTTTGACATTGCTGAATCTTCTCTCCAGTGCTAGCCGAATTCCCTGTGCTAAGGTAAGTGTCGACTTCTATTAGATCTCATGTTCTATTTCGGCTCTTGAAAGGCAAAAGCCGAAAAGCTAATAGTTTAATGGTTCTATGTTGGGCGGCATTCCGAGATTTGAAGGAAACTTGGTCGTCTAGATCTAAAAGCCGAAAATCGCTAGTCTCCAATTTCAGGATTTTAAGGTAAGGAGATTTTTACTAGATTCGTTCATAGTACACAAGATCTTAATTTTAAGATGAGGATTAGCGATCATACATTGTGATAGTAGTTCTGACAAGGACTTGTGATGGAATTAAATATGGATCAGGCAAAGGATAGAATCCCTAAGTTTAAGAAACAAGCGGTATCTGCCGTTCGAGATTGGCCACTTGGTTGTGGACCGGCTTCTGAACAACACCTTAGGCAGATAGCAGTTGTGTCGACTACGGATAGCGTCGACATAGAAAGCATCGTTTTATCAGTAATCTAGTGTGTAGATCTCTAACACACTATTAACCCTGTATGTATGTCTATATATATGTTATGGGCTAAAAAGCCGGAAAGAGGCTGTATATACAGTCGAATGGAACCCTAAAAGGGTTAGGCATGGATGCCAGGTACGTAAACATAGAACTCTCTATGTGTATCGAAATATATGTAAGCCTGCATGATGTTTTCTTAATATGTGTATGCTTGGGGGGGAATTATGATATTGAAGTGGAAGTGCATGATAGGTCACTTGGTGATCGGTGGTAGAAAACCCACAAATATAAATGATAGGTCACATAGTGATCGGTGGCTATGCCACGTTTAATGATACCTGAATAACAGGAATAGGCAGTACGGCTGTCGTTATGGTGTGTAGCGGATGGAGGGTTGATTGTAGAAATCCCCAAGGTGTGATGGTTGGTACGGGTTGGTGTGTAGAGGATGGAAACCTAGGATGGGTTGGGTTATTAATCATTTATTATTTGATATATAATCATGATTGTTGCCTTTTGTATGGGCCAGGGCCCATAATGTGTTTGTGGGCTCCGGTCGTTGTGTGTTTTGTGATTTATACACTGAGTCTTGGTGACTCATGCTTTCCTTTTTCTCTACTCTTCCAGATGAGCAGTAGATCATGGACATGGAAGCCGAGATGGACTCGAGGGGCCATCAAGTTTTTATTTCTACAAATTATTTTTGGGATTTCTTTAAGTTTATTTTATTTTTATTTTGGGAATATTTATGTAATAAGGCCCCTAGCTTTTATTCAACTAAGTAGTTTTCAATGTTCTGCAACTTATGAATTTATGACAAGGTTTATTTATACTTAATAATAATAATACAAAGGATTTTATTTTTTTAAAATGTCATTTATTTATTCAAATAATGTCTAATTAACTTACGACTTCCAAAACCAACAAGACAAAAGTTTTTAATGTACAACTCGTAGCATACCAGATCTGGTCGAAACGCATGGGCCGGGTTTGGGGGTGTTACACCTGAAAACATCAAAATAAGGATTAAGAACACATAATTAAGAACAAGAACAAGTATTTATCATGTAATTCAGATTTATTGAATAATAAGATTTATCTAGGTTTCATCCTCCCTAGGTATTTAAGGAGTTTAGTTCATAATGTAGGAGGAAAACATCTCAGAATAAAGAAAACAAAAAGACATAAAGAACCCAAAAACTTCTAAAGAACTTGATGGAGATATTCAATCTTGAATGAGATCCTGCTTCCGAGATGATTCTGACGGCTTCCTTCGAGTAATCTCTGCGATCTACTCTACATCGTCCCTTTTAGGTCTTCCTCTAGCTCGTATTTATAGACTTTAGAAGGCTCAGAAAGCCTAAAAATTGGCTTTTCCGCGTGAAAACAAAGCAGGGTGCGGCAGGGACACGGGCGTGTGCTCAGCCCATGTGAGAGTGCGCAGGCCGTGTGGGAATTTGAATGAATCGCGATTGACATGGGCTGGAACACGGGCGTCTGTCCAGCCCGTGTGAGTCACACAGGCATGTGCCCTACCCGTGTTGTTCAGGCTTGGCCGTGTGGATCCTTGAGGTGGCCCGTTTTGTCCGGTTTTGGCCCATTTTCCAGTCCTTTTGCTTCCTTATGCTCACCTATAAAAATACAAATTTAAAGGATTAAGAGTATCGAATTCACCAAATTATATAAATAATCATCCAAAAACATGCTAAGCGTGGGATTAAAATGTGTTTCTTTTGTGATTTATCACGGATGTCAACACATTATCAGAATTTTCTTGGATTTCACATATTCAACTCCAATAGCCATTAATCACATTTTATTAACATATAAGCAATAATAATTAAATTCAAACACATTTATTTGTATATAGACTTACCTCGTACGGATTTAGATGGAAATAAACGATTACTCGACCACTTTAGATTTCCCCCGATCTAATTTTGTTTTCTTTGTTCTTGATCTATACAAATTAAAATTTAGCTTATTCATTCACCAAATCATTCAATTCAATCCATAAACACATATTTAGGGCATTTTACAAATTAGCCCTCACATTTTCACATTTTGACATTTTAGTCCCTATTTTGTAAAATCACAAAATACACATAATTTCCTTATACACATGCTTGGCCGAATATTCCATTAGTCCATATAGTCCCATACCTTTCATTATTTCACATTTAACCCCTCATTTTATACCTTTCTCAATTTAGTCCACAATAAACAAATTCATCATAAATCCCAATACAAAACATGTTTATCTAACACCAAACTTTCATATTTCACCAAATAACATCATTAAGCTCACAAAATCATCAATGGCACATCACACAACAATTTCTGAAATTTAGGCATGGGCTTGATAGAACACAAAGCAACGATCACAAAAACGTAAAAATCATTAAAAACCGGACACAAATCATACCTTAATCACAAACACAAATTGCCGAACCCTAAAACATGTAAATGGCTTCTTCTTTCTTCTATTTTCGATGCAAAAAGATGATAAAATGGCCACCATATTGTTTTGTTTTATTATAATTCATAATAATACAAAAATTACCAAAATATCCATGATTAGTAAACATATAAAACATTAGCATTATGGCAATTAATGTCCACTTACCAAGTTAATGGCCTAATAACAACATAAGGACCCCTTAATTATAAAGACACATCAATTCGGCACTTAATTAAATAGAAAGCTACTTTTGCATTTTCTACAATTTAGTCCCTTTTTACAAATTAAGCACACAAACGATAAAAATTAAATCACGGAAATTTCACACATACTAATTCACATGCTATAAATACGGAAAATAATATTAAAATATTTTTTGACTCAGATTTGTGGTCTCGAAACCACTATTCGACTAGGGTCTAAATTGAACTGTTACAACCCTCCCCCTTAGGGATTTTCGTCCCGATGATAAACCGTAATTATAACATATTTTAATCCCACATTTAGCTTGTTTTTGGATGACTTATCCCCAATTTATGTAAAAAGGTGCTCTTAATCCTTTCTTTTCATGTTTTATACTCAGGAAAGCACTTAAGGATGAAAAGAACGAGAAACGGGCTTAAAACGGACCAAATTGGGCCAAGAGAGAAATTGACACGGCCTGTCCCAAAGCTAACACGGCCGTGCCTCATTAAAAGTCCGAGCACGGCCTGGCCACGATCCACACGGGCGTGTGCCATGGCCGTGTCCCTGTTGCTGGAAAGAGCAATTTCATTCGGGAAAGGATACTTGGAGGCAAAGAAACACATTCCAAAGCCTATTCAAACACCCTATTAGGAATTCTACTTAAATTAGGATGCTTAGGAGCCAAGTAAGGCATCACAAAGTCTATATAAACACCTTAGGGGGCAACTTGAAAGGGGAGTTCGGCAGAAGCTGAAGGCGTCAAAGCTAGACCAAAGAGCCAAGCCGAGAAGGTCAGAGTTGAGGGAATCACTCGAAGATAGCCAGTTGATCCATCCCAAGAAGTCGGAGTTATACTCAAGACGGCGGTTTTCTCCTTCAATTACTTTAGGGAGTTTTAGGGATTTCTTATGTTTTGTTTTACCTTTTCTCTTGAGATGTTTTCTTTATTTGTCATGAACTAAATCCTCCAGATACCTGAAGGGGATGAACCCTAGATGAATCTTGATAATTGATTTCTGAATTATATGATAATTACTTAGTTTGTTCTTAATTATGTTGCTTAATCCAAATCTGATGTGCTTAGGTGGAGGAGGAATAGACCCTGCTTAAGAGTAGATCTAGCATAATTAAGCGGAGTTGATCGAACGCCTAGAGATAGGGTTACGAGATTTTTCTGGATTAGGGTGAAACCTAATATGGGAATCCACAGATTGATTTATTGCTATTCCAGGGGGTTATTATAAGCGAACGAGAGTTCCACTAATTAACCTAGGGTTAGACGTTATTCACCTCGAGAGAGGGTTTAATATAGGTTAGGGAGTCCTACGGATCAGGCTAAGTAAAGAAATCATATGGTTCAGTGTTAAGATAACAAGTGAAGTCTAGGTGGATTCTTCCTGAGGGTATCGTCGTGATCAACTGAGTTTTCCTTCAAAGTTATTTCCCAATTTGTTCTTTTTGTTTTGTATCTTTAGCTTAGTAGTCGTTAATTTAGATTAAAGCAACTTCGCTATATCTTTAAGGCTAAATAATAAAAAGAAAGTTAGTATTAATACTTTTAGTTCCTTTGGGTTCGACAATCCGGTCTTACCTAAGCTATACTACTGTTCGATAGGTACACTTGCCTTTAATCGTTGTCAGAGTTAGTTTCCAGGTTTGATCATTCGTTTTATAAATTTTAAAGCTCTAATTTCAGCGATCAAGTTTTTGGCGCCGTTGTCGGGGAACTAAAATATTAAGAAAGCTCTATTTTTATTACTTTAGCCATTATTTTTCGCAATTTACTTTTAATTTTTCTTTTTTTTAGTTAAATTTTATTTTTGCAAAAAAAAATATTTACTTTGCTAATTTTTCTTTTATTGGCTTTGACAGGTAATTTTAGTCTATAGAGGAGATGGCACTAAATAACTATCAAAGGCAAGTTATGAGGACAACGTCAACAAAAGCCGCCAGTTTCTTTGAGCTCGATGTGGTCACCAGGTTATCTAACCAGCTAGAGGTGATGAATAAAAAGGTTGATGGTCTCTCGCAGGTACACCCAGTAATGCAATATGACTCGAATCTAGGAGGTGTGGCGAATCCTGAGTACCCACCCTACGGATATTGCATGGAGAACGAAGAAGTCCACTATATGGGTAACTATCCTAGACTTCAAAATAATTTTTATGGTAACACTTATAATGCAGGTTGGGGGTACCATCCCAATATCTCGTGGGATGATCAAAATAGCCAAAAACAGGAACTTCCTCCAAATTTTCAACAACCACCTTACCAACAGGAAGAGGAGTTGATCCTCGAAGAGATGCTGACAAAATTTATGGCAAACATGGAAAACCGTTTCCAAGAAACTGAGAGAACACTTAAAGATCGAAAAGCGTCGATGGAAAAACTTACTAAGTTAGTTGGGAAAGTCACTAATGCAGTCAGTCAACTTGCAAAGTTAATGGCAGAACGACCGCAAGGGCGTCTACCAAGCAACACAGAGATTAACCCGAAGGAGCAATTCCAAGCCATAACAGCTCAGGAGAGTATAGGGTTAGATGAACCCAGTTCAATACAAGAAAACAAGGTAGACGAAGGTAAAGTTGAGGTAACACAAGAAAAGCCAAAACCAGTAATCAAAGAGTACCAACCCCGCATACCTTATCCCGAAGCGATGAAGAGAGACGATACTGAGGAACAGTTCGGTAAGTTTCTTAAACTTTTAAAGAAATTACATATTAACTTACCGTTTCTCGAAGCTCTTTCGCAGATACCCGATTATAGAAATTTTTAAAAGAGCTGTTGACAAACAAACGAAAACTAGACGAGGCATCGCATGTGGAGCTAAACGCAATGTGCTCAGCAATTCTACAAAATAAACTGCAACGGAAATTAAAAGATCCAGGGAGTTTTACAATCCCATGTTTAATTGGCAGTTTATCTATTGATAATGCTTTAGCTGATTTAGGGGCAAGCATCAATATTATGCCTTATAAAATGTTTAAACAACTAGGTCTAGGGAAACCCAGACAAATTAGGATGAGCATTTAGTTAACTGATAAAACTATCAAAATTCCTAGGGGTATAATAGAAAATGTTCTAATCAAAATTGATAAATTCATATTCCCAGTAGATTTTGTTGTCTTAGACATGGATGAGGACAATTCGCTTCCTTTAGTTTTAGGAAGACCCTTTCTAGCAACTGCCAGGACTAAAATTGATGTTGGTACGGGAGAACTCATTCTTCGTGTAAGTGACAAATCAATCAGTCTACAAACTCTTAACTCGGCTAGGACATCAAGTGATGAAGGTGAGAAAGTAAATTCAGTTGATAATCAAATTGTTCAACTTTCACCACAGGAAACACCACAAGGCTACAAACCTGACCCGAATCATGGGCCCCAAGCAGTACAAGCTCATAACAGTGAATTGTTAGTGGAATCTGACCCAAGACAAGAACCTGTGGTAAGTGAAGTAAAGAAAGATCACACAGAGGAAGAATTCGGTGAACTCACACTTCGTGTAGACAAGGAAACAATCACTCTTCAAGCTCTTGACTCAGCCAGGACATCGAGTAATAAAGGTACGAACATTAATTCTATTGATAACCATTTGGTTCAACCTTCTTTACAGGAAGCTTCACGAAATCACCTAGCTGAGCTAGATCTTAGACCTTGTGCCAACAAAGAAGAATTGTATGAGGAACGAAGCCTTAGGGTCGACAGATTAGAAGATTGGAAAACACAACTTAAAAAAGAACCGAAATCACACGAAGTGAAACCGAAGGAGCCCCCAGACGAGCTGATAGGAACAGCGAATCACTTAAAAGTAGGAGATCAGGTATTGTTGAATAAGGAAGACCCTCGAATCACCAATTCAGACCTCAAGATAAATGAAGAAATCACTTTTGAGGTACTTAATGTCTTCCTATACGGCACAGTCGA
Organism: Gossypium australe; assembly: GCA_005393395.2. Classification (NCBI taxonomy): domain Eukaryota; kingdom Viridiplantae; phylum Streptophyta; class Magnoliopsida; order Malvales; family Malvaceae; genus Gossypium; species Gossypium australe. The sequence continues at coordinate 113,700,071 of CM016619.1, forward strand.
GGTAAGCAATCCTAAATTCGACACTTTTGAGGTAAACATTACTCGACTTAAACTATATATCCATAACCGAAGTGAACGCATGAGAAAGGATTTTCACCTCCTCAAACCACCATGACCATACGAATGAGAGGTAAAGTCTAGCTTAAGACTATAAACGAGCGCTTCTCGAGAGGCAACCCGAGCACTAACCCCATTTTTACATTTTTTATTTTTATTTTTTTATTTTTATTTTTTCTTTTCTTTTTCCTTTTAGCACCTAAACATAAACTAACAAAGAGCAGATTTCTAGGCCACACGACCCTACACACGGGCGTGCCCGTGGCCGTGTGGAAGCTAAGGGATAAACCATGGGCGTGCCAGTAGCGGTGCACGACAAAGAAAAATTTCTTTTCCCAACACAGGTGGCGATAATAGTCCACGCTCATACCGACGCCCCGTGCGAGGTTACTGACTTGTTTAGCACGGGCTAAACACGGCCATGCCTTCCAACCGTGCCAACATTCTAACATGGGAGGAGCATGCCCGTATTAAATGACCGTGTGAAGAAAGACACGGGCGTGCCACTACACCCACGGCCGTGCCCGAACACCTTAAACGCGCGCAAAATTCAAAATCCCAAAACACGGGCTATATCTTTATTTAAACCTCATTCTCCCTTTTTCTAGTTGTCTTTCATTTTCCATTTTCCATTATTTATTTTTATTTTTATTTTCATTTCATTATTTTTTTACTTTATTTTATTTTCTTCTTCTTATTCTTTTTAATATTTAGATTTAGCTTAGGATACAATAAAATTAGACCGACTGCTTCGAGGATTCAATTTCAAACGGTTCGAGACGCTTCGATCTCTTTTCATTGACTTCATCTAAAATTCAGGAAGTTTCACTTCTCTCCCCATCTTATGATTTTTATGATTATTTTGCTTTTATCTATCTTTGTACATTGAGGGCAATGTACATCTTAAGTGTGGGGAGGGCGTTAACTATAGTATTATTTGAAAATCCCTGAATTATGCCTTGTTCAAAAGTAAAGTCTCTCATATTATGATTAGAATGAAATTTCCTATAATTTATGATTTTTATTGACATGTTTTAGATTAAGTCATTGATAATTGTGCATTGATGATTAAATTTTAAGATACAAGAGAATCAAGCATGATAAGTCTATTTTTCAATAATTAAAATTTATGAGATTGATGTCAAAACACCTATAATTTTTGTGAGATTTTGAGCCTTACAGAGCATATATTCTTTTTCATGCTCACTTTATTGATTATGAGTGTGTCAACTTTGAACTGTTATTTTAGAACTTGCCTCGATTATACATGTTGAGACCACACCTATGATTTGATATACTGAAATGACAAAGGCACCTAGGATTTCACCCACTCACTCCACTAAATAGCCTTCCTTAACAACTAACCCCTAGTGAACCCCGTTGATCCTAACAACCCTTTTTATTGACTTACCAGCTAATATTAACCCAAAACCCCTTTGTATTTGTTATCACCATTCCTTTTGACTACCCTTATATCGAGATTTGATTTGATCAGTTACCTAAATATATTATTTCAGTAGTTGAATTTATCCTTTATTATTTGACTTGTTTCAAAAAAAAAACGACGAAGTATATTCACTATTAGTTTTGTGATTAGGTGAGCTTATATGTCAAATTCCAATTATTGAAGAAGAAGCTCATATCAGAATATTATTAGTAGTACAAGTTTATTATTAGTTCGTGTTTCTAGTTAGGTAATTTGTCAAGTCAATCTCGATACTAACCTTCTAATTTAGCCTTTATCCACACCTTTAACCCAAGCCCCGTTACAACCCTAAGAAAGACCTTTTGATCTGTTTATCATCTCATTTTACACAGGTGGAGATTTGATTTTCAGGCAAGCCTATGGGATTAACTTTTCAGGTTCGACATATGAGTGCTTCTTTTTATGAACCTTAAACACTTTGAGTGATTTGAGTGAATCTATAGTGAGGATGTCAACTCTTGTCAATTTCGAATCAAAGGTAATATTTTAGATAAGGGGAAACACCTACGTTTTCAATTACAAATGAATGACTTATCATTGTTTGAATCTTTAGGACTCTTTGAATGGAATTATCCATGTATAAATTATCTATGAATTATGATGAGACATTGTTGACAGGAATTGTGAATTATGGAAAGTTCGTTTTAATTATATGTTGAGAATTTTGCTTGAGGACAAGCAAAAGCTTAAGTGTGGGGGTATTTGATAAACCGTAATTATAACATATTTTAATCCCACATTTAGCTTGTTTTTGGATGACTTATCCCCAATTTATGTAAAAAGGTGCTCTTAATCCTTTCTTTTCATGTTTTATACTCAGGAAAGCACCTAAGGATGAAAAGAACGTGAAACGGGCTTAAAACAGACCAAATTGGGCCAAGAGTGAAATTGACACGGCCTGTCCCAAAGCTAACACGGCCGTGCCTCATTAAAAGTCCGAGCACAGCCTGGCCACGATCCACACGGGCGTGTGCCATGGCCGTGTCCCTGTCGCTGGAAAGAGCAATTTTATTCGGGAAAGGATACTTGCAGGCAAAGAAACACATTCCAAAGCATATTCAAACACCCTATTAGGAATTCTACTTAAATTAGGATACTTAGGGGCCAAGTAAGGCATCACAAAGTCTATATAAACACCTTAGGGGGCAACTTGAAAAAGGAGTTTGGCAGAAGCCGAAGGCGTCAAAGCTAGACCAAAGAGCCAAGCCGAGAAGGTTAGAGTTGAGGGAATCACTCGAAGATAGCCAGTTGATCCATCCCAAGAAGTCAGAGTTATACTCAAGACGGCGGTTTTCTCCTTCAATTCCTTCAGGGACTTTTAGGGATTACTTATGTTTTATTTTACCTTTTCTCATGAGATGTTTTCTTTATTTGTCATGAACTAAATCCTCCAGATACCTGAAGGGGATGAACCCTAGATGAATCTTATTAATTGATTTTTGAATTATATGATAATTACTTAGTTTGTTCTTAATTATGTTGCTTAATCCAAATCTGATGTGCTTAGGTAGAGGAGGAATAGACCCTGCTTAAGAGTAGATCTAGCATAATTAAGCGGAGTTGATCGAACGCCTAGAGGTAGGGTTACAAGATTTTGCCGGATTAGGGTGAAACCTAATATGGGAATCCACAAATCGATTTACTGCTATTCTAGGGGGTTATTATAAGCGAATGAGAGTTCCACTAGTTAACTTAGGGTTAGATGTTATTCTCCTCGAGAGAAGGTTTAATATAGGTTAGGGAGTCTTACGGATCAGGCTAACTAAAGAAATCATATGGTTCTGTGTTAAGATAACAAGTGAAGTCTAGGTGGATTCTTCCTGAGGGTATCGTCGTGATCAACTGAGTTTTCCTTCAAAGTTATTTCCCAATTCGTTCTTTTTGTCTTGTATCTTTAGCTTAGTAGTCGTTAATTTAGATTAAAGCAACTGCACTATATCTTTAAGGCTAAATAATAAAAAGAAAGTTAGTATTAATACTTTTAGTTCCTTTGGGTTCGACAATCCGGTCTTGCCTAAGCTATACTACTGTTCGATAGGTACACTTGCCTTTAATTGTTGTTAGAGTTAGTTTCCAGGTTTGATCATTCGTTTTATAAATTTTAAAAATTTGATTTCAACGATCACCCGAAAATCTTACTGTTGAATAGATTCAGATATTGCTATCTCATAGCATCTTTGGGCTCCCACGTAATCTCTTCTACACCTTGACGATGCCACAATACTTTTGCTGACGAAATTCTCCTATTTTGTAATTCTTTAATCTCGCGAGCTAAGATGCGGATCGATTCTTCTTCCTAAGTCATATCGGACTGGATTTCTATTTCAGATGGAGAAATTACATGCGAAGGATCTGATCTGAATCATCAAAGCATTGATACATGAAACACATTGTGAATCTTTTCTAACTCAGATGGTAGCAACAGTCTATAAGTAACTAGTTCAATACGCTCGATAATCTCATATGGCCTGATAAATCTCGGACTCAATTTGCCTTTTTTGCCGAATCGAAGTATTTTCTTCCACGGAGACACTTTCAGAAATACTTTATCACCGATTTCAAATTCAATATCTTTTCGTTTCAAGTCTGTATATGATTTTTGACGATCTAACACTGCTTTTAGGCTTTCACAAATCACTTTTACTTTCTGTTCAGTCTCTTTGATCAAGTCTACTCCATGATCTTATTCTCACTTAGTTCAGTCCAGTACAATGGTGTTCTGCATTTCCTACCATACAAGGCTTTGTACGGTGCCATTGTAATGCTCGATTTGAAACTATTATTATACACGAATTCAATCAATGACAAATACTGTTCCCACGTACCTTCAAACTCAAGAATATAACATCTCAACATATCCTTGAGTATCTGAATAATCTGCTCGGATTGACCATCCTTTTGCGGGTGAAAAGCAGTACTGAAGTGTAATTTCGTACCTAAAGCAACTGATGTGGTCTGCGCTTTAGACCCCGAAAATTGTTTGCCCTTATTTCAGTTCGAAAACCCAACTGAGGTGGCTGGTCGAGTAGCAAAATCCTTCGATTTGTTAGATGATGATTGGTAGGGCTTACTCAATTGCCTTTTTCTCGAGTCACGAGACTCAATCTCAGTTCTTCTTTTCTCTTTAGCCAACTCTTAAGCTTTACAAGCTCTATCTTCGAACACTACAAATTATTTTAGTTCGAGGACTCCAACATATAAACATATATCTTCATTTAACCTGTCCTTGAACCTTTTGCACATGATAACCTCAATAGACACCCACTCCCAGGCATACTTACTAAGCCTTACGAACTCAAGTTCGTATTTAGTCACCATCATTCGGCCTTGATTTAGCTCCAAGAACTCTTTCCTCTTATGGTCAATGAATCTTTGGCTGATATATTTCTTCCAAAATTCCTCTTGGAAGAATTCCCAGCTAACTCTCTTCCTTGGTACCACCGACAAAAGGGTGTTCCACCACGGATAGGCTGAATCCCTCAAGAAAGATACCGCACATTTTATGCACTCTTCAAGCATGCATAAAAACGCATCGAATACCCTGATGGTATTCTCGAGCTAGAATTCCGCTCTCTCCGGGTCATCATCCTTACTAGCTCGAAATTCCTCGGCTCCTTGTTTCTAAATCTTATCGACCGGAGGCCTTTCTCTTATCACTAGCTCAACCACTTGAGGAGCTACAGGAGCGGGTTGAGGAATAGGTGGGGGTGGAGGGGGTTGAGCATTAGGATTTGCTCGAATGTACTCTGTGTACCAGTTACTCATCATGTGGAGAAAGGCTTCTCGAGCCTCTTCTCCCTGACCCAAGGTCTCGGGTCTACTATCTCTTGGCGCAGTCCCTTGTGCGGGAGCCGGCACATTACTCGCAACATCATCAGCTGTAGTTCGATCGGGATCAGGATCCATTTACTATATAAAAACATAATTTTAAACGTCAAGAGCCATCACACTATCATTACACAAGTACTTTTACGTATGGCATGTATAGCTACACTCATACATGCGCTATGTTAGCTAGAATCAATTAAACCGTAGCTCTGATACCAATAAATGTAACACCCTTTACCCGTGTTCAAAGTCGGAACCGAATACGAGGCATTACCTAACTTAACTTGCTTAAACATAACACGTCGGGCTATAAAATTTTGCTGCAGCTTATAAACTTTCCATTTAAACTCAGAACCTGCTCATTCTGGGCCTACGAGGCCCTAATATACTTCCGGGAGGTTCCAAAATTTAACCGAGAACTTTTCCGCGCTTAAAATTTTTTTGTCTAAACAGGGACTACACGCCCGTGTTGTTCAAGGGACATTTCCCCTAAGACATGCTCCTGTTCTTCACCCGCGGTCGACACTGACTCATTTCACATAACCAGACACACACCTGTGTCCCTAGCCCGTGTCCCTCACACGGCCTCTACACGCCCGTGTCTTAGCCTACGTGCCAAAACCTTGGCATTCTGTTTATGAAGTCATCACCTCACTAAGGTCACACGGCCAAGGCACACGCCGATGTCCTTAGGCTGTGTGTTGAATTAGATTCCTAACTTTAGGTGCAGATTTCACACGGCCTGGGCACATGCCCATGTCCATGGCCGTGTCCCCCACACGGAGGAGACACATGGCCGTGTCTCTGCCCATGTGTTTACTACTGAGCATACTGACTTGTAAACCTAGCTCACATGGGGACACACGGCCGATCAACACGCCTATGGGGCTGACTGTGTATCATACACGGCCTAGACACACGCCTGTGTGTCTACCCGTGTGGACATTAATAAGGCTATATTCCAAGCCAAATGCCACCCTACATAGCAACCATACTTATACCAACTCAAATCAAACATCCACACAAGTATAAACTTCATGATTCATCATCAATGAATATATATATATATATATATATATATATATATATAAGAACTAGTCAAGTATTGGCCCAACTTTAATGGCCATTTACAAAATGAATTGAAACAACCATAGTAGCCAACGCATTTGGCTTGCAAAAATGACATAACCAAAACATTCAAGTCCTATACGTGCCATACTCAAAATAAATCTAATTTGGTTATACCAAAAAGTGGTCAATAGTGTGATCTCCAACTCCGACGTCCGTGAATTCTCGAGCTAACTTGGCAATACTACAAGGAAAAGTGCAATGAAAGGGGTAAGCATAAAGCTTAGTAAGTTTGCATGGAAATAAATAACAACAATAAGCTCATGACAATATCCATCCATGACATTAAATAACCACACACAAGGTCATAGGCCCCTTGCCATACTTACTCATACTTGCCCTTATCTAGCACACACCATGCCACATATCGTAAATGTTCTTCGTGAATTACTCACGGGTACCTGTGTTAACTCAGTCTCATAGCTTCAATACAATTCTCGTTTCTATTTCTAAGCTGATCTATTTATCCCAATAAATCACTATGGATGCTCAAAAATGCATATTCATTATCGTTAGCATAAACACGAAGCCAATGCCACATCTCGGATGTGGTCTCACGTGGATCATCTCTGAATACCAATGCCATATCTCGAATATGGTCTTATACGGAACCTTACATCAATATCGATGCCATATCTCGAATATGGTCTTATATAATTTTTCATATTCAATGTTGAAGCCATATCATGGATATAGCCTTATACAGGATCTCAGTTCGGTGCCGAGGCCATGTCCCCGACATGGTCTTATATGAGACCTCTTCCATCTCATGTCTCAATGATAGTGTTTGCACATTCATTATAGTCCAACTAGGACTTCAACATCTCAACTTATTTGCACATTCATTATAGTCCAACTAGGACTTCAACATCTCAACTTACTCATTCAACATCAAATACTCAATTTAATAGAATATAATGTATCATCATAATATCAAACATTCTCAAACATCCTGGTGTAATTGTTGAATTTATCACATGCAAACTTACCTCGTTTTCAAAATAGGCTAAATTGTCAGTCTAGTCCAATATTTTGTTCTTTCCCTGTTCGAGGTTGGTTCTTGGTTCTTCTTGATCTGTAATAGCAAATTAGCTCATTTTAATCATCACATTAATAAATGCATTTCAATAATCATGCTTTGGCAAAATTACTATTTTTCCCTTTTTACACCTAGGCTCGGAAATTAATTCTAATCAAATTTCTACCTTCTACAAGCCTAGGTGAACATTTATTTCTCTTATGGCTATCATCAAAACCCAACATTTCACATATTTACTACAAACTTTATAGCCTTTACGAAAAGGTCCATTTAGGTGTTTTCATAGTAACACCTTTCACAAAACTTGTTTATCTAACAACTAAAACTCATTTTCTTCCATAAAAATGCAGCAAATAACATAAAATCTCTCATGGAAAAACCTTAAACTTTTCATCATTTTGCAAAATAGTCCCCTCATTAGAAAGCTTAAGCTTTAGAGGTTCCAAAAGTACAATTTTTATCAAGAAATGATCACTAGAACACTTACTTGTAAAGAGAAGAGCTTGCTAAAATTTTTGAGGTTTCAAACCCCTATTTACTACTAATTTTTGGTGGAGGAGAGGAGAAGAAAAGATGATATCTTTTCTTTCTTTATTTTATTATAAAACATCAATTTAGTCCACCTAATTTCAACAACTTTGACCAATTTGACATTGTTTGTCTCCTATGGCCGGCCACTCTATCTCTAAGGGTCTGATTTCACTTTAAGGGCCTCCAATTTATATTCTAGGGCTTTTAGACACCTTTAGCTTGTAAAATAAAACTTTTGCACTTTATTTGATTTAGTCCTTTTTCACAATTAAGCATGCAATAGCTAAAATTAAAGCACCAAAATTTTCATGCACTCTTGCAATCATACTATAACACACAAAATATTATAAAATGATTTTTCTCTAACCTCAGATTACTGGTTCTGAACCACTATTCCAACTGTAACACCCCTAACCCGTAACCAACGTCGGTCTAGAGTTAAAGGTAAATCTTTTACAGACATTTCATAATATAATTCAATGAATCGAATCAAGTTGTCCCTTAAACAGGTCTACGAGACCTTAAGCATGCTTTAGAAAGGGGCCTGGACTAAACCGAACACATACAAAAGTTTTTGGAAATTTAAAATTTTTCCAAGTTACAGAGGTCACACGCCCGTGTGGTCAGGTCGTGTGCCTCCCACAGCCTCAGACATGCCTGTATGTCTAAGCCGTGTCAAAACAGGCACACATATTGACTTGTCGACACGACCGTGAACACGCCCGTGTGCCTCACTCGTGGTCGCTACTGACATGTACCACACAGCCAGTCACACCCGTGTGTCCAGCCCGTGGTTGAGTCTGACTTGTTTTGAAATACAACCATGAGGGACATGGTTGAGCCACACGCCCGTGTGCTCAACCGTGTGGGCAATTATAGGCCATTTTCAAGGCCAAAATGCCACCCACACTTTGGGTCATCCCTACAAGCACATACAAGCATCATTCCAACACTTATAGCAACCAAAAACATACCAAATTGACCATTTATTTTTACTCATTCAAGAACATTTCATCACAACATCTTATATGCCAATTAGCCCAATAAAATCACAAATAAACCCAAGCATAATCCATCCACAACTTACCACAATAATAAGACATCTTCTCATCATTGATATACCAAACTTTGCATCAATAAGCTCACCATTACTTTGACCATTTCATTAGTCATTAAACCACACCAAACAAAGCATTATATAACCTGACTACTCATTTATTTCACAACTATTAATCTAGCCATATCACATGGCTATACACATATCTCAACATAATTCAAAGTGAGTAGCCTATACATGTCATACTTTAGTATATACATTTTCAAAAGGTACCAAAATAAGTTTGGGTAGTGTGATGACGATCCTCGACGATCCCTGAGCCTTTCGTAGCCTTAACGATCTATAAAATAAAGCAAACACATACAAAGTAAGCTTTTAAAAGCTTAGTAAGCCATATACATGAAACACCCCAAACCCAGCCCACGAGCCTTGACCGGATCTGGTATGTTCCTCGAAGTAAACCGGTTCAAAATTCTTTTGTTACTTAGGAAAACTTGTACGTTTTGAAAGAAAGATTGCTTTGGGTTGAGCTTGAGTTGAAAACGAGTTTATTTTATATTGAAAACCCATTTATTTCAGGTGACAAAATATTTAGAGTTTATTTTAAATTAAATTTACTTAAAACTTTGCTTGATAAAAATTCGTACATAGTAAATAAGAGTAAAATAAAGTAATCCAACTATGGCCTTATTACATCAAATAATTCCCAAAAATAAATTAAAATGCTTAAATAGAATAAAAGTCCAAATAATAAAATTTTCCTTGCTGTGCATGGCCACCATTAAGCTCCTGCCGACCCGGTCCATTACTGATCATCACCTGGAAGAAAATATTCCCCAACGGGGTGAGTCAAACAGACTCAATGTGTAACCAACACTAAAACTTAACAATTTAGGCATACAATAACATATCACATACTTATTCATATAACAGATATAAAGTAATGATGCAACCCGAACCCAAACCTATATGCCATCCGCTACACATCACCCGTACCAACCTGCACACCGCGGGGACTACTAAGTCAACCCTCCATCCGCTACACACCATCGAAGGCAGTCGCTGTAATCGACGTGCTCATCGCCCTTATAAAAATTCGTGGCATAGCCACCAGATACATATTTTGTGTCAAGAGACACCACATTCAGATATCGTGGTCTTAGGCCACCACATTCACTTCCCCTTTTCATAATATAACCCGAATTCCCCATATCATTCATATCATGCATATTACATAATTTCACATTCTTATCACTTTTCACATGTTACATATATAACATAATTTCATATTCCTAGTAGGAGTAGGAAACGTACCTGAGTACTTTTGTACCATTACATGGTACCTTAGCCATATTCTTATACATTCTTATAGTCACATACATATTAAATATTGCCATAAATATATCAAGAAATAGTGTGAGGTACACACCTGATTCGCTTAGGGTTTCCAATCCAAATCCCGAAAAGCTTGATCTAATGCCTTAGATCTTAGATCTCTACATTTAATCAATCATTTAATACTTAGTAAAGAGCCATTCGGCCATAAATCCAAATCCTAGTAGGATTAGTACACTAAAACTTACCTTGTTGCCGATTGACTTAAGAATCAAGTCCCGAAACTTTGTATCCTTCTTTCTTGAAATCGGCAATCACTAGATTACTTGAATAGATTAGTTTCGGCTTTTGAATAATTAATGAACACATATATTTACCAAACATGGCCTTGGCTGAATGCTATAGACACTTACCTTGTGGATTTTAAATCCCGAAACTCACCGAATAAATAGGGAACATGCGGCCTATGGTGTACCTTCGGGAAAAAAAACTTCTCCTTCCTTGTAGTCGACACTTAGTAAATCCCGAAAGATCTCTTCAAAGTTTCGACAACAAGATATTAAGGGTATTAGAATCTTAATTTGGACAGACTTAAAAGAAATAGAATGAGAATCGATCCTAATCTTACCCTTACTGAAGAATTCGATGGAACTCTTGCTTGAACCCTTAGCAGTATTCGGCTATGGCCCTGATATGTAACACAATTTCGGCTTTTGAGAGGTAAAGAAGAAGAAAAGAAGAACTTTGGGAGAGGAAAAGAGTCACTAAGAAAATCGACAATGGTGGATTTAGGGAGAAGAAGTAGATTTCGGCTTGACAAAATAAAAAAAAAAAAGAAAAGAGAGAGTTTGCTAGACACTTTCGGTAGGGACATAGAAAGAATGAATAATGGCCTTATTTTCTCCTCTTTGCCGAAATTATCACCTAAGGAATCCCTTACTTGGCCATCACTCTTCTATTTTGATAGCTTTATCTCTTTAATTATCACCTATTCGATTTAATAAAACTTAATCCAATAATTATCTATTATCTCTTAATTAAAATATCAATTAATAATCCATCATTTATCCATCTATTTGCCGAATTTTAACAATAATAAAACACCTTCCTATAGAGCCTTAATGCCGTCCACTTCTCTTGTTCCTTGCACCAAAATAAAATTCTTTTATTTGCTCCCCAAGTGACTCGAACCCAGGCCCAATTGCACCTGCTTGTGGCGTCACTTACTGGGCTTTAAGTGGCATCTCCAAGCCACTTTTCCATGCCCATTTGTGTGTCAAATTTCTTCTTTTAATTTTCTTAAGGCCACCTTGCCTTAGCTTTCTCCTTTTAAGCTTTAAAACTTAACATTTCCTTACATTTCCAAGTTTCCAAAAATGTTCGTTTGCCTCCTTTAAACTTAACATTTCTAAATCATTTCCTTACATTTCCAAGTTTCCAAAAATGTTTACTTTCCTCTTTTGAAACTTAACATTCCTAAAGCATTTCCTTACATTTCCAAGTTTCCAAAAATGTTCGTAATACATTCATAACACATAAGACATGCCATTTCGTATAATTAAATCCACAATGCATAGGCCCATTTTCAGGATGTTACAGTTCTACCCCCCTTAAAAATAATTTCGTCCTCGAAATTACTTGGCTAAATGCGCTCCTACTCACTATACTACGCTTCCGTTGCGCACTCTAGTCTTAATAATACTATTATACTTCCTAGGCACAGTCTCTAGGTTCACATCCAAGGTTTCAGGCACTTCACTTAGCAATATAAAAAAAAGCTAACCGAACAAGGCAATTAAGGTATTCCATAAATAAGGAACGTACCCGTTGTCACATCTGGCACATCTTCCTCCTCGCGACGGCCAACTGCATATACCAACCTTGGCTGCCTTGCATCTGAACCTTCAGCACCTCCGCTTGGTGCTCCCCGTCCTCTTCCAGCGCCATTTCCTCGGCCATTCGGACCATGACCTCGCTGAGGCTGCTGACCACCTCTACCAGCCTGATTAACATTCTGAGCCACTGGTCGATTTCCATCTGGCCTCATAGGACAATCCTTAATCATGTGGTCCTTGGACCCACACCTAAAGCATCCTCCAGTCTTTTTCCAACACTCTCCTAAGTGTTTCTTCCCACACTGATCACAGGTACCATATTACCCTCCAATACCAGCTTGCTGACCTCGCGGCCCATCAACTCTAGGCCTTTTCTGAACATTCCCAGATGATCCTGACAGCCCATATCCACTTTTCTGCTTATTCCGACCCGTCTTCTGCTTTACAGTGTCCTTAATCCCTTCCGCTGTCTTAGCTTTTTCTACTAAAGCAGAAAACTCCCGCTCTTGATGTGGAGCAACTAACAACCTCAAGTCATCCCTTAGTCCGTCCTCAAAACGGACACATCGCTCATGTTCCGTTGCCACTACTCCTCGAGCATACCGGCTTAACCTCAGAAACTCAGCTTCGTATTCTGCCACAGACTTGTTCCCTTGAACCAACCCCAGAAAAGCCTTCCTTTGCTCATCAATGTACCGTGTGCCAACATATTTCTTCTGATATGCCTCCTTAACATACTCCCAGGTCAGATCCCCAGCTGTGGCACCATCCCGAACTGTTAACCACCATTGGTACGCTTCATCGCGTAGCAGTGCCACCATTCCTTTCAACTTCTCCTCAAGGGTCAGATCGAGCTCATCCATAATGCGCTCGGTTGCTTCCAACCAATATTCTGCTGCACTGGGTGCCACACCAGATACTCCTCGAAACATCTCAGCCCCATTGGCTCGGAGTCTCTCGGGTACAGATTTTTGAGCTCCCATATTCCCACCTGCTCCAGCCACCATTTCCAAAACTCCCAGCACAGCCTACGACACAGCGTCATCCCCTGTTTGAGCTTGCTGCTCAACACCAACAGCTGGGGGTGGTGGTGGCGGTGGTATCTCATTATCAGATCCTTGACCCGATCTAACGGGTTCTGACACAGTCATTTTTCCTCGACCACGTCCACGACGACCACGTCCTCTAGAACTCATTTCTAACGACTGCGCTTTAATCTGATTAAGAAATTTTATGGATTAGTCTTTATTCCACTGATTACCCGCGAAGAAGTTTTATGAAAAGAATTTTAGGAGTGGTTCTTTCGTATTCATACATGCACGCAGTCTTTACATTCATACATCCATCAATCAATCATGAACTTCCGTTCATTCATAGAAATGTTGTAGTTTTCATTGTTGTTGTTTTTCCACTACCCAGGGGTATTATCGTAATTTGCCCTACAAGGGTATTTTCGTAATTTGTCAAAATAAGGTTCCTTGTTGATTTTGCCGATAAGGGTATTTTGGTAATTTTTGAAATCCCAGGGGTATTTCAGAAATTTTGAAATCTGAGGGTATTTCAGTAATTTTGGAACTCGGGAATATTTTAGTAATAAACCGGGGTAAATTTGTAAATCTTAATAAATCAAGGGAATTTCAACATTTGCAAAACTTGAGGGTTCTTTTTGAGAATTTGTTTTCTAACTCGGTGATGTTGCAAAATTTTTGAAAACCAGGGTCATTTTGGTAATTTTGTAAGTTAGGGGCAATTTCGTAAATTTTCCAAGTTGGAGTATTTTAATATTTCACAGAAGTAGAGTTTTTGAATGTTTTATAAAATAAGGAAATTTTAATTAAACCGTGGGTAGTTTGGACATTTTCTAAACCAAAGGCATTTTTGTAAATTTTTTTCAAATAGGGGTATTTTAGAAATTTTCATAATTCAGGAATATTTCAGAAAATTTTATAAAATCGTGTTGGCAATTTAAAAGGATAATTTTTTAAAAGTTTTAAAGCTAGGGTTTCCATAAAAATGTGGCTAATCCCTTTCGGGTTTTAGTTAGGGGTTTAGCCCATAAATAAGTCCTCTTGGTTAGGGTGAACCGAAGCTACGCACCAGGTAGGATTCGAGTGGAGAGGAGGTGAGTCACACAGACTGCTTAAGTACCAAGCTCCCACTGAATACCAATCCTAGACATGCGCACATTGGTTGCCACACCCTAACTCGGCGACTTAACCATAGGTTTGTTTTATTAGGCATTTAAGTCTTATGTAACTGTTAGGGTAAGCTAGCCTTAGAGTTCAAGTTCCTATCATACTAATCTACGTTCCATTCCATTTCTACCCTTCTACAGATCACAATATAAATCACACAGAGGTTAGGGGTACTTACCTGGTGGACTTCGGGTCGGAGACTTAGGTGCCATGCCAGAAAAACCTGCTTTTCACAAAATTTTCATAAAATTTCTTTTGGGCTTAATTTTGAAAACCTTTTGGGCCTTAAATCCAAGGCCAAGATTTTAAAACTGGGCTCTTATACCAAATTGAAACACCCCAAACCCGGCCCACGAGCCTTGACCGGATCTGGTATGTTCCTCGAAGTAAACCGGTTCAAAATTCTTTTGTTACTTAGGAAAACTTGTGTGTTTTGAAAGAAAGATTGCTTTGGGTTGGGCTTGAGTTGAAAATGAGTTTATTTTATATTGAAAACCCATTTATTTCAGGTGACAAAATATTTAGAGTTTATTTTAAATTAAATTTACTTAAAACTTTGCTTGATAAAAATTCGTACATAGTAAATAAGAGTAAAATAAAGTAATCCAACTATGGCCTTATTACATCAAATAATTCCCAAAAATAAATTAAAATGCTTAAATAGAATAAAAGTCCAAATAATAAAATATTCCTTGCTGTGCATGGCCACCTTTAAGCTCCTGCCGACCCGGTCCATTACTGATCATCACCTGGAAGAAAATATTCCCCAACGGGGTGAGTCAAACAGACTCAATGTGTAACCAACACTAAAACTTAACAATTTAGGCATACAATAACATATCACATACTTATTCATATAACAGATATAAAGTAATGATGCAACCCGAACCCAAACCTATATGCCATCCGCTACACATCACCCGTACCAACCTGCACACCGCGGGGACTATTAAGTCAACCCTCCATCCGCTATACACCATCGAAGGCAGTCGCTGCAGTCGACGTGCTCATCGCCCTTATAAAAATTCGTGGCATAGCCACCAGATACATATTTTGTGTCAAGAGACACCACATTCAGATATTGTGGTCTTAGGTCACCACATTCAGATATCGTGGTCTTAGGTCACCACATTCACTTCCCCTTTTCATAATATAACCCGAATGCCCCATATCATTCATATCATGCATATTACATAATTTCACATTCTTATCACTTTTCACATGTTACATATATAACATAATTTCATATTCCTAGTAGGTGTAGGAAACGTACCTGAGTACTTTTGTACCATTACATGGTACCTTAGCCATATTCTTACACATTCTTATAGTCACATACATATTAAATATTGCCATAAATATATCAAGAAATAGTGTGAGGTACACACCTGATTCGCTTAGGGTTTCCAATCCAAATCCCGAAAAGCTTGATCTAATGCCTTAGATCTTAGATCTCTACATTTAATCAATCATTTAATACTTAGTAAAGAGCCATTCGGCCATAAATCCAAATCCTAGTAGGATTAGTACACTAAAACTTACCTTGTTGCCGATTGACTTAAGAATCAAGTCCCGAAACTTTGTATCCTTCTTTCTTGAAATCGGCAATCACTAGATTACTTGAATAGATTAGTTTCGGCTTTTGAATAATTAATGAACACATATATTTACCAAACATGGCCTTGGCCGAATGCTATAGACACTTACCTTGTGGATTTTAAATCCCGAAACTCACCGAATAACTAGGGAACATGCGGCCTATGGTGTACCTTCGGGAAAAAAAACTTCTCCTTCCTTGTAGTCGACACTTAGTAAATCCCGAAAGATCTCTTCAAAGTTTCGACAACAAGATATTAAGGGTATTAGAATCTTAATTTGGACAGACTTAAAAGAAATAGAATGAGAATCGAACCTAATCTTACCCTTACTGAAGAATTCGATGGAACTCTTGCTTGAACCCTTAGCAGTATTCGGCTATGGCCCTGATATGTAACACAATTTCGGCTTTTGAGAGGTAAAGAAGAAGAAAAGAAGAACTTTGGGAGAGGAAAAGAGTCACTAAGAAATTCGGCAATGGTGGATTTAGGGAGAAGAAGTAGATTTCGGCTTGACAAAATAAAAAAAAAAAAAGAGAGAGTTTGCTAGAGACTTTCGGCAGGGACTTAGAAAGAATGAATAATGGCCTTATTTTCTCCTCTTTGCCGAAATTATCACCTAAGGAATCCCTTACTTGGCCATCACTCTTCTATTTTGATAGCTTTATCTCTTTAATTATCACCTATTCGATTTAATAAAACTTAATCCAATAATTATCTCTTATCTCTTAATTAAAATATCAATTAATAATCCATCATTTATCCATCTATTTGCCGAATTTTAACAACAATAAAACACCTCCCTGTAGAGCCTTAATGTCGTCCACTTCTCTTATTCCTTGCACCAAAATAAAATTCTTTTATTTGCTCCCCAAGTGACTCGAACCCAGGCGCAATTGCATCTGCTTGTGGCGTCACTTACTGGGCTTTAAGTGGCATCTCCAAGCCACTTTTCCATGCCCATTTGTGTGTCAAATTTCTTCTTTTACTTTTCTTAAGGCCACCTTGCCTTAGCTTTCTCCTTTTAAGCTTTAAAACTTAACATTTCCTTACATTTCCAAGTTTCCAAAAATGTTCGTTTGCCTCCTTTAAACTTAACATTTCTAAATCATTTCCTTACATTTCCAAGTTTCCAAAAATGTTTACTTTCCTCTTTTGAAACTTAACATTCCTAAAGCATTTCCTTACATTTCCAAGTTTCCAAAAATGTTCGTAATACATTCATAACACATAAGACATGCCATTTCGTATAATTAAATCAACAATGCATAGGCCCATTTTCAGGATGTTACAATACAAATAAACTTATCATGTAATTATTTATAAACATAACAATTTAAATCATTAACATATCTTCATTTCAAACACATAAATTTTCTCTTTGGCTCATTCGATTAGCCATTTCATACCAACATATCATATCTCAAGCATCTCTTTTGCTCATATCACAAAACATACATATACCACAATTTATTCATTGCATCTGTGTACATATTTACTCACATTTCATGCTTATACAAAGCAAACACATTAAACGTACCTGAAACGATTATACATTTCACATCGTCTTTAGTTTCTCGAAATTGCCCGTTGAACCATTTGAAATCAAATAGGATACTCAGAATACTCAGAATAGTCGTACAATGCCAACGTCCCAAACGTGGTCTTACATGTAACCAAATATCCATGCCAATGTCCCAGACAAGGTCTTACACGAATCAAATACGATGCCAATGTCCCAGACATGGTCTTACACGTAAATAGAAAATCGACACCAACGTCCCAGATGTGGTCTTACGCGATATCAAATGTCAGAAGCCTATGTCATGACATATAAAATCCTATCTATTCCTAGGTTCATACGTGATTTTTCGAATATTGACACATTGTTGATATTACCTCAGATTTCATATATTTATCATCTCGTACACATTCATCACAATGAAATTTCATATGAACATACATAAATCAATACAAATACATTTTTTGTATATAGACTTACCTCAGATTCAGAATAAACGAGCGATTTCGACTACTCGATCACTTTAGATTTCCCTCAATCTAATTTCATTTTCTTTGGTTCTTGATCTATACATATTCAAATTTAACCTATTTATTTGCCAAATCTTTCAATTCAATCCAAGAACACACATTCAACAGTCCGGTTTAGACCTTAGTCAGAATAGTGGTTTCGAGACCACAAATTTGGGTCAAAAAAATAATTTAATATTATTTTATGTGTCTGCAGTATGTGAATTAGTATGTGTGAAATTTTTGTGAATTAATTTGGTCATTTGTGTGTTTAAATTGAGAAAAGGATTAAATTGTATTAAATGAGAAATTAGCATGATGTTTGTAAAAGTGCCTATTTGTTGTGGCTTTAATAATATGGAGTCCTTAATAGGCAAATAGCCCATTAATAAAGAAAGTGGATGGCAATGGTCAAGAATGACCTTATATCATATGTTATATGCATTTTATATTAAAGGTTATTTTTGTAAATTAATAATTATGTTTATTATAACAAAACAAAGCTTGAAATGGCCATTATCATCTTCATGTTCCACCCAATTTAGAAAGAAAAAGAAAGGGTTTAAGTTTCCATGATATTCGACACTTACTTAGCTAAATTCAAGGTGTCTTTTGCTTCGGTTTTTATTAATTTCTACGTTTTCGTAATCGTTGCTTTGTGTTCTTCAAAACCCATGCTTCAATTTTGTGCACTGATGATGTTTTTGAAATGAGCCATTGATGAACACATGAGTTTTGTGAAGTTTGATGGTGAAATATGAAAGATATGTGTTTAATAACATAGTTTGTCTTTGAGTTTTTGATGAATTTGGGTATTTTGGACTTAATTGAAGAAATAGTATTGAATGAAATGTGTGGACTTGAATGAGCATGGGTGATATTTGGCCAAGCATGAGTATCATGAAATTTGGTATAGTTTGTGATTTCGTGAAATAGGGACTAAATTGTCCAAATGTAAAAATGTGAGGGCTAATTTGTAAATTGCCCTAAATGTGTATTTTTGGATTGAATTGAATGATTCAGTGAATAAATAGATTAAATTTGAATGTGTATAGATCAAGAAACGAAGAAAACAGATTTAGATCGAGGGAAGTCGAAAGTTATTGAATTACCGTTTATCTCCGTTCTTCCTATACGAGGTAAGTCGATATACAAATAAATGTATTTGAATTGAGTTATTTATGCATCTATGAAATTTGGTTGCTATGATTATGCTCGAGATGAGATGTATGTGAAATCTAAGGATTATATCGACAAGTTACTGATGTCCGAGAAGTCCCGTACGAACCTAGGAATATATAGGAATACGTATGCCATGACATAGGTGTCTGATATTCGATATCATGTAAGACCACATCTGGGACGTTGGCATTGATTCGAGATTTCGTGTAAGACCACGTCTGGGACGTTAGCATCGATATGAGATTTACGTGTAAGACCACGTCTGGGACGTTGGCATCGATATGGGATTTACATGTAAGACCATGTCTGGGATATTGGCATCGTATTGATTCGTGTAAGACCCTTCTGGGACAATGGCATCGATATTTGGTTACATGTAAGTCCACATCTGGGACATTGGCATTGTATGACTATTCCGAGCATTCTGAATATCCTATTTAATTCTGAATAGTTCAACGGGCAAGTCCGAGAAATGAATGACTATGTGAATTGTACGTCCCTTTTAGGTACATTGGTATGTATGCTTTGTATAAGCATGTAAGGTGAGTAAGTATGTGCATTGATGCAAAGGAACATTTGAGATATATGTATGTTTGAGATATAAGCAAGTGAGATACTTGAGATATGATGAATTGGTAAGTAATGGCAAACCAAGTGAGCCGAAGAGATTATTTATGTGCTTGAAATGAAGATATGTTAATGAATTCAAACAGCTATGCTTATGAATGATTTATGTTAAGTTTATTTGTATATGGCTTACTAAGCTTTTGGAAAGCTTACTTTGTGTGTGTTTGTTCTGTTTTATAGATCGTTAAAGCTACGAGAGGCTCGAGGACTGTCGAGGATCATCACCACACTATCAAACTCAACTTTGGTACTTTTGAATGTGTAAATAGTTGAATATGGCATGTATAGGCTAGTTGTTTTGGAGTATGTATGAGACATGTATATATGTAGCCATGTGATATGGCTAGATAAGTGATTGTGTTTTGTATGTGATGTTATGCTATATGATGTTGGTTTTGGTATAATCTCATGCCCATGAAATTGTCAAGGTTATGGTAAGCATATAGATGGAATATGAGTATGTATGTTTGATCAATGAAATGGTTATATGAAAGGTAAGATGTGGATGTATCATGCTTGGCTATACATGTGTTTTAGTTTTGCAATTTGGTATACAAGTTAGCGTGATTATAGATGAGATTGAATGGGATGATATTTATTGATCTTATGACATGATTTTGGTTGCCAATTGTGTATGGGATATTACTTGTTGAGCTTGTAGGGATGACCCTTGTGTGGGTGGCACTTTGGCCTTGAAAATGGCCTATATTTGCCCACACAGTTGAGCACATGGGCGTGTGGCTCGACCGTGTCCCTCGTGGTTGAAATTCAAAACAAGTCAGGTTCGACCACGGGCTGGACACATGGGCGTGTGACTGGCCGTGTGGTGAAGTCAGTAGCGACCACGGGTGAGGCACACGGACGTGTCCACGGCCGTGTGGACAAGTCAGTATGTATGCCCTGTTTTGACACGGCTTAGACACATGGACGTGTCTGAGGCCGTGGGAGGCACATGGCCTGCCCACACGGGCGTGTGACCTCTGTAACTTTGAAAAATTTTTAAATTTCTGAAAATTTCCGTATGTGTTCGGTTTAGTCCCAGCCCTATTCTAAAGCATGTTTATGGACTTGTTGACCTATTGAAGGGACTCTTTGATTGCATTTGATGAATTATATTTTGAAATATCCGTAAGAGATTCCGTTTGTCCGGTAATGCCTTCTTAACCCTAATCCGACGACGGATACGGGTTAGGGGTGTTACAACACATTTAGGGCAATCTACAAATTAGCCTTATATTTTCACATTTTGACATTTTAGTCCCTATTTCACAAAATCACAGAATATGCAAAATTTCATTTACCCATGCCTAGCCGAATTTTCACAAGCTTCATATAAGTCCATACATTTAATTTATTTTACATTTTAGTCCTTTAAAATATTATTTTCTCAATTGAATCCAAATTACTCAAATTCACTAAAAATCCAAAGACAAAACATGTTAATCTAACACATATATTTCATATTTCATCAACAATCATCACAAAGCTCATGAATTCATCAATTGCACTTTTTCCAAATTATCATCAATTCACAAAATTAAGACATGGGTTTGAAAGAACACGAAGCAACGATTATAAAAACGTAGAAATTATCAAAAATCGAAACCAAAACATACCTCAATCAAGATGAACAAAGGCTGACTACCTAGCTATATCTTTTTCTTTTCTTTTCTTTCAAATTCGGCAAAGACAAAGATGATAATGGCTTGTTTTATGTTTTTTTTTTATTTTGATATAACTTATTAATCAATTTACTTAATTAACATTTTAATAATAACATTAAAAATCCACTATCTATGTACATTAATGTCCATCCATAAATCAAATGGTCCAACTGCATTATAAGGACCTCATCTTTATTAAAACACAACAATACGACACTTTATTAAATAGAAAGCTATTTTTATAATTTCTGTGATTTAGTCCTTTTTGCAAATTAAGCACACAAATGATCAAATTAAATCACGAAACTTTCACACATGCTTAATCATATACTGCAGATATAGAAAATAATATTAAAATATTTTTGACCCTGATTTATGGTCCCGAAACCACTATTCTGACTAGGGCCTAAATCAGACTGTTACACTGACTAGCCCCTAAATTGGGCTGTTACACCCTAAGGCCCGGACTGCTGGTGGAGAACCTTAGGCAAATTAGAAGGTAGTGGTTGAATAGAGACAAAAAGAGGAATAATGTAGGCAAGCCCTCTCAGCCACCTCAAGATACTACGTAGCCGAGTGTGGATTGGACAAGTGAACTCTATCTTCCCTACATTCTTCCATTATTTCAAACCTGTTCCTGTTAAAGTATGCCCAAAGACCAATCATGAGATTATTGTAATAACATACTTGTTTTACCTCATTTATTAATATAAGGCATTGCCATTATTATTTCAGTTTCTTTTCTGTGGATATAAATAAATTGTTTTATAATAATGTCCTAAGAATAATATGATTATTCTTAAAAGGTCCTTAGTCAAGTATTATTGTGGGCTTGGACGATAATAATGCATTAAGACTAACATGCAGTTGATTGATGTCAAAGTGTTGTCATTGACATAGGGATGTCAAAATCAATACATGAGTATATGTTAGAGAACGACATATTGGACTGACCCGCTATGGGTATGTTTCTTGGATTGTTATATAATAGTCACAACATTACTCATAGTGATAACTATGTATACAATCCTTAGACTTGAGATCATCATTGTCCCAACATAGTGAGTCATATATTTTGATATAGTCAAACGTCTATTGTAACAAGTTGTACTATAAAGACTGGTGTTGGGAATGGCACAATTTATGTAGTAGGATATGATTGATCAAGATAGGATTTTTCTCTCCTACTTAATGGGAGCAATATCTTAGGCCACTTAAGGAAGCGAGACTAGAAATGCATGGCCATGCTCAAATAAGTTAATATGAGATATTGCACTAATTTGTTTATTGTAGTCTACTTTGGGTATCAAGAAACATGAGATTGGACTTTGCAAGTGTGACTATTCCATGACTTGTGTCCAATCGAGATATAAAGGACAAAAGGATATAATACATGAAAATTTATCACAGAAAGGTTATGTTGGACCATGACTTCTTGTAACTTGGGTAGCGGTGATGCATTGCTAGATGCCACTCATCGCTTGTAACATTAGAACTGTTCTAATATTACTACCAATGTTACAATAGCCTACCAGGTCACACCATATGGTTGTAACAAACATAATCTAAACACAGTTGGCATTAAATTTAACTGTCACAAGAATTATATTAATTATTGAATTAATTTAATTTGACAGTTAAATAATAAACACAATATATGTACAAATTCTTTATATAAGAATAGAGAACATAATTAAAATAAATGTATGATTTTGATTCATATAAAATATTAATTATGATTTGTTTACCGAAATTATTAAAATAAAGTATTATAATAATTTAATTTCAGTCAAACATAAAATATATATGGAAATTAATATCCTTTTGGAAAGGATATTACTATGTGATATGTGATATTTTCATATATATTCTAGCACCAAAAAAGGGATTCCATTTTTAGGGAATATCAAATAAAATGAAATGAATCATAAAATAGAACCCTCGGGTGCAGAAAAGTGTTGACCAACATTAACCACAAAAGGAAAAGAACCTAGGTCTAGCAGCCGCATTTCTTCTCAAAAAAACTCTCTGAAACATTCAGTGGGAGTTTTTGTTTGTTTGTTCGCAACAGGGTGGACTACGTAGAGGTCGGGACGATTCTATTGTGGCTTTGGATCGGTAGCGTGTGAAGGGGATCAAAACAGCAGTGGTTCCTTCCTATTTTTCAAAATATGAAAGGCATATTCTTCAAATATTTTCTCCCTGATTCATTCCTTGTGCATGGAATCCTGGTTTGGATCGCCGAAATAATTTTTTTGCTGCGCCACGGGGCATCCTGGTAACCCAATAATTCCTTCGTGAATTACAGTGATGAAAATAATTTTTGAGTTGAATTTTATTTGCCAACCTATGATCTACATCTCATAAGGTTGGGATTACTTTGATGAAACTTTAACTGTCTTTAATGGCTACATTATAAATCTGATAGCACTAGAAAGAATATAGGTTTTCCTCCTTACTTATTGGTTAAATTGTTCCCATTTAGTTATCCTTGCATATATTCTAGCATTTTTTGTTTAGTAAATTGCATTTTATAACTCAGTGAATCCTAGCCTATTTTATCCTTAATTTTTCTATCTTTTTTTTACATTAATGTCGATGCATGAATTAATTCCAGATTGCGTCCAGAATTGTCGCCATACTTGACAGTTGTCCGGATTAGAACTAAAAATGTGTGAGCTGTCTAGTCTTGTATAACCAACCTATACGTACAAGGATAGAATAATTCTGAGGAAAGGACACATGTACTGTTGGAAGAGGACATAAAAAGGTTGAGGTGAAAAAAAATGGGGAGAGAAGAGTTTTTTTTTTACCATCATCTTCTTCATCCTACCAAAAGCTTGTGTCTATGGCAGCTTAAGCCTCTCACGGGTGACCGAACGTGAAAACTGATGCAGATTAGCTTCTGACGAGGATACCTAAGTTCAAGACAAGAAGGAATAGAGAGGTTCAGATGAGTTGTCTAGGAGTAGTATTCTCCACTCGATTCTTTCTTATTTCATTCTAAATGCTGGTGATTATTCTCTGTTTTCTGTTTGTATGGAAGTACACATGAATTCTTGGTTAAATGTTATCTTATTCAATCTTTCTTTTATTGTTTAATCTTAGGGTTTGAATGTTTCTTAAAATGGAAGTGTTATTGCAGTCACTAACATCAGAAAGTGCAGTGACAATTCGAGCCAACAAGCATTATAATGGAAGTTGCGTGAGGATTAAAGGAACTTAGTCCACGTGTTCTTTATAGTGCCATATTACCATCATCGAAAGGAGGGGTTAATGTGCATGTTTAAGTCTTAGATTAAATAAAAGAGTGATGCTTGGTAAGATATACATTGAAATTTATTGCCTCGAAAATCACCTATCGGTTTATACCTTGTGAGCACTTAGTATTCTATTGAAGATTCATGTTGGGGATCCCAGTTTATCATTATCATATTTTATTTTATCATTTTCAGGTTATTGCTCTGACAACTATCCTTACAATTTATCTCGTTTCTATCTAGTTATTGCATCAACATTAATAGGCAAAAGACAGCCATCCCTATGGGATCGATATCCGGCAGACTCACATCTGTCTACTATACTTGCATCGAAAGTGTACACCTGCACATTATTGCTGTGACATTAACAGCCGACCAAGTTTTTGGCATCGTTTCAGAGGATGGCATTTGTTTGATGTTTATTTTTGTTTTTTATGTGTTCTTGCACTTTATTGTACATTATTTTCCTTACATAATATTTAGTATTCACTAACCGATTTTTCTTTGTTGCTATTTCTTAAACTTCATTTTAGGTGTTTTATGAGCAGAAGCAAGTCGAATTTTCTTGCTGATTTTGTTCCAAAAAATGAAAGGACTATTTGGAGTAAACTTCGAGAACAAAGACATATGGCTTTACCAGGGAATAATGCAGCCATACCCCCAATGCAACAGCAAAATGTTAATAACCTATTATTGCTGCAAGATGCTCACATATAAAATAGGACAATACAAGATTTTGTAGTACCTGTCTTGGATGATTTACAACCAAGAGTCGTTAGGCCAGCAATCCAAGCTGGAAATTTTGAACTTAAGCCAGTAATGTTTCAAATGTTGAATTCTAATGGGCAATATGTTGGACAGAGAACATATTAAATCCTTTTTAATGATCTATGCTTCCTTTAGTCAGCAAGACGTTCCTAATGATTCCTTGAAGATGCAATTATTTCCTTATTCCTTACAAGGAAGAGCTCGTACTTGGTTTTTTGGGCTACCTACCGGATCAATTACTTCTTGGGATGCACTAGCAACACATTTTGTTTTGTGATTTAACCTGCCGATAATGAATGCTCGTCTTTGAAATGATATTACTGCTTATCATCAGCTGGATGATGAAAATCTTCACACCACATGGGAATGTTATAAATCTTTACTTAGATGTTGTCCCATGCACAGCACACAACCAGAAACACAAATTGAGATTTTTTATAATGGGTTGAATTCACATACAAGGAATCTTGTCGACGCATCAGCTAATGGACCTCTACTGGATTGTACTTATATTGAAGCTGTGAGAATTCTTGAGAGAATTTCTCAGAATGATTATCAATACCCTATCTTCAGAGCTACACAAGCAAAAACTACTCTAGGAGTTATTGAATTGGATGCAATAACCACACTAAGTGCTCAAGTTTCTTCTCTCACAAACATGATTAAAAATATGCAAGGGACTCGTGACGTTGCACCTATACAAGTCGCTCAGCAAGTTGATGTTCTTACTTTTTGTTGTGAGATTTGTAGTGACAATCATAGCTGTGAAGATTGTCTACAACATGCAGAGAAGGCTTGTTATATTAGTAACATCCACAACAATTCTTATTGTAACTCTTACAACAACTCTGCACGTAACCAACAGTTTTGGGGAACTTAGAATGCTAGACAAAATGCTGGGACATTCAAATATGGGAATACATCTATACAAGGCAATTATAATCCAAGACAAGGGAATTGCAATTAACAATAGCAGAACTACAATCAACACAATCAAATGCATCCACAATAAGGCCAGACACATCCACACCAAAACCCAATGCAGCCACAACACTCTTCAATACCGAATCAGCATGTTCAAGGACATCGGTAACAACCGTACACTCAAGTTTGTACTTCTAACCCGTTAGCAACTCTTGAGGTGTTAAAGCAGGAGCTATTACTCGCACGGAAGCTATCGTACAAGGGAATTCATCTTCCTTTTGAGCATTAGAGGCACAATCAGGACATGAAAAATCCTAGTCCGAGGGGGAAAGAACATTGTAAGGCTATCACTCTTAGGAATGGTAAAAAAACTGGCAAACCACTTATAGACTCTATTATAGCACCTCAAGATACGGATAGAGTGATCACTGGTGAGAAGGTTGAATCTGAAAAGTTTATCGATGCAACAGACAAAGAAGTTCCACAAATTTTCACTCATATGTCTAATGTTTGACCTTCGAAACTGTCGACGCAATCAAAGGTGTCAGCGTAAGCAAATATATCTCTACCTTGACCTTTCCCACAAAGATTCAGGAAAAATGAGCATGAAAAGCAGCATCAACATTTCCTAGACACACTGAAGCAACTGCAGATCAACATTCCTTTGTTAGACGCTCTGGTAAAAATTCTGAGTTATGGGAAATTTATGAAAGACCTCTTGTCTAAGAAGAAGAAGTTCACTAATATTGAAACTATTGCACTCATAGAAGGCTGTAGTGCTATTTTGACAAACAAGTTGTCCCTTAAATTGAAAGATCCTAGGAGCATTACCACCCCATGTTCAATTGGAAATCATTATTTTGGCAAGGCTTTATGCGACTTGGGAGCTAGTATTAATCTAATGCCATTATCTACTTTCAGAAAGTTGGGAATTGGTTACATGAAATCTACTGCAGTGACATTTCAACTAGCTGATCGATGCTTGGCTCAACCTGAAGGGCACATCAAAGATGTCTTAGTTCATGTGGATAAATTTATTTTTTGGCTGATTTTATCATACTTGATTGCGAGGCAAACAAGGAGGTTCCCATATCTTGGGACGACCATTTTTAGCCACCGTCCAAACTCTTATTGATGTTTACAAAGGTGAACTAACCATGCAACTTAATGATGAACAAGTCACCTTCAGTGTTTTTAAATCTATTCAATGCAAGGATAAATAAGAATGCCATACTGTCGATGTGCTAGATGATCTAATTGAGGAAGAATTCAATGACCAAAGCACAATACTTTTTGAAGATTTTGCAGTGCCATCTGATGCCGTGTTCTCAGATAATTGTGATAGCATGGTTGAAGCTAATAATCTTGAACTCAAGTATGGATGGCATATTGAATTCTTAGACCTAGCCAATAGAACAACCCCAATTTTCAAACCATCAAATGAAGAATCTCCTACTCTAGAATTGAAACCATTACCTCCTCATCTTAAATATGCCTTTCTAGGTAATCACAATACTCTCCTAGTTATTGTCTCTGCAACACTGGATGTAACTCAAGAAGAGAAATTGGTCCATATTCTTAAGAAACATAAATGAGCTATTTCTTGGAGTATTGCCAATATTCAAGGTATTAGTCATTCTTTTAGCATACACAAGATCCAAGTGGAAGATGAAGGTAAGCAATTGATTGAACAACAAAGAAGATTAAACGAGAAGATGAAGAAAGTTTTCAAGAAAGAAATCATGAAATGGCTTGATGCTAGAAATATTCACTCAATTTCTGATAGCAATTGGATAAGTCCAGTACAATGTGTACCTAAAAAGAGTGGCATTACAGTGGTTCGCAATGAT
Organism: Gossypium australe; assembly: GCA_005393395.2. NCBI lineage: Eukaryota > Viridiplantae > Streptophyta > Magnoliopsida > Malvales > Malvaceae > Gossypium > Gossypium australe. Next base: position 113,728,463 of record CM016619.1, read on the forward strand.
AAGGACGAATTAAATCTGACACACATTGCCACGGGATGTGAGTTTGTATGGATTATCGCAAATTGAATGTGGCCCCAAAGAAGGATCACTTCCCACTTCCTTTCATTGACCAAATTTTGGATTGGCTTGCTGGAAAGGCCTATTATTGCTTTTTAGACGGCTATTATTGGTACAATCAAATTGCTATCTCACCGAAGGATCAGGAGATCAGTACTTGAAAGCTCGCGAAGGTTGGTGATCAGTTGGAGCATCATCACACTATCTACTAGTTTATTTTGGATATTTGGATGTGAGTTTTAGTGCAGGTCATTGTTATGAATTTGGGTGAGAAATGAAGCTAGATATGGCTTTATTTCATCCACAATGGAGGACACACGGGCGTTTGTCTATACCGTGTGTGACACACGGCCTGGTACACGGGCGTGTGGTTAGGCCGTGTGTCCCCTGCACCTTAAATTTGAGTAAGAGAATGCTCAGAATTAAGCACACGGGCAGAGACACGAGCGTGTGTCTCAACCATGTGTGCTACACAGCCTAGAACACGGGCATGTGTCTTGGCTCGTGTTTTAGGCCATGTGAAACCTGCACCTAATTTCGAAAAATAAAATTAGCCACACGACCTAGCACACGGGCGTGTGGCTAGCCATGTGGCACAAGTTAGAGAGTTACACGAGGTCGAACACGGCCTGTAGCACGGGCGTGTCTGATGATCACACGGGTGTGTCCCTTGGACCACACAGGCGTGTGAGCCCTGTAACTTAGAAAATTTTTGAAATTTTGTGAAAAAGTTTTAGAGTTTGTGATTAAATCCCGACTCAATTCCAATGCGTATATTAGGCCTCGAGGGTCCAATTAAGAGACGTTATGAATAATCTCGAAAAAATGAATAGTGAGTGACATGATTTATCTGTAAATGTTTTTTAACCTCCGGTAATGCTCCGTAACCCTGTTCGACGACAGATACAGGTTAGGGGTGTTACATTTAGTGGTGTCAGAGCTACGGTTTAGCCTATTCTTGGATTTAACGTTGCAAACATGAGTTTAGCCTTAATTTGCGATAGTGTGATATCTCCTTATCATTTTACATGTGATTTTCATATAGTAACATCATCCAACCAAGCTAGAGCTGAATTTGAGGAAGCTGGGAGCAATACTTCAGCTTCAATTCAGAGAGTTGCATCTGCATCTTGTAGTGAAAGGCCCATATCTGATGGCTGAAGTGAGGAGGCAAAATAGGCCTTCTTTTAAATGATGAATGAATGGTTTACTTAGTATTTAAGAACAAACCCCGCTGTACAACGACCTCCCCCACCAGCTCCTCAACCGGTTCTTGAGATGTCACAGGGTGCTGAACCTGTTAAAACTGGTAAGCCTCTAGTAGATAAAATTTGTAAATATGGTGCAGAAGAATTTAGAGCTACAACAGATGATGATTCGAAAAGGGATGAATTTTGGTTGGAAAATACTATCCGGTTTTTGGATGAATTATCTTGCACACCCGTTGAATGTTTGAAATGTGCAATATCTCTACTAAAAGATACAGCTTTTCATTGGTGGAATACCATAACTTCAGTAGTACCAAGAGAGAATGTTACATGGGAATTTTTCCAGGCTGAATTCAGAAAGAAGTATGTTAGTCAAATATTTATGGGTCAAAAAAAGAAAGAATTTTTAGAGCTCAAACAGGGAAACATGACTGTATCTGAGTATGAACGAGAATTTGTTTGGTTGAGCAAATATGCCAGAGAATGGGTTCTAACAGAGGCTGATATGTGTAAATGATTTGAAGAGGGTTTGAATGAAGACATCACGTTATTTATCTAAATTCTCAAAATAAGGGAATTTGTGGTTTTAGCCGATCGAACACACAAAGTTGAGGAATTGGGTAAAGTAAAGAAACAAGATGAAAGAGAGGATCGGGTTTCTGGAAAAAAAGATTATGAGTAAGTCACAGTCATCTGTTTTTAAGAAGTCAAAGAAGTATTATGATCATTTTACAACATCAGTGGGATATTTAGGGAAAGAGCGAGATTCCCAACGCTTCAACCCGAGATCTTCAACTCTATCTGTAACCAGTGTGGACAGTGTCGGTAACCCCAAACCAAAATGTAAGCATTGCAATAAAGTTCATCATGGAGAATGTCGGTTTACAAGTGGAGCTTGTTACTGATGTGGATCCCTTGATCATTTTCTTAAAGACTGTCTAGAAAGAATTGAAAAAGATGTTAAACAAACTCCAAAATTGAGTAATCCTGTTTCAAGATATAGACCACCCCGTCACCCTAGTAATGTCACCGGTAGCTGAGGTGCTACAAAAGATTCAATCATTAAACCTGAGGCATGAGCACCGGCAAGGACATATGCTATTCATTCTAGAGAAGATACTTCTGCACCAGATGTCATTACTGGTACATTTTCTCTACTTGATACTGATATTACTGGTTTGATTGATCCCGGTTCTACACATTCATATCTATGCACAAACTTAGTGTCTGTTAAAAATTTACCTGTTTAATTCATTGAATTTGTGGTTAAAGTTTCAAACCCTCTGGGCCAGTGTGTTATGGTGGATAAAGTTTGTAAAAATTATCCGTTGATGGTAAAAGGTTATTGCTTTTCGGCTAACTTGATGTTATTGCCATTTGATGAATTTGATGTGATTTTGGGAATGGATTGGCTAACCCAATATGATGCAGTGGTGAATTGCAAGTAAAAATATATTGTATTGAAATGTCAGAGTGGTGAATTATTTCATGTTGAATCTGATAAACTGGATGGATTACCTAATGTGATTTCAGCAATATCAGCACAGAAATATGTCGAAAAGGGTTATGATGCTTACCTTGCATATGTATTAGATACTAAAGTATCTGAATTGAAGATCAAGTCAGTGCCGGTTGTTTGTGATTTTCCTAATGAATTTTCAGAATAATTACCTAGTTTACCACCAATTAGAGAAGTGGAGTTCTCAATTGCCCTTGTTCCGAGGTCAACATCGATATTCATAGCACCTTACAGAATGGCTCCTACTGAATTGAAAGAGTTGAAGGCACAGTTGTAAGAATTGATTGACAGAGGTTTTGCTCGACCTAGTTTCTCACCTTCAGGTGCATCGGTTCTGTTTATAAATAAGAAAGATGGATTGTTAAGGTTATGCATTGATTACAGACAGCTCAACAAAGTTACAATAAAGAACAAGTATCCATTGCCTCGTATTGATGATCTGTTTGACCAGTTGAAATGTGCCACTATATTTTCAAAGATTGATCTCCGTTCTGGTTATTATCAATTACGGGTAAAAGATTCAGATGTGTCAAAGATAGCTTTCAGGACCAGGAACGGCACTATGAGTTTCTTGTGATACCATTTGGTTTGACAAATGCACCTGCAGTGTTTATGGATCTAATGAATAGAATTTTCAGACCATATTTAGGCAGGATTGTGGTGGTATTTATAGATGATATTTTGGTTTACCCCTGAGACGAAAATGAACATGCTCAGCATTTGAGAATAGTGTTGCAAACTCTACGCTAGAAACAATTGTATGCCAAATTTAGTAAATGTGAATTTTGGCTACGGCAAGTTAGTTTTCTTGGGCATATAGTATCTGCTGAAGGTGTCAGGGTAGACCCGAATAAAATTTCAGCCATTGTTAATTGGAATCCACCAAAGAATGTGTCTGAAATCTAAAGTTTTCTGGGACTAGCTGGTTATTATCAGAGGTTTGTAAAAAGTTTTTCAATGATAGCTTCTCCGATGACTCGTTTGCTACAGAAAGATGTAAAGTTTGAATGGACTGATAAATGCCAGCAGAGTTTTGATAGATTGAAAGCTTTATTGACAGAAGCACCAGTGTTAGTCCAACATGGATCGGGTAAGGAATTTATAATTTATAGTGATGCGTCATTGAATGGTTTAGGCTGTGTTTTGATGCAAGAAGGTAAAGTAGTCGCCTACGCTTCAAGACATCTAAAACCACATGAAAGAAATTACCCGACGCATGATCTTGAATTGGCAGCCATTGTGTTTGCATTAAAAATCTGGCGGCATCACCTGTTTGGTGAAGAATGTCATATATTCACTGGTCATAAAAGTTTGAAATATTTGATGTCATAGAAATATTTGAATTTGAGACAGCACAGGTGGCTTGAATTATTGAAAGATTATGTTCTGGATATTGATTATCATTCGGGAAAAGCCAATGTGGTTGCTGATGCTCTAAGTAGAAAATCCCTTTTTTCCTTACGAGCTATGAATACTCGATTGTCATTATCTGATAACTGTTCAATCATAGCTGAGTTAAAAGCTAGATCGACATTTTTGCAATAGATATCTGAAGCTTAGAAAAATGATAGTAGGTAGTAAGCAAAACGGATACAAAATGAATTGACTCCTAACTCAGAATTTTAGACCGGGACTGATGGTTGTTTGTTATTCAGAGACAGAGTATGGGTACCGAAAAGTTCAGAACTAGTACAGAAGACTTTGAGTGAAGCTCATAATGGTAACATGTCTATTCTTCCTAGTAGTAATAAAATGTATAATGATCTGAAAAAGATGTACTGGTGGTCGGGAATGAAACGAGATATTTTTGAGTTTGTATCTAAATGTTTGATATGTCAGCAAGTAAAAGCTGAACACCAGTTGCCTTCTGGACTATTACAGCCAGTTACGATACCGGAATGGAAATGTGAAAGAATCACTATGGAGTTTGTATCGGGATTACCCCTGTCTCTAAAGAAGAAAGATGCCATTTGGGTAATTGTTGATCGGTTGACAAAATCTGCACACTTTATTCCGATACGTATGGATTTTTCCTTGGATAGATTGGCTAAATTATATGTCTCTGAGATTGTCAGATTGCATGGAGTGCCTGTCTCCATTATTTTAGATAAAGACCCTCGGCTTACATCTCAATTCTGGAGCAAATTGCAAGAAGCTCTGGGTACCCAGTTACACTTTAGCATTGTATTTCATCCCCAGACAGACGGTTAATCTGAACGTGTTATACAGATTTTGGAAGATATGCTTCGCTGTTGTATACTTGAGTTTGAAGGTAACTGGGAAAAATATTTGCCTTTAGTTGAATTTCCTTACAATAACAGTTATCAGTCTAGCATCAAAATGGAACCGTATGAAGCCTTATATGGTCACAAATGTAGAACCCTATTGTAATATCCTGATTTTGTGGGTCTGTGCATTTGGGAGGTTGCATGGCTAAGTTGGTAGGTTAAGGCCTTGAGGTGTGTATTGGGCTCAGGTTTGGGCTTAAAACCTGGGTGGAAATTTCTAATAAATAATGTTAGTTTATAAATTAAGTTAAGTAAGTATGTTTAGTAGCAAGTTGGGCTTGTGGCCCAAAGTTTGGAGGTGCTATAAGTGGGCATGTAGGTGGCGTCACAAGGGGGAGGAGTTTGGGCCTAGTGTGGCCGCTTGGGGCCCAAATTAATGGGTCAAAGTTCGGCACTGAGAAGGGAATGGGGTGGACAGCACAAAGGCTACAATTTAGAAGGTTTATTTCTTTTATTTTATGTAGATAAAAGCTGATAAAATGCTGATAATTAAGAGGGAAGAGTTGGTTTTAAGGTGGCCTCTTCTAAAAGAGAGATAAGGATTGGGTTATCATGCAGGATAAGAGCTATCAGGAGGGAGAGAGTTGACCGAAACTCCAACTCTGAGGTGTGTGTGTGTGTATAGCCGAATTTTGTAGCTAGTTGTTCATCTTTTCTCTCATTCGTTTTTTCTTTTCTTTCTTTCCTCGTACTTTTCTCTCTTCTAGCCGAAATTCCTTAGCCTTATTTCCCTCTCCAAAATTCTTCTGAAAGCCGAATCCCTCTGTCCATACTTCTTCTTCCATAGCCAAATCTTCAAGGGTGGTTTCTTTTTCCCGAAAGTGCACCATAGCCGAATGCTCCTCAGTAGTTTGGTGAGTTTTCGGGATCTTTTTCTTCTCTGCGATTACGCTCTTTTTCATTAAGTTCTAACCCAAATCATTTGTTCTAAGGCCCTATCGGTTTCACTCTCTGCTCTTGAAAGCCGAATCCTATTACTTGTAGTGCCGATTTGTGGGAAAGCCGAAGGTAGGTTGGTGTGGGTTGGTCGAATGGCCTTTCTTGTTCTTTATTCTTTTGGTTGATTATCATAAGGGTCTAATGGGTTGCGATTAAGGGGTTGGTTTAATATATGGGTGTTGGCCGAATGTAGGTTGGTGGTGAAGGTTTCTTAAGGGCTTATCGGGATTCGACAAACTAGGTAAGGGTTTCGTTTAAACAATATGATTATTGATTAGCTGTCATCGGTTGATTGGTTTAGTGACCAAGGATTATTATGGACTCGAATAGCAGTCAAGCAGTAGGAGGGGTTGGATCTGTAAACCCAACGCCAAAATACAAGAAGCGATCTGTGTCAGGAGTGCGCGATTGGCCATCCAGCTGTGAGCCGACATCGAAGTTAGATCGTAGGCCTATAGTGGTAGTCTCGAGTGACAGTAGCGTAGAAGCAGTGAAACCGTTAGTACGAGAACCAGGTGTGTAACTCTTACACACTTTCTTTACTTATTATGTTAAATGTTATGTGTTGTTAAAAGCCGGAATGACGGCAATGGTTACCAAATTACCCTTGTGGGTAAAAGGCGAGGATGCTGGGTAAGTTGTTATGTTTCTCGCATTGATTGTGATCTATGAGAGCATGATATTCTGTATACATAATTATGTATGTTAAGCATGATCATACTGATATTGTTAGCATAACTCTGTATTATGGGTGATGAGAGGAAGGGGAAGTATGATCTATCAGACTGTCACCAGTGATTTGGCATCACAACAGTGGGTTGGCCCCACATATTTTAAAAAATTGTGACTAAGTCTCAGTGGTTTGGGACCACCAGTGGTTTGGTACCACATATATTAATTTTGTAACTCCGGTTACCAGTGGTTTGGTACCACCAGTGGCTTGGTGCCACAAGGGGTAGATTTGGGAGACAGGGATGGATACTTAGGTTGACGGGCTGCATGACATGCATATGTGTAAATGAATTTGTGTAAGAGCATAACTTCTCTTGGGATGGGGATTTATACACTGAGTCTCGGTGACTCACCCCTTCCTTTACATTTTGCAGATCAGACTTAGATCGTGGATATGGAGCCGGAGTGGACTCGAGGTGGCCATGCTCAGCATTTCTTTTATATCAAAGTTTTCTGTTTGGACTTAGCTATTTTATTTAAATTTTGGGTTTTCATCGTTGTAATAAGGCCGCCTAACTTCTATTTTTGTGATGTTTAATTTGGTTGTTTTTTTTTATAACTTTCGATAAGCATATTTGGTAAATATGAATTGGTTGTTTTTAAAACCTCGATAAGAATGTGTTTTCTGAAATGTTCACTGATTAAGTAATAAGTATGGAGTAACAATTAAGCAACTAAGTTTTTCTAAAATAAGATTTAACACGTTTTGAACACCACAAGATTCAAATTCGTTTTCTCTAAAATTATTCAATAGTTTTCTCCTTAAACAAAATTGACAAGTCGATTTTCAAACATTTTCTTTCCTGTAGCATGCCAGACTCGGTTGTAGTGGTTAGACCGGGTTTGGTGTGTTACATTTTGGTATCAGAGCCCGGTTCAAAAGCTCAGTTGTGGGTTTAAGGCCCAAAATATGTTTTGAGGGTTGTAAAATGATTTTTAAGGAGATGAATATCTCGTAAAGCATGGCACCTGAGTCTCCGGCGCCGATCCACCCAGGTAAGTACCCTAACCTTTGATTTAATGTTTATGTGTGGGCTTTGGGGGCTTTAGACGGAGTTGAGCATGGTAGAACTGATGGAACATAGGGTTAGTTTACATAACTTCTTAATTACATAAGACTTAAGCCGAATCAAACAAACCTGTGAGTAAGTCGCCGAGTTAGGGTGTGGCAACAGCCATGCGCATGTCTAGGATTGGATTCAGGAAGAGCTTGGTATTTAAGCAGTCTTAGTGACTCACCTCCTCTTCGCTCAAATCCTACCTGGTGCGTAGTGACTGTTCACTCTGACCATGAAGACTTGTTCACAGGCTAAATCCGATAATTAAAACCCAAAAGGGACCAGCTACACTGTTTTGTAAAAACCCTAGTTTTGAAATTATCAAATTACCCCTTGATTTGTGAAAACTACCCTGAATCTGGAAAAAGACCAAAGTACCCCTGGTTTATAAATTACCAAACTACCCCTGATTTACAAATTTACCAAGATACCCCCGAGTTACAAAATTACCACAATACCCCTGCTTCACCAAAATTACCAAAATACCATTATTTTGAAAAATCACCTGAAAATTTATTTTGGAAAATTACGAAAATACCCCTGTAGGTTAAAATTACGAAAATACCCCCGGGTAGTGGAATGACAGAAATACTCCTATATGTTGAATGTGGTCTGTGGATGTTGTTTATGTGATGAATGTACTTAGAACTAGGAGATAAGCCTGGAACTGAAACTGTAGATAGGTTCGTATTCGAGAGAATCACTTCTAAAACTATCTTTCATAAAATTGTTCAGGGATAAATAGTGAACAGAATTAATAATTCATAAAATTATTAACCAGATAAACGCGAACGAGAAGAATGAGTACACGAGGTCGTGGACGTCCGCCGCGTGGCCGGGGTAGGGGTAGGATGACCTTGTCAGAGCAGTAGGGTCTGGCCATGGGTCTGGAAATGTGATGCCGGATCTACCGGCGGCGGAAGCTGAGTTTCAGGATCAGACTGGTGGTAACGATACGGTATCTCAGGCGGTACTACGAGTTTTGGAAAGAGTTGCAGGGGCAGGCGCGAGTGCAGGAGCCCGAAAATCCGTGGCTGAGCGACTCTGGGCTAACGGAGCAGAAGTGTTTAGGGGAGTTTCTGGAGTGGCTCCCAACACGGCTGAGTACTGGTTAGAGGCAACAGAGCGTATAATGGATGACTTAGACTTCTCGACTGAGGAGAATTTGAAGGGGATAGTGTCTCTTCTCCGGGATGAGTCGTATCAGTGGTGGCTCACGGTCAGGGATAGTGTAGTGGCCGATGATATCACCTGGGATTATTTTAAGGCAGCATATCAGAGGAGGTATGTGGGAGCTGGTTATACTGATGCGCAACGTAGGGCCTTCCTGAATTTGGTTCAGGGGAGTAAGTCAGTACCTGAGTACGAGGCAGAATTTTTGAGGTTAAGTAGGTATGCTCGGGGTATGGTGGCTACGGAACATGAGCGCTGTGTTAGGTTCGAGGATGGGCTAAGAGATGAGCTGCGGGTGTTGATTGCACCTCAGCGTGAAAGGGAATTTACCGTTCTCGTGGAAAAGGCCAAAATAGCTGAGGAGGTGAAGCGAACCGAGAAACGGAATCAGGATAGAGGCAGGGATAAAAGGAGTTTTGGGCCATCAGGGTCTGGTGGAAGGGCTCAGAAAAGGGCTAGATTTGATGGACCGGATCGAGCAGCAAAGCCTACTGCCGCTCAGTGGCCACCCCAGTGTGCTCGATGTGGGAAGTCTCATTTGGGAGAGTGTTGGGCTGGTAATAGAGGGTGCTTTGAGTGCGGGTCAATGGAGCACCGGGTAAGGGACTGTCCGCGGAAGTTAGCCAGGACTCAAGCTGAGGGTCAAGAACGTGGTCAATTCAGGAGAGATGGTCAGCAGCCACAGAGGGGTCGAGGTGCAGCTAGGGGTGGTAATGGTAACGGGTGAGGCCGAGGAGCACCAGGCCGAGGTGCTGGAGGTACTGATGCTAGACAGCCTGGGTTGGTCTATGCAGCCAAGTGTCGAGAGGAGGGCGACGCACCGGACATTATAACTGGTACGTTTTTAATTTCTGGGTTGCCTTATACTGCTTTGATTGACGTTGGTTCAACACACTCATATGTAGCTAGTAGCGTAGTGGGAACTCTGAACTTAGCCTATGAGATTTTTGCTAGGAAGATGACAGTAGTTAGCCCTCTAGGACACTCTGTGGTAGTAGACAAACTGTATAGGGATGTACCCCTAGAACTTCAAGGGGTCGTGTTTCAGTCGAATTTGATGGAACTACCCTTCGGGGAGTTTGATTTAATCTTAGGAATGGATTGGTTGGTAAAGTACCAGGCAGAACTGGAGTGTGCTGCTAAGCGTATGGTGCTGAGGTCGGACGAGGGTGAAGAGGTGGTGAGGATAGGAGAGAGAAGGAATTACCTATCTAATGTGGTGTCCACACTAAAGGCGGAGAAGATGGTAAGGAAAGGATGTGAGGCGTTTGTGGTCTATGTTTGTACCTTGGAAGTTAAGGAATCAGGTATGGAGAATGTTCGAACAGTGAAAGACTTTGTCGATGTCTTTTCGGAAGAGCTTTCGGGTTTGCCACCGGATCGGGAGGTGGAGTTCGGTATTGACCTTCTACCGGGAATAGCGCCAGTGTCTTTTGCTCCGTATAAGATGGCGCCAAAGGAATTGGTGGAGTTGAAAGTGCAGATTCAGGAATTATTGGATCGGGGTTTCATTCGGCCAAGTGTATCACCTTGGGGAGTGCATGTACTTTTTGTTAAGAAAAAGGATGGGTCGATGCGAATGTGCATAGACTACCGTCAGTTGAATAAATTGACGATTAATCCGTTGCCTAGGATAGATGACTTGTTCGACCAGCTTAAGGGAGCATCGGTCTTCTCCAAGATAGATTTAAGGTCGGGGTATCACCAACTTAAGGTAAAGGAGGCGGATATCCATAAGACGGCGTTTCGTACTCAATACGGGCACTATGAATTCTTGGTTATGCCGTTCGAGTTGACGAACGCACCTGAAGCGTTTATGGATATGATGAACCGGGTGTTTCAGCCGTATTTGGATCGGTTCGTCATAGTATTTATAGATGATATTCTGGTGTGCTCGAGGTCGAAAGAGGAACACGACGCGCATTTGCTGGAAGTGTTGCAGATTTTAAGGGAAAAGCAATTATACGCCAAGTTTAGTAAGTGTGAGTTTTGGTTAAAGGAAGTTACTTTTCTAGGTCATGTGGTATCTACGGAAGGGATAAGAGTGGATCCTCGGAAGATTGAGGCAGTATTGGATTGGAAACCACCTAAGTTGGTGGTAGAGATTCGCAGTTTCTTGGGGTTAGCAGGCTACTATAGGAGATTTGTGGAAAGGTTTTCTTCGATAGCTGCACCTTTGATAAAGTTGTTGAGGAAGGAAGTACCTTTTGTATGGACGGATAAGCAGCAGGAGAGTTTTGAGAAGCTGAAGAGGGTTTTGACTGAGGCTCCGGTCTTAATTCAGCTTGTGGCAGGGAAAGATTTTGTGGTGTATTGTGACGCTTCCCATACGGGTTTAGGTTGTGTATTGATGCAGGAGGGGAAGGTTGTTGCTTATGCGTCTCGGCAGTTGAGACCGCATGAAGTTAACTATCTGACGCATGATCTGGAGTTGGCTGCAGTGGTCTTCGCTTTGAAGGTGTGGAGGCATTATTTGTACGGGGAGAAGTCGGTGATCTACACGGACCATAAGAGCTTGAAGTATCTGCTGACTCAGAAGGAGCTGAATTTGAGGCAACGAAGGTAGGTGGAATTATTAAAGGATTACGACTGTTCGATTGAATATCACCCGGGGAAGGCAAACGTGGTGGCGGATGCGCTAAGTCAGAAAGTGGTGTCGGATTTGAGGGCGATGTTCACTCATTTTAGTCTGTATGATGACGGAAGCCTGTTAGCGGAATTGCAAGTGAAGCCATCATGGGTAGATTAGGTTAAGGAGAAACAGCTGGTAGATGAAGTCTTAAGTGCTCGATGCTTGCAAGTGCAGAATGGTGGATTGGAGGGGTATAGTCTGAGCAGCGATGGAGTATTATGTTTTCAGGGGAAAGTGTGTATGCCTAAGGATGTGGAGTTAAGGCAGAAGATTTTGCAAGAGGCACATAGCAGTCCATATGCTATGCATCTGGGAGGTAGTAAGATGTATCGGGATTTGCAGGAGCAGTTTTGGTGACAAGGTCTTCTTGAAGGTGTCACCGTGGAAGAAGGCTCTGAGGTTCGGTAGGAAAGGCAAGTTGAGCCCTAGGTTTATTGGGCCTTATCGGGTATCGAAGCGGGTAGGACCAGTGGCTTACCAGCTCGAGTTGCCACCAGAGTTGGGTCAACTCCACAATGTGTTTCATGTTTCCATGCTTAGACGCTATCGCTCAGATCCGTCACATGTTGTGCCAGTGGAGGAGATTAGGGTGGGCCCAGACTTGTCTTTTGAGGAGGAACCAGTACAGATCTTGGATCGGGATGTTAAGGTTTTGCATAGGAAATCGGTCCCTTTGGTAAAGGTATTATGGCGGAACCATGGATCGGAGGAAGCGACATGGGAACCGGAAGATATCAAGCGACAGCAATACCCTCAACTCTTTTGATCAGGTAAATTTCGAGGTAGAAATTTATTTTAAGGGGGTAGAACTGTAATATCCTAATTTTGTGGGTGTGTGCATTTGGGAGGTTGCATGGCTAAGTTGGTAGGTTAAGGCCTTGAGGTGTGTATTGGGCTCAGGTTTGGGCTTAAAACCTGGGTGGAAATTTCTAATAAATAATGTTAGTTTATAAATTAAGTTAAATAAGTATGTTTAGTAGCAAGTTGGGCTTGTGGCCCAAAGTTTGGAGGTGCTATGAGTGGGCATGTAGGTGGCGTCACAAGGAGGAGGAGTTTGGGCCTAGTGTGGCTGCTTGGGGCCCAAATTAATGGGTCAAAGTTCGGCACTGAGAAGGGAAGGGGGTGGACGGCACAAAGGCTACAATTTAGAAGGTTTATTTCTTTTATTTTATGTAGATAAAAGCTGATAAAATGCTGATAATTAAGAGGGAAGAGTTGGTTTTAAGGTGGCCTCTTCTAAAGAAGAGATAAGGATTGTGTTATCATGCAGGATAAGAGCTATCAGGAGGGAGAGAGTTGGCCGAAACTCCAACTCTGAGGTGTGTGTGTATAGCCGAATTTTGTAGCTAGTTGTTCATCTTTTCTCTCATTCGTTTTTTTCTTTTCTTTCTTTCCTCATACTTTTCTCTCTTCTAGCTGAAATTCCTTAGCCTTATTTCCCTCTCCAAAATTCTTCTGAAAGCCGAATCCCTCTGTCCATACTTCTTCTTCCATAGCCAAATCTTCAAGGGTGGTTTCTTTTTCCCGAAGGTGCACCATAGCCGAATGCTCCTCAGTAGTTTGGTGAGTTTTCGGGATCTTTTTCTTCTCTGCGGTTACGCTCTTTTTCATTAAGTTCTAACCCGAATCATTTGTTCTAAGGCCCTATCGGTTTCACTCTCTGCACTTGAAAGCAGAATCCTGTTACCTGTAGTGCCGACTTGTGGGAAAGCCGAAGGTAGGTTGGTGTGGGTTGGCCGAATGGCCTTTCTTGTTCTTTATTCTTTTGGCCGATTATCATAAGGGTCTAATGGGTTGCAATTAAGGGGTTGGTTTAATATATGGGTGTTGGCCGAATGTAGGTTGGTGGTGAAGGTTTCTTAAGGGCTTTTCGAGATTCAACAAACTAGGTAAGGGTTTCGTTTAAACACTATGATTATTGATTAGATCTCATCGGTTGATTGGTTTAGTGACCAAGGATTATTATGGACTCGAATAGCAGTCAAGCAGTAGGAGGGGTTGGATCTGTAAACCCAACGCCAAAATACAAGAAGCGATCTGTGTCAGGAGTGCGCGATTGGCCATCCGAGTGTGGGCCGACATCGGAGTTAGATCGTGGGCCTATAGTGGTAGTCTCGAGTGACAGTAGCCTAGAAGCAGTGAAAGCGTTAGTACGAGAACCAGGTGTGTAACTCTTACACACTTTCTTTACTTATTATGTTAAATGTTATGTGTTGTTAAAAGCCGGAATGACGGCAATGGTTACCAAATTACCCTTGTGGGTAAAAGGCGAGGATGCCGGGTAAGTTGTTATGTTTCTCGCGTTGATTGTGATCTATGAGAGCCTGATATTCTGTATACATACTTATGTATGTTAAGCATGATCATACTGATATTGTTAGCATAACTCTGTATTATGGGTGATGAGAGGAGGGGGAAGTATGATCTATCAGACTGTCACCAGTGATTTGGCATCACAATAGTGGGTTGGCCCCACATATTATAAAAATTGTGACTAAGTCTCAGTGGTTTGGGACCACCAGTGGTTTGGTACCACATATATTAATTTTGTAACTCCGGTTACCAGTGGTTTGGTACCACCAGTGGCTTGGTGCCACAAGGGGTAGATTTGGGAGACATGGATGGATACTTAGGTTGACGGGTTGCATGACATGCATATGTGTAAATGAATTTGTGTAAGGGCATAACTTCTCTTGGGATGGGGATTTATACACTGAGTCTCGGTGACTCACCCCTTCCTTTACATTTTGCAGATCAGACTTAGATCGTGGATATGGAGCCGAAGTGGACTCGAGGTGGCCATGCTCAGCATTTGTTTTATATCAAAGTTTTCTGTTTGGACTTAGCTATTTTATTTAAATTTTGGGTTTTCATCGTTGTAATAAGGCCGCCTAACTTCTATTTTTGTGATGTTTAATTTGGTTTTTTTTTATAACTTTCGATAAGCATATTTGGTAAATATGAATTTGTTGTTTTTAAAACCTCAATAAGAATGTGTTTTCTGAAATGTTCACTGATTAAGTAATAAGTATGGAGTAACAATTAAGCAACTAAGTTTTTCTAAAACAAGATTTAACACGTGTTGAACACCACAAGATTCAAATTCGTTTTCTCTAAAATTATTCAACAGTTTTCTCTTTAAACTAAATTGACAAGTTGATTTTCAAACATTTTCTTTCCCGTAGCACACCAAACTCGGTTGTAGTGGTTAGACTGGGTTTGGGGTGTTACACCTATTGTATTGGACAGAACTCTGTGAGAAAAAGTTACACGGAGTTGACTTAGCTCGTGAGACCGAGGAAAAAGTGAAAGTAATTCGAGACAGTTTGAAAGTAGCCTCTAATCGTCAAAAGTCCTATACTGATCTTAAACGAAAAGAAATAGAATTTCAAGTCAGTGACAAAGTATTCTTGAAAGTATCGCCTTGGAAGAAAGTTCTTCGTTTTGGTCGTAAAGGAAAACTGAGTCCACGGTTCATTGGACCATATGAGATTACGAAAAGAATTGGACCAGTTGCATATTGGTTAGCTTTGCCATCAGAACTTGATTGGATTCATAATATTTTTCATGTCTCTATGCTACGACGATATCGATCCGATCCTTCACATGTTATCTCTCTAACAGAGGTAGAGATTCAGCCTGACATGACATACAGTAAAGAACTGATCAAACTCTTGGCACGCGAAACAAATGAGTTAAGAAATAAAAAGTAGCATTAGTAAAAGTTCTTTGGCAACGACACAGTATAGAAGAGGCTATCTAGGAACCGGAGGATACTATGAGGAGGCAATAACCGAATCTTTTTACTGGTAAGATTTTTTAGGACGAAAATCTTTAAGGGGGAGAGTTGTAACAACTCAATTTTAGTGAAATCGGAACAGTGGTTTTGAGACCACAAATCTGAGCCAAAAATAAAATTTATTTTATTTTATTGCATGGTCCGTATTATGATAAAGATGTCATGTGAAAATTCTGATAAGAAAATTTTACTGATTATGTACTTAATTACGGGATGGACTAAATTGCATAAAATGTAAAAGTTAAATTCTAGTAGCTAGAAGGATTAAATAGCTATGAAATTCAAAATTTGAGGTCCTTATATGGTAATTAGACCATTAAAGAAAAGTATGTAGATATTTTGGTGACTCATCCATGGAAATTTAGAAAAGGGCAAGGACTAAATTGGAAATTGAAATAATTTAATTAATTAAAAGATGACAAAGGAATTATCATCTTATTTTATTCCATCTTCAACCCCAAAATACATGGAAACCCTAGGAGAGAGAGAAGAAACTTTCTTGGCTTAATTGGGTAAGTTTTCTTGTCTCGTTTTTAGTAATTTTGATATTTTTAAAACCGGGATAGCTTAATCTATCTATTTGAGGGATCAATTTGAAAATTTGTCAAAGTATGGAAATTAGGTCATGGATGAATAAGCTGAAAATTTGAAATATATGGTAGAAAATGAAAGGTTGTTGATAGATAAACAACTTTTACTAAGTGATTTTTTTTATGGAAACATGATTTAGGGACTAAAATGTAAAGTTGTGGAAATTGAAGAAAATTTCTAAAAATTTACAGAATATATGTTCTGTAAATTGTACATTGAAATTTTGGTTAGGCTTGGAATAGGGAGTAAATTGCATAAATTTCATTTTCCGAACTTAGGGATGAAATTGAAATTTATGGAAAAGTTAGGG
Organism: Gossypium australe; assembly: GCA_005393395.2. NCBI lineage: Eukaryota > Viridiplantae > Streptophyta > Magnoliopsida > Malvales > Malvaceae > Gossypium > Gossypium australe. The sequence continues at coordinate 113,744,769 of CM016619.1, forward strand.
GCAAAATGGTAATTTTGCCTAGGATGTAAATTGAGTCCACTTGAATATGAAATGTGATAAATTGATGAATGAATTCATTTATATAGATCTGGACAACACAAATTTGAGGTTAGACCGAGGGAAAGAAAAAGTTTTGCATTAGTAGATTTTTAAACGCGAACAAGTGTCGAGGTAAGTTCGTGTAACTTAATCGAGCAAGTAAATATGCTAAATTGAATGTTGTGTTTATATGGAATGTGACTTATATTGATGTGAATTATTTTGATTGCTATAATGGAGAATTGATTACATGTTTGAACGGTGAAAAAGGGTTAAGTTCTGTTTGAATATTGAATTCTGATGAATATATGTGCTTTCCCGAAATGAATGAGTTCCTGCATTTGTTGTTAAGCAGATTTGTCTCGGATGAGTAATCTATTGACATTGTTATAGAAAGGATTTAGCCCGGACGGGTAATCCTGATATAATCCCTCTCAAGCGTATGTTACAATTAGGATTTAGCCTGGACTAGTAATCCTAATTGAGCTCTTCTAAACATACGTTACATAAAGGATTTAGCCTAAACTGGTAATCCTGTTATACTATATGTGGCTCGAGAGTGTGTTCTTTGATTAATTTCCCTAATGGGTACTATTGAATAAGAATTGACGGGTTATTGAATTGTACTCCTTGGGTGTACTACTTGAGTATCCATCGGAATTTCAATGATTCAACGGACACAAAACTCTTGGCATGATAAGAGAATTATGGAATGAAATGTATGATGTCTTGAAGGAATATCGTATGATGAGCTCATCTATGCTTACTTGATGTATGTGTGAACACTTATGTAACTAACTTGCTTGATTGAGTGTATGTGTATAGGTAAATTTGCCGAATTGATGAAAGAGCATGTTATTGAATGTGTAATGTTAATAAATGTATATTGGTAAGTTTTAATTCCTGTTATAAGAACTTACTAAGCATATAATGCTTACTTAGTTTTATTTTCCCTGTTTTATAGTACTCGGAAGCTGGCGAAGGTTGGAGATCAGTTGGAGCATCATCACACTATTTACTAGTTTATTTTAGGTATATATAGCAAAATCATTTTGGTATAATGGCATGTATAGGATAACTTGGCCATTAGTGGCTTGAAAATGATGATTGTAATCTAGCCATTAGAATGGCTAGTAATGATTTGTTTTGATATACTTGTAATGTCATACTATGATAGCCACATATATGTTAAGTAGTTGATCAAATTATGTCTAACATATGGACTAGACCAAGGTAAGATTATAAACATGTATGCATGTAATGATATGCTATGTTGAATGATAGAGTTTGCTTAAATGGAATGCTTGAAATGGTTGTTATTTGGATGTGAGTTTTAGTGCAGGTCATTGGTATGATTTTGGGTGAGAAATGAAGCTAGAAATGGCTTTATTTCGTCCATACGGGCAGACACACGGGCGTGTGTCTAGACCGTGTGTGACACACGGCCTGGTACACGGGCGTGTGGTTAGGGCGTGTAGTTAGGCCGTGTGTCCCCTGCACCTTAAATTTGAGAAACAAAATGTTTAGAATTGAGCATACGGGCAGAGACATGGGCGTATGTCTCAGCCATGTGTGTTACACGACCTAGAACACGGGTGTGTTTCTTGGCCGTGTGAAACTTGCACCTAATTTCGAAAAATAAAATTAACCACACGGCCTAGCACATTGGCGTGTGGCTGGCCGTGTGGCATAAGTCAGAGAGTTACACGGGGTCGAACACAGCCTGTAGCACGGGCGTGTCCTAGGGTCACACGGGCGTGTCCCTTGGACCACACTGGCGTGTAAGCCCTGTAACTTAGAAAATTTTTGAAATTTCGTGAAAATTTTTTAGAGTTTGCGATTAAGTCCCTACTCGATTCCAATGCTTATATTGGGCTTCGAGGGTCCAATTAAGGGACATTATGAAAAATCTCGAAAAAATGAATAGTGATTGACATGATTTATCTATAAATGTTTTGTAAACTCCGGTAATGCTCCGTAACCCTGTTTCGCTGACGGAGACGGGTTAGGGGTGTTACAATTGATAATTTGGAGCGAGATGGAGCGAGATCGTCAGAAGTTGCTGAGGTAACCAGTAAGGAGTAATGCGATTCATTGGCAATAGTGGTCTACATTGGACCACTCCAGGTGGCCTCTTCTACACAGGAAGCAGCCGGTAATGCCGGGGCAGAGCCAGAAATTGAGGAGCAATCCGAGGACCGTGTGAAGCCCAAAGTAAAGAAGAGAAAGCGCTCCAAGGATAAAAAATGAAAGAAGGAAGAGAAGAAAAAAAGGAGAAAGAAACATCATGCAGCCACATCAATGGCCGAGGATAACTGAGTTTGTTTATTTTAAGCTTTAGCTGTAGTATTCCTCCATTGCATGTAGCTGTAAATTTTATTTTGATAAGTACACATTGCCATTGCATTTTTATTCTCATTACATTTTCATGTTAGTGCATTGGGGACAATGCAAGCTTTAAGTTTGGGGGAATGCACATGGGGCTTGGAAACGCACCCACATTTCAATTTTTTTCGGTATGAAGCATGCAAGGTTTAACTATAGTTAATGAAAATTGTTTGAAAATTTTTGTTACATTCGATGCTTAATTCTTGAATCATGTGAATTATCAATGAATGAGTTGGATAAACTTGATAGAAGGTTGTAGCTTCAATTCTTTGATGAATGGATTAGGTTGCATTAGTAATGGATGACTGCTATCATTCATTAAATCTTGAACGAATCTGCTTTTTACAGTTGCTTATATATATAGTTATAAATTAGAGACACTCCAAAATGGGTGTAGTATGGAATGTTAAAGAGGGAACACTCTAATATAAGCATTAGAAATATCAATCTGGCCAAAGTTTTTCGCTGCATGAGTATGTGTCGGTGCAATTACGTACTCCTTGGGGTTTGTTGCACTCCACAGTTACTTCTCAGGAACAAGGGTACAGTAATGCAACAATATCCCTTATTCAAAAAAATAATATCTTTATATATAACATATAAATACTTAGTATTGTACAATAAATGTTATATTTGTAGATAGACCTTATGGTTTGAAGCATGATGCTAGCATTGATGAAGTTGTAACCTTATTCATTCATGCTTATGTATTGTCGATGCAATATTCTTTCATCTGAATGTGATTCATTCATTGGGAATTTAGAGGGTTTAAGTTGCTAGAATGATCATTTTCCTTAGTAAATTTTTTGTAGCCTTGTTAGTTTCTGTTTTACTTGAAGACAAATAAAAACTCAAGTTTGGGGGTGTGATAGCACTAGAAAGAACATAGGTTTTCCTCCTTCCTTATTGGTTAAATTGTTCCCATTTAGTTATCCTTAGCATATATTCTAGCATTTTCTATTTAGTAAATTGCATTTTATAACTCAGTGAATGCTAGCATATTTTATCCTTAATTTTGCTATCTTTTTGCATTAATGTCGTTGCATGAATTAATTCCAGATTGTGTCCAGAATTGTCGTCGCACCTGACAGCTGTCCGAATAAGAACTAAAAATGAGCTATCCAGTTTGGTATAACAAACCTGTACGTAAAATGACAGAATAATTTTGAGGAAAGGACACCTGTACTGTTGGAGGAGGACATAAAAAGGTTGACGTGAAAAAAAAGGGGAGAGAAGAGTCTTTTTTTTACCATCATCTTCTTCACCCTACCTAAAAGCTTGCGACTATGATAACTTAAGCTTCTCACGGGTGACCCAATGTGAAAACTAATACAGATTAGCTTCTGAAAAGGATACCTAAGTGCAAGACAAGAGAGAGTAGAGAGATCCAGTCGAGTTGTCTAGGAATAGTATTCTCCACTCGATTCTTTCTTATTTCTTTCTAAATGCTGGTGATTACTATCTGTTTTCTGTTTGTATGGAAGTACACATGAATTCTTGGTTAAATGTTACCTTATTCAATCTTGCTTTTATTGTTTAATCTTAGGGTTTGAATGTTTCTTAACACAAAAGTGTTATTTCAGTCACTGACACTGGAAAATGCAGTGACAGTTCGAGCCAACAAGCATTTTAACGGAAGTTGCGTGAGGATTAGAGGAATTTAGTCCACTTGTTCTTAATAGTGTCATATTACCATCATCGGAAGGTGGGGTTAATGTGCAGGTTTAAGTCTCAGATTAAATAGAGGAGTGACACTTGGTAAGATATACATTGAAATTTATGCCTCGACAATCACCAATCCTTTTATACCTTGTGAGCACTTAGTATTCTGCTAAAGATTCATGTTGGCAATCCTAGTTTATCATTATCATATTTTATTTTATTCTTTTCAATTTATTACTCCGACAACTATCCTCATAATTTATATCGGTTCTATCTAGTTATTGCACCGACATTAATAGACAAAAGACAACCATCCCTGTGGTATCGATATCTGATAGACTCACATTTTGCTACTATACTTGCATCGACAGTGTATGCTTGCACATTATTGCTATGACGTTAACAACCGACCAAAATCTGAGTTATTTTACTATTTCATTCAATTATTTTATTCTTTACAATGTATGTGAGCAATCCGTATACATAGTTGACTGTGCAACATACCCTTAAATTAATCTAAATTCTGAAAAGGTTGGATTAGTTGGACCATGGTTAAATGATATGAGAAGGTATTCGACAGATACTTGTAGTAGACTCTAAACATAGACCAGCGATCATACAGAAGATAATAGTGCATGGTACCATATTAACGGCCTATAGACACATGCAAGGTAACTTGCGACTTTTGCTCTCGAAAGAGCCAAGCCACTTAAGAACTCTTTTAAGCTGTAAGTTAAGTATGATTTTGCTAAGGCATTGCTAATAGGAAGAGTAGATTCTTAGTAATCTCGACCATCCCACTCAACATCACATAACCCTTATCTTTGTCGTAGTAGCTTTGCCATAACATTCTTAGTCGTTTATTTATTCGTTGCATATTGTCCACGTAGTTATTCTCATAATCGCCATTACATTTCTACTCTTGTTTTGCCATATCATTTTCAATTATTCATTAATTCCACATATTGCATACATCGCTATTCATGCATACTTACCATAACCATAACATAGCATTAATCTTATTTTATTATAATAACTTGACCACTTTTGTGCCTTAATCCGATCCTCATGGGAATGATACTCAGTCATCACGTATTACTTAATTCAATGTGTATACTTTCACAAATCACATATCATTTCACACAGGATACATATATATATGTTTACTTGATATATTTAGTAGTAAAATAGAACGTTTTGAAGAAATACCGCTATCATCCCAAATGAAACCTAAGCTATCATATAGACCTAATCATGGGTCGAGTAGGGTCCATGCCAATTTTAGGCTCGTTCTTTAAGCCCGGGCTTGGCACAAAAATGGGCTTAAAATTTTTCCCAAGCTCAGTGTAACCTACTAAACCCAGCCTAGATGTTAGGGCTAGATTGAGAAGGCTACATTAGCCAACAAAATGGCTAGGATAACTTACGTTGCTTTTGAAGACTTTAAATAAACTCATTTTAGAGAAAAACCGTAGTTGTAATTTTGTGTTAGTGTAAAACATTCATTTATTAGGTCAACTGTACTTAAGATTCATTTTATTGTTGATAGTGTTGTTTTAGAAAAACAGTTTGCTTGTCACTCTTCGCTATAAATCTTAATGTTAAACTAATGCAACAGAAAAGAAAACCATTTTTCAAGTCATTTTAAAAACCTAGTTGCCTTATCGATTTGTTTTTCAAAAATGGTTCATTTGCAATGCAGCGAAAATTAAGGAATAATGTCAAATTTTACTTAAACTCGATATCATGCATTTTTCGATTATAATGCTTGAGTAATCCATGCATGCAAAAATCCCTTAATGAAAAGCTATCAAACCATAGACCAGAAATAATTAAAATTATAAATCAAAACCAATAGAGACTAATTAATACTTATTAAAAATAATCTAAGGTCCAAGGTTATTCTCCGTATGCTAGGTCCGGTCCTAGTTTCAAGGTTTACTTGAAAAGTTAAACAATATAGGGGTGAGCTTATGAAAGCTCAGTGTGAGTCGAACAGTTATTTAAACGAACACAAATATCAAACATGGTGAAACATATTAGCATTAACAGAAGAACACAAAACCATCATTGGAATTTCATATCATTACATAGCCATTATTAAATCAATGTCAAATGGTGTATGAGCATGGATCATCATTCATTCGAGTAACAATCATTAGTTTTGGTACCATTCAATACAACATAATACAATCATAGCATAAATCAGTAACATTCAAGTATGTTATGAGCATGAGGCAGTCCAAAATGATTCCTACCCAAACCATCCGCTACACACCACGAGTTCCCCAGAACCCATCTGCCAAACTCCAACGAATGCGAGCATAGCTCGGTGTGGTAAAACCACTGAGTAACAATAATGCAGTAAAATTGTCGAACAACAAATAATACAATATAATCGTCAATCCCCCAGTACTCCAAATGCAGTGTACTGACTACGAATAAATGCAAACTTAATATGCCAATGGTACTCCACGGAACTCCTCCATCAACCACAAAATATCCCATCCCAATGCCCATGCAATATGTTATAAAATCTCATACATAGCCATAAATTTAATAATTTTCACATTTATTTAACATGTTCAACATGCCCTCAATAACCGAATACTTTTAGTGAATGGAATCAATGTTCCAACTTTCAAATTACCATTAAGATGGTATCATTCAACATTACATTATTTCACATACTTTTACGAATTTCCAATGTGTATGTACAATGACCTTTCCATTATAACATAGAAATTCTTCATGCAATTATCTCATGCATAAACTCATATTTCAGCAAATCATGCTATATATACAACCAAACTCATACCAAATAACATAATCATGCATCACAATATCAGTCACATAATCACATTGTCAAACTAGCAACTTTGCTAACACATCAATCTTTTAGGGCTCGAAACATACCTAGATCGACCACTTACAAAATTAATTATTTGACTATTAAGTCAATCCAATTAGAAAGCTAATTCATCAAATATAACATGGTAATTATCATTATCAAACAATTTTGAGTTTAGGACCCACACCTTATTTTACGTTTTTCGCAGCACATTAGCGAATCTTCTAATTCCTTAATAAACCTTAAAACGAACCTAAATTATAAATCAACATAAATTCAATTAATTCAATTATTAAATAGCCCCCTCAACACCCACTTATGGTTTCAAAAAAAAAATCACAATTACAATTATTTTACAAATCCAAACTAGTTAGATTTCTTACATTGTTTTTATGTGAATCATATGCGCGAACGTCTTTTGACTTTACGGTTGATATGGCCGTTTTGGTCAGCACCTAACACATTTACATACTTGAAAATCAGTAGCCAATATTTATTAAAATCCTTCATTTAATCAATCTATAACCTTTACCCAATAACTATGTCGAAACAACAAACTAGTTTGCATTAAATCGCACTTACGCTTCCCAATTTTGTGAGATCTGAGTAGCCAATTGATCAAGAAAGTTTTTCCCTAATTTATATGTTATTAAAGGCTGATTATGAGGGTTCAAGAACTAAAATTAATTCAGGAAATAGATGGACAAAACAGCCCACTTTCCTGCACCTAGGCGCACGCACCATCACCTATGGTGGCCAAATTTGGGGCTGATTCAAGAACGATTTTGAAATCTTAAAAATTCTCCCAAATTATAGATCTGAAAATTTAGGTTTTTAATTGACAAGATTAATCAAGAAATTAAAGGAAAAAGAGACCATACACAAGCTAATTGAAAGAGATGGCAATGTCACCTTCTTGACAATCTTTGGAATTGGTCTTGGAGTTCAAGATTTAAGATTTGGGGATGATTTAATTGGGGAATAAATGGAAAAAATATGCTTAATGTAACACCCCTTACCCGTATTCGATGCCGGAATAGGGTACGAGGCATTACCGAAACACATACACTTGTAAATGCATTAAACCAAGTCATAAAATTTCATCCAAATTATGCATCATCACAAACATACAACTTGAATAAAACTAGCCAACATCAATGGCCTTATACAATACAAATGACTAAGTCCCCTATACATGCCATAAACTTAAGAGGTTTGTAGTCACTTTTACCCCACGATGATAGCTTGATAGTGTGATTACATCTCCGACGATCTCCAACTCGAGCTAGCATACAACCCTATAAGATATGGGAAAGGAAGGGAAGTAAGCTACAAAGCTTAGTAATTAAGTATGTAAATAATTAATAATGGATTTATTAAGTTTACAAAACAACACAATCAAATCTAAAATCAATTTCATCATTTATTCAAGTTTGGAGCAAGCTGTCTATTCGAGTCACAGTCACTAAATTATTTTTATCTGAAGCTACGAAACTCCAAATTAAGATCCGTAAATTTTCTTGAACCTAGACTCATTTACCTTCTCACCATAAAATTTTCAGAATTTTTGGTTTTGCAAATTAGTACAGTTTATTCATTAAAGATTCCCCTGTTTCGCTGTTCGACTGCTCTGACCACTTTTCACTACGAACCTCTTTTATCATCATACAGAATTCATATGATGATAAAACTTATTTAATTTGAAAATAGACTCATTAAGGATTTCAATCATATAATTTATACCCCATAATTACTTTTGTAGAACTTTTAATGATTTTTCCAAAACAGAACAGAGGATCAAGTAACCATTCTGAACCAGTCTCGCAAAAGTTTAAATATCTCAAACTATACAATTCATTTACTTTTTCTGTTTCTTTTATATAAAAATAGACCCAATAAGCTTTAAATAAATATCTCATAATACTTATAATTCCATTTCTACCATTTTTGGTGATTTTTCAAATTCACATCACTACTGCTGTCCAAAACAGTTTTATTATAAATTTTTGCTTTCTTTCACTTTAGTTGTATTCATTACTTACCTGTAACAATCATTCCAATTTCTAATCACATATTGAGCATATTTCTCATGCATTACACATATATATACATATACTTTCCACTAAAACATCTCACATAATTTCATTTAGTCAGTTTTCCCGTTGAACGCTTCGGAATAATAACGAATATGCGGTGGTTTCGCACACAACCCACCTTTGAAATCGAAGCTCTCTTGTACACATAGTGGCCTTCACTCAATACCACTCATGTGACCTAGCTCGATTGTACTCATAATTCTGGCTCTCTTGTACATACGGTGGCCTTCACTTAGCACCACTCATATGACCTAGCCTTCTCGTAGCTCTCTTGTACACATAGTGGCTCACACCATATACCACATATGTGACCTAGCTACATATAGCTTTCTTGTACACATGGCATACTCTCGGTACTACACATGTGACCAAGATACGTATACAAAATCTCTTGTAGCTCTCTTGTACACATAGTGGCCTACACTTAGTACCACTTATGTGACCTAGCTACATGCCAATTACATCTTTTGATTCCGAAGGTTCAAACGGGAAATAACTCACTTTTTAACACTTTATTTCATTCTTTCAATAGTTAATTATGATTCAAAAATCAGATACAATACATTAAACATTGTAACATCCTGAATAGGGCCTATGCATTTTCAGTTTAATTGTACGAAATGTCAAGTCTCAAGTACTAAGAATAAATTTTTGATACTTTTGGAAACCTAGAAATGGAAATGGAAATGGAAATGGAAATGGAAATGAACATTTTTGGAAACTTGAACATTTTTGGAAACTTGAACATTTTGGAAACTTGAACATTTTGGAAACCTGAACATCTTTGGAAATGATTCAGAAATGGAAAGTAAACATTTCTGGAAACTTGGAAATGTAAGAAAAATGGCAAGTTACAGAGCCGATCGAAAATTTTAGGAAACTTAGAAATGATGCCGAAATGTCAAATTTTAAAGTACAAAATAAGAAATAAGGGCTAGAGGGCCTTAAAAGAAAAATTTGGAGAATTTTGACACACAAACAGGCTTGGAAAAGTGGCCTGAAGATGCCACTTAAGGCCTAAGCAAATGGCGTCACATGCAGGGGAAAGGGGCCTGAGTTCGAGTCACTTGAGAAGCAAATAAATAAGTTTTATTTTTTCTTCCAGAAGGCTGAGGTGGACGGCATGGGTTTCTAGAAAAGGAAGAGTTTTATTTGCATAAATATGTGAATAATAAGTGATAAATAAAGGATTTTCTTTAATTGGATTATTTGAGGAGATAATTGATGGATTAAACACTTTTATCTTTTAAATAAAAGAGATAATATTATCAAAAAGAGGAGTGGTGGCCAAGTAAGGGACTCCTAGGCTGATATTTTCGGCTATAAAAGGAGGGCAGGAGGGCTACTCATCAACTTTTGCTTCCTCTTCCTCTCTGCCGAAATTTTCCCTAACCCAAAACCCCCTCTGCCGAATTTTTCTTTTCATCTTTTCTTCTTCTCTTTTCTTCATCTGTCAAGCCAAAACCTTTTCTTTTGATCCCTGATTAAATCTCCATAGCCGAAACTCTGAGACTCTAGGGAAGGAAGCAATCGACTAAAGGCATTAAGGATCTCTCAGGTTTCTACAATTGCCGACTATAAGGATCAAGGATCTAAGGTAAGATAAATTTATTTGATTAAAGGTTATGATGAATAAGTTAGATTAAATCTAACATGAAGATTTCGACAAACATATAGGGCAAAGAATCCTCTCCAGATTTGGAATTTGTATGGTAAGTGATACTCGGCCAAGGCTTATTTTTGATATTTGGAATTATTTTTCATTATTTCAAACGCCGAAAACTCACATGGTTACATGATTTAGTGTTAGCCAATTTCAAGGAAAAGGGATACTAGCAATTTTTGGAACTTGATCAATCAAATCGGCAAGCAAGGTAAGTAATACAAATCCTACTAGGATTTGGTTTTTAAGCGAAATAGGTTTGTTAATATGCTTTAATGTTTGGCCGAATATAGGAGATAAAGATCTAGATCGGTAGATCGTTCTTCGGGATTTCAAGGAATCTATTAAGCAAATCAGGTGTGTACTCACACTAACTTTCAATATATCATATGGCAATAATTTTAATATATGAATATGCATAAGAATGTGAATGTGGCTAAGTACCACAAATGTGGTAAGAGTACCCAGGTACGTTTCCTACTTTCGATAGGACTACGAATATGTTATATTTTAACATGTGAATAATGAGAAATTAAGTATGTTATGCATGATATAAATTTATGGGGCATACGGGATCTATGTGAAAGGGGAAGAAGGTGTTGACTTCGGTCTCACCAACGGAATATGGTGACTACGGTCACAAAATTTGAATATGGTAACTCCGGTTACATTATCTGAATTTGGTAACTTCGGTTACATTATTTGAATATGGTGTCTAATGACACAAATTATATGGGCGATGAGCACGTCGACTGCAGCGACTGCCTTCGATGGTGTGTAGCGGATGGAGGGTTGACTTAGTAGTCCCCACGGTGTGACTGGCAGGTACGGGTGGTGTGTAGCGGATGGACCATTAGGCTTGGGTTTGGGTTGCATCATTTATTTTATATGAACATGAACTTGATATGAACTTGTATGCCTGATTTGTTGAATGTTAATGTTGTGTACACATTGAGTCTGTTGACTCACCCCGTTGTGGGAACTATTTTCAGGTGATGAACAGTGACGGACCGGGACGGTAGACCTTGAGGTGGCCATGCATCATTTGAAGAATTTATTTAATTTGGACTTTATTTCTTTTTAGTACCTTTAATTTTATTATTGGGTTTTACTTGATGTAATAAGGCCATAAGGCCCAGTGGATTTTCTTTATTTTGCTTTACTTTTAATTATTATGTTACGAGCTATTTTGATTAAAGTTAAGTACAAGAATGATTTCTTTAAAAACAAACCCTAAAAATTATTTTGTCACCTTAATAAAATTAGATTTTTAAAATTAATTAAATGGGTTTCCCAACCTAAGCCCAATCCAAAACAATATTTTCCTAAAATTTTACAAATTTTCTCTAAGTAACAAAGAATTTGAAAACCGGTTTACTTAAGGAACATACCAGATCCGGTCCGGGCTCGTGGGCCGGGTGTGGGGTGTTTCAGCTTGGTATCAGAGCCCAGGTTAAAACTCTCGGCCTGTGGGCTAAGGCCCAAAACATTTTGAATTCGAGCCCAAATGATTTTCTTTGAAAATAAGCAGGTTTCTGGCATGGCCCCTAAGTCTCCGACCCGCAGTCCATCAGGTAAGTACCCCTAACTTTATGTGTGATTCTGTGATTTATGAACTGTGTAAGGGTAGAACAGGCATGGAACGTAGAATAGAATGATAGGAACTTGAACTCTAGGACTAGACTACTCAAACACAAACCCACATAAGACTTAATGCACTAAACAACCCTATGGCTAAGTCACTGAGCTAAGGGTGTGGTAACCCCTGTACGCATGTCTAGGATTGGATACGGAACAGCCTGGTATTTAAGCAGTCCTAGTGACTCACCTCCTCTTCGCAGGAATCCTACCTGGTGCGTAGCTTCGGTTCACCCTAACTCAGAGGGCTCAGTGGTGTGGCAACCTCTGTGCGCATGTCTAGGAATGGTTTCGGTGGGAGCTTGGTATTTAAGCAGTCCGCGTGACTCACCTCCTCTCCACTCGAATCCTACCTGGTGCGTAGCTTTGGTTCACCCTGACCAAGAGGGCTCGGTCATAGGCTAAACAGATGACTAAAACCCAAAAAGGGAACTAGCCATGTTTTAGAAAAAAAAAAAAAAAAGAGAGAACAAAACAACAAACCTTAGTTTTTTTCCAAACTTTTAAAACTTTCTTCTAAATCTGAGAAAAATTATTTTTTTACAACATCTTCTGAAAAACTCCTGATTTGTGAAAATTACAAAAATGCCCTTAGTGGTGAAATTACCAAAATGCCCTTGGTTTATAAAATGTTCAACTACTCAACAGCTTTACCAAAATTTCATTACTTTATAAACATTCAAAAACCCTAATTTGTAAAATATCAAAATACCTTGATTTTAGAAAATTACAAAATTGCCCCTAACTTGCAAAATTACCAAAATGACCCTGATTTCCAAAATTTTTGCAACATCCCCATTTTTGAAGGAACACTTTTCAAAAAGAACCCTCAAAGTTTTACAACTTTAGAAATATCCCTAATTTATTAAATTTTACAAATTTACCCTGATTTGTGAAAAATTACCAAAATACCCCTGAGGTCAAAAATTACCGAAATACCCCCGGATTTTGAAATTTTTCCAAATTACCCCGAGACTTTGAAATTTCCAAAATACTTTTTGACGAAAACACCAAGGAACGTTTTCTTCTGAAAAATTACGAAAATGCCCTGTAGGACAAAATTACGAAAATACCCCTGGGTAGTGGAAAACAACAAAAACTACAACGTTTCTCTGAATGAACGAAAGTTCATACTTGTTTGATGGATGAATGATGAATGGAAAAGACTGTGTGTTTGTATGAATACGAAAGAACCACTCTTAAATTTCTTTTCATAAAACTCCTTCACGGGTAAATAAGTGGAACAATGACTAATCCATAAAATTCTTTAATCAGATCTCGACGCTAGAAAATGAGCTCTAGAGGACGTGGTCATCGTGGACGAGGTAGAGGAAGGATGACTGTGTCGGAACCCGTTAGATCGGGTCAAGGGTCCGACAATGAAATACCACCGCCACTACAACCCCCAGCTCTTAATGTTGAGCAGCAGGCTCAGACGGGGAAGATGCTGTGTCGCAGGCTGTGCTGCGAGTTTTGGAATTGGTGGCAGGTGCAGAAGGAAATTCAGGAAATCGAAAGTCTGTACCTGAACGGCTCCGAACTAATGGAGCGGAAATGTTTCGTGGAGTGTCTGGAGTAGCACCCAGTACGGCTGAGTACTGGTTGGAAGCAATGGAGCGTATCATGGATGAGCTCGATCTGACTCCTGAGGAAAAGTTGAAAGGGATGGTGGCGTTGTTACGCGATGAAGCGTATCAATGGTGGCTAACTGTTCGAGATGGTGCCACGGCGGAGGATCTGACCTGGGAATATGTTAAGGAAGCATTCCAGAAGAAATATGTGGGAACCAGGTATACCGACGAGCAAAGGAAAGCTTTTCTAGGGTTGGTACAAGGGAGTAAGTCTGTCGCAGAATATGAGGCAGAATTTCTGAGGTTGAGCCGCTATGCTCGAGGGGTAGTGGCAACTGAGCATGAACGCTGTGTCCGTTTTGAGGATAGACTGAGGGACGATCTGAGACTGTTGATAGCACCGCATCAGGAGCGGGAATTCTCTGCTTTGGTGGAAAAGGCCAAGGTGGCCGAAGGAATTAAGGATGCTACCAAGCAGGCTGTGGATAGGAATAAGCCCAAAACAGGTTTTGGGCCATCTGGAAAGGGTCACAAGAGGCCTAGGGTTGACGGGCCACGAAATCAACAAGCTGGTACGGGCTGGCAGTATCGCCCTTGTGAGCATTGTGGAAAGAAGCACTTGGGAGAGTGCTGGAGAAAGACGGGAGGATGTTTCAAGTGTGGTTCCAAGGACCATATGCTTAAGGATTGTCCCAAGCAAACAGATGAGAGCCGACCGGTAGTTCAGAATGCTAGCCAAACTGGTAGAGGCGGACAGCAGCATCAACGGGGTCGTGGTTCGGCTAACAGAGGTAATGGTACTGGCAGAGGCCGTGGAACACAGGGCCGAAGTGCTACTAATGCTAATGCTAATGCAGAAGCAAGGCAACCGGGTTTGGTTTATGCGGTTCGCCGGAGGGAAGATGGTGACGCACCGGATGTAATAACCGGTACGTTCTTTATTTTTGACAAACCCTATTTTGCTCTGATTGATGTGGGCTCGACCCATTCCTATGTTGCATGTAGTGTAGTGGAAACACTAGGCCTAGACTCTGAACTTTCTGATAGATAGATGACTGTAGTAAGCCCATTAGGTCGAACTATTGTGGTAGACAAGATCTTTTGAAATGTACCCCTAGAGATTCAGGGAGTGAATTTTCGGGCAGACTTAATGGAGTTACCTTTCGGAGAGTTTGAACTTATACTCGGAATGGATTGGTTAGTAGAACACCGAGTCATGTTGGATTGTGCGGCTAAACGGATGGAACTAAGAACCCCAGAGGATGAAGTGGTAGCAATGGTCGGAGAAAGGAGGAACTACTTGTCTAACGTAGTTTCGGCGCTGAAGGCCGAGAAGATGGTTAAGAAGGGGTGTAAGGCATTCTTAGCCTTCATTAGTACGATAGGTGGGAAGGAAGAAGGTATTAATGGAGTTAGGACGGTAAGGGACTTCGTGGATGTATTTCCAGAGGAATTACCAGGAATACCCCCAGATAGGGAGGTGGAATTTGGGATAGATTTGCTACCAGGAACAGCTCCTGTGTCAATCGCCCCATACCGAATGGCGCCAAAGGAGTTAGTGGAGCTTAAGGCTCAAATCCAAGAGTTGTTGGATCGTGGGTTCATCCGACCCAGTGTGTCTCCATGGGGAGCACCGGTCCTATTTGTAAAGAAGAAGGACGGAACTATGCGTATGTGCATAGATTATCGTCAGTTGAATAAGCTGACCATTAAGAACAAGTATCCTTTGCTAAGGATCGATGATTTGTTCGATCAGCTGAAGGGGGCCGCAGTATTTTCAAAGATCGACTTAAGGTCGGGATATCACCAGTTGAAGGTGAAGGAGGCTGACATCCATAAGACCACTTTTAGGACAAGATATGGCCACTTTGAGTTTGTAGTGATGCCATTTGGGTTGACGAACGCTCCAGTCGCGTTCATGGACATGATGAATCGGGTTTTCCAACCTTACCTGGATAGGTTCGTCGTTGTGTTCATCGACGATATTTTGGTGTACTCGAAGTCGGAAGAGGAGCATGATAAGCATCTCCGAGTTGTGTTGGAAGTATTAAGGGAGAAGGAGCTTTATGCCAAATTCAGCAAGTGCGAATTTTGGCTTAAGGAGGTGGCATTCTTAGGACATGTGGTATCCGCAGAAGGAATAAGAGTGGATCCTAGGAAGATTGAAGCAGTGTTGGATTGGAAACCACCTAGGTCCGTGGCTGAAATCCGAAGTTTCTTAGGCTTGGCAGGCTATTACAGAAGGTTTATGGAAGGGTTCTCGTCAATAGCCGCGCCTTTGACAAAGTTGCTAAGGAAGGAAGTACCCTTTGTGTGGACTAATAAGCAGCAGGAAAGCTTTGAAAAGCTTAAAAGGGTGTTGACGGAAGCTCCAGTGTTAATTCAGCCAGAGGCAGGAAAAGATTTTGTGGTGTACTGTGATGCTTCGCATACGGGGTTAAGCTGTGTGTTAATGCAAGATGGAAAAGTGGTCGCCATGCGTCACGACAGTTAAGGCCGCATGAGGTTAACTACCCAACTCATGACTTGGAACTAGCAGCAGTGGTTTTTGCCCTTAAGGTTTGGAGGCACTACCTTTATGGAGAAAGGTCAGTGATCTACACAGATCACAAGAGCCTTAAGTATCTGTTGACTTAGAAGGAGTTGAACTTGAGGCAACGAAGGTGGGTGGAATTGCTGAAGGACTACGATTGTTCGATAGAATATCATCCGGGCAAGGCGAATGTGGTAGCCAATGCCCTGAGTAGGAAGGTTGTGTCGGATCTACGGGCTTTGTTCGCTCATTTAAGTCTGTATGATGACGGAAGCCTGTTGGCAGAGGTACAAGTCAAGCCCACCTGGCTGAAGGAGGTGAAAGAGGGACAGTTGGCTGATAAGGACTTAAGTACTAAGTTACAGCAAGTACAGCAAGGAGGATTAAAGGACTATGGCGTCACTGATGAAGGAGTATTGTGCTACAAGAAAAAGGTCTGTATGCCGAGGGATAAGGAGTTGAGACAAAGGATTCTTCGGGAAGCGCATGGTAGCCCTTATGCTATGCATCCCGGAGGCATCAAGCTGTATAGAGATCTAAGGGAACAATTTTGGTGGTCTGATCTGAAACGAGAGGTGACTGAATTTGTGGGGAAATGTTTGACGTGTCAGCAAGTTAAGGCTGAACACCAAGTTCCATCAGGATTGCTTCAACCAATTGAAGTTCCCCAATGGAAGTGGGAAAGAATTACCGTGGACTTCGTTAGTGGGCTTCCCCTTATGCCTACTAAGAAGGACTCGGTATGGGTGATAGTGGACCGTTTGACTAAATCCGCGCACTTTATTCCAGTAAGAAAGGATTATTCTCTTCAGAAATTGGCTAAGTTATATGTGGCAGAAATCGTAAGGTTACATGGAGTATCGGTGTCAATCATCTCTGATAGAGACCCAAGGTTTATGTCTCGAATTTGGAAGGCACTTCATCAAGCTTTAGGCACTAAGTTAGACTTCACTACGGCTTTTCATCCACAATCAGACGGGCAATCTGAACGGGTTATACAAGTGTTGGAAGATATGTTGAGAGGCTGTGTAATGGATTTTCGAGGAAGTTGGGAAGATTACTTGCCTTTAGCTGAGTTTGCTTACAACAACAGCTATCAGGCTAGTATTCGAATGGCACCATATGAAGCATTGTATGGTAGGAAGTGTAGAACACCTACTTGTTGGACTAAGTTAGGAGAACGACGAGTTTTGGGTCCAGAGTTAGTGGCAGAAACTGAAGAGAAGGTTGAGTTAATTCGAGCACGGTTAAAGGAAGCCTCTGACAGGCAGAAGTCTTACGCAGACCTTAAGCGGAAGGAGATCGAGTTTGAAGTGGGAGATCAGGTATTCCTGAAAGTCTCGCCTTGGAAGAAGGAGATGAGGTTCGGTCGAAAAGGGAAGTTAAGCCCAAGGTTTATAGGGCCTTATCAAGTACTGAAGCGAGTTGGGCCAGTGGCATACCAATTGGAGTTGCCACCAGAGTTGCAGCAGATGCACGATGTATTTCATGTATCCATGCTAC
This sequence comes from Gossypium australe, assembly GCA_005393395.2. Classification (NCBI taxonomy): domain Eukaryota; kingdom Viridiplantae; phylum Streptophyta; class Magnoliopsida; order Malvales; family Malvaceae; genus Gossypium; species Gossypium australe. The sequence continues at coordinate 113,762,713 of CM016619.1, forward strand.
GTCGCTACCGATCGGACCCATCTCATGTAGTACCTGTTGAAGAGGTGGAGCTAAGGCCAGACTTATCCTACGAGGAAGAGCCGATTCGAATCTTGGAACATGATGTGAAAGTATTGCGAAGGAAGTCCGTACCTCTAGTCAAAGTGTTATGGCGCAATCATGGAACGGAAGAAGCTTCGTGGGAGTCAGAAGAGACCATGCGACAACAATACCCTCAATTATTTTAGTTAGGAAATTTCGGGGACGAAATTTTGTTTAAGGAGGGTAGAACTGTAACATCCTGAATAGGGCCTATGCATTTTCAGTTTAATTGTATGAAATGTCAAGTCTCAAGTACTAAGAATAAATTTTTGATACTTTTGGAAACCTAGAAATGGAAATGGAATGGAAATGGAAATGGAAATGAACATTTTTGGAAACTTGAACATTTTTGGAAACTTGAACATTTTGGAAACTTGAACATTTTGGAAACCTGAACATTTTTGGAAATGATTCAGAAATGGAAAGTAAACATTTCTGGAAACTTGGAAATGTAAGAAAAATGGCAAGTTACAGAGCCGATCGAAAATTTTAGGAAACTTAGAAATGATGCCGAAATGTCAAATTTTAAAGTTCAAAATAAGAAATAAGGGCTAGAGGGCCTTAAAAGAAAAATTTGGAGAATTTTGACACACAAACAGGCTTGGAAAAGTGGCCTGAAGATGCCACTTAAGGCCTAAGGAAATGGCGTCACATGCAGGGGAAAGGGGCCTGAGTTCGAGTCACTTGAGAAGCAAATAAATAAGTTTTATTTTTGCTTCCAGAAGGCTGAGGTGGGCGGCATGGGTTTCTAGAAAAGGAAGAGTTTTATTTGCATAAATATGTGAATAATAAGTGATAAATAAAGGATTTTCTTTAATTGGATTATTTGAGGAGATAATTGATGGATTAAACACTTTTATCTTTTAAATAAAAGAGATAATATTATCAAAAAGAGGAGTGGTGGCCAAGTAAGGGACTCCTAGGCTGATATTTTCGGCTATAAAAGGAGGGCAGGAGGGCTACTCATCAACTTTTGCTTCCTCTTCCTCTCTGCCGAAATTTTCCCTAAGCCAAAACCCCCTCTGCCGAATTTTTCTTTTCATCTTTTCTTCTTCTCTTTTCTTCATCTGTCAAGCCAAAACCTTTTCTTTTGATACCTGATTAAATCTCCATAGCCGAAACTCTGAGACTCTAGGGAAGGAAGCAATCGACTAAAGGCATTAAGGATCTCTCAGGTTTCTACAATTGCCGATTATAAGGATCAAGGATCTAAGGTAAGATAAATTTATTTGATTAAAGGTTATGATGAATAAGTTAGATTAAATCTAACATGAAGATTTCGACAAACATATAGGGCAAGGAATCCTCTCCAGATTTGGAATTTGTATGGTAAGTGATATTCGGCCAAGGCTTATTTTTGATATTTGGAATTGTTTTTCATTATTTCAAAAGCCAAAAACTCACATGGTTACATGATTTAGTGTTAGCCAATTTCAAGGAAAAGGGATACTAGCAATTTTTGGAACTTGATCAATCAAATCGGCAAGCAAGGTAAGTAATACAAATCCTACTAGGATTTGGTTTTTAAGCCAAATAGGTTTGTTAATATGCTTTAATGTTTGGCCGAATATAGGAGATAAAGATCTAGATCGGTAGATCGTTCTTCGGGATTTCAAGGAATCTATTAAGCAAATCAGGTGTGTACTCACACTAACTTTCAATATATCATATGGCAATAATTTTAATATATGAATATGCATAAGAATGTGAATGTGGCTAAGTACCACAAATGTGGTAAGAGTACCCAGGTACGTTTCCTACTTTCGATAGGACTACGAATATGTTATATTTTAACATGTGAATAATGAGAAATTAAGTATGTTATGCATGATATAAATTTATGGGGCATACGGGATCTATGTGAAAGGGGAAGAAGGTGTTGACTTCGGTCTCACCAACGGAATATGGTGACTACGGTCACAAAATTTGAATATGGTAACTCCGGTTACATTATCTGAATTTGGTAACTTCGGTTACATTATTTGAATATGGTGTCTAATGACACAAATTATATGGGCGATGAGCACGTCGACTGCAGTGACTGCCTTCGATGGTGTGTAGCGGATGGAGGGTTGACTTAGTAGTCCCCACGGTGTGACTGGCAGGTACGGGTGGTGTGTAGCGGATGGACCATTAGGCTTGGGTTTGGGTTGCATCATTTATTTTATATGAACATGAACTTGATATGAACTTGTATGCCTAATTTGTTGAATGTTAATGTTGTGTACACATTGAGTCTGTTGACTCACCCCGTTGTGGGAACTATTTTCAGGTGATGAACAGTGACGGACCGGGACGGTAGACCTTGAGGTGGCCATGCATCATTTGAAGAATTTATTTAATTTGGACTTTATTTCTTTTTAGTACCTTTAATTTTATTATTGGGTTTTACTTGATGTAATAAGGCCATAAGGCCCAGTGGATTTTCTTTATTTTGCTTTACTTTTAATTATTATGTTACGAGCTATTTTGATTAAAGTTAAGTACAAGAATGATTTCTTTAAAAACAAACCCTAAAAATTATTTTGTCACCTTAATAAAATTAGATTTTTAAAATTAATTAAATGGGTTTCCCAACCTAAGCCCAATCCAAAACAATATTTTCCTAAAATTTTACAAATTTTCTCTAAGTAACAAAGAATTTGAAAACCGGTTTACTTAAGGAACATACCAGATCCGGTCCGGGCTCGTGGGCTGCGTGTGGGGTGTTTCAGCTTGGTATCAGAGCCCAGGTTAAAACTCTCGGCCTGTGGGCTAAGGCCCAAAACATTTTGAATTCGAGCCCAAATGATTTTCTTTGAAAATAAGCAGGTTTCTGGCATGGCCCCTAAGTCTCCGACCCGCAGTCCATCAGGTAAGTACCCCTAACTTTATGTGTGATTCTGTGATTTATGAACTGTGTAAGGGTAGAACAGGCATGGAACGTAGAATAGAATGATAGGAACTTGAACTCTAGGACTAGACTACTCAAACACACACCCACATAAGACTTAATGCACTAAACAACCCTATGGCTAAGTCACTGAGCTAAGGGTGTGGTAACCCCTGTACGCATGTCTAGGATTGGATACGGAACAGCCTGGTATTTAAGCAGTCCTAGTGACTCACCTCCTCTTCGCAGGAATCCTACCTGGTGCGTAGCTTCGGTTCACCCTAACTCAGAGGGCTCAGTGGTGTGGCAACCTCTGTGCGCATGTCTAGGAATGGTTTCGGTGGGAGCTTGGTATTTAAGCAGTCCGCGTGACTCACCTCCTCTCCACTCGAATCCTACCTGGTGCGTAGCTTTGGTTCACCCTGACCAAGAGGGCTCGGTCATAGGCTAAACAGATGACTAAAACCCAAAAAGGGAACTAGCCATGTTTTAGAAAAAAAAAAAAAAGAGAGAACAAAACAACAAACCTTAGTTTTTTTCCAAACTTTTAAAACTTTCTTCTAAATCTGAGAAAAATTATTTTTTTACAACATCTTCTGAAAAACTCCTGATTTGTGAAAATTACAAAAATGCCCTCAGTGGTGAAATTACCAAAATGCCCTTGGTTTATAAAATGTTCAACTACTCAACAGCTTTACCAAAATTTCATTACTTTATAAACATTCAAAAACCCTAATTTGTAAAATATCAAAATACCTTGATTTTAGAAAATTACAAAATTGCCCCTAACTTGCAAAATTACCAAAATGACCCTGATTTCCAAAATTTTTGCAACATCCCCATTTTTGAAGGAACACTTTTCAAAAAGAACCCTCAAAGTTTTACAACTTTAGAAATATCCCTAATTTATTAAATTTTACAAATTTACCCTGATTTGTGAAAAATTACCAAAATACCCCTGAGGTCAAAAATTACCGAAATACCCCCGGATTTTGAAATTTTTCCAAATTACCCCGAGACTTTGAAATTTCCAAAATACTTTTTGACGAAAACACCAAGGAACGTTTTCTTCTGAAAAATTACGAAAATGCCCTGTAGGACAAAATTACGAAAATACCCCTGGGTAGTGGAAAACAACAAAAACTACAACGTTTCTCTGAATGAACGAAAGTTCATACTTGTTTGATGGATGAATGGATGAATGGAAAAGACTGTGTGTTTGTATGAATACGAAAGAACCACTCTTAAATTTCTTTTCATAAAACTCCTTCACGGGTAAATAAGTGGAACAATGACTAATCCATAAAATTCTTTAATCAGATCTCGACGCTAGAAAATGAGCTCTAGAGGACGTGGTCATCGTGGACGAGGTAGAGGAAGGATGACTGTGTCGGAACCCGTTAGATCGGGTCAAGGGTCCGACAATGAAATACCACCGCCACTACAACCCCCAGCTCTTAATGTTGAGCAGCAGGCTCAGACAGGGGAAGATGCTGTGTCGCAGGCTGTGCTGCGAGTTTTGGAATTGGTGGCAGGTGCAGAAGGAAATTCAGGAAATCGAAAGTCTGTACCTGAACGGCTCCGAACTAATGGAGCGGAAATGTTTCGTGGAGTGTCTGGAGTAGCACCCAGTACGGCTGAGTACTGGTTGGAAGCAATGGAGCGTATCATGGATGAGCTCGATCTGACTCCTGAGGAAAAGTTGAAAGGGATGGTGGCGTTGTTACGCGATGAAGCGTATCAATGGTGGCTAACTGTTCGAGATGGTGCCACGGCGGAGGATCTGACCTGGGAATATGTTAAGGAAGCATTCCAGAAGAAATATGTGGGAACCAGGTATACCGACGAGCAAAGGAAAGCTTTTCTAGGGTTGGTACAAGGGAGTAAGTCTGTCGCAGAATATGAGGCAGAATTTCTGAGGTTGAGCCGCTATGCTCGAGGGGTAGTGGCAACTGAGCATGAACGCTGTGTCCGTTTTGAGGATAGACTGAGGGACGATCTGAGACTGTTGATAGCACCGCATCAGGAGCGGGAATTCTCTGCTTTGGTGGAAAAGGCCAAGGTGGCCGAAGGAATTAAGGATGCTACCAAGCAGGCTGTGGATAGGAATAAGCCCAAAACAGGTTTTGGGCCATCTGGAAAGGGTCACAAGAGGCCTAGGGTTGACGGGCCACGAAATCAACAAGCTGGTACGGGCTGGCAGTATCGCCCTTGTGAGCATTGTGGAAAGAAGCACTTGGGAGAGTGCTGGAGAAAGACGGGAGGATGTTTCAAGTGTGGTTCCAAGGACCATATGCTTAAGGATTGTCCCAAGCAAACAGATGAGAGCCGACCGGTAGTTCAGAATGCTAGCCAAACTGGTAGAGGCGGACAGCAGCATCAACGGGGTCGTGGTTCGGCTAACAGAGGTAATGGTACTGGCAGAGGCCGTGGAACACAGGGCCGAAGTGCTACTAATGCTAATGCTAATGCAGAAGCAAGGCAACCGGGTTTGGTTTATGCGGTTCGCCGGAGGGAAGATGGTGACGCACCGGATGTAATAACCGGTACGTTCTTTATTTTTGACAAACCCTATTTTGCTCTGATTGATGTGGGCTCGACCCATTCCTATGTTGCATGTAGTGTAGTGGAAACACTAGGCCTAGACTCTGAACTTTCTGATAGATAGATGACTGTAGTAAGCCCATTAGGTCGAACTATTGTGGTAGACAAGATCTTTTGAAATGTACCCCTAGAGATTCAGGGAGTGAATTTTCGGGCAGACTTAATGGAGTTACCTTTCGGAGAGTTTGAACTTATACTCGGAATGGATTGGTTAGTAGAACACCGAGTCATGTTGGATTGTGCGGCTAAACGGATGGAACTAAGAACCCCAGAGGATGAAGTGGTAGCAATGGTCGGAGAAAGGAGGAACTACTTGTCTAACGTAGTTTCGGCGCTGAAGGCCGAGAAGATGGTTAAGAAGGGGTGTAAGGCATTCTTAGCCTTCATTAGTACGATAGGTGGGAAGGAAGAAGGTATTAATGGAGTTAGGACGGTAAGGGACTTCGTGGATGTATTTCCAGAGGAATTACCAGGAATACCCCCAGATAGGGAGGTGGAATTTGGGATAGATTTGCTACCAGGAACAGCTCCTGTGTCAATCGCCCCATACCGAATGGCGCCAAAGGAGTTAGTGGAGCTTAAGGCTCAAATCCAAGAGTTGTTGGATCGTGGGTTCATCCGACCCAGTGTGTCTCCATGGGGAGCACCGGTCCTATTTGTAAAGAAGAAGGACGGAACTATGCGTATGTGCATAGATTATCGTCAGTTGAATAAGCTGACCATTAAGAACAAGTATCCTTTGCTAAGGATCGATGATTTGTTCGATCAGCTGAAGGGGGCCGCAGTATTTTCAAAGATCGACTTAAGGTCGGGATATCACCAGTTGAAGGTGAAGGAGGCTGACATCCATAAGACCACTTTTAGGACAAGATATGGCCACTTTGAGTTTGTAGTGATGCCATTTGGGTTGACGAACGCTCCAGCCGCGTTCATGGACATGATGAATCGGGTTTTCCAACCTTACCTGGATAGGTTCGTCGTTGTGTTCATCGACGATATTTTGGTGTACTCGAAGTCAGAAGAGGAGCATGATAAGCATCTCCGAGTTGTGTTGGAAGTATTAAGGGAGAAGGAGCTTTATGCCAAATTCAGCAAGTGCGAATTTTGGCTTAAGGAGGTGGCATTCTTAGGACATGTGGTATCCGCAGAAGGAATAAGAGTGGATCCTAGGAAGATTGAAGCAGTGTTGGATTGGAAACCACCTAGGTCCGTGGCTGAAATCCGAAGTTTCTTAGGCTTGGCAGGCTATTACAGAAGGTTTATGGAAGGGTTCTCGTCAATAGCCGCGCCTTTGACAAAGTTGCTAAGGAAGGAAGTACCCTTTGTGTGGACTAATAAGCAGCAGGAAAGCTTTGAAAAGCTTAAAAGGGTGTTGACGGAAGCTCCAGTGTTAATTCAGCCAGAGGCAGGAAAAGATTTTGTGGTGTACTGTGATGCTTCGCATACGGGGTTAAGCTGTGTGTTAATGCAAGATGGAAAAGTGGTCGCCATGCGTCACGACAGTTAAGGCCGCATGAGGTTAACTACCCAACTCATGACTTGGAACTAGCAGCAGTGGTTTTTGCCCTTAAGGTTTGGAGGCACTACCTTTATGGAGAAAGGTCAGTGATCTACACAGATCACAAGAGCCTTAAGTATCTGTTGACTTAGAAGGAGTTGAACTTGAGGCAACGAAGGTGGGTGGAATTGCTGAAGGACTACGATTGTTCGATAGAATATCATCCGGGCAAGGCGAATGTGGTAGCCAATGCCCTGAGTAGGAAGGTTGTGTCGGATCTACGGGCTTTGTTCGCTCATTTAAGTCTGTATGATGACGGAAGCCTGTTGGCAGAGGTACAAGTCAAGCCCACCTGGCTGAAGGAGGTGAAAGAGGGACAGTTGGCTGATAAGGACTTAAGTACTAAGTTACAGCAAGTACAGCAAGGAGGATTAAAGGACTATGGCGTCACTGATGAAGGAGTATTGTGCTACAAGAAAAAGGTCTGTATGCCGAGGGATAAGGAGTTGAGACAAAGGATTCTTCGGGAAGCGCATGGTAGCCCTTATGCTATGCATCCCGGAGGCATCAAGCTGTATAGAGATCTAAGGGAACAATTTTGGTGGTCTGATCTGAAACGAGAGGTGACTGAATTTGTGGGGAAATGTTTGACGTGTCAGCAAGTTAAGGCTGAACACCAAGTTCCATCAGGATTGCTTCAACCAATCGAAGTTCCCCAATGGAAGTGGGAAAGAATTACCGTGGACTTCGTTAGTGGGCTTCCCCTTATGCCTACTAAGAAGGACTCGGTATGGGTGATAGTGGACCGTTTGACTAAATCCGCGCACTTTATTCCAGTAAGAAAGGATTATTCTCTTCAGAAATTGGCTAAGTTATATGTGGCAGAAATCGTAAGGTTACATGGAGTATCGGTGTCAATCATCTCTGATAGAGACCCAAGGTTTATGTCTCGAATTTGGAAGGCACTTCATCAAGCTTTAGGCACTAAGTTAGACTTCACTACGGCTTTTCATCCACAATCAGACGGGCAATCTGAACGGGTTATACAAGTGTTGGAAGATATGTTGAGAGGCTGTGTAATGGATTTTCGAGGAAGTTGGGAAGATTACTTGCCTTTAGCTGAGTTTGCTTACAACAACAGCTATCAGGCTAGTATTCGAATGGCACCATATGAAGCATTGTATGGTAGGAAGTGTAGAACACCTACTTGTTGGACTAAGTTAGGAGAACGACGAGTTTTGGGTCCAGAGTTAGTGGCAGAAACTGAAGAGAAGGTTGAGTTAATTCGAGCACGGTTAAAGGAAGCCTCTGACAGGCAGAAGTCTTACGCAGACCTTAAGCAGAAGGAGATCGAGTTTGAAGTGGGAGATCAGGTATTCCTGAAAGTCTCGCCTTGGAAGAAGGAGATGAGGTTCGGTCGAAAAGGGAAGTTAAGCCCAAGGTTTATAGGGCCTTATCAAGTACTGAAGCGAGTTGGGCCAGTGGCATACCAATTGGAGTTGCCACCAGAGTTGCAGCAGATGCACGATGTATTTCATGTATCCATGCTACGTCGCTACCGATCGGACCCATCTCATGTAGTACCTGTTGAAGAGGTGGAGCTAAGGCCAGACTTATCCTACGAGGAAGAGCCGATTCGAATCTTGGAACATGATGTGAAAGTATTGCGAAGGAAGTCCGTACCTCTAGTCAAAGTGTTATGGCGCAATCATGGAACGGAAGAAGCTTCGTGGGAGTCAGAAGAGACCATGCGACAACAATACCCTCAATTATTTTAGTTAGGAAATTTCGGGGACGAAATTTTGTTTAAGGGGGTAGAACTGTAACATCCTGAATAGGGCCTATGCATTTTCAGTTTAATTGTATGAAATGTCAAGTCTCAAGTACTAAGAATAAATTTTTGATACTTTTGGAAACCTAGAAATGGAAATGGAATGGAAATGGAAATGGAAATGAACATTTTTGGAAACTTGAACATTTTTGGAAACTTGAACATTTTGGAAACTTGAACATTTTGGAAACCTGAACATTTTTGGAAATGATTCAGAAATGGAAAGTAAACATTTCTGGAAACTTGGAAATGTAAGAAAAATGGCAAGTTACAGAGCCGATCGAAAATTTTAGGAAACTTAGAAATGATGCCGAAATGTCAAATTTTAAAGTTCAAAATAAGAAATAAGGGCTAGAGGGCCTTAAAAGAAAAATTTGGAGAATTTTGACACACAAACAGGCTTGGAAAAGTGGCCTGAAGATGCCACTTAAGGCCTAAGGAAATGGCGTCACATGCAGGGGAAAGGGGCCTGAGTTCGAGTCACTTGAGAAGCAAATAAATAAGTTTTATTTTTGCTTCCAGAACGCTGAGGTGGGCGGCATGGGTTTCTAGAAAAGGAAGAGTTTTATTTGCATAAATATGTGAATAATAAGTGATAAATAAAGGATTTTCTTTAATTGGATTATTTGAGGAGATAATTGATGGATTAAACACTTTTATCTTTTAAATAAAAGAGATAATATTATCAAAAAGAGGAGTGGTGGCCAAGTAAGGGACTCCTAGGCTGATATTTTCGGCTATAAAAGGAGGGCAGGAGGGCTACTCATCAACTTTTGCTTCCTCTTCCTCTCTGCCGAAATTTTCCCTAAGCCAAAACCCCCTCTGCCGAATTTTTCTTTTCATCTTTTCTTCTTCTCTTTTCTTCATCTGTCAAGCCAAAACCTTTTCTTTTGATACCTGATTAAATCTCCATAGCCGAAACTCTGAGACTCTAGGGAAGGAAGCAATCGACTAAAGGCATTAAGGATCTCTCAGGTTTCTACAATTGCCGATTATAAGGATCAAGGATCTAAGGTAAGATAAATTTATTTGATTAAAGGTTATGATGAATAAGTTAGATTAAATCTAACATGAAGATTTCGACAAACATATAGGGCAAGGAATCCTCTCCAGATTTGGAATTTGTATGGTAAGTGATATTCGGCCAAGGCTTATTTTTGATATTTGGAATTGTTTTTCATTATTTCAAAAGCCGAAAACTCACATGGTTACATGATTTAGTGTTAGCCAATTTCAAGGAAAAGGGATACTAGCAATTTTTGGAACTTGATCAATCAAATCGGCAAGCAAGGTAAGTAATACAAATCCTACTAGGATTTCGTTTTTAAGCCAAATAGGTTTGTTAATATGCTTTAATGTTTGGCCGAATATAGGAGATAAAGATCTAGATCGGTAGATCGTTCTTCGGGATTTCAAGGAATCTATTAAGCAAATCAGGTGTGTACTCACACTAACTTTCAATATATCATATGGCAATAATTTTAATATATGAATATGCATAAGAATGTGAATGTGGCTAAGTACCACAAATGTGGTAAGAGTACCCAGGTACGTTTCCTACTTTCGATAGGACTACGAATATGTTATATTTTAACATGTGAATAATGAGAAATTAAGTATGTTATGCATGATATAAATTTATGGGGCATACGGGATCTATGTGAAAGGGGAAGAAGGTGTTGACTTCGGTCTCACCAACGGAATATGGTGACTACGGTCACAAAATTTGAATATGGTAACTCCGGTTACATTATCTGAATTTGGTAACTTCGGTTACATTATTTGAATATGGTGTCTAATGACACAAATTATATGGGCGATGAGCACGTCGACTGCAGCGACTGCCTTCGATGGTGTGTAGCGGATGGAGGGTTGACTTAGTAGTCCCCACAGTGTGACTGGCAGGTACGGGTGGTGTGTAGCGGATGGACCATTAGGCTTGGGCTTGGGTTGCATCATTTATTTTATATGAACATGAACTTGATATGAACTTGTATGCCTGATTTGTTGAATATTAATGTTGTGTACACATTGAGTCTGTTGACTCACGCCGTTGTGGGAACTATTTTCAGGTGATGAACAGTGACGGACCGGGACGGTAGACCTTGAGGTGGCCATGCATCATTTGAAGAATTTATTTAATTTGGACTTTATTTCTTTTTAGTACCTTTAATTTTATTATTGGGTTTTACTTGATGTAATAAGGCCATAAGGCCCAGTGGATTTTCTTTATTTTGCTTTACTTTTAATTATTATGTTACGAACTATTTTGATTAAAGTTAAGTACAAGAATGATTTCTTTAAAAACAAACCCTAAAAATTATTTTGTCACCTTAATAAAATTAGATTTTTAAAATTAATTAAATGGGTTTCCCAACCTAAGCCCAATCCAAAACAATATTTTCCTAAAATTTTACAAATTTTCTCTAAGTAACAAAGAATTTGAAAACCGGTTTACTTAAGGAACATACCAGATCCGGTCCGGGCTCGTGGGCTGCGTGTGGGGTGTTTCAAACATGCTGAAATATAAAACATCAATAAAAATAATGAATTATTTACATATTACTTACCACGGTGCAAAATAAGGCGAAATTTGCAATTTAGTCCTTAACCTTTTCTTTTCCCCGATCAAGGTCAATTCCTCGTCTTTCTTGATCTATAATAACATATTTAACTCATTTAATACTCACATTATTCAATTTAGTCCAAAAATCACACTATGACAAAATTACATTTTTGCCCTCTAACTTTCACAAAATTACGATTTTGCCTCTAGGCTCGAAAATTAAACTTCATCCTATTTTCCTACATTTTAGGACATGCTGAACATTTTTCCCTTCTATGGCAACATCAAATTCTCGCTCTAACATGTACTTATGAACATTAGGTATTTTTACCGATTATGTCGTTTTACTCGTTTTTACGTAAAATCGCTTGACAAAAGTTGTTTAACATAACTTCAGCCTTCATATTCTATCATAAAACATCAAAATAAACATATTTCACCTATGGGTATTTTTCCAAATATGAACCCGAGGTTAAAATATTGCTCGAGTTACCGGGATTCCAAAACGTAAAGAACATGAAAAACGGGGCTTGGATTGACTTACTATGGAGCTTGGAAGCTTGGAAACCCTAGCTATGGAGTCCCCCCTTGAAAATTTGGCCTAAGGAAGAAGATGACAACCTTTTTCCATCTTTTTCCCATTTAATTTCCTTTTTATTACCAAATGACTAAATTACCCTTCATTAAAAACTTTGGTTCTTTCTACCTATATTTGTCCATTTTTGTCCATGAAAGCCTAATGGTATAATTACCATTTAAGGACTTCTACTTCAATTTAAAATTTCATAACAATTGGACACCTCTAACATGTAGAATTCAACTTTTGCACTTTTTACAATTTAGTCATTTTGACTAAATTGAGTGCCCAAACGTCAAAATTTTCGAATGAGATTTTCACGAAATCATTCCGTGAAATTGTAGACCATAAAAATATAAATAAAATAAAATTTTCAATATCGAATTTGTGGTCCCAAAACCACTATTCCGTTTATGCCTTATTTCGGGATGTTACATTTCTCCCCCCTTTTGGGATTTTCATCCCTGAAAATCTTACCAGAAGGAGTTGCTTTCAAATTTTTATCAGAATCACAATTTAATTTAGTTTCATGGTCAGATTTTCCTTTAGCTTTTTCCATAATTGGGATATAACCCTTGGATCTCAATCCGAAATAATGGAGACTGATACTTCGTGTAATCGAATAATCCTAGAAACATATTACTCGACTGGTTAGTTAAACAAGAAATCTGTACACAAATGATCAATCACAATCCGATAACATCTTCCTTTTCGGAGATCAAGATAATTCAGATACGAAATCTATAGTGTTTCTATCTCATTTTCTTTCTAGAATCACCACTTTATATTCTAGCAATAAAACTCATTCTAATCCGTTCACTAGTGCATCACTGAAAAAAAAATCATGAATTCGTTACTCAATTCCAACTGAACTGAAAACCAGAGCTTCGATTAATAATACCTTCAATTGCTTTAACTTTGTTAGCATGCCCAGACCATTCAAACTTTCACAAAGGTGATAACTTTTTCAATCAGAACAACTTTAACTTATAATAACAACATCCGGTTAGAATAATCCAATAGGCATTTCTCTGTATTATGCTTTCTAGAATATAATTTCTTCATTCAGACTATCCGTCTTCATACTCGTGAATACGCAAAATTTATTCTCTTAGTTGAGACATGTTTAAATATACATAACTCACAAGAAAATAACAGAGATCCTGATGATTCCTCAAAGAAACCCAGTAGAAAAACAATGCTTATCGACTCTGGACTTCCATCATAACAGAGATAATATATTTTTCGTATATATGAAACAAAACCATAATCAGTAGAAACATAAGAATAATCTCACATAATTTTTTTTTTACCATCGACTTCATTCCAACATATTTAAAGAGAATTTTGAAGAGATAAAGAAATACCGGTCATAAACCGACCAGACCAACAGAGCTTTCGTCTAACATCATAGTTAGCTTCTCACAACATTGGAACTTCATCAGAAACTGAACAATCACACACATATCTTTAAGGATAAAAGAATATATATAGAATACACAGAAAAGATCATCATATTCATTTCAACTGTAACTATCACACACACAGACATCTTTACTACTCAAATATCATTTCTTTGACTAATTATGTCATCATGAACCCCGTATTATTCTACTCATTAATGAAAATCAATTCGGGAAAAATTTCAGCAAACACATACTTTAGACATCATATCTGAATAAGTCGATTAGCTAAGACTAACTTCCCCTTTATCCGTGACATTGCATAATCTGTATAATCTTTAAAAAATTTTGATATCCTTCCAAAATTGTTTCCACTTTCCAAACTATTATTATCTCTATATGCATTACTAAGTATTTCACCACTAAACTCTTTAGTTTCACATTTATGTACTTATTCCACTTGGTTCTCGTGAATTTTCGTTATAAAGCAACACTGGTAAGGGGGTGAGGTCGTAAAGCTTCTGACTTGACTCTCATAAATACACACATATGACTTTGCATTCATCACCAACATTATATAATCACAATTACATAATTCACTTCAAGCTAATTAACATACATAGTCATGTTACACGAACTTCTTTTTTTTTTTAATTCAAACAAGTGTGCATAAACACACATTCTGTCAATTTGAATAAATTTACTTATTGTATTCACTTAATCAAATATGTTGGGCACATAATGTCATATGCATGCCAAACAAACATGGATGGGCTTATTACCATATAAACTTTCATTTCATTCCACTTTTCACATTTCTTAACTTGTGGTTATCTTATTTCGTACATTAACACATATGTATAGTGAACTTCTATTCGTACCTTTCCAAATTTCGACACATCATAAGCAAGTCTCAATCATTTCAATATCATTATCAACATTATCGAAAAAAATAGCTCGGTTGGAAGTCATCTCTGTCTTAACAAAATAATTTCGTCAGAATCGGGAGATATCACACTATCACGAATAGTAATATGGCATGTATAGCTAGACTCACATACGCTATGTTAGTCCAAGAATCGACTAAACCATAGCTCTGATACCACTAAATGTAACACCCCTTACCCGTATTCGATGCCAGAATAGGGTACGAGGCATTACCGAAACACATACACTTGTAAATGCATTAAACCAAGTCATAAAATTTCATCCAAATTATGCATCATCACAAACATACAACTTGAATGACACTAGCCAACATCAATGGCCTTATACAAAATAAACTACTAAATATTAAAGGCCAACATTTTAGGCCAAACCAATTATGACATATACAAATGACTAAGTCCCCTATATATGCCATAAACTTAAGAGGTTTGTAGTCACTTTTACCCCACGATGATAGCTTGATAGTGTGATTACATCTCCGGCGATCTCCAACTCGAGCTAGCATACAACCCTATAAGATATGGGAAAGGAAGGGAAGTAAGCTACAAAGCTTAGTAAGTAAGTATGTAAATAATTAATAATGGATTTATTAAGTTTACAAAACAACACAATCAAATCTAAAATCAATTTCATCATTTTATTCAAGTTTGGAGCAAGCTGTCTATTCAAGTCACAGTCACTAAATTATTTTTATCTGAAGCTACGAAACTCCAAATTAAGATCCGTAAATTTTCCCTGAACCTAGACTCATTTAACTTCTCACCATATAATGTTCAGAATTTTTGGTTTTTCAAATTAGTATAGTTTATTCATTAAAGATTCCCCTGTTTCGCTGTTCGACTGCTCTGACCACTTTTTACTACGAACCAATTTTGTCATCATACAGAATTTATATGATGATAAAATTTATTTAATTTGAAAATAGACTCATTAAGGATTTCAATCATATAATTTATACCCCATAATTAGTTTTGTAGAATTTTTAATGATTTTTCCAAGACAGAACAGGGGATCAAGTAACCATTCTAAACC
Organism: Gossypium australe; assembly: GCA_005393395.2. Lineage (NCBI taxonomy): Eukaryota > Viridiplantae > Streptophyta > Magnoliopsida > Malvales > Malvaceae > Gossypium > Gossypium australe. The sequence continues at coordinate 113,778,125 of CM016619.1, forward strand.
AGTCTCACAAAAGTTTAAATATCTCAAACTATACAATTCCTTTACTTTCTTTGTTTCTTTTATATAAAAATAGACCCAATAAGCTTTAAATAAATATCTCATACTACTTATAATTCCATTTCTACCATTTTTGGTGATTTTTCAAATTCACATCACTACTGCTATCCAAAACAGTTTTATTATAAATTTTTGCTTTCTTTCACTTCAGTTGTATTCATTACTTACCTGTAACAATCATTCCAATTTCTAATCACATATTGAGCATATTGCTCATGCATTACACATATATATACATATACTTTCCACTAAAACATCTCACATAATTTCATTTAGTCAGTTTTCCCGTTGAACGCTTCGGAATAATAACGAATATGCGGTGGTTTCGCACACAACCCACCTTTGAAATCGAAGCTCTCTTGTACACATAGTGGCCTTCACTCAATACCACTCATGTGACCTAGCTCGATTGTACTCATAATTCTGGCTCTCTTGTACATATGGTGGCCTTCACTTAGCACCACTCATATGACCTAGCCTTCTCGTAGCTCTCTTGTACACATAGTGGCTTACACCATATACCACACATGTGACCTAGCTACATATAGCTTTCTTGTACACATGGCGTACTCTCGGTACTACACATGTGACCTAGATACGTATACAAAATCTCTTGTAGCTCTCTTGTGCACATAGTGGCCTACACTTAGTACCACTCATGTGACCTAGCTACATGCCAATTACATCTTTCGATTCCGAAGGTTCAAACGGGAAATAACTCACTTTTTAACACTTTATTTCATTCTTTCAATAGTTAACTATGATTCAAAAATCAGATACAATACATTAAACATGCTGAAATATAAAACATCAATAAAAATAATGAATTATTTACATATTACTTACCACGGTGCAAAATATGGCGAAATTTGCATTTTAGTCCTTAACCTTTTCTTTTCTCCGATCAAGGTCAATTCCTCGTCTTTCTTGATCTATAATAACATATTTAACTCATTTAATACTCACATTATTCAATTTAGTCCAAAAATCACACTATGACAAAATTACATTTTTGCCCTCTAACTTTCACAAAATTATGATTTTGCCCCTAGGCTCAAAAATTAAACTTCATCCTATTTTCCTACATTTTAGGACATGCTGAACATTTTTCCCTTCTTTGTCAACATCAAATTCTCACTCTAACATGTACTTATGAACATTAGGTATTTTTACCGATCACGTCGTTTTACTCATTTTTACGTAAAATCGCTTAGCAAAAATTGTTTAACATAACTTCAGCCTTCATACTCCATCATAAAACATCAAAATAAACATATTTCACCTATGGGTATTTTTCCAAATATGAACCCTAGGTTAAAATATTGCTCGAGTTACCGGGATTCCAAAAACGTAAAGAACATGAAAAACGGGGCTTGGATTGACTTACTATGGAGCTTGGAAGCTTGGAAACCCTAGCTATGGAGTCCCCCCTTGAAAATTTGGCCAAAGGAAGAAGATGACAACCTTTTTCCATCTTTTTCCCATTTAATTTCCTTTTTATTACCAAATGACTAAATTACCCTTCATTAAAAACTTTGGTTCTTTCTACCTATATTTGTCCGTTTTTGTCCATGAAAGCCTAATGGTATAATTACCATTTAAGGACCTCTACTTCAATTTAAAATTTCATAACAATTGGACACCTCTAACATGTAGAATTCAACTTTTACACTTTTTATAATTTAGTCCTTTTAACTAAATTGAGTGCCCAAACGTCAAAATTTTCGAATGAGATTTTCATGAAATCATTCTGTGAAATTGTAGACCATAAAAATATAAATAAAATAAAATTTTCAACATCAAATTTGTGGTCCCGAAACCACTATTCCGTTTATGCCTTATTTCGGGATGTTACACTTAAAAAGATGGAGCACAGTTTTGAGGCAAAAAGAAATAGAAAGAGATGGTAAAACTAGGTGTTATGAGTGACGACAACAATTGAGGAAGAAAGAAAAAATAAAGATCAAGAGAGGAGAGGGGAGGAATGACCAGGGTGACTAAAACTAGAATAAAGACTAATTATTTTGTATAAAATTAACATTTATACCTAGGGTTACAAGGGTATGGACGACATACACATTAAAAAAAAGGATTTTGTAAAAATTAATTATTTTGCATGGGAAAATATTTGAACTTGAGACCTTAAATTAAATTTCATGCTTTCACATTTAACAACTAACCACTTAGCTAAATTCTTATTTTTGAAATAATTTTGCAATATTTATTTCAAAAACAAGGCGTGTGACACCCCAAACTAGACTGAGACGGACCGGCCCGAATTCGAAGTATTACATTAGCCACCTAAGTGACTCTCCGGCTAACGACCACCCAAGACACACCCTAACCTTTAACACCTCAATCTTATCTAATTATTAGTTATTTATTAATGTGAAAGCAAATTATGAGCTAATTTTAAACTTTTCCTAGGTAATTTAACCTAAGGGCATTTTTCTCATTTTACCACCTATAGTAAAACTAACCCAATTTTAAATCTAAGTGTTTACCGACCTTCTTTTAGTCAAACTATGCAAGCTTAAAAATTTCAGCTTAATTCGAGTTCGTTTACTATGCCTAATTCAATTTTTATTATTAGGGACTAAATTGTAACAAATACAAACTATCAGGACCTATCTTGAATTATAAATTAAGTGTTTTTATATCAAAATTTACCCATTACGAGACTAATCCTAAAATTTTACCAAGTTTCCTTATCATCTAAGGCTCGAATTAGACAAATCAATTTTCAGGACTAAATTATAACTTAAACAAATTAGAATGTCAATTTAAAAAGACAAAAATTCAAACTGATTTAATTATGTTCAAACTGATTTAATTATGATTAATTAACATACATATGCATACACCTTCAATTAAATTTATTGACACCAATTAAGCATCAATTATTGTAAAAACCTGATTTTGGGGGCTAGTCGGAATAGTGGTTTCGGAACCACTAAACCGACGTCAAAGAAAATTATTTTAATATTATTTTATGTGTTATAACATGATAATATGAGTGCATGGAAATTTTGGTGAATTAATTTTAGTGATTGAAAGCTTAATTTTAAAAAATGACTAAATCGCATAAAGTGCGAAAGTTTTATTCTACAAGCTAAAGGTGTCTAATAGCTATAGAATATTAAATTACAGGTCCTTAGTGTGCAATTAGACCCTTAGGGATGTGTAGGGTGGCCATAGAGACAAGAGAATAAGATTTTCAAAGAGTAGGTGAAGTTTTGGTGACAAATTGACTAGTAATAGTAAAATAAAGATAAAATGATATCATCTTTTCATCTTCTTCCTACAACCACCAAAAATTTCAACAAAGAGGGGCTTTGGAAAGCTTGAAAATTTTCAGCCACTTAAACCCTTGCAAGTAAGTGATTTTAATGGCTATCCTTGATAATTTTTATACTTTTGGAACCCTTGTAGCTTAAGCTAGCTAATGAGGGGACTATTTTGCAATATGGTTGAGAGTCTAGGGTTTTTCCATAAAAACATTTATGTTGTTTTCTGAATTTTTATGGAAGAAAATAAATCTTGGCTGTTAAATAAACATCTTTTGTGAAGAGATTTTTCATGAAAACACCTAAAAGGACCTTTTTTTGTAAATGTTGTAAAATAGGTAGTAAATGTGTGTAATAATTGGTATTGTGAGTTGCTATAAGAGTAATAATGTTTAGCTAGGCTTGTTAAAGGAGGAAATTTGATTAGAATCATTTTACGAGCCTAGGGGCAAAATCATAATTATGTGAAAGTCTAAGGGCAAAACGGTAATTTTTCCAAAATAGGAATTTTGAAATGTTTTGGTTAATGTAGTGATTAAATGAGTAAATTTTTTCATTATAGATCAAGAAAAACGAGATACGGACCTAGACCGGGGGAAAACCAAGATAGTGGACTAAATCGAACTAGTCACCCAAATTTTGTATACTAAGGTAAGTCGTATGTAAATAATACAATGTTATTGAACTTATGCAATTAAACAATTGATATTGCATGAATTGTTTGATTATTTCTATGATTACGCATAATTAGAGTTGATGTGATGTACTTACGGTTGGACCTTAGGAATAGATTGGATACCCAATCCATGACATTTGAGTGATATGTGTGCTAGTGTAAGACCATGTCTGGGACATGGCATCGGTGTTGATATGTGAGCTAGTGTAAGACCATGTCTGAGACATGGCATCGGTGTCGATATGTGTGCTAGTGTAAGACCATGTCTGGGACATGGCATCGGCATTGAGACGAGAGCTAGTGTAAGACCATGTCTGGGACATGGCATTGGCATTTTACCCTATTGTGTGAGGCTTGTCGGGTATCCTTTGGTATTCCAATTGGTTCAACGAGTAAGTTAAAGTTTGTGTCAAAAGTGAGAAACGTTATGATTATGTTGTAAGTGATACAAGTACCTACATGAGATTCATGAGAAATGAAATCCAATTATGATGTATGATTAGTAAGGGTGAAAATGAGTAAGTTATGCCTTTATTAATTCGAGAATCATCTGCAAGTTTATAAAATGCTATGAGCATGATAATTCATGGTAGCTATTGATAATTATTTACCTATGACTTACTAAGCTTTGGGCTTACTCTCTTTCCTTTCCATTTTCTTATAGTATTGCCAAGCTAGCTCGAGGATCAAAGGACGTCGGAGGCTCGATCACACTATCAATTGGAATATTTGTATAGTTAGACTTATCTTTTTGAGTATGGCATGTATAGGGACTTAGTCTTTGTAAAGTGTCATATTGTTTTGGCCAAATGTGTTGGCTTATTTTGGAGATGAATTCATTTTGTATAAGGCCATAATTGATGGCTAATTCTTATTATTGATATATAAAATGATGATATTTTACATGAATGTGCAAGTTGCATGGTTGAGTAAATGGTATAGTTAGACATGAATAAATAGGTTGCTTGATGTGGCTTATGATGGTGCAAGTAGGGTGGCAGAAAGGGGCTTGGTAAATAGCCTTGTTCTTGTCCACATGGGTAGACACACGGGCATGTGTCTAGGCCGTGTTTGACACACGGTCTGCCCTATGGTCGTGTGGTTTGGCCGTGTGTCCCCCTGCATTCTAAGTTGGCAAAACAGAATGCCCAGTAGTAACCACACGGGCTGAGACACGGCCGTACGTCTCAACCATGTGGAAGACACGGCCATAGGACACGGACGTGTGCCTTGGCCTTGTGACCTTATTAGGTTGATGATCGCTGTAAAATCAAAGCTTTAAATATTTATAAAAGAATGATCAAACCTGGAGACTAACTCTGACAACGATATTAAGGCAAGTGTACCTATCGAACAGTAGTATAGCTTAGGCAAGACCAGTTATCGAACCCAAAGGAACTAAAAGTATTAATACTCACTTTCTTTTTATTATTTAGCCTTAAAGTTAGAGTGAAGATTACTTTTTAAATTAAATTGACGACAGCTAAACTAAAGACACAAAGACAAAAAAGACGAATTGGAAAATAACCTTGAGGAAAAACTCAGTTGATTTTAATGATACCCTCGGGAAGAATCCACGTAGATTTCTCCTATTATCTAACCTTCAATTATATGATTTCTTTTACTTAACTTGATCCGTAGGATTCCCTAACTTATATTAAACCCTCTCTCGAGGCGAATAACGTCTAACCCTAGGTTAATTAGTGGAACTCTCGTTCGCTTATAATAACCCCCTAGGACAGCAGTAAATCGACCAATGGACTCCCATATTAGGTTTCACCCTAATCCGGCAAAATCTCGTAACCCTATCTCTAGGCGTTCGATCAACTCCGCTTAATTATGTTAGATCTTCTCTTAGGCAGGGTCTATTCCTCCTCTAGCTAAGCACATTAGATTTGGATTAAGCAACATAATTAAGAACAAACTAAGTAATTTATCATATAACTTAAAAATCAAATAATAAAATCCGTCTAGGTTTCATCCCCTTCAGGTATCTGAGGGGTTTAGTTCATAATGACTAAACAAACCATCGCAAGAGAAAAGATAAAACAAAACATAGGAAGAATCCTAAAACCCCCTGAAGGAATCGAAGGAGAATTCCGCCGTCTTGAGTATATCTCCGGCTTCTTGAGATGGATCAACTGGCTATCCTCACGTTATTCCCTAACTCTGATCTTCTCTGCTTGGCTTCTTGGCCACGCATTCGCTCCCTTCAACAGGTGATACTTGGGGGTTATTTATAGGCTCTTGAAGCGCGATTCTTCTCCCCAAGTATCCTTTTCCGACTAAAATTGATCTTTCAAGCGTCAGAGGCACGGCCATGTCACACGCCCGTGTGAATCGAGACCTGACCGTGCTCGGATTTCTCTTGAGGCACGGCCGTGTGTGGCGGGGTTGAGGCCGTGCTCTAGGTGTTCGTCAAGGCACGACCGTGTGTGCTTAGGGCCAGGCCGTGTCGATTTCGTGTTAAGGCCCATTTACTCCATTTTAGGCCCGTTTTGTGTTCTTTTCATCCTTGGGTGCTTTCCTGGGTATAAGACATGAAAAGAAAGGATTAAAAGCACCTTTTTATATAAAACAAGGGGTAAATCATCCAAAAGCATATTAAATGTTGGATAAAAATATGTTACTTTTACGGTTTATCAAATACCCCCACACTTAAGCTTTTGCTTGTCCTCAAGCAAAATTCTCAACTTACAATTAAATGAACTTTTCATGATCTATAATTCTTATCAACAATGTCTTATCCTAGTTCACAGAAAATTCATACATGGATGATTTGATTCAAAGTGTCCTAAAGATTCAAACGAGATAAGTCATAATTTTGTACCTCGAAAACATAGGTGTCTTCCTTCTTTTAAATGACTACCTCTTTGATTCAAAATCGACAAGGACTGATATCCTCACTTAGGATTCACTCAAATCACTCTAAAGTGTTTAAGGTTCAGAAAAAGATCACTCATAAGTCGAACCTGAAAAGTTAATCCCATAGGCTTGCCTGAAAATCAAATCTCCACCACTGTAATATGAGATGACAAACAGATCAAAAGGTCTTGAACAGGGTTGTGACGGGGCTAGGGTTAAAGGTATGGTCATAGGCTAAATTAGGAGATTAGAATCGAGATTGACTTGATAAATTACCTAACTAGAAAAAATGAACTTAATCTTTAAACACTAATAGAACGAGCTTTTTCCTTGAGAAATTGAATTTGAACATATAAGCTCACTTATTATCGTACTAATACTGAATATACTTTTTTTTAAGAACAAACTAACATAATAGTAATAAAGAATTTTTACAACTGAAATATAAAACATATTTAGGGAACTTGTTTAATCATCAAATCTCGACAAAAAGGTAGTTAAAAGAATTGGTGATAGCAAATACAAAGGGTTTTTGGTTAAAATTAGTAGGTGAGTCAATAAAAAGGGTTGTTAGGCTCAACGGGGTTCACTAGGGGTTAATTATGAGGGTAGGTTTTTTTTTAGTGGAGTAAGTGGTTTACAACCTAAGTGCCTTTATCATCTCGGTATATCAAATCATAACTGTGGTCTCGACATGTATAATCAAGGCAAGTTCTAGAATAACAGTTCATAGTTGACACACTCATAATAAAAAAATGAGCATGAAAAAGAATGTATGCTCTATAGGGTTCAAATACTCACAAAAATTATGGGTGTTTTGACATCATCCTTATGAATTTTAAATTTCAAGGTAGTATTTAAATTTTGGTCAACAACCTAGCAAAAATTTTAATTCCTGAAAAACAGACTTATCATGCTTGATTCTCTAGTATTCTTTTAAATTAAACATCAATGTACAATTAACTATGACTTATTCTAAAACATGTCAATAATCATCACAAATTATTAGAAATTTCATCCTAATTAGTAATATGATAACTTTGCATAAAAACAAGACTAAATCAGAGATTTGAGAATAATGAAAAAAGTTTAGCAATTTTATTCCATTTTTAACCTCAGGGATTTGAGAATAATGCAGAAAGTTAGGTATTTTTACCCCCCCACACTTAAGATGTACATTGTCCTCAATGTACAAATATAGATAATGCATTTAAAATCAAAAGGGAGGGGATAGAATACTCCCTGAGGTGTGGGTTGTTTCCTTGGAGGAGAGTAGCGGTCGTGGAAGATACGGCGAAGGCGTCGGTATGGTGGTGGTGCTAGTTCCCGAGCTTTGCGCTAGATGAAGAAATTGGGGAACTCATGAAGGATTAGCCAGGGGTTTTTGAAACATAATATAAATAAAATAAAGATGAATTTAAAGAAAAGCAAGCTAAAGTGAAGGAGACTAAGAAGAAAACTGAAATGATAATAAAGTACTAATGGACTATGAAGTCCTTATTAAAGGATGGTTCGCAAGGTGGGAATCAATGCTAAGATTGGGGATGTGGTGGCAGTGGTGAGAGTGGTGAGGTTGTCATGGTGGTCGGCATGATTCCCTAACAGCTTGGCGAACCTGACATTAAGAAGTTAAAAGAAAATTAAACGAAAATAGCAGTAGAGAAGCTTAGATGGGGAAAATAAAGGAGAAGAGCGGGAAATTGAAGCAAGAGAAAAAGCAAAAATAAAAACTAATTGGTCTCAAAGATCCTTGGCTTGGTGTTGAGACGAAGCTGCCGGCATGAACTCATGTTGATCGTTCTTTGTTAAGGAGTCTATGCCTAGTTTCTTCCGCTTCTTCGGCATGGTGTTGATTTGCTCAATGATCTAGTGTCTTGAAGGGTCTGAGACTGAAGAGAGTGAAAAGGAGAGGAAAAATTAGATGGAGGGGAGGAGAAAAGGTGAGAGGTTTAAATAGAATTTTAGATTTTGTGCTCCCCCATGGTCGTGGTCACAGGGTGTGTCGAATTACACGGCCACCTCAAACGGTCGTGTTATAGGGGGTGTTGTCACCCTTTTGGCCGTGCTTGGTCCTCCCATGCCCGTGCTTGTGAATTCTTTCTTTTGGCACGGTCATTATGCATGGGCGTGTCTCCCTCGTGTTTTATAAGTTAGTAACCTCAATAATTTCACACGGTTGTGTAGCACGGGCGTGTTCTGGCCGTGGTGTGCAAGTCAGTAGCTTTAGTAATTTCACACGGCTGTGGGCACGAGCGTGCCCTTTCTGTCGGTGCCCATGGGAAGGGTTTGTTGGATCCGTGACGTTAGGGAGGGTGGTTGGGCTGACTGCACGGGCTGTGTCCTGTCAGTGTGGTGGTTTAGGTGGTCCACACGGCTACGGCCACGGCCGTGTGTAAGGCCGTCTGGCCTTGAAAACCTGCATTTTTGGTTAGTTTAAAAAGGAGAAAGAGAAGAAAAAGAAAAAAATAAAAACAAAGGAAAAAAATAAGGTTAGTGCTCGGGTTGCCTCCCGAGAAGCGCTCGTTTATAGTCTTTAGCTAGACTTCCTCGTGTTTGAAAATTTTAGGGAGGCTTAAAGGTTTGAATATCTTCCCTCATGCTTACAGTTCCGTTTTCTTGATAATGTTGAAGTCGAGAAGCGTTTTCTTTGGAAGTGTCGAATATTGGATTGCTTACCTCGACTATGCTGTTTGGGAAGATATCATGCACTTTGAGAAGGATCTTTCTCTTTGCTTTCATGTCTGTGATAGTGATTTGGGGATCGGTTTTGTCTAACAGTACTTGATCTCCTATTTTGAAGTGATTTGATGTCCCCATGAGCTCTTCTTGTGGTTCCTCGGGTTTTTCTTCGTGTGAATCTAGCTCTCTTTTGATTTCTATATTCTGATTCTCTAAATTGTCTATATGAGCCGGCTTAGGGCTTAGGCTTTGTGCTGTTTCCTGTGATGAAGATTGAATAATATGGTTATTAACTGAAATGGCTTTCTTACCTTCATCGACTGTTGTCCTGGCCGAGTCGAGAGCTTGAAGATTAATTGGTTCATCGCCTACACGAAGTATGAGCTCACCCGTGGCAACATCAATTTTAGTTCTAGCAGTTGCTAGAAAAGGTCTTCCTAAATTTAAAGGATTGAATTATCCTCATCCATGTCTAAGACAACAAAGTCTACTGGGAAAACAAATTTATCGATTTTTACAAGAACATCTTCGATAATGCCCCTAGGAATTCTAACAGTTTTATCAGCTAATTGAATACTCATCCTAGTTTGTTTGGGCTTCCCTAGACCTAGTCATTTAAACAGTGAGTAAGGCATGACGTTTATGCTTGCCCCTAGATCAGCTAACGGATTGTTAATATGTAGGCTACCAATTAAACATGGAATTGTAAAACTCCCTGGATCTTTTAGTTTCTGTGGTAGTCTGTTTTGTAATATTGCTGAGCATATTGCGTTTAGTTCCACATGGTGTTCTTCATCTATTCTGCATTTGTTGGTCAAGAGCTGTCTTAAAAATTTTCTCGAATCTGGCATCTGAAAAGAGCTTCAAGAAAAGGTAAGTTAACATGTAATTTCTTTAAAAGTTTAAGAAACTTACCGAATTGTTTCTCTGAATCGTCTCTTTTTATGGCTTCAGGATAAGATATGCGAGGTTGATATTCCTTAATTACCGGTTTTGGCTTCTCTTATGGTACCTCTGTTTTACTTTCGTCTACTTTCTTTTCTGGTATTGAATTCGGTTCAGCTAATTCGTTATTGTCTTGAGCTGTGATTGCTTGAATTTGCTCCTTAGGATTAACTTCAGTGTTGCTTGGTAAACGTCCTTGCGGTCGTTCTGACATTAGTTTTGCGAGTTGTTCGACTGCATTAGTCACCTCCTTGACTGACTTAGCAATTTCATCGAGTCGTCTCTCGTTACTTTTGACTGCTCTATCAGTTTCTTGAAGATGTTCCTCGAAGGATGGTTTCTTTTCTTGTAGAAAAGGGCTGATTTCGGAAGTTTTGAGGAGGTTGTTGCCTTTGATTTCCTTGTCCTCCCCACGAAAAATTTGGGTGGTTCCTCCAACTTGGATTGTAAGTGTTACTATAAGGATTATTATTAGATCGGAAATTATTACCTATATAGTTCATCTGTTCATCTTCTGCTCCTGGTTGGTAGGGTGGGTACTCAGGATTCGCCACAGTTCCACTTGCATCGCACTGCATGACTGGATGTACCTGTGATGAACACAAATTATCAAGCTTTTTATTCATCTCTAGTTGTGTTGATAGCATGGTCATGGCATCGATGTTGAAAACTCCTGCCGATTTTGTCGGTTTGGTCCTTGAAGCTTGCCACTGATAATTGTTTAATGACATCTCTTCAATGAACTCGTAGGCTGTTTCTGGGGTTTTATTGTTCAGTGTTCCACTGGCGGCTGAATCTATAAGTTGTCCCGTTGAGGGGTTTACACCGTTGCAAAAGGTTTGGACTTGTAGCCACAAGGGTAGGCCATGGTGTGGGCACCTTCTCAAGAGATCTTTGAATCTCTCCCATGCGTCGTATAGCGTCTCTACATCCATCTGCACAAAAGAAGAGATATCATTCCGTAATTTGGCCGTTTTGGCCGGTGAGAAATATTTCATCAAAAACTTTTCGGTCATCTGATCCCATGTAGTGATTGACCCTCGTTGTAACGAGTTTAACCATTGTTTAGCTTTATTTCTTAATGAAAAAGGGAATAACCGAAGACGTATGGCATCATCAGAAACGCCATTTATTTTGAAGGTATCACAGAACTCTAAGAATTAGCTATATGCGTGTTTGGATCTTCGTCCTGCAAACTATCAAATTGAACAAACTGTTGAATCATTTGTATTGTGTTAGGCTTTAATTCAAAATTGTTAGCAGATATAGCAGGCCTAACAATACTAGATTCTGCTCCTGTTAAATGTGGTTTCGCATAATCGAATATTGTACGTGAAGCGTTGTTGACACCCATATCGCGTGGTGGTGGGTTGTTTTCGTCCATCCCTTCAGTAGGATTGGATCTATCTTCTTCCTCTCTCTCCATGTAATCTAGGGCTCGCCTGGTTTCCCGACGATTCCTACGAGCGATAGCTTTGATTTCGTTGTCGAATACCAAAGGTCCCCTCGGATTCTTTCTAGTCATAAACTAGAGGTACCTGTTTGAAAGGAAAGAGAGAAAATTTTAGTAAACAAAAAATAAAAAGAAAAAGAAAAAGAAAAATAAATTGCGAAAAATAAAAATTAGGGCTAAAGTAATAAAAATAGAGTTTTCTTAATATTTTAGCTCCCCGGCAACGGCGCCAAAAACTTGATCGCTGTAAAATCAGAGCTTTAAATATTTATAAAAGAATGATCAAACCTGGAGACTAACTCTGACAACGATATTAAGTGTACCTATTGAACAGTAGTATAGCTTAGGCAAGACCGGTTGTCGAACCCAAAGGAGCTAAAAGTATTAATACTCACTTTCTTTTTATTATTTAGCCTTAAAGTTAGAGTGAAGATTACTTTTTAAATTTAATTGACGACAGCTAAACTAAAGACACAAAGACAAAAAAGACGAATTGGAAAATAACCTTGAGGAAAAACTCAGTTGATTTTAATGATACCCTCGGAAAGAATCCACGTAGATTTCTCCTATTATCTAACCTTCAATTATATGATTTCTTTTACTTAACTTGATCCGTAGGACTCCCTAACCTATATTAAACCCTCTCTCAAGGCGAATAATGTCTAACCCTAGGTTAATTAGTGGAACTCTCGTTCGCTTATAATAACCCCCTAGGACAACAGTAAATCGACCAATGGACTCCCATATTAGGTTTCACCCTAATCCGGCAAAATCTCGTAACCCTATCTCTAGGCGTTCGATCAACTCCGCTTAATTATGTTAGATCTTCTCTTAGGCAGGGTCTATTCCTCCTTCACCTAAGCACATTAGAATTGGATTAAGCAACATAATTAAGAACAAACTAAGTAATTTATCATATAACTTAAAAATCAAATAATAAAATCCATCTAGGTTTCATCCCCTTCAGGTATCTGAGGGGTTTAGTTCATAATGAATAAACAAACCATCGCAAGAGAAAAGATAAAACAAAAAATAGGAAAAATCCTAAAACCCCCTGAAGGAATCGAAGGAGAATTCCGCGGTCTTGAGTATATCTCCGGCTTCTTGAGATGGATCAACTGGCTATCCTCGCGTTATTCCCTAACTCTGACCTTCTCGGCTTGGATTCTTGGCCTCGTTTTCGCTCCCTTCAACAGGTGATACTTGGGGGTTATTTATAGGCTCTTGAAACGCAATTCTTTCTCCCTAAGTATCCTTTTCCGACTAAAATTGATCTTTCCAGCGTCAGAGGCACGGCCATGTCACACGCCCGTGTGAATCGAGACCTGACCGTGATCAGATTTCTCTTGAGGCACGGCCGTGTGTAGCAGGGTTGAGGCCGTGCTCTAGGTGTTCGTCAAGGCACGGCCGTGTGTGCTTTGGGCCAGGCCGTGTCGAATTCGTGTTAAGGCCCATTTACTCTGTTTTAGGCCCGTTTTGTGTTCTTTTCATCCTTGGGTGCTTTCCTGGGTATAAGACATGAAAAGAAAGGATTAAAAGCACCTTTTTATATAAAATAAGGGCTAAATCATCCAAAAGCATATTAAATGTGGGATAAAAATATGTTACTTTTACGGTTTATCAGTTGATGATGTTAGAAACAAAATGTCAAGATTTTTGCACATGGGATAAGATACGGGCGTGTCATGGCTGTGTGAGGGACACGGATGTGTGTCAGGCCGTGTGAAAACCCCTGTAGGTTTGAATTGAGATTATAAATCCACACAGGCTCGGGACACAGACGTGTCCCGATATGCTTAGGCCGTGTGAGTTACACGGTCCTTTAACATGGCCATGTTATCAAGTCACACAGGCGTGTCACATTTCCACATGAGCATGTGCCCCTATTTTTAATAACATTTTCCAAAGTTTTTTAAAGAACCCGGTTTGGTCCCGAATCGTTTCTAAAGTGTGTTTTGGGCTTCGTAAGCCCGTATTAAGGATGTTAAGAAGAAGTTTGAAAAGTTTAAAATTTGAACGGACTTTTATGATTCTGAATTGTGTGTATGCATGTGTTTAAGTTAGGTAATGCATTGTACCCTGTCTCGGTGTCGGATACGGGTAAGGGGTGTTACAATTATATAGAATTAGGCAATCAATTTCATGCATAACAAACACCTAATAAATCAAACAAGTGGCGTACTATAGTCGCTAGTAAACCACTCCATGGAAGCTTCATTTGAACAATCGTTAGTATAAATTTCATGCCTCACACACTGTGTTATCAAGAAACAATACACCATAAATCATTGAATAATAAAACTCAAACATGCCTCAACCATCCAAAATAAAATGTCCAAAGTCCAATTATAACCAAAATTAAACTAATTCCCGGGAGTTCTACAATGCTCGATTATAGTCTCTAAAACGTGTAATAATGTCTTTACCAAGCCTAAATCTCTTGGAACTCTCTTGCTCGACTCCTTAGCTCCTCAAGCTCGACAATTATCTGCACAAATTGTAAGGGTGTAAGCTTTAAAAAGCTCAATGAATGTTAATAAAAACACTAGTTAATCAACATCCAAATCATGCTTAAATCACATCCAATCAATCACCAATTATCATCCATAATAATGAAACATGTCAATTTAATTTCCATATGCTTTATCAATATCAAGAATCAATTATTCATGGCTTATAAACATCGAATGATATAACAATAATCACATATAAATATATTGGCATACACTTATCATGGCTTAATGGGGGGATCATACGTCGAATAAACGGATCTCCGAACTCCCACAAATATCAAATATAGTCCACCAAGTTGAGCTGGCCGAAGCACAGACTCCCTTATAACGCATCAAATAACCCAACGAGTGGAGAATCATGCTCAATACTCCCTTATCTACTCCAAACAAATTAGTCCACCTAGAGCCATATGCTCACAATGTCACAAATAAAGGTGAGTACTCACAAATCATATGGCATGCTAACTATATCCAATGGATCCACCATGCATGTTGCCAATATATTCAATCAAACATAGCATATAAATTAGTCATTATTGTGCTCAATTTAATGTAGCAAAATGCTTATGTGTAACATGTAACATAGCCATTTAACATCCAATTAAATCAAACATTTCATTTGCCATTTTCCAATGTTCAGTTACCAATTGTAACACCAATATATCATGATCAAAAACTCCAATAACCATGCTCTAATCATCAATATAATTAGCCTAGTTAAATTGCACAAAGCCTAAATGCTTACTTACCATTATTCAATAAAAATTAAACTCTTGTACATATAATATCAATCTTGAAAAAATCAATCATTCAACGATAATTAATCAATTGAAATCATCAATTAAGCTACTAATTAAACATAAATGTGGTTCAATTTACCAAATCCTTAGAGACACTCACCACACAATTTATTCTACCACAAAAAAAGTGATCAACCAAGAAAATCCAAGATTCAATTCCGGTTAGCTTGGTCCTCTTCAATATTCGAAGCTTCAACAGAGATAAAGTAGACATTACCACCTTTCCAATGTTATAATAAACATGAATTTTAATTAACTATACTAATTAAAATCCTCTCACAACGATACCTTACCGGATTTGTAACATCAAGTCAAAATTTTGATTCCCCACAAAATCGATCTCTCCAGCCCTTCTAAACACTTTCAATCATCAATACTAGACCAAATACACTTATACTAAGCATCAATTTCATCTTTAAATCAATTTCACAAAATTTCAGACAATTGGTTCATGAAGATGATGAAATTAAGATTTCTTTAAATTATCTCACAAATCATGCTTAATCTTAATAAATAAGATCAAAAACCTTTTAATAAATCCATTTTGAGTTGGAACATCCATTGATTTGTGGATTTCCTCCCAAAATTCAAGATCCACCATTAAAGAACGACGTGTTCTTGGAAGAAGATGTCATTGATAAAAATCATTTAATTAACTCTCAAATTATGTAAAAATGTTTCTAATCATCATAAAAAAAAGTTTAGGATTGAAGCTTACCTTTGATTCGTTCTAAATTCGTTGATTGAAAATCTTGATTCAAGAAACATGAGAACTTGCAGAATATTTTTGACTACTTTTGAGAATAATTTCGGGTAAATTGAGAGAGTATTTTGAGAAGGAAATTGGTTGGACCTATTCTTTGATGATAGATCTTTAAAATAATGCAAAGTAAATGAATTTTAAAGCTCTCTAATCTGATGTAAAATTTGTGAAAAGTGGGCTAGATACATTACTTTTAAAACTGAAACCACCCACCAGAAATTTAAAAAATGAGAAAATTTCCTAATGGCCACTCCCACATTTCCCTTACTTTACCATTTAATCCTTTCCCAACCCAAATTTAAAAATTTAAGGTTTATTTTCCATATAAATACTCTAAAATTTCCCTTTTTTACAATTAAATCTGATTTAATTAATATTTAAATTTTACTCAAATTACCCCCAATAAAAATTATTTTAAAATTCTTTTTCAACCCAAATTTATTTTTTTCACTAATAATTATTTAAAATATTCAAAATTAATTTTTTGAAAATATTTTTTAAATTTTTAGTATTATTTTTTAATCGATTTTAAATGAAATTAACCCCTAAATTACATTAAAAATTACAAAAAAACCTATAAATTCCTAATTTCACACTCGGAACACAAAAAATATACCCGAAACTACTAGACTCGGTTTAGGGATATTACAAGGCGTGTCACATACTAGGGTTTGAGACAAATTTTGCAAAATTACAAAAAATGGTGCGATAGAAGGGATTTGAACTTGAGTTTCAAGGAACATTTCAACTTATCCAACAATCCAATACCTCATTTATTTTCTAAAAACGCATAGATAATCTCAAAATTTAGGGCATGACCACTATCTCTCTCGTTTCACAAACTCGATTCTACTAACCACCAATTTTTAGGATGTTACAATCTGCGTAGGTAAAAAATGCTAAATACGAGCCCGACCCACCCGTGTTAAATGTTTTTATATAAAAACAAAATTAAGAAATATAATACATCAAATACACTAAAAACATTAAAATAAATGTTGCCCAACAAATTGAAAATACATTAAAAAAAAGTCTTTATACTTAATAACACTTATATAGTTGCAACTTAGCAAGCAAATGTCTCTAAAATAGTACCAAAATTAACAATAAAACAAGAGTTATATAATATCCAAATAATAGCAATACAATAGCAAAATGGTAGCAAAATAGCTGCAAAACAACACAAACAACAGTAGGAAAAATAATTAGGCAGCTGGGTTGGAATAGGCCCATACCAAAAAAATTTGTAACCTCCCTAATCCGACCTAGAAGTTAAACCCGAATTCGAAAGATTATGTCAACCATCAACATGGCTTAGCTGAGTTATTACAGTTTTGAAAATGGTTATTTTAAAAAAATTGTTAGTTTTAGTAGAAAACTTAGTTCCAAACCAATTTATTATTTCTCAAAATATTAATTATGATTTAGCAGCAAAAAAGCAATATTTATTCATTTTTTTAAAAATTGGGGTTCATACATACTAATTAATAACCATAACATGATGTCCTAAGAAATTAAATTAAGTGTCATGCAAAATAAAAGCGAACCCAAAACGTAAGTCTCATGCCACAGTTCAAAAATGAATCCATACAATCTCAGATTAACAAATTATCAAATAATAAATCTAAAATATTTATATAGAAAAATAGATCCAAGCTAAGCCCCTCCGAATGTCGTGTCCGCATCATAACCTGGTGGGTTATCTAAAAAGGTGGAAATCAAAAAAGGAGTGAGCAATGAAGCTCAGTGTGAGTTCCATCACAAGAAAACCAGTGCAAATAGTCAATAAGTCATACTAAAAAATAACAAAGAATAATTGCAGATAACTAGCAAATTAGAGTATCGATTTTTTTAGATTAACCATCAATATTATCTCAAAATTCATAACAACAATTTATGAATATCGGTATTTCACTTCAATCAAAAATTTATACATACGTATAAATATGTCATAAAAAGAATCCATATTGTATGCACATGTTTTATGAACGTCATACAATTTCAGTTTAACAGAAAATATTCTACCCCACTGTTGCACACCACAATGGGAGTTCCCTTAAACTCCAACCAGCTACACACCAGGTTGTGGTTTAACCACCACTTGTTTCGCAAATAAAATCTACCACTGGGCTATAGAATCACAACATTAATACAGGTAAAAGCTGCCAATGAGTTATGGATGTACAACAAATTTGCAGTAAAAGAATAAACGCTGCCACTGGGTTGTGGATGCACAACAAATTTTTTTAGATAAACTGTCAAATCTTCCTCCGTATACGTCATCCCACCCAATGCAATGCAATATGGTAAGCTCAAATGGATCAATAAGGTAGCATTTAATTATGTTTTCAATAGAATACTACGATATCAATCAATATGCTTATAATAGTTTAATGTAAAAGTAAATAATATACTTATAACAGATCAACTCGACAGCAAATAGTTATGCTTTTTAAGTATTTGACTTAACAGTAACATAAGGCATGTTGTATGTACAATAAAAAAATTAGGTACAATAGGCATATGTATTGTCCATAGTTCATGCAAATATGTATATAAATACTATATTAATTTAACCAAAATGGACTCTAACATAAATCATACTATCATGGACTTAATTGAAAAAAATTAAACATTAAAATAGTTCGAGATTCAATCAGGGTCTAAATTGAAGAAATCATAAAATTCTAGGTCAAAATAGGAAAATTTGTAAAGTAGCAAAATTGTAAAATCTAGAAAATAAGGTAAAATGGGTAAATTTTGAAAAATAAGGGCAAAAGGGTAAAATCCAAAAAATAGGGGCAAAACTATAAATTCTGAGTTACAGGGGACATAACCATGTGATCGGACCGTGTGGGAAGCCTGAGATCGTGTGGAGGGGGTACATGGTTGTGTGACAGACTAAGGCCGCGTGAGAATCGAAAAACCTAGGGTTTTAAGGGAACATGGTCATGTGAGGGGTTGTGTGGTCCATAGGGGTGGTCTACACGACCGTGTGGCCCTATCTCGAGGAACCATTTGCCCCTATTTACTTGTAAATGAATAGACACATGTCTCCGGGATCTCGAGCAACGTTACTCAAGTTCCAACCCGATCCAGGGTACCTAACTTGAGTCCTTCAAATGACACTTACGTAAGAATTAATAACAATTTTTCAAGATTGATCAAGATTAAATGACATGAACGAAAGATTTGTCAAGCACCGAGAAAGATCGTTTAATCTATCACAATATTATCGTTAGATAGAAGTTATATAGTGGTTCAAGATCTAAACATTGGGATTGAGGCGTACTTATCGATTCTTGGCTAGGATTTGGAATGTAAAATTGGATGTAAAAAAGAAGGAAGAAGAGAACAAATAGGGAGATGAAAGAAATTCTATTTGGTTTTGAGGAGAAAACATAATCCTAGTTCAATTAGGAGAAGTTGGATTAAAAATCTAGGGTTTGGGAACCCTAGGGTGTCATCAGTAATTTTCCCAAAGTTTTGGGCCTAAAATTACAAGAAAAATTTAGATTAAAAATAAAAGGGATGATTTGAGGTTGGGGTGGTTTAAGCCTAGCTATACAAGGGAAAATAAGTAAATGCTTAACCATTGGGTTGTTGCCCAAACTTGTTCAATTTTCAGCCCAACTAAAATGGAAAGAAATGGGAGAGGTGTGGATAGAATCTAATACCTTTAGGGAGTGCACCAACAACTTAGCCATCAAACCTATTGAATTATTTGATTATTTATTTCATCTAACCCCCTTATATTTTGAGGTGTTACAAATTTTCACCTAAGGCACAACCTTTTTAGAAAACGAACCTTATTTTTATCCAAGCCCATTTTTCGGGCCTATATTATGCCCAAACACTCTCACTTTTTGGGTAGGCCTTCAGGCCTGGACGGATGCTCAGACCCATGATCAGGTCTACTATCATGCGAGGCCTTTTAAGTTTGCAATGGCATTAAAATTTGAAAATTGTAACATCCTGAATTAATGGGTCTATGTGTTTAGTATAGGAATATGTTTAATATGTTAACTTAGGTGAAAGGGGTCCAAATTGGGCTCAGGACTAGGCAAAGGCCTTGATTAAATTATTAGATTGGGCATTAAAGAGCTAAAAGGTGGTAATTATGTTTAAAATGCCAACATGGGCTTGTGGCCCAACAATAAGTGGCACTATAAGGGAGTTAGAAGTGACACCACGCACAAGGGATTTAGGGGCCCAAAATTTAAGTTTAATGAAGCCCAAATCTTTTAATTTAAGTGAGTTAAATTTCGGCAATTAGGTTTAATGAGGTGGACGGCTACAAGGCTTAAAAATAGAAGAAATTATGTGGATTTAATAATTGATAATTTAGAAGATAAAAAGGAGAAAAGATAGGAGCCTATCTACAAGGAAGGTGATGGCCGAAAATCCACCACCTAGAAGAGTAAGGAATTCGGCTACTGCATGGCAAAAGGGGTGCCGAATTTTCCCTTTCATTTAGCTTAAATTTTAATTAATTAGGAAGGGCATTTTCGGTTTTATACAGGATGTGTCAAAATTCCTATAAATAGGGGGGTTAGCTCCTTGATTTTGACATTTAAAAACCCTAATTCTCTTTTTCCTTGTGCCAAAAATCCCTAGCCTCTTCCTCTCCAATTTCTTTTCTTTAAATTCTTCAAAAGCCGAAACTTCTTTTCCATTCTTTTTCCCCTTTGAGCTGATTTCTCTTTAAAAGCCGAAAACTCTATAGTTTTTCTTTATTCATCCCATTTAAGAATTAGTTCTATTTATTCCGGCATTTAAAACTTCCTTTGGCATAGCTGAATCCTCTCTCTAGTGCTAGCCGAACCTCCTGTGCTAAGGTAAGTGTCAATTTTTGATTAGTTCTCATGATCTATTCCCGGTTTTTGAAAGACAAAAAGCCGAAAAGCTAATAGTTTAATGGTTCTATATTGGGCGGCAATTCGAGATTTGAAGGAAGCTTGGTCAACTAGATCTAAAAGCCGAAAATAGCTAGTCTCCAATTTCGGGATTTTAAGGTAAGAAGATTTGTTATTCAAATATATAAAATTGGGTAGAACACTAACCATGGCCGAATATAGGAGAGGCCCTATTTTCACATCTTTCCTGGCTTTTTGAGCAAAGTTGTAGATCGGTTTAGCAAGGGTATCAACATTAATCAGGTGTGTAGATCTCTAACACACTACTATTAAAACTGTATGTGTATCTTTTTATGTATATTATGGGCTAAAAAGCTGGAATAAGGTTGTATGGACAGTCGAATGGAACCCTAAAAGGGTTAGGCAAGGATGCCAGGTACGTAAACATAGAACTCCCTATGTGTATCGAAAAATATATGTAAGTCTGCTTGATGTTTTCTTTATGTGTGTATGCATGGGATGGGATATTTATATGATGAAGGAGAAGTGCATGATAGGTCACGCAGTGATCGGTGGTAGAAATCCCACAAATATAAATTCCAGGTCACATTGTAATCGGTGGCTATGCCACGTTTAATGATTCCTGAATAACAGGAATAGGCAATTCGGCTGTCGTTAATGTGTGTAGTGGATGGAGGGTTGATTGTAGAAATCCCCACGGTGTGATGGTTGGTATGGGTTGGTGTATAGAGGATGGAACCCTAGGATGGGATGGGTTATTAATCATTTATTATTTTGATGTATGATTATGATTGATGTCTTATGGGCCAGGGCCCATAATGTGTTTGTGGGCTTAGGTCGTTGTGTGCTTTGAGATTTATACACTGAGTCTTGGTGACTCACTTTCCTTTTCTCTGCTCTCCAGATAAGCAGTAGATCGTGGACATGGGAGCCGAGACGGACTCGAAGGGCCATCAAGTTCTTTTTCTACAAATTATATTTTCTTTAGGACTTCTTTAAGTTTGATTTATTGTTATTTGAGGAACAGTTATGTAATAAGGCCCCTAGTTTTTATTCAACTTAGGAGTTTTCTATGTTATGCAACTTATGAATATACCACAAGGTTTATTTACATTTATTAATAAAAATACAAAGAGGTTTATTTTCAAAAAGTCTCTCCTTTATTCAAATTAATTAATTTAACTTGTGTTTCAAAATGCGATAAAGTGTTATGTGTTCGATAACATGCTGGATCTGGTCGAAAAGCATGGGCTGGGTTTGGGGTGTTACATTTTGGTATCAGAGCCCAGTTCAAAACTCGGGCTGTGAAATGGGTCTAGAAGTGTTTTAGAAAAAAAATTGAATCTAAGAAATTTTTTTTTGGTTTGAAGACATGGCCTTCGAGTCTACCGGCATCCAATCCACCCAGGTAAGTATTCTGAACTCTTGCTGTGTTATTTATGTGGGCTTAATGGGCTTAAGGGACGTAGATTAGTATGATAGTATTAATGGACTTTAGGCTTAGATAAACAACTCTGCAATTTCATAAGACTTAATTTCACTAAACAAACCCGTAAACAAGACGCAAGACTAGGGTGTGGCAACAGGCATACGCATGTTTAGGATTGGATTCAGGAAGAGCTTGGTATTTAAGCAGTCCTAGTGACTCACCTCCTCTTCACTAGAATCCTACCTTGTGCGTAGTGATGGTTCATCTTAGCCGAATTAGGGTATGGCAATGGGCATACGCATGTCTAGGAGTGGATTCAGGGAGAGCTTGGTACTTAAGCAGTCCTAGCGACTCACCTCCTCTTCACTAGAATCCTACCTGGTGCGTAGTGACTATTCACCCTAGTTACGAGGACTTGTTGACGGGCCTAAATCTATAATTAAAACCTGAAAGGGACCAGCCACCTTATTTTTACAAAAATTGCTAAAATACCCTTATTTCGAAAACAAATATCAAGATACCATGATTTGCAAATATACCCCGATTTACAAAGTCAACGAAACTTTTCCTTAAAAAAAAAACTCTCACACAACACACGACAACAACCGAAAACTCACAAACACCTGAACACTACTATTTTCTTTGAAATCAAATTCTCCAAGTTACCCCGGTTTTTAAAAAAAATCTTCTTAGTTTGTAAAATTTTTGAAAATACCCTTGATTTGTAAAATTTCCCGAAATATCCCTGATTTGTAAAAATTACTAAATTGCCCCTGACTTGTAAAATGATTGAAATACCCCTGGATCGCAAAATTACCGAAATACCCCTGGTGTCAAAATTATCGAAATGCCCCCAGATTTTAAAATTACCAAAATACCCCTGGATGTCAAAATTACTGAAATACCCCCAGAATTCAAAATTACCGAAATACCCCTAGATTGTAAAATTACCAAAATACCCTTATTTTTACAAAATCACCAAGGAACCTTATTTTGAAAAATTATGAAAATACCCCTGTAGGATAAAATTACGAAAATACCCCTAGGTAGTGGAAACAACAACAGCAACAACACTTTTCTGTAATGAACGTGAGTTCATGGATGTTGATGATTGAATGTATGTGTTTCTTAGAGGATATGCACTTGAGACTGAATGGTGAATGCAAATTCGAAAGAATTACTCTTAAAGCTATTATTCATAAGACTGTTCGTGGTTAAAATAGTGGAAGAAAACTAATAATTCATAAAATTTCTAATCAGATAAACGCGAATCGATAGAATGGGTACAAGGGGTCGACCACGTCCGCCACGTTGTCGTAGTAGGGGTAGGATGACGGTGTCGGAACCAGTAGGATCTGGTCATGGTTCTGGAAACGAGATGATGCAGTATCTCAGGCAATGTTAATAGTTTTAGAAAGAGTTGCTGGGGCAGGTATGGGCACAGGAGCCCGGAAATGTGTGCCCGAACGGCTTAGAGCCAATGGGGCAGAAGTGTTTAGGGGAATTTTTAATGTAGCCCTAATTTCAGCTGAGTATTGGTTGGAGGCGGTAGAACGCATAATGGATGATTTGGATTTCACGGAGAAGGAGAAGTTGAAGGGAGTTGTATCCCTCTTGAGGGATGATGCCTATCAATGGTGGCTTACGGTAAAGGATGGTACAGTGGCTGACTGTATCATTTGGGATTTCTTTAAGACGGCGTTTCAGAATAAGTACATTGGATCGAGTTATGTGGATGCATAGCGCAGAGCATTTCTAAATCTGGTTCAAGGGAGTAGGTCAGTGGCTGCGTATGAAGCTGAATTCTTACGCCTTAGCCGTTATGGTCATGGGATGGTAGCCACGGAGCATGAACGTTGTGTTAGGTTCGAAGATGGCCTGAGGGATGACTTGTTTGTTTTGATAGCCCCGCAGAGGGAGAGGGAATTTGTTGTCCTGGTGGAAAAGGCTAAGATAGCCGAGGAGATAAAGCGAACTGAGAAATTAAATCGAGATAGAGATAGAGGTGAAAATAAGAGGAATTTTGGATCGTCAACCGGGCGTACTCAGAAAAGGTCCAGGTCTGATGGTCTGAAACGGGAAGAGAAACCTGTTGCTGCGAACCAGACACCAAAGTGTGCTTGATGTGGTAAATTCCATGCCGGTGAATGTTGGGCAGGCAGTGAGAAGTGTTTTAGGTGTGGATCTACGGACCACCAAGTTAAAAACTGTCTGCAGTAACGGGACGGTGAAGGGACCATGGATCGAGGGAATGTTCAGCCTGGCAGAGGAGGTCAGCAGCCACAAAGAGGTCGTGGTGCAGCCAGAGGTGGTAATGGTGCTGGTCGGGGTCGTGGAGCGCCAGGTCAAGGGGCAGGAAACACTGAGGCGAGACAGCCGGGGTTGGTCTATGCTGTCAGACGTCGAGAGGAGGCTGATGCACCGGATGTCATAACTGGTACGTTTTTAATCTTTGGTTTGCCTTACACTGCATTGATTGACATTGGGTCGACGCATTCGTACGTAGCTAGTAGCGTATCGGGAACTTTAAGATTAGAATCTGAAATTACCCCTAGGGCAATGACTGTAGTTAGCCCGTTAGGACAATCGGTAGTAGTGGATAAACTCTATCGGGAAGTACCTCTAGAAGTTCAGGGGATGGTCTTCCGAACTGATCTAATGGAATTACCGTTCGGGGAGTTCGATTTAATTTTAGGCATGGATTGGCTTGTGAAGTATCAAGCTAATCTAGATTGTGCGGCCAAGCGTATGGTGTTAAAAACCCCCGAGGGTGATGAAGTGTTGGTGATAGGAGAAAGGGGGAACTGTTTGTCGAATGTAATAACTGCCCTAAGAGTAGAAAGGATGGTGAGGAAAGGATGTGAGGCAGTTCTATTGTTTGTTCGGGCTCTAGAAGCCAAAGATCAGACTGTTGGGTACGTCAAGACGGTAAAGGAATTTTCGGATGTTTTCCCTGAAGAGCTTCCGAGATTACCCCCAGATCGTGAAGTGGAGTTTGGAATCGATCTTCTTCCGGGGACAGCGCCGGTATCTATTTCTCCTTATAGGATGGCGCCGAAGGAGTTGGTGGAGTTGAAAGCGTAGATTCAAGAGTTGCTGGATAGAGGGTTTATTCGACCAAATGTGTCGCCTTGGGGAGCGCCGGTGTTATTTGTTAAGAAGAAGGATGGAACAATGCGTATGTGCATTGATTATCACCAACTGAATAAGCTAACAATCAAGAACAAGTATCCGTTGCCAAGGATCGATGACTTGTTCGATCAGTTGAAGGGGGCCTCAATCTTTTCTAAGATAGATCTGAGGTCAGGGTACCATCAGCTTAGGGTCAAGGAAGCGGATATTCATAAGACAGCTTTTAGGACTCGCTACGGTCACTATGAGTTTATGGTGATGCCGTTTGGATTGACCAACGCGCCAGCAGCATTCATGGACATGATGAACCGAGTGTTCCAACCCTACTTAGACCGGTGTGTCGTGGTGTTTATGGATGATATCTTAGTTTATTCGAAGTCAGAGGAGGAGCATGATGCTCATCTGCGAATAGTTTTGCAGATTCTGAGGGAGAAGCAGTTGTATGCCAAATTCAGTAAGTGTGAATTTTGGCTAAGTGAAGTTACGTTTTTAGGGCATGTTGTGTCGGCAGAGGGGATTAGGGTTGACCCTCGAAAGATTGAAGCAGTGTTAGATTGGAAGCCACCTAAGTCTGTGGCTGAGATTAGGAGTTTTCTTGGTTTAGCTGGGTACTACCGAAGGTTTGTTGAAGGATTTTCTTCGGTAGCGGCACTGTTGGCTAAGTTGCTACGAAAAGGAGTTCTGTTTGTTTGGTCTGATAAGCAACAGGAGAGTTTTAAAAAGTTAAGGAGGTTTCTGACGGAGGCTCCGGTGTTGATTCAGCTAGAGGCAGAGAAGGAGTTCGTAATTTACTGTGATGCGTCACACGCAGGATTAGGATGTGTGTTGATGCAAGATGGAAAGGTGGTTGCATATGCATCTCAGCAGTTAAGACCGCATGAATTAAATTACCCCACCCATGATTTGGAATTGGCAGCAGTGGTGTTTGCGTTAAAAATTTGGAGGCATTATCTGTATGGGGAGAAATCTGTCATTTACACAGATCATAAGAGCTTGAAGTATCTTTTGACTCAGAAGGAGCTGAATCTAAGGCAGAGAAGGTGGATCGAGTTGCTAAAGGATTACGATTGCTCGATCGAATATCACCCGGGTAAGGCTAATGTAGTAGCAGATGCTTTAAGTCGTAAAGTAGTCTCCGACTTAAGAGCAATGTTTGCTCACCTTAGTTTGTATGAGGATGGAAGCTTATTAGCCGAACTTCAAGTGAAACCTACTTGGATTAGTCAAGTGAAGGAGAGGTAACAGACCGATGAGTTGTTTAAAGGGAAATTGCAGCTAATCTCAAAGGATGGGCCAGTAGAATTCAGTATGAATGAGGAAGGATTGTTATGCTTTCGAGGGAAGGTTTGCATGCCAAAAGATCCGGAGTTAAGGTAGAGGATTTTGAATGAGGTGCATGGTAGTGTATACGCTATGCACCCTGGAGGAAGTAAGATGTTTTGGGATTTGAGAGATCAGTTTTGGTGGCAGGGTTTGAAACAAGAAGTAACTGAATTGGTGGGTAAGTGTTTGACCTATCAGCAGGTCAAGGCGGAACACCAGTTACCATCAGGATTGTTGCAGCCGGTGAAGATTCCCCAATGGAAGTGGGAAAGAATTACCATGGACTTTGTTAGTGGGATTCCCCTCACACCCACTAAGAAAGATGCAGTTTGGGTAGTTGTTGATCGCTTAACGAAGTCTGCACACTTCATACCCGTACGTGTTGATTATTCCTTGCAGAAGTTAGCTAAGTTATACATAGCAGAGGTGGTGAGGTTGCATGGAGTACCGGCTTCGATCATATCAGATAGGGACCCTAGGTTCACCTCACGATTTTGGAAGGCGTTGCATCAAGCGCTGGGTACGAAGTTGGATTTCAGTACAGCGTTTCATCCTCAGACCGATGGACAGTCTGAACGGGTGATTCAAATCTTGGAGGACATGTTGAGAGGATGTGTCATTGATTTTAGAGGTAGTTGGGAAGAGTTCTTACCGTTAGCAGAGTTTGCTTACAATAACAGCTACTAATCAAGTATTCAGATGGCGCCCTACGAAGCTTTGTACGGGCGGAGGTGTCGTACTCATACCTGTTGGACGGAATTAAGGGAACGTCGGATTTTGGGTCTAGAGTTGGTGACCGAGATCGAAGAGAAGGTTGAACTGATTAGGGTTCGGCTGACAGAGGCGTCGGACAGACAGAAGTCCTATGCTGATTTAAAGCGTAAGGACATAGAGTTTGCAGTGGGAGATAAGGTATTCCTAAAGGTGTCGCCATGGAAAAAGGTACTAAGGATTGGTAGAAAGGGTAAATTGAGTCCCAGATTTATAGGACCATATCAGGTGGTGAAGCGAGTAGGACCAGTAGCCTATCAGCTGGAGTTACCTCTGGAGTTAAGTCAAATTCATGATGTATTCCACGTCTCTATGCTAAGACGTTACCGTTCGGATCCGTCTCATATCGTACCTGTAGAGGAAATCGAGGTAAGACCTGATCTAACCTTCGAAGAGGAACCGGTGGAAATTCTGGATCTTGATGTTAAGGTGTTGCGAAGGAAAATGGTTCCATTGGTTAAGGTGTTATGGCGGAATCATGGATCCGAGGAGGCTACGTGGGAACCCGAGGAAGCAATGAAGCAGTAATACCCTCATCTTTTCTGATCAGGTAATTTCGAGGACGAAATTTCTTTAAGGGGGGTAGAACTGTAACATCCTGAATTAATGGGTCTATGCGTTTAGTATAGGAATATGTTTAATATGTTAACTTAGGTGAAAGGGGTCCAAATTGGGCTCAAGACTAGGCAAAGGCCTTAATTAAATTATTAGATTGGGCATTAAAGAGTTAAAAGCTGGTAATTATGTTTAAAATGCCAACATGGGCTTGTGGCCCAACAATAAGTGGCACTGTAAGGGAATTAGAAGTGACGCCACACACAAGGGATTTAGGGGCCCAAAATTTAAGTTTAATGAAGCCCAAATCTTTTAATTTAAGTGAGTTAAATTTCAACAATTAGGTTTAATGAGGTGGACGGCTACAAGGCTTAAAAATAGGAGAAATTATGTGGATTTAATAATTGATAATTTAGAAGATAAAAAGGAGAAAAGATAGGAGCCTATCTACAAGGAAGGTGATGGCCGAAAATCCACCACCTAGAAGAGTAAGGAATTCGGCTACTGCATGGCAAAAGGGGTGCCGAATTTTCCCTTTCATTTAGCTTAAATTTTAATTAATTAGGAAGGGCATTTTTAGTTTTATACAGGAGGTGTCAAAATTCCTATAAATAGGGGGTTAGCTCCTTGATTTTGACATTTAAAAACCCTAATTCTCTTTTTCCTTGTGTCGAAAATCCCTAGCCTCTTCTTCTCCAATTTTTTTCTTTAAATTCTTCAAAAGCCGAAACTTCTTTTCCATTCTTTTCCCCTTTGAGCCGATTTCTCTTTAAAAGCCGAAAACTCTATAGTTTTTCTTTATTCATCCCATTTAAGAATTAGTTCTATTTATTCCGGCATTTAAAACTTCCTTTGGCATTGCCAAATCCTCTCTCTAGTGCTAGCCGAACCTCCTGTGCTAAGATAAGTGTCGATTTTTGATTAGTTCTCATGATCTATTCCCAGTTTTTGAAAGACAAAAAGCCGAAAAGCTAATAGTTTAATGGTTCTATGTTGGGCGGCAATTCGGGATTTGAAGGAAGCTTGGTCAACTAGATCTAAAAGCCGAAAATAGCTAGTCTCCAATTTCGAGATTTTAAGGTAAGAAGATTTGTTATTCAAATATATAAAATTGGGTAGAACACTAACCATGGCCGAATATAGGAGAGGCCCTATTTTCACATCTTTCCTGGCTTTTTGAGCAAAGTTGTAGATCGGTTTTGCAAGGGTATCGACATTAATCAGGTGTGTAGATCTCTAACACACTACTAATAAAACTGTATGTGTATCTATTTATGTATATTATGGGCTAAAAAGCCAGAATAAGGCTGTATGGACAGTCGAATGGAACCCTAAAAGGGTTAGGCAAGGATGCCAGGTACGTAAACATAGAACTCCCTATGTGTATGTAAGTCTGCTTGATGTTTTCTTTATGTGTGTATGCATGGGATGGGATATTGATATGATGAAGGGGAAGTGCATGATAGGTCACGCAGTGATCGGTGGTAGAAATCCTACAAATATAAATGCTAGGTCACATTGTGATCGGTGGCTATGCCACGTTTAATGTTTCCTGAATAACAGGAATAGGCAGTTCGGCTGTCGTTATGTGTGTAGCGGATGGAGGGTTGATTGTAGAAATCCCCACGGTGTGATGGTTAGTATGGGTTGGTGTGTAGAGGATGGAACCCTAGGATGGGATGGGTTATTAATCATTTATTATT
Organism: Gossypium australe; assembly: GCA_005393395.2. NCBI lineage: Eukaryota > Viridiplantae > Streptophyta > Magnoliopsida > Malvales > Malvaceae > Gossypium > Gossypium australe. The sequence goes on from CM016619.1 coordinate 113,807,953, forward strand.
TTGATGTATGATTATGATTGATGCCTTATGGGCCAGGGCCCATAATGTGTTTGTGGGCTTAGGTCGTTGTGTGCTTTGAGATTTATACAGTAAGTCATGGTGACTCACGCTTTCCTTTTCTCTACTCTCCAGATGAGCAGTAGATCATGGACATGGGAGCCGAGACAGACTCGAGGGGCCATCAAGTTCTTTTTCTACAAATTATATTTTCTTTAGGACTTCTTTAAGTTTGTTTTATTATTATTTGTGGAATAGTTATGTAATAAGGCCCCTAGTTTTTATTCAACTTAGGAGTTTTCTATGTTATGCAACTTATGAATATACCACAAGGTTTATTTACATTTATTAATAAAAGTACAAAGAGGTTTATTTTCAAAAAGTCTCTCCTTTATTCAAAATTATTTAATTTAACTTGTGATTTCAAAATGCGATAAAGTGTTATGTGTTCGATAACATGCCGGATTTGGTCGAAACGCATGGGCCGGGTTTGGGGTGTTACATTAACGATGATTTAACCTTGTTTATAATATACATTTTAATTTTAGAAAATATTTTATAAAATTTTATAAAAATAATATAATATAAAATATTATGAAAAATTGACCAAATTAAGATAAAAAAGGACTAAATCCACATTTTATGCATAGTACATAAACTAATAACATGATTTAACGGAAAAACAAAAGCACTCTATATGGTCCCGTCCCATATGGCATCTTCAATTTTAGTCTTCTCTAAATGGAAAGTACAATACAACAAAGAACATAAGGCAAGAAAAGAAAAGAAAAAGTTGAATTCTTTTCTCTACTTTTGGCAATACATGGGTTCATGATTCATGAAAAACGCTCAACAAATGTGAAAATCTTGTGACATTTAATTAGTTTAAATCATCATAAATTCTTATAATAAATTTTTACAATTCTTATTTACATTTTTTTACTCTAAAATCCAGAAAAGAATTTAAAGAAATAGGGAGAAAAAAATGGGGAGAAGAAAATCAAAAATCCAAAGATTGGGAAACATGAAAGCAAAACAAGCAAAATATTCAAAGCAAAAAAAAGGGATTCTTAAGAAAGCAAAAGAGCTTTCTATATTGTGTGATGTTGAAGTTGTTCTTTTACTCTCTTCACCCTCTGATAAACCAACCCTTTTTGTTGGCCAAGACCCCAAGTAAATTACTTCATTCCTTCTTCTTCTTTTTTTCATTTTCACTACTAGTATTATTATTTTCTTTCACAACTAAAACTTCAGTTCTTTTTTTTCTTATTTATGTTTTATTTAAATTTTATTTTAAAAATTAAATTTTATTTTTTGAAAAAATTAGTCATAACAGTGGCTTATATAACATTCTTCAAAAAGTCTCGAATATGCCATTCGTAGAGTGTGAGGAAAGGTAAATAATATTAATAATATAGTTTTTTCCTTTCTTTAAATAGAATTCAATAGTTAAAATTTCATTTTTTTTTTTGCTAGGAAGGGCTATACAATGGAGGTATGTCTTGGTACCCGGCCCTGATTTAGTGATTTTTTATTTTATAATTTGATTTTTTTTCACAATTAAATTTAATTTTTTTAATGAAGATGTTGAAGAAATTTTATGTAAATTAGGAGTCAAATTTTGATCCATTAAGCCTATCTCGTAACAAAAATGTTGATACCCTCAAGGTAAATGGGTTCCTAAAGTTGAGAACATAATAAAATTTATTTTTCTCTTTTTATTAGTTTTTAAATCTTTTTTTTTTTGCTCTAGTTATATGAAGATCAACTGCAGAAGTTGAAGGACAAACTTACTGAGAAAAGTGATATACTAAGGTTTGAAATATTCTAGTATTTAAAGATTTTAATAATGTACACAAATTTCACTTGTCGATATTAAGCACATATCAATAAATGAATCGTGGTATAATAGATGATCATATATTCTAATAATGAATTTTGTGATATTCTAATGATAGGGACTGGAAAAACCCAGAAAATGTTGAGGACCTAAACCAAATAAAGTTTATGGAGGATCATCTCATTGCATCTCTTAATGGACTTAGAAACAGGAAGGTACCTTCTTTCTTTTTATTTGTTTATATGTATTATGATAATAAAGTTTAAAATTTTAGGTCTAGAAAAAAAGGTTTAATGCGTAGATTGTTTTGTTTTGTTTTTCGTAGAATCAATTAGCAACGGAGCAACAAAGTAGAGAAAGATATTTAGAGGTTGGTCTTTCAATAAGCATGAAATTATTTACTCATCTTTCAACTATATGTAAAATACCTAATATACAAGGTTTTTTTATTGTGCAAGGGAAGGAGAACCTAGATATTTAATCTATGATTTCCTTTCAAAAATTATGATAAATGAACTCTAAAGAAAATAATTTTCTTTTGCAAATATGTATCACCTAAATCTGTTCTCAGACAATATGTCTTTGAAGGGCTTTTGAATTTCTCGTCTCATCTTTTATTTAATAGGCTCCTTTCGCTTTGTTATTATGGTGAGAAATAAATGAGTTTTTCTTTTTCTTTCTTTCTTTTTTTTTTTTTGAATACAATGAATGAAAATTTTAACATTATGTCCAAGTCCTTTTAAATCTTTTACGGAATGTAAATAACTTTTTCAAAGTTTATGGCAATCCTTTTCAACAATGTTATATTTAGGATGGGAATATGAGTTCTTTTTTCGAAAGTGTAATGTATTTTATCATTGCATCTAACGTTTGTTTCTATATCAATTTTTTTAAAATTTATATAAATTTAAGAATATTATTTGATTGGAAAGGAGTTTTTTAACTGTGGTTCTGAATGCGCCGTGTATTTTTTTATTTTTTAGGATTAATTAAAGATATATTACAATTTTTTAAATAAAATTAAAACTTTTCACCTTCATTGTTCAAATAATTCTTAGTGAAACTAATATATTCAAATGATAAATTTCTCCAGTCAAAGTATTATAGCACAAATTAAGAACTGGATCAATTCAAATTATTGATAAACTAACTAAATTAAAGTTCACACATAGCAACAACTCAAGGTAAGACTTAGAGACCCACACATTTTAATTGTTCATTGTGGGTTTCTAACTTAGGTGTTTAAGAACCAAAGCCTCCGTTTTCGTCAACTAAGCCAAGGCCTTATTGACTTCAATCTACAAAAGTTGGTTTCATAAAATCATGATAAACAAGCTGATGATGACAAAGGTATATGATTAAATTTTACTAGTATGGTTCATGTCCCATGCTTTGAGTTGGTTTAACTATTTTGGCCTAAATTATGGAGTTAAAATTTAAATGTTACAATATGCTCCTAATTTTGTACTATTTGTATATTTAAAATTTAGTCTTTATACTTTCATTTTCAAGAATTTAGTCCCACTACATTTTCAATTTAAAAACTTAAGTCAAATTGTTATCACCTTTAAAATTATTCTGTTAAATTCGCTCCTCTAACATTCTATTTTTTAAAAATCCTCATTTGGTAGCCATTTGACAAAAAAAATGGCATTGTAATAATCCTAAATTTGACAACGAATTTTAACGACATTAACAATTCTTAAAATTTAGCATTTAATCAAAATAAAGTGTGTAAGAATGCCTCTTATTTTGACCAAAATTTATTTTTGGCTTTTCTTCTCCTAGTTAAACTCTATTTTTAGTTTCCCACTTAAGCTCTAATTAACCTAGAGTTGTTGTAGTCATATATGCTACGAATTTCAACCTATAAATAGGCCTTAATTACTCTTGGTTTTACACAATAAAAAATTATTTCTATTGAGATAATTTTGTTCTTTTTTTCGAAGGGTTTTTCTTGTGGGGCTTCGGGTTTTTCTTTTAATTCACTCCATCATTTTCACTCTCCTTTATTATAGTGAAATCTCCTTTTGCTCGTGGTTTTTTATCCTCCCTTGAGGAGTTTTACTACGTCAAATTTGTGTGTTCGATCTTTTTTATTCGTATTTTATGCACTTTGTTTGTTGCTTAATCGGGTTTATTCCCTACAAACTGGTATCCGAGCTAGTTCGAATTCTGCAATCAATGTAACATCCTAAAACCGGGGCTATTTGTAAATAAATGATTTTCCTTATGTTTGAATTGTTATGGTATTATTTATGGAATGATAAGGTTTAGTTAAGGGTCTTAAGTTGGCTCGAGATAGTAGAAATTTTATTTGGGAACTTTAAAGGTAAGAAGCCTTAGCAGGTAGGGGTTATAAGAATAAATAGAGGATTTATTGTCACAAAGAGGGCCTTGGAAAAGTGGCAAAAGGAGAGTCACTTAGGAGCTGTGGATGACGCCATCAAGGGAGCAAGGGGGGATGGTGTTCGAGTCGCAGAGTCCCCTTTTTATTCTTTATTTTGGACGGCAATAGGGGGAGTTTTTCTCAGTTTAAACTCTTTTTAATAAGGAGGATAATAGGAATTTTTATTTGGATTATCACTTGAATAATCTAAATAGTTGGCAGAGGAAAAATAGGCATGTGGCTAATTCAAATTTATTTTGAATTAGTTCAAGTTAGTGGCCAAGAGAAAAACAAGGAGTTGGCCGAATTTTAAACACTTCAAGGAGAGAAGTGGACGACAAGCATAGGTGAAAGGGGGGCCGAATTCTTTTTAGTCTTCTTGATAATTTCGGCTAGCACCTCTTTTTTTTTTTTTTGTTTTTCAAACTCTCTCAAGCAAAAACTGAAAACCATTCTCCTTTTCTTAGATTTTGCCGAAATTCTCTACTCACTCTCATCTTCCATTTCTTTTTCCTCTTTTCTTCTCTTCCTTGAACTGAAACTCTCCTCTACTCTCTGCTTTGTCGAATCCCCAATCCTTCCTCTTCCCTTTTTTCTTAGTTAGTCGAACCTACTCCCTAGCCATAGCCGAATTTCCCCTTTCCATATTTTCAAGTTTTGGCCGAATATACCTCTCTAGAGTGCCGAAATTCCCTTCTCCTCTTTGGAAGCACTTTTGCCGAACACGAAAGGTGGTATAAGACTCCTCGGGACTTTCCTTTCAATCGGTCTCAGTAGGTAAGAGGCATTAGCCGAATGTTTTAATATTTTCTCTTGTGTGTTCTGTCGATTTGGATGCGAGGAAGAGCCGAAATCCGGCATTGGGTAATAGTTCGGCTAATCTTTCTTTGAAATCAATGTCATCTAGGAATTTCGGGATCTTCCGAGCAGTAGATCTAACTCTCCAGTCTCTGTCAATCGAATTTGGGTAAGTGGTGGTAAGTGCCTACTTGTAATAGATTATTCTAAGTGATTAAAAAGCCGAAGGCTATTAAGTGGCTACTAATGGTTGACGATTATAGGGAAGCAAAAACATTTGGAGTAGAGTGGCTTGGGTTCAAAGACATTCGGCTAAGGTTTTGGGGTCCACAAGGAACCCTTTTCAATTATATTGGTTTGGCCGAATAGGCCATGGCACTAACCTTTGGGTTTGGCCGATTATAGGAGCAAGAGTACTGTGAGTGGCCGATTGGGTTCATCGGGATTTAGGACTATCATCGACATCAGGTGTGTACATACACACGCTATGACTTATTAACTGTGCTAAATGTTGTGAATGCTAACTCTGATTTATGTAGCATTGGATTTAACACCGTATTGGTATAAGTGGCGATTCAGGTAAGTACCTGTTAATATGAGTTGCTATTTGATGCTTTTGGGAAGCATAGCTTATCTGATACATGTGATAAATGTATGAATTATGATTATGACTGTTTGATATGGGATAATGAGAGGAGGGGGCAGTGACATTGTGTCGACGGACACCAGTGTTTTGGTAACACACTGTGACTACGGTCACCAGAGGTTTGGTACCTCCAGTGGTTTGGCACCTCATCGCGTCTCGTCCCAGTGGCTTAGCACCACAGTGGGTTGGCCCCACATATGATAGTAAGGGATTGACGCCAGTGATTTGGTATCACACGATGGGTTGGCCCCATCAATCGATTCGTGTCTTCGGACACCAGAGGTTTGGCACCTCCAGTGATTTGGCATCACATTTGTGACTTAAAGTCACCAGTGGTTTGGCACCACCAGTGGTTTGGTACCACACGGGGTAGAGAAAGGTGATACGGATGGTTAGGTTGGGTACATGATTTGATGCATGTTAATTGTTATAATACGTGTATGATGTGGCTTTAAACCGGAGGAAGGGTTACATACTGAGTCTTGGTGACTCACCTTCTTCTTTACATTTTTCAGGTGGCGAGTAGATCGTGGATGTGGACCGGATGGACTCGAGGTGGCCATGCAGTGGAATTTAAATTTAATAGACTTTAAATTTTGGTTTATTTATTTTTCGATTGTTGGTTTGATTTTAATTGGGTTGTAATAAGGCCTCCAATAACTCCTTTATTATTTTGTTATTGTTACTTGCTTTGGAATATTAGTTTAAACTATTTTAATAATAAGTTCACACGTTTTTCTAAAATAAATTCGAAAATGTTTTAAAGTACCATCGGGTACATTTATATTTATATAATAACTTGATTTAATAAATATTTTCAAAATAGAGCTAAGTATGGGTTTTATACACCTCAACTGTTTTTAACGAGATGCTATCTTTTATCGAAAACTTAAATAGGTTTTAAAAGGTTTCAAAACGTTTTCTCCGTAACAAACCAAATTCGGTCGTAGCGTTTGGGCCGGGTTTGGGTTGTTACAATCAACCCGTTCAGAGATAGCAGCATCAAGGTTCAAAATTGAGGAGTTTGACGGAACTGAAAGTTTCAGTTTGTGATAAGTTTGAATGATGGCAATACTGGTTCAGAATAGTCTGAAAAAGGTCATCATAGCGAAAAAGTCGGCAGATATGGATCAGTTAGAATGGGAAGAGCTCGATGAAAAAGCTCTATCCACTGTTCAATTATGCCTCACGAATAATGTGTTACAGGAAGTTTTGAAGAAGAAAATAGCGTCTGCATTATGGAAGAAACTAGAATCCTTATATATGACAAAATCTCTAGCCAACAGGTTAGTATTAAAACAACCTCTCTACACGTTCAAAATGGTCGAAGGTGACTTGTAACATCCCCAAACCCGGCCCATTCACTACGACCGAATCTGGTTATGTCACTGGGGAAAGTCGGATGAAAATCTTTTTGTGTTTTTTTTTTCTTGTAGAAATCTTGGGCATGATTGTTTGAAACCTCCTATTTCGTTTAAAACTCAGAGATTTAAAAGTTAAGCCAGTTTAAATCGTTCAGAAGTTCAAGTTGTTTCTTTTTGTTACTAAAACATTTTGACTTAATAAGAATTTAAATTAAATAAACCATAGTTAAAGTAATACCAAAATAATAAAATGGCCTTTATTACAACCCAATACTTAAAATAAAATGAGTGCATCAAAATCAAGCATAACATAATAAATCGTCATCTTCGGCATGGGCCACCTTGTCCTCTCCGATCCCGGTCCAGCGTTATGCTACACCTGAAAAGTTAAAGGAAAAAGGTGAGTCACCAAGACTCAGTGTGCAACCCTTTTTCCCGGGTTAGCAAAATATCATATACAAACATAAACATGATCATCATGCAATCAGTTAATATGCACCCAACCTAGCCATCCGCAACACCTTTCTCTACCCCGTGTGGTACCAAACCACTGGTGGTGCCAAACCACTGGTGACCCAAATTCACAAAATGTGTTACCAAAACACTGGTGTCCCAAAGACACGATATCCGTCAATGTGGTGCCAAACCACTGGTGTCCCAAAGACACAAATGTGATACCAAATCACTGGTGACCGAAGTCACAAAACAATTGATGGGGCCAACCCATCGTGTGATACCAAATCACTGGCGACGATCCCGTATCTCAACTGTGGGGCCAACCCACGGTGGTGTCAAACCACAGGGACGAGTCGCTATGAGGTGCCAAACCTCTGGTGTCCCAAAGACACAAATGTGGTACCAAACCACTGGTGGTGCCAAACCACTGGTGACCGTAGTCACAATAATCGAGTGATGGGGCCAACCCATCGTGTGATACCAAATCACTGGCGTCAATCCCTCAATACCGCCTTGTGGGGCCAACCCACTGTGGTGCGAAACCACGGGGACGAGACGCTGAGGTGCCAAACCTCTGGAGGTGCCAAACCTCTGGTGACCCAAAGTCACAAAGTGTGTTACCAAAACACTGGTGCCCGTCGGCACAAAATATCACTTCCCCCTCCACTCGTACAACCCACATCAATCATGAACATGCATCTTAATAAAAATATACCATCATGCTTGTTTAACAATATACATATTGTTTATCAACAATCAAGGATTATACCACACATACGAGATACACCATGCTTACCAAAAGCATCATAATGAAAACTCATAACAGGGACTTACCTGCCCTCTTTGCCTCATACCTTAAAGGTATTTAATCCACCTTTCCATGAATCAAACAACACGCAATACATATAAATATAAAACAGAATAGTGTGTATATGTACACACCTGCAAGCCTTAATCGAAGAACCAATCTAAGTCTCCTGATAACCTTGATAACCTTGCTCCTAAAACAATCGGTCAACCATGCATTAGCACTCAAACCAATCGGCTAAAACCATTTAACCAAAGGGGTTATCGATTAACCCTTACCTCACGATTGACTTGGTTTCTTACCAACTCCCGAACCAACCAATGGTTCCTCTGTCAATCGGCCTTCCCTTAGAACATAAACAATTAGTCTCAGCCTTAAGCTTAACAAAAACTAAAGAAAGAACCATCAACCAACTTCTTACCATCACTTACCCAAAGATTAACAGAGTAGGAAAACTCCTCTTGCTTGCTTCCAAAATCCAAAGGCCCTAACACCAATCGATTAGAACAAGAACCCCAACACTCTACTGATATTCGGCCAAGATGAACTACTAGGAGAGAATGCAAGAAAGGAATTTCGGCAATACCAGGGAGGGATTCGGCTAGGATTTTAAAAGTGAAGTAAAAGTAATATATGTTAATAGAGTACAGTTTCGGTAAGATGGTATTGAGAAAAGGAGATAAAGATTAGGGGAACAAAGTAAGATAATTTCGGCTTAAAGAAATGGTAAGAATGAAATGAAACATTCGGCTAAGAAGGCAATGTGGATTCGGCACAAAAGTTGTAAAAGAATGGAAACGTGAGAAAGAAGGATCACCATAATCGGCTTCAACAATTGGAAAAGAAAGAGAGAGATGACATTCGGCACAAATGGTTTAAGAGAAAAGAAATGGAAATATGAGAAGGGATAAGTAGCTAGATTCGGCAACAAAAGAAATAAAAGGAACAAACACAAAAATCGGCTAGAAGTAAAAACTGCTTGAGGATTTCGGTTTCAAGAAAAACTCCAAAGAGAATTCGGCTTTTGGCACCAAAAGCAAGGCTGACCGAAACCTCAAAATGCTAAAGAGAATTTCTGGCATTCTCCCCTCCCCCTTAACACATCAAAAACCGGCCAAACAATCACTTGAAGACTCCACCAAACGGCCACCACCTAGAAACCCTCCAAGCCCCTAATTCAAATGCATTTGAATTAGTCAAATCCCACCAATCCCTCCTTGCCGTCCACCTCACCTATTGACTAGGTCCAAGGCAGAGTTTGAACTGCCCACAACTCCTTCCCTCCATGCCGTCAAAAAGAATACAAAATAGGGGACTTGAACCCAAGACCCTTCCTTCCTGCAAATGACGCTACACACAAGCCCTTAGTGGCGTCTCACCTGCCACTCCACCAGCTCCTCTTTTGTGACAACCTTCACCAAATAAATCTCTTAAAACCCCCAAAAGCCAAGCTTCCCTTTTTACCCACTAAAAGTCAAAAATTTCCAAGAGCCTTCCCTACCTTCCAGGGTTCTCCAAACCCCCTAAAACTTGCCTGAGCATAGAAGAAACCTACCAACACCTGAGATATGCACCAGATGCATAACCCCTAAAACCGGGGTGTTACATGACTCAAGCAGGGATTAGTGACAAGGATCAAACTATGAGTGACAAGGATCAAACTATGTTGTTGTTATGCTCTTTGACCTCTTCTTATAAAACTTTTAGGGAAGCTCAGATTTATGGGAGAGATCATCTCTCGTTTGAGGATGTGAACGGGAATCTTTTGATCAAAGATTAACTTGACAATGAGTTAGGCCCAAACAAAAAATCATACGGGCAAGTCTTAGTTCTTGTTGCAGAAGGCAAACAACAAACCAAAAAGACAGATCGAAACAGGTCTAAAGCAAGGTCCAAATCCAGAAAACTTGACAAATATTGTGGCTATTGTAAAAAGGTTGACATGTTAAGGTAGAATGTTGGAAAGTTCAAAATAAAATAAGAGGGATGCCGAAAATGACGAGAAAGATAAGTAGAAAGATGAAGTTGTTGATGCTAGTGTAGTCGAGGGCAGATGTGATGATCTCTTGTTGATGTCAACGAGTGAAAGCTCTCATCTTACTTCATAATGGATCTTAGATTTAAGGTGCTCCTATCACATGTGTCCCAACAGGGACCAGTTCTTCACGTACAGTTCAGTTGAAGGTAGAGTTGTGTTGATGGGGAATAACTCTCCATGTAAAATATTTGGAATCAGAACTTTACAAATTAGGATGCATGATGGAATTATTCAGGCACTTTCATATGTCAAGTATGTTCCTGATTTAAAGAAAAATCTTATCTCATTGGAAATTTTGAATTCTAATGGTTGCAGGATAGTCATTGAGTCAAATGGAATAAAAATTTCTCGTGGGGCTCTTGTTGTGATGAGAGGACAGAAAAAGGGCAGCCTATACGTTCTACAAGGGTCAACAGTTACTGGTGTGTCTATAATTATCAAAAAAAATTCAAAATTGCCACCACGTCGTGATGAGAATCAAGCTCGTAGTATAATATATCTACATATACGTATATATATGTTTACTAGATATACTTAGTAATATAATAGTATATTTCCAAGAAATGTCTCTTTCATCCCAAATGAATCCTAAGCTATGATGTAGACCTAATTATGGGTTGGGGCGGGTCGATGCTAATTTTAGGTATGTTTTTATGTCCGAGCTTGGCTTGAAAAATGGGCCTAAAATTTTGTCTATGCTCGACCTAAATAAAAAATATTGAACCCGAGCCTGACCCGCTCCTGTTAAATTTTTATATAAAAATAAATTTTAAAAATGTAATATATCAAATACACTAAAAAATTTAAAATAAATGTTGCCCAACAAATTGAAAATATTTTTTTTAAAAAAAAAAAAGTGCTTATACTTAATAACACTAATATAGTTGCAACTTAGAAAGAACTCTAAAATAGTAGCAAAATTAACAATAAAACAAGAGTTATATAATATCCAACTAATAACAGCAAAATAGTAGAATTATAATAGCAAAATGGTAGCAAAATAGTAGCAAAACAACACAAACAACAACAAGAAAAAAAATAGGTAGTTTAGGTTGGACTAGGCCCAGAGCAAAAAATTCGGTAACCTCACTAACCCGATCTAGAAGTTAGACCTGAATCCAAAAGATTACATCAGCCATCGGGATGGCCTAGCAGGGTTATCAGAGTTTTGAAAATAATTATTTTAAAACATTTTTTAGTTTTTGTAGAAAACTTAGTTCCAAACCGATTTATTATTCCTCAAAATTTTAATTACGATTTAGCAGTGGAAAAGTAATATTTATTCATTTGTAACAAAAATCAGGGTTCATGCATACTAATTAATAATCATAACATGATGTCCTATTAAGTGTCATGTAAAATAAAAGCAAACCCAAAATCTAAGTCTCATGCCACAATTAAAAAATAAATCCATACAATCTCTGAATAACAATGTAACACCCCAAACTCGGCCCAGAAGTTAGGCCCAAATCTGTCGTGTCACATTGAAGTGTTTTTCGAAAACCATGTTTTCATTGAAAACCCTCCTCAATATTGAAAAACTAAAGTCTCAGTTTATGATTGTTGAATTTCAAAACGTTGTTCATTGAAAAGTTAATCACTTTTAATAAACCGTTATTAACTTCATTGAAAATCTCTTTTAGTTGCGAAGCTAATTTAAGGTAAAGAAGTTTAAAACGTGTGGTTTTAGAAACAGTAATTGGGTTGAAAACTCATCTACGTCTAACAGATATAAAACGTAACAAAATCCCAAATTCAAAATTAAATCCAGAGAGGCCTTATTACAGAATTAAAACCCAAAACAGAATTTAAAACTTATTTAAAATCCAAAGCATAATAGCAGCAGTCGTGTGGTCACCTCCGAGTCCCTCGTAGCACTGATCCTCTTAACGCTGGGGATTACCTGCACAGTTAAAAACGGGGCGAGTTTATAAAAACTCAGTGTGTAATCCCCTTACTAGAGTAATAGTCAGTATACAGAAATAGAAACCGAAACAGTCTGGACCAAAGCCCTTTAACAGTAACAGTACAGTCCAGTTCAGAGCATACGTGGGCTAAAACCCACTACAATATCATTTGGGTCACAGCCTATAACAGAATCAATTGGGCCCAGCACAAACTAATACAGAACAAGTGGCCCTAAGCCCCGTACAATGACAAATCTCATAAACAGATATGCAACAGTTTGAGGATGCATCCCACCCCGATCCAGCCAACAGACCACCCGTACCAACCCTACACTCCTATGGGGATAAAATCGACCCACCCAGCCAACACACCAAGCTTAGCACCAGTTGCGGCACTAAGTCAACAGAACGGCGCGCCGTGAACAGAACGACTAAAAGCTATAAATAGAATGGTTATAAACCATAAACAGGATGGCATAGAGCTATAATCAGGATGGCAAAAAGCTATCGATAACTGTAATAAGTTTGGCACAAAGCCATCAGCGACGGTAATATAATCAGCACACAGCCACGGGTAATTATGATTGACATAGAGTCATCAATATATATGCTAGGCACATAGCCACAGTAAATACGATTGGCACAAAGCCATAATCAAGATGGCACAGAGCCATATTTAGGTTGGCACAGAGCCATAATCAGATTGTGCGGCTTTAAGCCGTCCGTCAGTCCACAGTCGTCTCATGCGTCCTGTGCGACCTTAACAGATCAATACTGGACCCACAGTTGTCTCATGCAACCCGTGCGACCCTATCAGAACTTCCTCCGTATCAATGTCCCAACCCCATGCAATGTGTCGTGTATGTCATGCTCAATCATTACACGTGTATGCAAAACGGCTATGCTCAGTAACAGTCATTTAGACATATATTAAAAGCATATCAGTCATACAACCACCGTCAAGTCAGTTAAAACACAGTCATACAATCCCAGTCAAATCAGTCAAATTCATAGTCTAAGTCAGTCATTTACCCACAAGGGAAAAATAGTCATTTTACCCTATAAGGGTATTTCGGTCATTTCACAAATAGTGGGTATTTCGATAATTTCACAAATCAAAGATATTTCGGTAATTTTACAAATAGAGCGTATTTTGATAATTACATAAATCAGGGGTATTTCAGTAATTTCACAAATTGGGGTATTTCGGTAATTTTTTAAACTGGGGGTATTTTAGTAATTTCACAAATCGAGGGTATTTTGGTAATTTCACAAATCAAGGTCTTAGCGACCCAACTGAAGGTCCATCGTCGCCTCGAGCGACTTAAGTAACCTACACAATCATAACGGTGTAAATGGGCCTAAGGCCCATTACTCGGCCCAAGTGGGCCCACACATTCGTGTGGCCCAATTAGCCCAAAAATAGCCTCGGCTATACGAACAGCACAGTTCAAACCAATAGAAACCATATAACATGCATTTTATCTGTGTGGGGCCCACCAGCCTAGTGGGCCCACACGACCCATTGCCCAAAAACGACCCTAGCCATGTGGACTACACGACTCGGTCTAACATTTACCATAATATGCAAATTTAATTCCTGTGGGGCCCACAGTCCTATTGGGCCCACACGGCTTATTTCAGCCCCAATGCTGCCCAAGACGACCTAAGCCCATGAGAATGCTCATGGTGGCCTCAACCATCTTACGCCCATATTCGTGGGCTCGGTCCACCACACATGCGATCGCACGTTCGTGTGGCATCATTCACTGATATTTTGACTTTTTAGAATTTTGTCGATCTACGATCAGAAGGAGTATGGTTACACACACTCTATCGACTTTCTTGCCAACTATCTAATACAGGGAACTGTTACACACCTTCGGGTTATCAGCTGACTATCAGGTACAGGGTAAAAATACACACCTAATTACGAACGTGCGCGACTAACCCACAAGAACACCAACTTAACACAATTAGAAACTTTGGTTAGTCGCTTATCAATCAAGTGAAGAGAACATTAACCCAAAACTCTTGTTCGGTGGCTTACCTATCACCCGCCTTAATCAATCTCACTCAGGCCATTGCAAGAGATCACTTCACTTCAAGTCCTTAAAAAAACTACCTGCATCCCATTCGCGACTCAATAACTAATATCATATACGCAAATAATTGACCCAGGAGTATCGCAACTTACCCAAACTGTGGAATTAAGACTGAGAGGCAGAAGTATTCGGCCACCACCACAACACACCCTTAAACTGAGGCACGAGAAGAAACAATCGTACTCCCCTGAGACCAAGTATTCGACTAGCACAGAAGTTTAGAGGTTATTCGACTCTAGCAAAAGAGGAAGAAAATGAGAAAAGCCGAAAGAAGGAAGAGAGGAGATAACAATGTGTTTGGCCAAAAACACATCAACCAAATGAGAGAGAAAATAAATATTCAGCAAAAGTGTGAAGAGGTAGAGGAGAGAAAAAGAATCAGTTTGATAGGAGGTTTGCAGAGGAATGCAAAGTAAAGAACAGAAGAACTCGAAAGGTATTCGATATGACCAAAAATGAAAAGATACTGGCCACACTCTTAGCACAAATCAGCCTCCAAGAAAGAAAAAAACCAAAATGTTTCAAGCCACCGAATTAGAGAGTAAAAGACTACTCAAAGCCGATTTCTGATAAGCCAAAATTCTCATTCGGCACACACCCCTTTTTCCTTTTCAAAATCCCAAATTTTCCTCCCCAAATCACTCAAACCATCCACCACCCTTAATCCACTCCTAATCCCTCCTCCAACCTCTCTACCATTTAATTCAAATTCCCCTTTTTCCTCCTACATTTTCTCCATGACCAATTCAAACTTCACCCTTTTACCAAGTCCACAACAACCTTCCAGAGCTTCCATCCAATTCAACCACTTACCATCTCCATGTAGCAAAATATTTGTATTTTGCTTGCAAGGGGATTCGAACCCAAGCCCCCCTCAATAGCTCAACATACCACTTGTGTAACATCCTAAATTGGGGCCTTAGCATTTTATGTGTTTGTGAGTGAATGCTATGTTTGTCATGCTAGTTTAGGGTAATTTAGTGTCTAGGAATAACTTAGGGGAAAGCCGGAGCCCTGGCTAAAATTTTCTTTTTGGGCACCTTCAGGGGAGAGCTAGCTAGAATAGGACTTAAGGGATGTTGCTGTATTTGGCTGACAAAATTGAGGAGATGGCAAAGTGGCAAGGGGGTGCCACTTAGAGCTCAGCTAGGTGACGCCACAAGGAAGCTGAGGGGAAGCAGGTTCGAGTTACGTGGTGCTCATTTTGGAGATTCTTTTTGGCGACAAGGGGGATCAGTGGTGAGGTTCGACTGGGACACTTCTGAATGGAGTGTTGAGGGAGTCAGAAAGATTTGAATGAATGGCTGAGAGGAAAAGGTGGAGTTTGAAGCATTCAAACTTATTCAAATGGGTGTTCAGGAGTGGATTAAGGAAGAAAACAAGGGATTGAGCAAAGGGTGTAGGTGGTGGCCGAAATTCAAATGCTTGGTGTAGG
Organism: Gossypium australe; assembly: GCA_005393395.2. NCBI lineage: Eukaryota > Viridiplantae > Streptophyta > Magnoliopsida > Malvales > Malvaceae > Gossypium > Gossypium australe. The sequence goes on from CM016619.1 coordinate 113,823,736, forward strand.
AGGGAGGATCGGTTTGGGTTGTGTTGGAGTGTACCGAGATTCACATTGGCCATAGGACCTTGTAGTTTCATTTTTTGTGCAAATTTCGGCTTTGGAGGGGAAGTGCCGAATGTGGTATGTTTTTGCTTTATGTGCCGAAAGTGTCTAAGGTGTCCAAGAGGGTTCTTTTTGTTTTGAGTTTCATTTCTCTTCTTATTTCTTTTCTCTGAAACACAAATCTCTCACATTTGCTGAAAATTCTCTTGACTCACACTCTCGATGATTCTTTCTTCATTTTCTTGTACTCTCTGAAAGTCGAAACCTTTTTATTCCCTTCTTCGTTTTCTTTTGAGCACCATAGCCGCATCTATGATTCATCTTTTCTTCTTTTTATTTTTCTTTCTATTTCAAAGCCGAAACCCCTAACTCCATTCTCATCTTCATTCTCTGTGCTATAGCCGAATGTCCCCTATCCAAAGTTCTCTTCTCTGATGTTCTCTACAAACCGAATCTTCATAGCCTTCTCTTCCTCATCTTTTCTTTTGGTCACTTCTGAAACCGAAAACTCCTAAGTTCCATTGGTAGTTCTTTTTGTTTCGGCTCTTTCATCTTCTTCCCTACTATTACCGAATCTTCTCTTCTACTGTGCTAGTGCCGAATCCTCTTAGGTGATAACTGAATCTCTTGTGTTAAGGTAAGCGGTGATTTCTTCTGTATCTTTATCTTCTCTTTCAGTTTTTGGAAGCCAAAGCCGAATGGCTAGTTGGCTTGGTGAGGCCATTGGTTGGAGTTATGCATTTTCTTATTTTCTTGTGTTCTTTGGGCTGCCTATTTCGGGAATCGAAGGAAGTCAGATCGTCGGGATCTCTAAATCCGGAAACCGTTAATCTCAGAATTTTATATCTCTCTTTTTGGGATTTCAAGGTAAGGGTGTTCTCTTTAGATTTCGTTTAGGTTCGTTATCGTATTCGTTACCTTAACCTTATATTGTGGTTTAACAAACCATATTTCATTATAGTATCATCTGACGAGATCTTTTGATGGAATCCAATACCGATCAGGCAAAGGAGGGGGTTGGACCCGTGAACCCAGCCCCTAAGTTCAAGAAGCGCGCAGTGTCTGCTGTTTGAGGCTGGCCACCGGGTTGCGGGCCAGCTTCTGAGCAGAATAGTAGACAGATAGTAGTAGTTACGGCTAGGGATAGTGTCGACATAGATAGCATAGTGCTGCGGGTAATCAGGTGTGTAAACCCTAACACACTTTACTTAATTGTATTATTAATTGTGTGGGCTGAAAAGCCGGAAAAGACTGTGAATACAGTCAAAATACCTTTGTGGTAAAGGCAAGAAGTACCAGGTACGTATCTGTAATTAGCTGATATGAGTTGGTTGTATGTGATGGTATAAATTGCCTTGTTTTTTTAGCATGATACATTTGTTTCGATATAAATGTTGTACATGGGATATGGAAATGTTGATGAAGGGGAAGTGATAAGGTCACATAGTGATCGATGGCTCTGCCACATTATTTTAAGGTCAAGTAGTGATCGGTGGCGCTGCCACAACAGTTATGAGGTCACGTAGTGATCGGTGGCTATGCCACAGTGGATTTTCAGGTCACGCAGTGATCGGTGGCTATGCCACAGTTGATTTTAAGGTCACATAGTGATCGGTGGCTCTGTCACATTCTCTGACAGTATGACTGTCAAGACGGCGTGTAGCGGATGGAGGGTTGATTGTAGAAATCCCCACGGTGTGATGGTTGGTACGGGATGGCGTGTAGAGGATGGAAATACTAGGTTGGGCCGGGCTTAATGCATTCATGAATTTGTATGATATCATGTATAAGCTTAATACGAAACTGAGGGCCGTGGGCCGGTTTTAGTGTTTAATGGTTTTGCACATTGGGTCTTTGTGACTCACTCTTTTCCTTAAACTTTTCAGGTAATCGGTAGATCGTGGATATGGGAGCCGAGGTGGACTCGTGGAGGCCATAAAAGACGTTATATTTATGAACTTTTGATTATTTAAAGTTTTCCTTTAAATTTGGGTAATTTTTGATGTAATAAGGCCTTTTAAAATTTATATTTGGTTTTATCTAGTATTATGCCTGAGACTATGGAAAATTTGGGTCACGATATTATAAAAAGGGTTTTAAATATGCGAGTTCACTAAGTAACGTTTTTTTTTTCAAAATTGCACCTCGACTAATAAATGATTGCTTAATTAAAATTGTGAAGTTTTTACCAAGCTAACAAATCTTGGTTTTCGAGACATCGCTTGATTAAAAGGTTCTTTTAGAAAAGGTTTAAAATAATATATATATATATATATACTGCGATTCCGGCCAGAGTAGATAGAAAATCATTTTCTTTCAACCCTGTGACATACCAGATTCGGTCGTAGCGTTTAGGCCGGGTTTGGGGTGTTACAATTTGGTATCAGAGCCCAGGTTGCAAACACTCGGGCTGTGAAATGGGTCCAGCAGTATTTTATAAAATCAATAAGAATTGGAGGAAACTTTTTTTAGTGAAATATGGCATCCGAGTCCGTCGGCACCCGATCCACCCAGGTAAGTGATTGTAACTAATTGGTGATATATGCCTGAAATGATTGATAGCATGAATGAGCATGTTTGTTAGCTCTAGGATACCCGAACTTTAGAGACTGAAACTATTTGATGTGTATTGCGAAAACTACTCTCTAAAGATAACTCTCATAAAACTGCTCGGTTTTAAACAGTGAAAAATACTAACTCATAAAATTTCTAATCAGATTAAAATGCCCCAGTAGTCATGAGTACTAGGGGACGTGGACATGGTAGGGGCAGGATTACTGTGTCGTAACCAGTAGGGTCTGGCCACGGGTCAGGAAATGAGGTGCCGATATCGCCAGCTGCGAAAGCAGAGTTCCAGGATCAAACGGGTGGAGACAATGCGGTGTCTCAGGCGATGTTACAGGTTCTAGAGAGAGTTGCTGGGCAGGCTTTGGTACAGGAGCTCGGAAATCCATGTCGGAACGACTTCGAGCTATTGGAACGGAAATGTTTAGGGGAGTTTGCAGCTTAGTATTGGCTGGAGGCCGTTGAGCGTATAATGGATGACCTCGATTTCACGGAGGAGGAAAAGTTGAAGGGAGTCGTGTCTTTTTTGCGGGACGAGGCATACCAATGGTGGCTTACGGTCAGGGATGGTACTGTGGCTGACCACATTACCTGGGATTTCTTAAAGTTGTCATTCCAGAGTAAGAACATTGGGTCAAGTTATGTGGATGCGCAGCGTAGAGCATTTTTGAATCTGGTTCAGGGGAACAAGTCGGTGGCTGAGTATGAGGCGAAATTTTTACGCCTTAGCCGTTATGCTCGAGGAATGGTGGCTACGGACCATGAGTGTTGTGTCCAGTTTGAAGATGGTCTGAGGGATGATTTGCGGGTACTGATAGCTCCACAGCAGGAAAGGAAATTCGATGTTTTAGTGGAAAAGGCTAAAATAGCCGAGGAAGTGAAACGGTTAGAAAAGCAGAATCGAGATAAAGATAGAGGTGGAAATAAAAGGAATTTCGGATCGTCAGGGTCAGCTAGGCGTTTTCAGAAGAGACCTAGGACGGATGGGCCAAGTCGGGTTGTGAGATCTGTTGCTGATAGACAGCCTCAGAGGTGTGCTCGGTGTGGTAAATTCCATTTTGGGGAGTGTTGGTCAAGTAACAGAAGATGTTACAGGTGTGGATCGGCTGATCACCAGATTAGAGACTGTCCGCAGGAGCAGGACGGTGCGAGGCTAGGGAATTAGGGGTATACACAGCAGGGTAGAGGAGGTCAGCAACCACAGAGGGGTCGTGGTCTGGCCAGAGGAGGTAATGGTTTTGGTCGGGGTCGTGGAACGCCAGGCAAAGGTACAGGGAACACTGAAGCGAGACAGCCGGGGCTGGTCTATGCAGTTAGGCGCAGAGAGGAGGGTGATGCACCGGACGTCATAACTGGCACGTTCTTAATCTTTGGACTGCCTTTTTCTGCATTGATTGGTATTGGGTCGACGCATTCATATGTTGCTAGTGTGGTATCTGGAACTTTAAGTATAGACTCTGAGATTGCTTCTAGGGAGATGACAGTAATTATCCCATTAGGACAGTCGGTAGTGGTGAACAGACTTTTTAGGGAGGTACTTCTAGAAGTTCAAGGGGTGGTTTTTCCAGCTGATCTGATGGAACTGCCGTTCGGGGAGTTCGATTTGATCCTAGGGATGGACTGGTTGATAAAGTATCGAGCAAACCTGGACTGTGCTGCTAAATGCATGGTGGTCCGTACACCTGAAGACAAGGAGGTGGTGGTAATAGGAGAAAGGAGGAACTATTTGTCCAACATGGTGTCCGCTTTGAAGGCTGAAAGAATGATGAGGAAAGGATGCGAGGCGTCCATAGCCGTGGTTTGCACTTTGGAGGGTAAGGAATTGTCTGTGGGGGATGTGAGGACAGTGAAAGAGTTTTCCGATGTTTTTCCAGAAGAGCTTCCAGGATTACCCCCGGATCGCGAGGTGGAATTCGGGATTGATCTTCTCCCGGGGACAGCGCCTGTATCTATCGCCCCTTTTAGAATGGTGCTGAAAGAGCTAGTAGAACTGAAAGCTCAGATTCAGGAACTTTTAGATCGAGGATTTATCCGACCGAGTGTATCACCATGGGGAGTGCCGGTGCTATTCGTCAAAAAGAAGGATGGATCAATGCGTATGTGCACTGATTACCGTCAGTTGAACAAATTGACGATCAAAAACAAATACCCATTGCCGAGGATTGATGACTTGTTCGACCAGTTGAAGGGGGCTTCAGTCTTTTCCAAGATAGATTTGAGGTCAGGGTATCACCAACTCAGGGTTAAGGAAGCGGATATCCATAAGATGGCCTTTCGTACTCGCTATGGACATTACGAGTTTCTGGTGATGCCGTTTGGGTTAACCAATGCACCAGCAGTGTTCATGGATATGATGAACCGGGTTTTCCAACCCTATCTGGACCGGTTTGTCATAGTATTTATAGATGATATTTTGGTTTATTCAAGGTCAGAGGAGGAGGACGATTCACATCTTCGGGTGCTGTAAATCTTGAGGGAGAAGCAGTTGTTCGCCAAATTCAGTAAGTGTGAATTTTGGCTAAGCGAAGTTACTTTCCTGGGCCATGTTGTGTAGGCAGAGGGGATTAGAGTTGATCCTCAGAAAATTGAAGCTGTCCTGGGTTGGAGGCCACCTAAGGCTGTGGCAGAGATCAATAGTTTTCTAGGATTGGCTGGGTACTATAGAAGGTTCGTTGAAGGGTTTTCTTTGATTGCAACACCGTTAACCAAGTTGCTGCGGAAAGGGGTTCCGTTTGTTTGGTCTGATAAGCAACAGGAGAGTTTTGATAGGCTAAAAAGAATTTTGACGGAGGCTCCGGTGTTGATACAGCCTGAGGCTGGGAAAAAGTTTGCGATTTATTATGATGCATCGCACACGGGCTTGGGATGTGTATTGGTGCAGGATGGGAAAGTGGTAGCGTATGCATCTCGGCAGTTGAGACTGCATAAGGTTAATTACCCCACGCATGATCTGGAATTAGCGGCAGTGGTGTTTGCTTTAAAGAGTTGGAGGCATTATCTGTATGGGGAGAAGTCTGTTATTTATACCGACCATAAGAGTTTAAAATACCTTCTCAGCCAGAAGGAATTGAATTTGAGGCGGTGGCGGTGGATCGAGTTATTGAAGGATTACGATTGCTCGATTGAGTACCATCCGGGTAAAGCTAACGTGGTGGCGGATGCATTAAGTCGTAGGGTAATCTCTGACTTGAGAGCAATGTTTGCTCACCTTAGTTTATATGATGATGGGAGTATATTAGCTGAACTGCAAGTGAAATCTTCTTGGGTCAGTCAGATTAAAGAGAAGCAGTGGGTCGATGGGTTGCTAAAGTCAAAATTTCAGTTGGGATCAGGCGATGGGACCACGGAATTTAGTGTGAATAATGATGGGGCAGTGTGCTCGAGGGAAGGTTTGCATGCCAAGAGATCCTGAGTTAAGGGGTAAGATTTTACAGGAAGCACATAGCAGCCCCTACGCTATGCATCCTGGAGGAAGTAAGATGTATCGGGATTTGTGAGAACAGTTCTGGTGGCTGGGGTTGAAGCGAGAGGTACCGAATTTGTGAGTAAGTGTTTGATGTGTCAGCAGGTAAAAGCGGAACATCAGTTGCCTTCGGGGTTATTGCATCCTATTAAGATTCTGCAGTGGAAATGGGAAAGGATCACGATGGATCTTGTTAGTGGGCTACCCCTTACGCTTACTAAGAAGGATTCGGTTTGGGTAATAGTTGATCGTTTGACGAAGACTGCTCATTTCATACTGGTTCGGGTTGACTACTCTCTTCAGAAGTTAGCTAGGTTGTATATAGCAGAGATCGTGAGATTGCATGAGGTACCAGTGTCTATCATCTCGGACAGGGACCCTAGGTTTACGTCAAGGTTTTGGAAGGCATTGCATCAAGCTTTGGGGACAAAGTTAGATTTCAGTACAGCATTTCATCCACAGTCGGATGGGCAGTCAGAGAGGGTAATTCAGATCCTAGAAGATATGTTGAGGGGCTATGTCCTAGACTTCAGAGGTAGTTGGGAAGAATTCCTACCATTGGCGGAATTCGCATACAACAATAGCTACCAAGCGAGTATTCAGATGGCACCTTATGAGGCGTTATATGGTCGAAAGTGTCGTACCCCTACGTGTCGGACAGAATTGGGCGAGCGTCAGTTGTTGGGTCCAGAATTGGTCTCGAAAACGGAAGATAAGGTTAAGTTAATTTGGACTCGTTTAAAGGAAGCGTCGGACAGGCAGAAATCCTATGCTGATCTAAAGCACAAGGGTATAGAATTTGAAGTGGGTGACCAGGTGTTCTTAAAGGTGTCACCGTGGAAGAAGGTGTTAAGGTTTGGACGGAAGGGTAAGTTAAGCCCCAGGTTCATCGGGCCTTATCGGGTGTTGAAGCGTGTGGGACCAGTAGCTTATCAGCTCAAGCTACCTTCAGAGTTGAGTCAAATCTATGATGTATTTCATGTTTCTATGTTAAGACGCTACCGTTCGGATCCATCTCATGTTGTGCCAGTAGAAGAGATTGAAGTAAGGTCTGATCTATCCTTTGAAGAGGAACCAGTTTGGATTTTGGATCGTGATGTCAAAGTGTTACGCAAGAAGACAGTTCCGTTGGTTAAGGTTCTGTGGCGTAATCACGGTTCTGAGGAAGCTACGTGGGAACCCGAGGAGTCGATGCACCAGCAATACCCTCATCTCTTTTGACCAGGTAATTTTGAGGCTAAAATTATTTTAAGGGGGTAGAACTATAACATCCTAAATTGGGGCCTTTGCATTTTATGTGTTTGTGAGTGAATGCTATGTTTTTCATGCTAGTTTAGGGTACTTTAGGGTCCAGGAATGACTTAGGGGAAAGCCGGAGCCCTGGCTAAAATTTTCTTTTTGGGCACCTTCAGGGGAGAGCTAGCTAGAATAGGACATAAGGGATGTTGTTGTATTTTGCTGACACAATTGAAGAGTTGGCAAAGTGGCAAGGGGGCGCCACTTAGAGCTCAGGTAGGTGACGCCACAAGGAAGCTGAGGGGAAGCAGGTTCGAGTCACGTGGTGCTCATTTTGGAGATTCTTTTTGGCGTCAAGGGGGAGCAGTGGTGAGGTTCGGCTGGGACACTTGTGGATGGAGTGTTAAGGGAGTCAAAAATATTTGAATGAATGGCTGAGAGGAAAAGGTGGAGTTTAAAGCATTCAAACTTATTCAAATGGGTGTTCAGGAGTGGATTAAGGAGGAAAACAAGGGATTGAGCAAGAGGTGTAGGTGGTGGCCGAAATTCAAATGCTTGGTGTAGGAGGGAGGATCGGTTTGGCCTGTGTTGGAGTGTGCCGAGATTCACATTGGCAATAGGACCTTGTAGTTTCATTTTTTGTGCAATTTTCGGCTCTGGAGGGGAAGTGCCGAATGTGCTGTGTTTTTGCTTTATGTGCCGAAAGTGTCTAAGGTGTCCAAGTCTTTTTGTTTTGAGTTTCATTTCTCTTCTTATTTCTTTTCTCTGAAACACAAATCTCTCACCTTTGCCGAAAATTCTCTTGACTCACACTCTCTATGATTCTTTCTTCTTCTTCTTGTTCCCTCTGAAAGCCGAAACCTTTTTATTCCCTTCTTCGTTTTCTTTTAAGCACCATAGCCGCATCTATTGTTCATCTTTTTTTTTTTATTTTTCTTTCTATTTCAAAGCCGAAACCCCTAACTCCATTCTCATCTTCATTCTCTGTGCTATAGCCGAATGTCCCCTATCCAAAGTTCTCTTCTCTGATGTTCTCTACAAACCAAATCTTCATAGCCTTCTCTTCCTTATCTTTTCTTTTGGTCACTTCTGAAATCAAAAACTCCTAAGTTCCATTGGTAGTTCTTTTTGTTTCGGCTCTTTCATCTTCTTCCCTGCTATTGCCAAATCTTCTCTTCTACTGTGCTAATGCCGAATCCTCTTAGGCGATAACTGAATCTCCTGTGTTAAGGTAAGTGGCGATTTCTTCTGTATCTTTATCTTCTCTTTCGGTTTTTGGAAGCCAAAGCGAATGGCTAGTTGGCTTGGTGAGGCCATCGGTTGGACTTATGTATTTTCTTATTTTCTTGTGTTCTTTGGGCCGTCTATTTCGGGAATCAAAGGAAGTCAGATCATCGGGATCTCTAAATCCAGAAACCGTTAATCTCAGAATTTTATATCTCTCTTTTCGGGATTTCAAGGTAAGGGTGTTCTCTTTAGATTTTGTTTAGGTTCGTTATCGTATTCATTACCTTAACCTTATATTGTGGTTTAACAAACCATATTTCATTATAGTATCATCTGATGAGATCTTTTGATCGAATCCAATACCGATCAGGCAAAGGAGGGGGTTGGACCCGTGAACCTAGCCCCTAAGTTCAAGAAGCGCGCAGTGTCTGCTGTTCGAGACTGGCCACCGGGTTGTGGGCTAGCTTCTGAGCAAAATAGTAGACAGATAGCAGTAGTTATGGCTAGGGATAGTGTCGACATAGATAGCATAGTGCTGCGGGTAATCAGGTGTGTAAACCCTAACATACTTTACTTAACTGTATTATTAATTGTGTGGGCTAAAAAGCTGGAAAAGGCTGTGAATACAGTCGAAATACCTTTGTGGTAAAGGTAGGAAGTGCCAGGTACATATCTGTAATTAGCTAATATGAGTTGGTTGTATGTGATGGTATAAATTGCCTTGTTTTTTTAGCATGATACATTTGTTTCGATATAAATGTTGTGCATGGGATATGGAAATGTTGATGAAGGGGAAGTGATAAGGTCACATAGTGATCGGTGGCTCTGCCACATTATTTTAAGGTCACGTAGTGATCGGTGGCGCTACCACAACAGTTATGAGGTCACGTAGTGATCGATGGCTATGCCACAGTGGATTTTAAGGTCACGCAGTGATCGGTGGCTATGCCACAGTTGATTTTAAGGTCACATAGTGATCGGTGGCTCTGCCACATTCTCTGACAGTATGACTGTCAAGACAGCGTGTAGCGGATGGAGAGTTGATTGTAGAAATCCCCATGGTGTGATGGTTGGTACGGGATGGCATGTAGAGGATGGAAATACTAGGTTGGGTCGGGCTTAATGCATTCATGAATTTGTATGATATCATGTATAAGCTTAATACGAAATTGTGGGCCGTGGGCCGATTTTAGTGTTTAATGGTTTTCCACAGTGGGTCTCTCTGACTCACTCTTTTCCCTAAACTTTTCAGGTAATCAGTAGATCGTGGATATGGGAGATGAGGTGGACTCGTGGAGGCCATAAAAGACGTTATATTTATGAACTTTTTATTATTTAACGTTTTCCTTTAAATTTGGGTAACTTTTGATGTAATAAGGCCTTTTAAAATTTATATTTGGTTTTATCTAGTATTATGCCTGACACTATGGAAAATTTGGGTCACGATATTATAAAAAGGGTTTTAAATATGCGAGTTCACTAAGCAACATTTTTTTTTCAAAATCGCACCTCGACTAATAAATGATTGCTTAATTAAAATTGTGAAGTTTTTACCAAGCTAACAAATCTTGGTTTTCGAGACATCGCTTGATCAAAAGGTTCATTTAGAAAAGGTTTAAAATAAATATATATATATATATATATATATATACTGCGATTTCGGGCAGAGTAGATAGAAAATCAATTTCACTCAACCCTGTGACATACCAGATTCGGTCGTAGCATTTAGGACGGGTTTGGGGTGTTACAACTTGCCTCCTTGCCACAGGCTCTTTTGTGTCACAAAATATCCTTAATTAATAAAAAACTCTATAGGCCAAAGTCCAGGTTCCTTTAAAAGAAAAACCAAAGTAAATTGCAAGAGCCAAGACTTGAACCTAGGCTCCCTTACAACCTTAATGGTGCCACAACCACTAGACCACATGTTTCCTTGTGTCATTTTTTCCCCAACAATATTCTTAAAGCCTACTTACTTACATCCAGGGTTTTATTCACCTAAAACAAAATTTTTTGCTAAAGCCAAGGTTTGAACCCAGGACTTCTCCAACACTTTTCCGGGCCCTTAACCACTGAAGCAGACATTTAATTGTGTCATTTCCTTGCACAATTAAATACTTATGTACAGCCTCCTTACTGATCCATACACAAGCCCAATACTTCTAGGCCCAAAATTCGGGGCGTTACAAACAAATTATCAAATAATAAATCTAAAATATTAATATTTAAAAGATAGATCCGAGTTGAACCCCTCTGAATGTCGTGTGAGTTCCATCACAAGAAAACCAATGCAAATAGTCGATAAGTCACACTAGATAATAACACAAAATAATTGCAGGTAACTAGAAAACCAGAGTATCAATTTTTTAGATTAACCATCAATAGTATCTCAGGATTAATAACAACAATTTCTGAAAATCTGTATTTCACTTCACTTAAAAATTTATACATATGTATAAATATGTCATCATGGTGTCACACCCCAAACCCGGCCTAGACGTTACGACCGAATCTGGCATGTCACATGAAAGGGTTGTTTTAAAATTGTGCTTTCGTTAAAAACTTCGTATTCTTTTTGAAACTCCGAGCTTAGTTGTTTGTTAAAATCCAGATTTTGCTTTTAGGGTTCTCTTGAAAAAAAACGTTGTTATTATTATTATTATTATTATTATTATTATTATCTCCAAAAACTTGTTTAAAATAGAAATCAGATTCAATGAATTGCAGAAATATGATATTTTGAAAACAGTTATTGTCGTTTTAAGAAAATCCAGAGTTTAATCGCTTAAAGTTTGAACATAATGGAAATGAAAGCTTTAAAGAAAATTAAAGTCCAATGGCCTTATTACAAAATTTTATACCCAAAATAAAATAAATCTCAAAATAAGGTAAAACGGAAATTTACTAAGGTTCTGATGTATGGCCACCACAGAGTCCTCCGCAGCTCCAAATCCTTAATACTGTGGATCACCTATAAGATTAAAGCAGATGGGTGAGTTACGAGAACTCAGTGTGTAATCCCCTAATCGGTCACTAACTGGGCTCGAGCCCATACAGAAGAAGACTGGGCCTTAGCCCTATATACATAACAATGCAACCAGAGCATGTAGCCCAACCCAATAATTCATTCGCTACGCACACCCGTGCCAGCCCAACACACCTGTGGGGATTTCTAAATCGACCTACCCATCCGCTACACACCAATATGGCAGACAAGCTGCTAATCATAGAATTTGTGGCGAAGCCACCAGAATAACAGAATATACATGGCATAGCCACTATACAGATTGTGGCAACGCCACCGGATTACACTTCCTCCGATCATCAATATCCCAATCCCATGCAGAATGTCATGTATGCAAAGCATATATCAAAAATGATGTATGAAATAAATTACCATCATAACCAGCTAAACAAAATACATGCAATCATACTAATCAGCCTTTAAGGGTATAATAGTAATTTACCCGCTGAGGGTATTTCAGTAATTTACCCACCAAGGGTACTTTGGTAATTTTACCCTCTAGGGGTATTTCGGTAATTTCGCATTCAACGGCCTTTCCGAAGGCCTACTATCGCCTCGAGCGACACAGGACCCTTTTTAGGTCACTACGGAATTATTGGGCCTAAAATCCATCATAGGCCCAATCGGGCCCACACGCTCGTGTGGCCCATTTCACATGATTTCGGTATCAGATTTGTAGATTTCGCATTTGAACTTATCATTTGACAGTTTTTCTAATAGTTTTGCCCAAGTGGGCCGAATAGCCCATTGGGCCCATTTGGCCCGTTTTGACCCGATCAGACCCGTTACAGCCTCAGTTTTGCAAGAGTGCTCGTGACATTCTCAACGACTTACTGCTATTATTCGCATTTTGATTTACCACTACGAGCATTCTCACACTCGAGTGGTCACAGATGCCGGTTTCTGGCTTTCCGGCTTTCGGCCAAATCATAGAACATTACACATACGCATTCGGAAGGGTGTGAGATTACACACCTGGTTTGGATTGCCAAGAAACCACTCTTCGCTGCCCCTAGAATAATAACGATCAAGGGTTAGCCTCAACTTCACAAAAGATTCATAGATCCAATTTTATAACCCACCATAATCACTTACCACAATGTGATCTTCACTATAGAGTTCTAAAATCCGACCTTGCTTCCTGGCTCCCACCACAAGTACCTAAAAGAAACCATTGGTGAACCAATGAGGTTAGCATCCAAGCCACATTCAGTTCTCCTATAGAAAGGAAGAAACCGACGCCAACTTCACTAGATAGGATCCTATGAATAAAACCAACATCGAATTAACAAGGTGAAATCAAGATTAACGATCTACACCCGATCGTTGCTAACGACTTTGGCCTACCCCCAACAAGAGTGTTTCAGCTTATGCTAAAAAGTGAAAGAAATGGGATCCGATGAAAATGAGAGAATGCCAAGCTTGATCAGAGAAATAGAATAGAATGAGAGAAAAAGAAAGAGAGTGAAAACAAAGACTTACCCAAGATCAGCCAAGAGAGGAGGTGTGGTTAACAGCCTAAAGAAAAGAGAGAAGAGATTGAAGAGAAACTACACAAGTGAACAACTCCCCACAAGTTCGGCCAAGTCTCAACTGAAGAAAAAGAAAAGAGGAGAAAATGTGTAAGTTCGGTTTTGGAAAGAAGGATTCGACAAGTATGGTAGAGGAAGATGGAATATAGGTTTCAGCTATGGTATAGAAAAGAGAAGATGGAAGGAGATGGAAGGTGATTTTCAGGCAAGAGTGATTTGGCAACTAGCAAAAGAGGGTAAAGTATGGAGACCGAGCGAAACAAAATAGAAGAAAGGTAAACTGACCAAATTCGGCAATAGTAAAAGGAAAAAGAAAATGAAGAGAAAAGACCCAAAAAACCACTTGAGTAGAAAACTGCCAAAGAAAGAAAAGAAAACAATGCAAAAGGTTACTTTGGAAGCCTAAAGAATTTCGGCACCTACTCCTCACTAGCCGAAAGTGCCAAAACACCACTCCTTTAGCCGTTTTTCCTCTCCTCCAACACTCCCACATTCGGCCAACCTCCCCCCTCCTTGATTCACTCCTTGATTTTCTCCTTGCATTTCTCCACACCACCCATTCAAATGATTTGACAGAGTCTTCAACCACCAAGGCAGAGTTTTAATCCAAGTCCATCTCTCTCCTCTCCAAAGCATAAAATAAAACTCCCCAAATGTTGCTTGTGGGATTCGAACCCCACTCCTCTTGCTTCCATGTTGACGCCACCACCACTCCACCATGTGGCCACTTGTGTTAGCAAAACACCAACATATTCCCTTAAGCCTTACTTCCAACAGTCCTCTCCCCTAAAGAGCCAAAAACCAAAATTTTCCTAGGGCTTGGGATCGAACCCGAACTTCCCTAGGACCCCCAAACACACCCAAATAACAAGCTTAACAAGCACAACACATGCAATAACGCAAAAATGCCAGACCCCTATTTTTAGGATGTTACAGTTCTACCCCCTTAAAGAAATTTTGGCCTCGAAATTTATCTGATCAAAAGATATGGGAATATTGCTGTCGCATTGCCTTCTCCGGCTCCCACGTAGCTTCCTCTGAACCGTGATTACGCCATAACACTTTGACTAATGGAATAGATTTCCTCCTCAACACTTTCACATCCCAATCCAAAATCTGCACGGGTTCCTCCTCAAATGACAGATCAGGTCTAACCTCGATTTCCTCCACTGACACTATATGAGATGGATCTGAACGGTAGTGCCTCAGCATCGAAACATGGAATACATCATGTATCCAGTTTAACTTAGGGGGCAGCTCAAGCTGATATGCGACCGGTCCAACACGTTTCAACACTCGATAAGGCCCGATGAACCTAGGGCTTAACTTGCCCTTCCGTCCGAATCTCAAAATCTTGTTCCAAGGCGAGACCTTCAAGAAGACCTAATCCCCCACTGAAAATTATATCTCCTTACGCTTCAGATCCGCATACGACTTTTGTCTACCAGAAGCTTCTTTTAACCGGCCCCGAATCAACTTAACCTTTTCTTCAGTTTCCAAAATCAATTCTAAACCCAACAACCGTCGCTCACCCAATTCTGTCCAACACGTAGGGTACGACACCTACGACCATATAACGCCTCGTAGGGTGCCATTTGAATGCTTGATTGGTAGCTATTGTTATATGCAAATTCTGCCAAAGGTAAATAATCCTCCCAACTGCCTCTAAAGTCGATCACACAGCCCCTTAACATGTCTTCCAGAATCTGGATTACCCTCTCCGACTGACCATCAGTCTTTGTATGAAAGACTGTTCTAAAATCTAGCCTTGTACCCAAGGCTTCGTGTAACACTTTCCAGAACTGGGATGTAAATCTAGGGTCCCTGTCCGATATGATAGACACTGGTACCCCACGAAGCCTCACAATTTCTGCGACGTACAACTTAGCCAACTTCTATAGTGAGTAGTCAGTGCAAACCGATATGAAGTGAGTGGACTTAGTCAATCGGTCAACGATTACCCACACTGAATCTCTCTTAGTAGGCGTCAGGGGTAGCCCACTAACAAAATCCATTGCTATCCTCTCCAACTTCCAGAGTGGAATCTTCACTGGTTGCAGAAGTCCTGAAGGCAACTGATGCTCCACCTTCACTTGCTGATATGTCAAACACTTACTCACGAAGTCGGTAACCTCACGTTTCAACCTTGGCCACCAGTACTGTTCACGCAGGTCTCGGTACATCTTGCTTCCACCATGATGCATAGCGTATGGGCTACTATGTACCTCCCGCAGAATCATCTATCTTAACTCAGAATCCTTCGGCATACAAACTCTTCCACGAAAACATAATATCCTTTCATTGTTCAGCCCAAAATCCACTGTCTCACCACTTCTCACCTGCTGAAAACGAGAACCCAACGACTTATCGAAAAACTATTTCTCCTTAATCTGACTAACCCATGTTGGTTTCACCTGAAGTTCTGCTAATAAACTACCATCCTCATAAAGGCTGATACGAGCAAACATTGCTCTCAAATTAGATACCACCTTCCGACTTAGTGCATCTGCCACCACATTGGCTTTACCTGGGTGATACTCAATCGAGTAGTCGCAGTCTTTCAGCAACTCTATCCATCTCTGTTGCCTTAAATTTAGCTCCTTCCAGGTAAGGTGATACATCAGACTCTTATGGTCGGTGTAGATGATCGACTTTTCTCTATACAGGTAATGTCTCCATATCTTCAGGGCGAACACTACTGCAGCTAGCTCTAGGTCATGAGTGGGGTAGTTCACCTCATGTGGCCTTAGTTGACGAGATGCACACGCCACTACCTTCCCTTCTTGCATCAGCACACAACCCAAACCTGTGTGCGACGCATCACAATAGACAACGAATTCTTTCCTAACCTCTGGCTGAATCAAAATCGGTGCTTCAGTCAGAATCTTCTTCAGTTTCTCAAAACTCCCTTGCTCCTTATCCGTCCACACAAACGGTACCCCCTTACGCAACAATTTAGTTAGAGGAGCGGCAGTTAAGGAAAACCCCTCGACAAACTGCCTGTAGTACCTAGCCAAACCCAGAAAACTTCGAATCTCTGACACTAACGTCGGTGGCTTCCAATCCAATACAGCTTTAACTTTTCTAGGATCAACCCTAATCCCCTCGGCAGACACAACATGCCCCAAAAAGGTCACTTCCTTTAGCCAAAACTCGCACTTACTGAATTTGGCATAAAATTGCTTTTCTCTCAATATCTACAGAATAACCCGAAGATGTGAATCATGCTCTTCCTCCGTTCTTGAATACAACAAGATGTCATCTATGAAAACCACCACGAATCGGTCTAAATAGGGTTGGAAAACCCGGTTCATCATATCCATAAAAGCGGCTGGTGCATTCCTTAATCCGAACGGCATAACCAAAAGCTCGTAATGCCCATAACGAGTTCAGAATGCAGTCTTGTGAATATTTGCCTCCTTAACCCTTAGCTGATGGTATCCTGATCTTAAATCGGTTTTTAAGAAAACTGAACCTTCTCGCAACTGATCGAATAGATAGTCAATCCTTGGTAGCGGGTATTTGTTCTTACAGTTAGCTTGTTCAATTGACGATAGTCAATTCACGTACGCATTGACCCATCCTTCTTCGTCACGAACAATACTAGTGCACCACACGGAGATACACTTGGTCTGATGAATCCTCGATCCAACAACTCCTGGATCTGAGCTTTAAGTTCAACCAGCTCCTTCGGTGCCATCCTATAAAGGGCGATGGACACCGGAGCCGTTCCCGGTAACAGCTCAATGCCAAATTCGACCTCGCGATTTTGAGGCAACCCAGGATGCTCTTCGTGAAAAACCTCCGGAAACTCCTTCACAGTCCTGACATCCCCAACAGACAATTCCCTAGCATCAGATGTGCTGACAAAAGCTAGAAACTCCTCACACCCTTTACGCACTAATCATTGATGCAAAGTCTTAAAATTTATAACTAGAATGATCGAACTTGGAAACTAACTATGACAACGATTTGAAGCAAACGCACCTATCGAACAGTAGTATAGCTTAGGCAAGACCGAATTGTCAAACCCAAAGTAACCAAAAGAACTAATACTAACTCTCTTTTTATTATCTAGCCTAAAATAAAGGGAACTTGTTGTTAATCTAAAATTAACTAATTATTAAACTAAAGATTCTAAGACAAGGGAGAATGAAATTGGGTAAACACGTGTGGGAAAAACCAATTGATTAAGACGATACTCGAGGAAGAATCCACCTAGACTTCACTTGTTATCTAACACTGAACTAGACGATTTATTCATTTGACTTGATCCGTAGGATTCCCTAGGTTATATTAATCCCTCTCTTCAAGGCGACTAATGTCTAATCCTGGGTTAATTAATTGAAATCTCTTTCTAATTAAAATCCCTAGAATCGCATTAACTCGATCTATGGACTCCCATATTAGGTTTCACCCTAATCTGGAAAAATCTTGTCACCCTATCTCTAAGCGTGCGAACAACTCTGCTTAATTATGATAGATCTACTCTTAGGCAGGGTCTATTCCTCCTCCACCTAAGCTCATCAAACTTGTATCAATTTCCCGAAAATATCAACACAAGAATTAAGAACACATAATTAAGAACAAATCAAATATTTATCATATAGTTCAGAAAATAATAACAAGATTCGTCTTAGGTTTCATCCCCCTCAAGTATCTGAAGGGTTTAGTTCAGAATAATAAAAGAAAACATCTCAGAAGAAAAGATAAAACAAAACATAAGAAATCTCTAAAACCCCCTGAAGGAATTGAAGAAGAGATCCTCCGTCTTGAGTATGGTTCTGGCTTCTTGAGATGGATCAACTAGCTATCTTCGAGCGAATCCCCACAAATCTGCCTTCTTTGGCCTAGCTAGACGCCCCCTGACAAAAGCCTTGGGTTCCCCCGACAAAAGCCCTAGCTTCCCCCGACAAAAGCCCTGGCAGAAGGCTTCTTCCGAACTTCCCGCTTAAGTTGCCCCCTAGTGCGTTTATATAGGCTTTGAGATGCCTTACTTGGTCCCTAAGTATCCTAATCCAAGTGGAATTCCTACTAGGGTGTTTAAATAGACTTTGGAATGTGTTTCTTTGCCTCCAAGTATCCTATTCCAAGTAAAACTCCTCTTGGCTACGGCAGGGACACGCCCATAGCACACGCCCTTGTAAATCGTGGCTAGGCCGTGTTTGAGACTGTTGAGTGAGGCACGGCCGTGTGGTCTTGGGCCCAGGCCGTGTGGATTTCTTGATATGGCCCATTTACTCTGTTTTAGGCCTGTTTTCCGTTCTTTCCATCAACCGGTGCTCTTCTGAGTATAAAACATGAAAACAAAGGATTAAGAGCACCGAATTACATAATTCAAGGCTTAAATCATCCAAAAGCATGCTAAATGTGGGCTTAAAATATGTTACTTTTACTGTTTATCAAATACCCCCCACACTTAAGCTTTTGCTTGTCCTCAAGCAAAGTTCTCAACTCACAATTGAAACGAACTTCTTAGATTCATAATATTCATCAATAATGTTTTGTCATAATTCAAAGATAATTCATACATGGATAATTCAACTCAAAGGGTCCTAAAGATTTAAATAATCAAAGTCATACATTTATAGCCCAAAAACATTAGGTGTTTCCCCTTACCTAATTAATTACCTCTGATTTAAAATCGAAAAGAGTTGACATCCTCACTAAAGATTCACTCAAATCACTCAAAGTGTTTAAGGTTCAAAATTAAGCACTCAAAAGTCGAACATGAAGAGTTAATCCCATAGGCTTGCGTGAAAATCAAATCTCCACCACTATAATATGAGATGATACACAAATCAAAAGGTCTTTAACAGAGTTGTAACAGGGCTTGGGTTAAAGGTGTGGATAAAGGCTGAATTAGAGGGTTAGAATCGAGATTGACTTGACAAATCACCTAACTAGAGATATCGAACTGATAATAATTACATAAATAATATTCTGATATGAGCTTTTTCTTCAATAAATTGAATTTAACGTATAAGCTCACCTAATCACAAAACTAATAGTGAATATTCTTCGTTTTTTTAAGAACAAGTCAAATATATAATAAAAGATGAATTCAACTACTGAAATAAAATAATTATGCAACTGATCAAATCAAATCTCGATAGAAAGGGTAGTCAAAAGGAAATGTGATACAAATACAAAGGACTTTGGGTTAATATTAGTAGGTGAGTTAATAAATGGGGTTTGTTAGGATTAATAGGGTTCACTAGGGGTTAATTACGAAGGTAGTTGTAACACCCCTAACCCGTATCCATCGCCAGATTGGGTTTAAGAGGCATTACTACTCTAAATTAAATTTCGAAATAAACTTCAATTGAATTCAAGCACAATCAATGCAATTATTTCCATATTATAATACACTACAACCGATTATAATTACAAAAAATAATAAATGTATAATGAGTATTGTTACCATGCTAAATACACACAATATTTGAACCACATAACTTAAACATTTATGACATATATATATTATATATATATTTATCGGGTATCCACTAGAATTTATATAACATAAACTAAATTTCATTTATAATACAATAATACATACGCATTTTAAAATCAATTGAACCATTTTACCAGTTAATAATCAACTACACAAAACAACATATTAGTATACACCTTGGCCGAATATACTATTGCACCTTTCATTTAGATTCGTAACTAACCAATCAAAAATAACATATTTATTTTTTTTTATCGTTAATAATGACATTTGAATATCTATCACTATTGATCAACTATTCTCATAATTATATATATATATATATATATATATATATTTTCTAGACCAGCCAAAACATTTTACAAAATTTAATAGCCAATATCACATACAGTATTGAAAATGGTTATTATTAACAAATAACTTGTTACAATATATAAAGAATAAGCATACTTATTTACCACTTATAAAACCATGCGCATGTGACCATAAAAAAATATAATCATCACATAGTCAACTTGCTCAAGCATATCATTATTTAATTCTTACTAAACATATCAAGCATATAATATTTACCAAGGCCGAAATAAATGTATTACTCAAATATCATTAATAAACATGACAATACAAGTATACATAAATTTACCTTAATCACGATTGTATACATATCATAAAAATAGTAAACATAATTCACGTATCAACTAAAAACTAAGAATAAATTTTCTAAACCATCACCTAATGTCTATATACATATATATAAATATACATGTATCAATAGCACATTCCATATATAATATAGGTCACGATCGAAATTAAAACATCCAATAACATTATGAACAAGCTATAAAATTCAAAACATAAAAATGATACTTAACCAAAAGAAATAGCCATTTTCGCAAGGCTCTATTTATATACATGATCAAACATCATATGTTTCAAAACTTAGTCTAACCTATACATGCCTTTAAAATCATAACCAAAATTTTAAAGTACCAAAAAGGAGGCGATAGTGTGGATGGCTTTCTTGACGATCCCTCTCGAGCTCGTAGTTTAACCAAAATCTATAAAACAAAGGAGAACATTTCACACAAATAAGCTTACTAGCTTAGTAAGTCCTAAGTTCCTGATTATATAACATTTAAATAATTTAGCTTATGACATTGCACATAAACATTTAAATATATAAATATATTTGCACAAGGCCGAATACTACTAGTTCATTAACCGAAGTAATTGTACTTCATTTCCATAAACCTGTATTACTCCGAGACAAGATTAAATATATTACAAAATCACATACTCCAAATCGTGTAATTATAGAATTCATATCAACCATACTATCGTATTAAAATTTCCTTTATTCTTAGCATTTATACATGAAAACCGAATTTCCATAATAGTACATTAAACTCCATTTCAATCACATGATACTCATACACATCCATCTTAACCTCAAATACACATAACATAGTTCTCATAGTATTTACTTGACTCAAGTAATATTAAGCATAACGTACCTTACATGCTTACCTGAGCCGTTAGCTAAGTACATTAATTAAGGTTTGCCTTGAAGAATATTCGATTCTCCTTTATAAAACACATCACCGGCATTAAGCCTGCTAGGCGGTAAAGCCCGATAAGTAACACCGGCACGAGGCCTGCTGGGCTCAGAGCCCGAAAGTAATCACTGGCACTAGGCCTGCTAGGCTTAAAGCCTGAAATAAATCACCGGCACTAGGCCTGCTAGGCTTAAAGCCCGAAACACATCAATACGATAAATCATTGCAAACACCTTTCATGACTATATCACATATCGAATTTAATTTGGTTTATTTAACTTAAACAATTTAAAACCATTCTAATATACTTATATACATTCGGCTATGACATGAATATGTACTAAAATTTACCAAACATTATCATATAATAGATTCATAAATAATTCTTCAATATATTATAGCTTAAGGACTTACCTCGGTTGTCGATAGACCGTGTAAATCGACTATTCGAGAACCTTTGTCTTTCCCCGGTCCAATTCCGTTTTTCTTTGTTCTTGATCTAAACACATTAAAATTTAACTCATTCAAGCATATTTCATCTCAATTTAATCCAAAAACACTTAAATAAACAATTTACCATTTTACCCCTAATGTTTCCCATTTTTACAAATTGGTCCTATTTACACAAAACACAAAATATGCAAAATTTTCCAACACCATAGCTAGGCCGAATCTTCCCCATAGCCATATGAGTCCATGCATTTCATTTATTTGTCATTTTAACCATTCACAAATTTATTTTCTCAATTTAGCCCTATTAACTCAAAATCACCAAAAACTTCAATACAAAACTTGTAAATCTTTAACATATTTTTAATCTAAAACCATCAAATATCAAAACCATCCAAGCATGTTAATGGCCGAATCCTATATACATAATATTTTCAAAAATTTAGGCATGGGTCGGGTAATATACGAAGCAACGATCTCCAAAACATAAAAATTATCAAAAACTAAAAACCGACCATACCTTAATCAAGTTCTCTAAGTTGCCGAAACTCAAAGCTCTACAATGGTGTTTTCTTTTCTTACATTCGGCTATTAGAGGAGGAAGGTGATGATGGCTTTATTTTATGTTTTGTTTAATATATACACTAACATTATTTCTTTATAAAATACTAACATAACCTTATATAAAAAAAAATAATTAAACTAACATATATATAAGGCTAACTTGGCCCATTGCCGTCCATCACTATGGTCAATGGGCTAATTGCCTTTTTAAGACACCCACTTAAAAAGCCACAAGCAAATTAGTACATTACACCTTAGCACGCAACTTTTACGCTTTTCGCAATTAAATCCTTTTTATCAAATTAAGCACTTAAACGGTAAAATTTTTCTACGAAACTTTCACACATATTAATTCACATATAATAAACACAGAATAAAATATTAAAATATTTCTCGGGCTCGGATTCGTGGTCCCGAAACCACCGTTCCGATTAGGGTCAAAATTGGTCTGTTACAACTCTCCCCCCTTAAGAATTTTCGTCCTCGAAAATTTTTACCGTTAATAAATTTCGGGTATTGCTGCCTCAATGAATCTTCAGGCTCCCACGTAGCCTTTTCAATTCCGTGTCTATTCCATAATATTTTTACTAGTGGAATCTTCTTATTTCTCAACTCTTTAGCTTCCCGAGCTAAGGTACGGATCTGTTCTTCATCATATGTTAAATCAGATCGGATTTCAATCTCTGACGGTGTGATCACATGAGACGGGTCCGATCTGTACTTGCGAAGCATCGAAACGTGAAATACATTGTGTATCTTTTCTAACTCAGAGGGCAATTTCAATCTATAAGCGACAGGCCCAATACGTTCGATGATTTCATACGGTCCGATAAATCTCGGACTCAACTTGCCTTTCCGACCAAATCGGAGTACCTTTTTCCACGGAGAAACTTTTAAGAATACACGATCTCCGACCTGAAATTCAATGTCCTTATGTTTGAAATCTGCATAGGACTTTTGACGATCCGAAGCAGTTTTCAAATTACTTCTAATAATAGCTACCTTCTGTTCTGTTTCTTTAACCAAATCAACCCCGTGTATCTTATTCTCACTAAGCTCAGTCCAATATAACAGTGTGCGACATTTTCGCCCGTATAAGGCTTCATAAGGCGTCATCTTTATACTAGATTGGAAGCTATTATTGTAAGCAAATTCAATCAAAGGTAGGTATCGTTCCCACGTACCTTCAAACTCGAGAACGCAGCATCTCAACATGTCCTCAAGTATCAAAATAGTTCATTCAGACTGACCATCTGTCTGCGGATGAAAGGCTGTACTAAAATGAAGTTTAGTACCTAATGCATCTTGCAATTTCTTCCAGAACCGCGATGTGAATCTCGGGTCTCTGTCTGAAACAATGGAACTTGGTACACCATGCAACTTTACAATCTGCGACACATACAATTCGGCAAGCTTATCAAGTGAATAGTCTGTACGTACCGGTACAAAATGAGCTGATTTAGTTAGTCTATCAACGATAACCCATACGGCATCTTTCTCACTCGGTGTCATAGGAAGACCGGATACAAAATCCATTGTAATTCTATCCTATTTCCATTCAGGTATCATGATCGGCTTAAGTAGTCCGGATGGTACCTGATGCTCAGCTTTTACTTGCTGACAGATTAAGCACTTGGAAACAAATTCAGATATATCCCGTTTCATGCCAGGCCACCAATAAAACTGTTTTAAATCGTTATACATTTTCGTGCTACCCGGGTGTATCGACAGTCGACCACTATGGGCCTCACTCAGAATCATCTGTATCAAATCTGAGTTCTTTAGAGCACACATTCGGCTTTTATAATTTAAACAATCATTTGCATCAATCTGAAAATCTGATTCTGCACCTTTTTCACATTGAATTCGACTAGCAATCAAATCTTTGTCAACTTTCTGTGCATCACAAATTTGTTGAATAAACATCGGTCTTGCTTGTAACTCAGCCATAATCGAACCATCACCAGACATAGTTATCTGTGCGTTCATTACACGAAGAGCAAACAATGATTTTCGACTTAACGCATCTGCAACAACGTTAGCTTTTCCCGGATGGTAATCAATCACTAATTCATAGTCTTTCAGCAATTCTAACCATCTGCGTTGTCTCAAATTTAGATCTTTCTAAGTCATCAAATATTTTAGACTTTTATGATCCGAATAAATGTGACATTTCTCGCCGAATAAATAGTGACGCCAAATTTTCAACGCGAAAACAATGGCTGCTAGTTCCAGATCGTGAGTCGGATAATTTTTCTCATGCTGCTTCAATTGTCTAGAAGCGTAGGCTATAACCTTGCCATCCTGCATTAAAACGCAACCCAACCCATTCAAGGAAGCATCACTAAAAACAACAAATTCTTTACCCGATTCAGGCTGAGCCAACACTGGAGCTTCTGTCAGAAGGGCTTTCAACCGCTCAAAACTTTTCTGACACCTTTTCGACCACTCAAACTTGACATCTTTCTGTAGTAGTTTCGTCAAAGGTGTAGCTATTACAGAAAAACCCTTTACAAAGCGTCTGTAATATCCCGCAAGGCCTAGGAAACTTCGGACCTCTGAAATATTCTTGGGTGGTTTCCAATCGAGTGTAGCTGCTACTTTGTTTGGATCCACCCGAATACCCGATGCTGAAACAACATGGCCCAAGAAACTGACTTCATTCATCCAGAACTCACACTTACTAAACTTTGCATACAGTTGTTGATCTCTAAAAGTTTGTAGCACTAATCTTAAATGCTCAGCATGCTCGGTTTCATTTTTGGAGTAGATCAGTATATCATCAATAAACACTACAACAAACCGATCCAAAAACTGTCTGAAGACTTGATTCATTAGATCCATAAAAACAGCAGGTGCATTAGTGAGTCCAAAAGGCATAACCAAAAACTCAAAATGTTCGTACCTCGTTCAGAACGCAGTTTTTGGTACATCTGTATCTCTGACTCGCAACTGATAATAGCCCGATCTCAAATCTATCTTCGAAAATATTGAAGCCCCCTTGAACTGATCAAACAAGTCGTCAATCCGAGGTAACGGGTACTTATTCTTTATAATTACTTTATTTAACTGCCGATAGTCGATACACATTCGCATAGTCCCGTCTTTCTTTTTCACAAATAAGACCGGTGCACCCCACGGAGAGAAGCTCGGTCGTGCAAAGCCCCTATCTGTCAACTTTTGCAACTGTGCTTTCAACTCTTTTAACTCAGTAGGTGCCATCTGATACGGAGCTATCAAAATCGGAGTCGTCCCCGGTACTAATTCAATACCGAACTCAATCTCTCGTACTGGTGGTAAACCCGGTAGTTCTTCAGGAAACACATTTGGGTATTCACATACAACTGATACAGATTCAATTTGTTTCTCGGACATTTTATTATCCAGTACATAAGCCAAATAAGCTTCGCACCCTTTTCTTACATACTTTCGGGCTAACATCGAAGATATTACTGTAGGAAACCCATTTTCATCACAGGATTTACTTCTGATGGTCTCACCATTTTGACATCTCAAATCAATAAGCTTTCTTTTACAATCCACTACTGCCTCATGTGAAGTTAACCAGTCCATACCCAGAATTATATCAAATTCATCAAAGGGCAACAACATTAAATCAACTGGGAAGCAATAATCCCGAATCATCAACAGGCAACCCTTACACACTTTATTAACAAGCACACATCTACCCAAAGGGTTGGACACACGAATCACAAACTCAGTAGACTCAACTAGCAGAGTCTTACCGAATACTAAAGTTTCACACACATATGAATGAGTTGAACCAGGATCAATTAGTGCAATCACAGTGGTATCATAAAGGGTGAAAGTACCGGTAATAACATCGGGGGAGGAAGCATCCTCTCTAGCTCGAGCAGCATAAGCTCTAGCTGGAGCTCTAGCTTCAGATCGAACTGTAGTGTTCTTCGTTCCTTTCTGACTACCACCCACATTACTTGAATGTCTGGGTGGTATGCCTCGCACAGACGTGTTGCTCGACTTAATGTTCTGAACTGTATTCTGCTCAGCTAACATCGGACATTCTCTAATAAAATGATCTGACGATCCACATTTAAAGCAAGATCGATCATGAAATCTACAACTCCCGGAATGCCATTTCCCACAGTTCTTGCATTCAACTCGATTCTGTGGAACGTTACCAACACTGGCCATCGAGGTAGCTCGGGAGCCCATAGGAGGTCGATCCCGTCTAGGTAGATCTGTAGTAGCTTTATGTCGGCTGTAGTCATCTCTGAACTTCTTGGATGTGGGATGGAAGGTCTTACCCGAAGATCTTTTACGAATATCTCTAGCTTCTATCTCAACCTTTCTTTTCTCTTTCCCGAGCTCTTCAGCTTTGCAAGCTCGCTCAACTAGTGCCACAAACTCTTGAATCTCAAGAATGCCAACAAATATCTTTATATCTTCATTCAGGCCATCTTCAAATCTTTTGCACATAATAGCTTCAGTAGAAACACACTCTCTAGCATATCTGCTGAGCCTGACAAATTTTCATTCATATTCCGTCACGGTCATTCGCCCCTGTTTCAGCTCAAGGAACTCCTTTCGTTTTTGATCAACAAATCTTTGACTGATGCATTTCTTGCGGAATTCATTCTGGAAGAAATCCCATGTCACTTTTTCTTTCGGAACCACTGATACTAGTGTATTCCACCAGTGATATGCAGTGTCCCGCAGTAAAGATATAGTACACTTCAGGCATTCATCTGGAGTACAAGATAGCTCATCCAGTACCCGAATAGTGTTATCAAGCCACATTTCGGCTCGCTCTGCGTCATCATCATCATTGGCTTTAAATTCTTCGGCCCTAAATTTTCGGATTTTGTCAACTGGAGGCCTACTAGATCTCATCGGATCTATAATCGGGGGTGCTCAAGGAATTGGAGTTGGATTATTCGGGGGTGGAGGTTGGTGCACAGCCGAGCTAGTCTGAATAAATTGGGTAAACCACTCGTTCATCATCTAATAGAAGGCTTGTTTAGTCTCTCCCTCATGACTACCCGAAACAGGTCGAGAGTCTGCCAGCACTGATCCGTGTGCACGATCAGGCGCTACACTCTCTACATCATCCGCTACAGCTCTTTCAGGATCAGTGTCCATTTGCTATATAAAACACAGTTCAGACTGTCAGAAGCCACCACACTATCAATGTATGGTAAAGGCATGTATAGCTAGACTCACACGCGCTACGGTAGTCCTAGAATCGGCTAAACCGTAAGCTCTGATACCAATCAAATGTAACACCCCTAACCCGTATCCGTCGCCAAATTGGGTTTAAGAGGCATTACTACTCTAAATTAAATTTCAAAATAAACTTCAATTGAATTCAAGCACAATCAATGCAATTATTTCCATATTATAATACACTACAACCGATTATAATTACAAAAAATAATAAATGTATAATGAGTATTGTTACCATGCTGAATACACACAATATTTGAACCACATAACTTAAACATTTATGACATATATATATTATATATATATATATTTATCGGGTATCCACCAGAATTTATATAACATAAACTAAATTTCATTTATAATACAATAATACATACGCATTTTAAAATCAATTGAACCATTTTACCAGTTAATAATCAACTACACAAAACAACATATTAGTATACACCTTGGCCGAATATACTATTGCACCTTTCATTTAGATTCGTAACTAACCAATCAAAAATAACATATTTATTTTTTTTATCGTTAATAATGACATTTGAATATCTATCACTATTGATCAACTATTCTCATAATTATATATATATATTTTCTAGACCAGCCAAAACATTTTACAAAATTTAATAGCCAATATCACATACAGTATTGAAAATGGTTATTATTAACAAATAACTTGTTACAATATATAAAGAATAAGCATACTTATTTACCACTTATAAAACCATGCGCATGTGACCATAAAAAATATAATCATCACATAGTCAACTTGCTCAAGCATATCATTATTTAATTCTTACTAAACATATCAAGCATATAATATTTACCAAGCCCGAAATAAATGTATTACTCAAATATCATTAATAAACATGACAATACAAGTATACATAAATTTACCTTAATCACGATTGTATACACATCATAAAAATAGTAAACATAATTCACGTATCAACTAAAAACTAAGAATAAATTTTCTAAACCATCACCTAATGTCTATATACATATATAAAATACATGTATCAATAGCACATTCCATATATAATATAGGTCACGATCGAAATTAAAACATCCAATAACATTATGAACAAGCTATAAAATTCAAAACATAAAAACGATACTTAACCAAAAGAAATAGCCATTTTCGCAAGGCTATATTTATATACATGATCAAACATCATATGTTTCAAAACTTAGTCTAACCTATACATGCCTTCAAAATCATGACCAAAATTTTAAAGTACCAAAAAGGAGGCGATAGTGTGGATGGCTTTCTTGACGATCCCTCTCGAGCTCGTAGTTTAACCAAAATCTCTAAAACAAAGGAGAACATTTCACACAAATAAGCTTACTAGCTTAGTAAGTCCTAAGTTCCTGATTATATAACATTTAAATAATTTAGCTTATGACATTGCACATAAACATTTAAATATATAAATATATTTGCACAAGGCCAAATACTACTAGTTCATTAACCGAAGTAATTGTACTTCATTTCCATAAACCTGTATTACTCCGAGACAAGATTAAATATATTACAAAAATCACACACTCCAAATCTTGTAATTATAACATTCATATCAACCATACTATCGTATTAAAATTTCCTTTATTCTTAGCATTTATACATGAAAACCGAATTTCCATAATAGTACATTAAACTCCATTTCAATCACATGATACTCATACACATCCATCTTAACCTCAAATACACATAACATAGTTCTCATAGTATTTACTTGACTCAAGTAATATTAAGCATAACGTACCTTACATGCTTACCTGAGCCGTTAGCTAAGTACATTAATTAAGGTTTGCCTTGAAGAATATTCGATTCTCCTTTATAAAACACATCACCGGATAGGCGATAAAGCCCGATAAGTAACACCGGCACGAGGCCTGCTGGGCTCAGAGCCCGAAAGTAATCACTGGCACTAGGCCTGCTAGGCTTAAAGCCTGAAATAAATCACCAGCACTAGGCCTGCTAGGCTTAAAGCCCGAAACACATCAATACGATAAATCATTGCAAACACCTTTCATAACTATATCACATATCGAATTTAATTTGGTTTATTTAACTTAAACAATTTAAAACCATTCTAATATACTTATATACATTCGGCTATGACATGAATATGTACTAAAATTTACCAAACATTATCATATAATAGATTCATAAATAATTCTTCAATATATTATAGCTTAAGGACTTACCTCGGTTGTCGATAGACCGTGTAAATCGGCTATTCGAAAACCTTTGTCTTTCCCCGGTCCAATTCTGTTTTTCTTTGTTCTTGATCTAAACACATTAAAACTTAACCCATTCAAGCATATTTCATCTCAATGTAATCCAAAAACACTTAAATAAACAATTTACCGTTTTACCCCTAATGTTTCCCATTTTTACAAATTGGTCCTATTTACATAAAACACAAAATATGCAAAATTTTCCAACACCATAGCTAGGCCGAATCTTCCCCATAGCCATATGAGTCCATGCATTTCATTTATTTGTCATTTTAACCATTCACAAATTTATTTTCTCAATTTAGCCCTATTAACTCAAAATCACCAAAAACTTCAATACAAAACTTGTAAATCTTTAACATATTTTTAATCTAAAACCATCAAATATCAAAACCATCCAAGCATGTTAATGGTCGAATCCTATATACATAATATTTTCAAAAATTTAGGCATCGGTCGGGTAATATACGAAGCAACGATCTCAAAAACATAAAAATTATCAAAAACTAAAAACCGACCATACCTTAATCAAGTTCTCTAAGTTGCCGAAACTCAAAGCTCTACAATGGTGTTTTCTTTTCTTACATTTGGCTATTAGAGGAGGAAGGTGATGATGGCTTTATTTTATGTTTTGTTTAATATATACACTAACATTATTTCTTTATAAAATACTAACATAACCTTATATAAAAAAAATTAATTAAACTAACATATATATAAGGCTAACTTGGCCCATTGCCGTCCATCACTATGGTCAATGGGCTAATTGCCTTTTTAAGACACCCACTTAAAAAGCCACAAGCAAATTAGTACATTACACCTTAGCACGCAACTTTTACGCTTTTCGCAATTAAATCCTTTTTATCAAATTAAGCACTTAAACGGTAAAATTTTTCTACGAAACTTTCACACATATTAATTCACATATAATAAACACAGAATAAAATATTAAAATATTTCTCGGGCTCGGATTCGTGGTCCCGAAACCACCGTTCTGATTAGGGTCAAAATTGGTCTGTTACAGTAGTCTTTTTATGTAGTAAGTGGGTTAAATCCTAGGTGCCTTTATCATCTCTGTATATCGAATCAAAGGTGTGGTCTCGACATGTATAATCGATGCAAGTTCTAGAATAACAAATGAATGTTGACACACTCATAATCAATAAAGTGAGCAAGAAAAAGGATATATGCTCTATAAGGCTCAAAATCTCACAAAAATTATGGGTATTTGATGTCAACCTCGTAAATTTCAAACTTCAAGGTAATAATTAGATTTTGGTAGACAACCTAACAAAATTATAGATTTTGAAAATAGACTCATCATGCTTGATTCTCTAGTCTCCTAAAATTTAAATCATCACTACATAATTATCAATGACTTAATCCGGAACATATCAACAAAAATCGTAAATCAGGGAAATTTCATTCTAATCATAATATGAGAAACTTACTTTAGAATAAGGCATCATTCATGGCATAATTTAGGGATTTTCAAATAATACTATAGTTGACCCCCCACATTTAAGATGTACATTGCCCTCAATGTACAAAGATAGATAATATCAAAATAATCATAAAATCATAAGATGGGGGGAGAAGTGAAACTTCCTGAATTTTGGATGAAGTTAATGAAAAGAAACCGGATAAGATTGGAGGTGAACATGGGGAAGCGCCTCGAACCGTTTGAATTTGAATCCTTGAAGCAGCCGGCATGATTTTATTGTATCCTAAGCTAAATCTAAATGGTACGAAGAATAAGAAGAAAATATTAAAGAAAATAAAAATAAAAATAAAAATAAATAATGGAAAATGAAAGAAGAAAGACAACTGGAAAAAAGAAAATAAGAAGGGGGTTTAAATAGAGATGTAGCCCGTGTTTTGGGAAAAAAAAATTTCTGTTGCCACACGTCTATGGCCACGCCCTTTTACCTACTTGTGGTGCCCACACGGCCACAGCCACGGCCGTGTGCAAGGTCGTGTGGGTATGGAAACCTACGCCTAAATACGAAAAGAAATAAAACGAAACTAGTTAGTAGAGTTAGTGCTCGGGTTGCCTCCCAAGAAGCGCTCGTTTAAAGTCTTGAGCTAGACTTACCTCTCATTCGCATAATCATGGTGGTTTGAGGAGGTGAAAATCCTTTCTCATGCGATCAATTTGGTTATTGATATAAAGTTTAAGTCGAGTAGTGTTTACCTTAAAGGTGTTGATTTTAGGACTAGTTACCTCGACTGTTCCATCTGGGAGGATTTTGAGTACCTGATCTCCTATCTTAAGCTGGGTTGTCTTATCATTAAGTTCTTCGTGGAGTTGCCTCGTTTTTGCTTCGTGTGTTTTTAGTTTCTCTTTAAAGTGTGTCTTCCACTCATCTAGTTCATCGATCCGAAGCTTTCGTTCCTTATGAATTTCTTCTTTATGGACACGAGGTCTAGGATCCGGCATCTGCGAAAGGGCTTCAAGAAATAACAAGTTAATAAGAAACTTCTTTGGAGGTTTAAGAAATATACCGAATTATTCCTCTGTGTGGTCTTTTTTTATCGCATTGGGGTTAGGCATACGAGCGTGGTACTCTGTAATTACCGGGTTTGGTAAATCCTGGCTTACATCAACCTTACCTTCACTTACAACAGGCTCTTGCCTAGGGTCAGATTCCACTAACCTTTCACTGTCATGAGCTGTTACGGCTTGAATTTGCTCTTTTGGGTTAGTTTCAGTGTTGCTTGGCAAGCTTTCTTGTGGTTGTTCTAAGATCAGCTTAGCAAGTTGCCCTAACTGATCCTTGAGCTCCTGTGTCGATGCTTCAAATTTTGTTTCTATATTTTGGAAACATGTTTCTGTGGCTGCTATGAATTTTGTCAGCATCTCTTCAAGGTTCGGCTCATCTTCCTGTTGGTGAGGTGGTTGTTGAAAAGCTGGAGGAAGTTCTGGTCTTTAACTACTTTGATCATCCCACAAGAAATTGGGATGGTACCTCCAACCTACATTATAAGTGTTATCATAAAAATTATTTTGAGGTCTATAATAGTTACCCATATAGTTGGCTTCTTCTCTTTCCATGCCATGTACGTAGGGTGGGTACTCAGGATTCGCCACACCTCCACTTGTTTCGCACTGCATAACTGGATGTACCTGCGAAGAACCACATAAACTGTCAATTTTCTTACTTAAAAGCTCTATCTGGTTTGATAGCATGGTTACTGGGTCGAGGTTGTAGATATTGGCTGCTTTTGTTGGCTTTGTCCTCATAACTTTCCACTGATAGTTATTCAGTGCCATCTCCTCTATAAACTAAAATTACCTGTCAAAAGCAGATAGAGGAAAATTTAGCAAAATAAAAAAAATAATAATGGAAATAAATAATAATGAAAATAAATTGCAATAAAAAATGGCTAAAGTAATAAAAATTAAGCTTTCTTAATATTTTAGTTCCCCGGCAACGGCGCCAAAAACTTGATCGTTCATGCAAAGTCTTAAAATTTATAACTAGAATGATCGAACCTGAAAACTAATTATGACAACGATTTGAAGCAAGCTCACCTATCGAACAGTAGTATAGCTTAGGCAATACCTAATTGTCGAACCCAAAGGAACCAAAAGTACTAATACTAACCCTCTTTTATTATCAAGCCTAAAATAAAGGGAACTTGTTGTTAATCTAAAATTAACTAATTATTAAACTAAAGATTCTAAGACAAGGGAGAATGAAATTGGGGAAACACGTGTGGGAAAAACTAATTGATTAAGACGATACCCGAGGAAGAATCCTCCTAGACTTCACTTGTTATCTAACATTGAACTAGACGATTTATTCATTTGACTTGATCCGTAGGATTCCCTAAGTTATATTAATCCCTCTTTTCAAAGGGACTAACATCTAACCCTAGGTTAATTAATTGAAGTCTCTTTCTAATTAAAACCCCTAGAATCGCATTAACTCGATCTATGGACTCTCATATTAGGTTTCACCCTAATCTGGAAAAATCTCGTCACCCTATCTCTAAGCGTGTGAACAACTCCGCTTAATTATGATTGATCTACTCTTAGGCAGGGTCTATTCCTCCTCCACCTAAGCACATCAAACTTGAATCAATATTCTGGAAATATCAACACAAGAATTTAGAACACATAATTAAGAACAAATCAAATATTTATCATATAGTTCAGAAAACAATAACAAGATTCGTCTTAGGTTTCATCCCCCTCAGGTATCTGAAGGGTTTAGTTCATAATAAGAAAAGAAAACATCTTAGAAGAAAAGATAAAACAAAACATAAGAAATCCCTAAAACCCCCTGAAGTAATTGAAGGAGAAATCCTCCGTCTTGAGTATGGTTCTGGCTTCTTGAGATGGATCAACTTGCTATCTTCGAGTGAATCCCCACAAATCTTCCTTCTTTCGCCTAGCTAGACGCCCCTTGACAAAAGCCTTGGGTTCCCCCGAAAAAAGCCCTGGCAGAAGGCTTCTGCTGAACTCGCCGCTTAAGTTGCCCCCTAGGGTGTTTATATAAGCTTTGAGATGCCTTACCTGGTCCCTAAGTATCCTAATCCAAGTGGAATTCCTACTAGGGTGTTTAAATAGACTTTGGAATGTGTTTCTTTGCATCCAAGTATCATATTCCAAGTAAAACTCCTCTTGGGCGCGGCAAGGGCACGCCCATAGCACACGCCCGTGTAAATTGTGGCCAGGCCGTGTTCAAGACTGTTGAGTGAGGTACGGCCGTATGGATTTCGTGATATGGCCCATTTATTCCGTTTTGGGCCCGTTTTCCGTTCTTTTCATCATCCAGTGCTCTTCTGAGTATAAAACATGAAAATAAAGGATTAAGAGCACCAAATTACATAATTCAAGGCTTAAATCATCCAAAAGCATACTAAATGTGGGCTTAAAATATGTTACTTTTACGGTTTATCACGCACCATCTTCTCAGCCTTTAATGCTGAAATCACATTGGACAGATAATCCCTTCTTTCTCCTATCACAATCACTTCCTTGTCCTCTGTGGTCCTTAATACCATACACTTAGCAGCGCAATCCAAATTTGCATGGTGTTTAACTAGCTAGTCCATGCCTAATATAAGATCAAATTCGTCGAATGACAGTTCCATCAAATCTGCCAGAAATACCACTCCTTGAACTTCTAGAGGCACATTCCTAAACAACTTATTCACTACCACAGATTGTCCTAAGGGACTAATTATCGACATTTCTCTATCAGCAAACTCAAATGGCATACCCAGAGTCCCAGACACAGTACAGGCAACATATGAATGGGTATATCCAATATCAATTAAAGCAGTAAATGGCACATCAAATATGAAAAATGTACCGGTTATGACGTCCGGTGCGCCGCCATCCTCCCGTCGTCGAGTCGCATAAACCAGTCCCGGCTGTCTTACATCTGTATTACCAGCACCTCTGCCCAGTGCTCCACGACCTCGTCCAAACCCATGTCTCCCTCTGGGCGGACCACGACCTCTCGGTGGCTGTTGACCACCTCTCTCTGGCTGCTCAAACCTCTGACCTACTATCTGCGCCCTAATAGGCTCCCGAGGACAGTCCTTTATCTGATGATCCTTGGACCCACATCTGAAACACCCACCAGATCTTCTCTAGCACTCCCCCGGATGTGTTTTCCCACACTGCACACAGGGCTGCAATCGACCCGCAGCAACTGGCATCCCAACTCGAGCTGGCCCATCCATCCTAGGCCTCATTTGGAAACCCCCAGAAGAACCTGCTAACCCAAAACTCTCTTATTCTTGCCCCCTATCCTTATCTCGATTTTGCCTCTCAGAACGTTTCACTTCTTCTGCAATCTTTGCTTTCTCAATCAAAGTGGCAAAATCTCTTTCCCGCTGCGGAGCTATCAGTACCCGCAGCTCATCCCGCAGACCATCCTCGAAGGATACACAATGCTCATAGTCGGTCGCAACTATACCTCGAGCATAACGGCTCAAGCGCAGAAACTCCGCCTCATATTCTGCTACTGATTTGTTTCCCTGGACCAGATTCAAGAATTCCTTTCTCCAAGCGTCCACATAGCTAGCCCCGACATACTTTCCCTGGAAAGCCGCTTTAAAGAAATCCCAGGTGATACGATCCGCTTGTGTACCTTCCCTCACAGTTAGCCACCACTGGTATGCCTCATCTCTTAGTAAAGACACTTCCTCTTTCAGTTTCTATTCAGCAGTGCAATCCAGATAATCCACAATTTGTTCCACAGCCTCAAGCCAATATTCTGCCACATTCGGGGCTACACCAAAGATGCCCCTAAAAACTTCGGCCCTGTTTGACTAGAGTCGCTTAGAAATAGACCCACGGGCTGCCGACCTAGTACTTGCTCTAGCAACCCATTCCAAAACTCGCAGCATTGCTTGGGATAGAGCGTCGTCCCCTCCAGTTCGGTCATGAGACCCTGTTTCGGTCACTGGTGATGCAGGTGTTTCCATCTCAGGCATATGCCCTGATGCTGCAGATCCAGCCCTAGCATCTCAGCCTCTACCACGGCCGCGTGTACCACGTCCACGTCCTCTGGTACTCATACTGCTGAATCGAGTTAATCTGATTAAGAATTTTATGAATCAGTCTATAATTCCAATGTTTATTAATAGGTGTTTTATGAAAAACAGGTATAAGAGTTGTTCTCGCAGATCAAATTTCCTAATGTCTCAGTTTCTATAGTCTTAGCTCCTATAGCTAACAGTTTTAGTATACTATCACTAACTCTAGTAGTTTTCTCTCTTACAGACATTTTATCACATCATAAAATAAGAGGACTTACGGATTTGGTGCTGGAGACTCAGGGTGCCATACATCTAATAAAGATATATTTTTCTAAACCATATTTCAAAAAAATTTTGAAAAACCTTTTCGAACCCATTCCACAGTCGAGTTTTGCAACCTGGCTCTGATACCATAGAATGTAATACCCCAAACTCGGCCTAGACGTTACGACCGGATCTGGCATGTCACATGAAAGGGTTGTTTTAAAACTGCGCTTTCGTTAAAAACTTCATATTCTTTTTGAAACTCCGAGCTTTGTTGTTTGTGAAAATCCAAATTTTGCTTTTAGGGTTGTCTTGAAAAAAACGTTGTTATTGCTATTATTATTATAATTATTATTATCTCCAAAAACTTGTTTAAAACAGAAATCAGATTCAATGAATTGCAGAAATATGATATTTTGAAAACAGTTATTGTCGTTTTAAGAAAATCCAGAGTTTAATCGCTTAAAGTTTGAACATAATGGAAATGAAAGCTTTAAAGAAAATTAAAGTCCAATGGCCTTATTACAAAATTTTATACCTAAAATAAAATAAATCTCAAAATAAGGTAAAACGGAAATTTACTAAGGTTCCGATGTATGGCCACCACAGAGTCCTCCGCAGCTCCAAATCCTCAATGCTGGGGATCACCTGCAAGATTAAAGCAGAAGGGTGAGTTACGAGAACTCAGTGTGTAATCCCCTAATCGGTCACTAACTAGGCCTGAGCCCATACAGAAGCAGACTGGGCCTTAGCCCTATATAAATAATAATGCAACCAGAGCATGTAGCCCAACCCAATAATCCATCCACTACACACCACCCGTACCAGCCCAACACACCTGTGGGGATTTCTAAATCAACCCACCCATCCACTACACACCAACATGGCAGACAAGCTGCTAATCACAAATTTTGTGGTGAAGCCACCAGAACAATAGAATATACGTGGCATAGCCACTGTACAGATTGTGGCAGAGCCACCGGATTACACTTCCTCCAATCATCAATATCCCAATCCGATGCAGAATGCCATGTATACAAAGCATATATAAAAAATGATGTATGAAATAAATTACCATCATAACCAGCTAAACAGAATACATGCAATCATACTACTCAGCCCTTAAGGGTATAACAGTAATTTACCTACCAAGGGTATTTCAGTAATTTACCCACTGAGGGTACTTTGGTAATTTTACCCTCTAGGGGTATTTCTGTAATTTCACATTCAACGGCCTTTTCGAAGGCTTACTGTTACCTCGAGCGACACAGGACCCTTTTTAGGTCACTACGAAATTATTGGGCCTAAAATCCATCTTAGGCCCAATCGGGCCCACACGTTCCGGTCTCAGATTTGCAGATTTCGCATTCGGACTTATCATTTGACAATTTTTCCAACAATTTTGCCTAAGTGGGCCGGATAGCCCATTGGGCCCGTTTCGGCTCGATCAGGCCCGTTACAGCCTCAGTTTTGCGAGAGTGCTCGTGACACTCTCAACGACTTACCGCCATTATTCGCATTTTGATTTACCACTATGAGCGTTTGCACACTCGAGTTGCCACAGATGTCGATTTCTGACTTTCCAGCTTTCGGCCAAATCACAGAACATTGCACATATGCATTCGGAAGGGTGTGAGATTACACACCTCATTTGGATTGCCAAGAAACCACTCTTCGCTACCCCTAGAATAATAATGATCAAGGGTTAGCCTCAACTTCACAAAAGATTCATAGATCCAATTTTATAACCCACCATAATCACTTACCACAACGTGATCTTCACTATAGAGTTCTAAAATCCAGCCTTGCTTCCTGGCTACCACCACAAGTACCTAAAAGAAACCATTGGTGCACCAACGAGGTTAGCATCCAAGCCACATTCGGTTCTCCTATACGAAAGGAAGAAACCGACGCCAACTTCACTAGATAGGATCCTATGAATAAAACCAACATCAAATTAAAAAAGTGTTATCAACTTCACCTTACCGAAATCAAGATTAACGATCTACACCCGATGGTTGCTAACGACTTCGGCCTACCCCCCAACAAGAGTGTTTCGGCTTATGCTAAAAAGTGAAAGAAATGGGATCCGATGAAAATGAGAGAATGCCAAGCTTGATCAGAGAAATAGAATAGAATGAGAGAAAAAGAACGATAGTGAAAACAAAGACTTACCCAAAATCGGCCAATAGAGGAGGTGTGGTTAACAGCCTAAAGAAAAGAGAGAAGAGATCGAAGAGAAACTACGCAAGTGAACAACTCCCCACAGGTTCAGCCAAGTCTCAACTGAAGAAGAAGAAAAGAGGAGAAAATGTGTAAGTTCGGTTTTGGAAGGAAGGATTCGGCAAGTATGGTAGAGGAAGACGGAATATAGTTTTCGGCTATGGTATAGAAAAGAGAAGACGGAAGGTGATGGAAGGTGATTTTTGGCCAAGAGTGATTTGGTAACTAGCAAAAGAGGGAAAAGTATGGAGACTGAGCGAAACGAAATAGAAGAAAGGTGAAACTGACCAAATTCGACAATAGCAAGAGGAAAAAGAAAAAGAAGAGAAAAGACCCGAAAAACAACTTGAGTAGAAAATGCCAAAGAAAGAAAAGAAAACAATGCAAAAGGTTGCTTTGGAAGCCTAAAGAATTTCGGCACCTACTCCTCACTAGCCAAAAGTGCCAAAACACCACTCCCTTAGCCGTTTTTCCTCTCCCCCAACACTACCACATTCGGCCAACCTCTCCCCCTCCTTGATTCACTCCTTGATTTTCTCGTTGCATTTCTCCACACCACTCATTCAAACGATTTGACTGAGTCTTCAACCACCAAGGCAGAGTTCTAATCCAACTCCACCTCTCTCCTCTCCAAAGCATAAAATAAAACTCCCTAAATGCTGCTTGTGGGATTTGAACCCTACTTCCCTTGCTTCCATGTTGACGCCACCACCACTCCACCATGTGGCCACTTGTGTTAGCAAAACACCAACATATTTCCTTAAGCCTTACTTCCAATACTCTTCTCCCCTAAAGAGACAAAAACCAAACTTTTCCCAGGGCTTGGGCTCGAACCCGAACCTCCCTAGGACCCCCAAACACACCCAAATAACAAGCTTAACAAGCACAGCACATGCAATAACACAAAAATGCTAGACCCCTATTTTTAGGATGTTACACATGGAGAATCCAAATTGTATGCACATGTTTTATGAATGCCATAGAATTTTGGTTTAACAGAAAAGATTCTACCCTACCACTACACACCACAATGAGAGTTCCCCTGAACTCCAACTACATACACACCAGGTTGTGATTTAACAACCACTGGTTTCGCAGATAAAATTTGCCATTGGGATGTAGACGCACAACATTATTGCAGGTAAAAGCTGTTGACCACCTCCAGATGTACTAACGTCTAGAGTGTGAATATTACACTAAAATATAGAATTACGAGGTGGAATCCGCAAGTATACGGGTCTAGTTGTATTATAGTTTTACAACAGAGTCGATAAGTACTCCGAGGATCATACCCAAGGGAGGTGAGCACTAGATCAATTATAACCTAAACACTAAAATATCTAATTAGTACTTTCTATTCAGTTATATTACGAAGAATATAAAATAAAGGATTTTGGGGTTTTTATTGTAACAGCCCAATTTTTGATAAAATCAAAATCGTGGTTTCGGGACCACAGATCCGAGCCCGAAAAGAAAAATTATTTTAATACTATTTCATGATCTACAGTGTGATAATAATATTGTGTGAAAATTTCGTAAAGAAATTTTATAGATTACATGTTTAATTTGATAAAGGACTAAATCACGTAAAGTGCAAAAGTTGTGTTCTAATAGCTTAAGGGATTAAATAGCTATAGAACTTTAAACTGGAGGTCCTTATATGGTAATTAGACCATTAATGAAAAGTTAGTAGATATTTTTGGATGATTCATCCATGGAAAATTAGAAAAAGGCTAAGGACTAAATTGGAAAGTGATAAAATTAAAAGATGATAAATAATTAAATAGAAATAAAAATCATTTTATATCATATTCTTACCAAAATATTCCATGGAAACCTTAGGAAAGAGAAATCAAGCTTTCTTGGCCAAATTAGGTAAGTATTCAAGCCTCGTTTTTAGTAATTTTTATATTTTTGAAACAAGGATAGTCTAATCTATCTATTTGGGGGGTTAATTTGAAAAGTTATCAAAGTATAGAAATTATGCTAAAAATTTGAAATTTATGGTAGAATATGAAAGGTTGATGATAGATAAACAACTTTTACAAAGTGATTTTTCATGAAAACATGATTTAGGGACTAAATTGTAAAGTTGTGTAAATTGAAGAAAAATTCTGAATTTTATAGAATACATGTTCTGTAAATTTTATATTGAAATTTTGGTTAGGCTTGGAAGTAAATTGCATGAATTTCATTTTCCGAGCCTAGGGACGAAATCGTCATTAATTAAAAGTTTAGGGGCAAAATGGTAATTTTGCCTAAGATGTAACTTGGACTGAATTGGGTTTAAATTGTATTAAATTGATGTTTAATTTACTCATATAGATCCAGATAGACCAAATTCGGAGCTAGAACGAGGAAAAGAGAAAAATGTCGGATTAGTAGATTTTACGTACACGAACATTAGTCGAGGTAAGTTCGTGTAACTAAATTGTATATTTAAATGCTTGAATTAGATTTTTTGTATGTGAATTATATAAATATCATATATATATATGACATTGAAAACATATCTGACAAAGCCTGATCAATGATAATGCCTGATAAATGATAAAAATGTTACTTTTATGCTTGAAATGAATGTGGAATGTGTTTATTTAAATTATATGAATGTAATAGATGTATGAAATAATCACATGCCTGATAATGCTTGAAAAATGTTAAATCCCGTTTGAATAAATGAAAATCGATGGATAAAGGTGATTTCCCTTATTGAATGAGGTCTTGCATTTGTTGCTGGTGGGATTTAGCTCGGACGAGTAATCCTATAGACCTCATTACAAAAAGGATTTAGCCTGGACTGGTAATCCTGATATATGCCCTCTTGAGCATATGTACAGATAGGATTTAGCCTGGACGGGTAATCCTGATTAAACCCTTGAGAGTATATGTTGGAAACAGGATTTAGCTTGGACAAGTAATCCTGTTATATGATATGTGGCTCAAGAGTGTGCTTTCTGATTAAATGCCCTAACGGGTACCCCTGAATATGAATTGATGGATCTTGATTTGTACACCTCGAGTGTATTACCTGTGTATCCATCGATATTTCGAATAAATTCAACAGGTAAAAATCCTGATATGAGAATATATGATTAAGAAATGAGCCATTACACGTATCTACTTGAAATACATAAAAATGATGATATATGATAATTGATACATGGAAATATGAGATGATGATATTTTTATATGGAATT
The DNA here is from genome assembly GCA_005393395.2 of Gossypium australe. Taxonomy (NCBI): domain Eukaryota; kingdom Viridiplantae; phylum Streptophyta; class Magnoliopsida; order Malvales; family Malvaceae; genus Gossypium; species Gossypium australe. Next base: position 113,865,481 of record CM016619.1, read on the forward strand.
TATTTGATAAATATGTTCATCCTTGATTATAGATTTGTACACCTTGAGCGTCCTACTCATGTTGGCATTGATATTTCGAATTATATGAGTAAAGTTTTGACATGAAATAATTGAACTCTAGATGAATTATTATGAAAATATACTTGTAATATAAAGATATGATTTATACATGTTAAATGAATACGTGAAGTGGAAAGCTCGTTGCGTTGGAAGCTTGGCAAAGATCACTCACACTATCCATCAGCTCATTTTGGTACATATGGTAAATTAGTTATGGTTATAATGGCATGTATAGGTTAATTGGCCATATTGGCATGTAAAAGGGTTGATTGTAATCTAGCCATTTTGAATAGCTAGTAAAGATTTGTTTTGGTAAAATTATAAGGTTATACCATGATGAATATCCATGTGTTTAGTATGGTTGATTAAATTATGTTAACATGTATGTTCACAAAAAGGTAAGATTATTAACATGAATGCATGTAATGATGTACCATGTTAGATGTTAAAATTAACTTGATTACGATGCTTGAATTGGTTGGTGTATGAATGAAAGTTTTGGTGTAGGTCATTGGCAAAATTTGGGTGAGAAATAAAGCTAGAAAATGGCTTTATTTTGTCCACACGGGTAGACACACGGGCGTGTGTCTTGACCATGTGTGACACACGGCCTGGTACTTGGGCATGTAGTTAAGTCGTGTGTCCCCTGCACCTTAAATATGAGAAATAGAATGCTCAGAATTGAGCACACGAGCGTGTGGTCGGCTGTGTGGCACAAGTTAGAGAGTTACATGGGGTCGAATACGGCCTGCAGCAAGGGCGTGTCGTAGGGTCACACGGGCTTGTCCCTTGGACCACACGGGCTTGTGTGCCCTGTATCTTGGAAAATTTTAGAAATTTCGCGAAAAATTCTCTAAATTCTCGATTTAGTGCCGATTTGATTCTAATACTCATTTTGGGACTCGAGGGTCCATTTAAGGGACGATATGAATAATATTCGAAAAATGAATAGAATTTGACATGAATTATCTGTAAATGTACTGAAAACTCTGGTAACGCTCCGTAGCCCTGCTTCGGCGACGGATACTGGTTAGGGGTGTTACATTTATAATAATAAAAATTAAACAAAATAAAAAAATAAGATTCAAGTGATTAAAAAAGGAAGAATAAATCAAATCTGATTATGGGTGATTAGCTTGCTTTGGTAATCTCCATCAACTATCGTCTCGGGTTCCTCGTCAATCAACTAGTCGCTACCCTAGCAGAATCTTTCGATCTCCTACTAACATAACTAGTCAGTAAGAACTCCTTATCTTGTAACCTCATAGTCTAGACTAGTTTAGGGTTAAGGTGTTCACAGATGGGCAATACAAATTTTGGGTTAATTTCCACCTTGATGACTTCCCGGGGTTGCCAAGCCTAGGGTTTGTTTCATGTTCTCCCTTTCCCAAATAGTTGATTCGTTGACTAACCCTACAACACAGTTAACAAATCATACCTCCACTCGCTAATCCCCCATAGAATGATTAGTTCCTTATGGAGTTCATAAACAATATATAATCAATGTAGAGAGAAAGCATGCTAATTAAACTGACAAGATAGAGTAAATGAAAGAGCTTGGTTGTATTGATATTAAGTGAAAATCCACAGAGTTGAATGATTCCACAATCTCAATCTCTTGAAAGAAAACAACGATCAAATAAACTAAACTCTAGAAACCTAATAAAGAAAAAGAAACTAAATCTTAATGAAATAAACTAGGTTAATGAAAAGGTTTCTTTAACATGTGCCAAAGGGGCCTATTTATAGCCTTCAGGTGGCCATCGTCCTTAACCTTAGGTCAGCTAACATTCCCGAGCTTTAAGTTTGATTGTGTGGACCAAAATGCCCCTGCTTCATATTTAATTTTTGTCCCAAAGTCTATGTCGCGACACACCAGGACCTGTGTTGTAACATAGAAACTAGTATGCTCTTCTGTAGCCATCTGCAAGGGTATGCCGCGACACCCTCAGCCTGTTTCGCAAAAACAAAGGTAGACTTGATTTTTATTCTTTTTGTTCCTTATATTGCAACATCAGACCTCTCGTGTTGGACATAGCGTCCAGTATCGACCTAAAATGCCTTTTAATGGTCTCTTGCACATTTACAAAGTACGTTAGCTCTCCCTTAGGCCTCATTCAGCCCTTAAGGTCTACAAAAGACTCAATTTGCACATTTTATTGAATGCAAGTAAAACTAAAGAAGCTTAACTAAAATGTAATGAAAATGCTAGTATTCAGGCTCCTTAAGTGTGAAAATTAGTTTAATCTACTACACCGAATTACGACAGATCAAACTCCCCCACACTTAAGTCATTTCTTGTTCTCAAGCAACATAAACAAAGATGACAGATAAACATGACGACGCTTGAGCAAATATGATACAAGTATTGAGTTTGGAGCATATGACCTAAGCATTTCATGTTTACTAACAACTTTAACATGATGGATAGTTGAATTACCACCTTTGATTTCAAACATCTAAGTTTATTATGTTACAAAATATACAAGTATTAAGGGTTTCATTTATAGAAATCCATTAACAAATCATACAAGTACTTTGATTATCCAAGCAGAATAATAGTCGTTTATGTGCATGTCTAATATGATGTTCATTCATGTATAAGGATATTTAGGTCACATAGGACTTTTCAGCTTGTAAAGTTTTGAAGCTTAGGACAAGCATGAAATTCAAAAACAATAAGCATCAAAAAGGGTTAAAAACACGAAAATAGTTTGGCACATCGTATTGATCCCTATTTTTTCCCCTTAGTGACCCTTGCCCGCTTGCCACCTTATTTCTCCTTTTCTCACCTTCCTTATCTCTCCACATAGGAAATCATAGCATGACATAATAACTACGGCTAGCCTACAAGTCTTTTGTGCACTGATGAACGAGTTTTTTCTATTGATGTGACTTTCTCACTTTTCTTTTTCAACTTATCTCACAAAAGAATGTTTTTTTGACTTTTCAGGTACTTTTTCTACTCGTATAGACTTTCTTTTTGGATTTTTCTTCTTGATTTGCACTTTTAAGCTAACCTATAATTCCCTATCACACTAATTCTTCCTATTTCACTCTATTTTTACAAACTTCATCATGATGTATCTACTTAACCATCAATACGTATTGCCAAACGTCTATAATCGTACAGTGCAGGACCAAAGAACAAGGGTATATATAAATTGACGTGTTCAGGCTCGAGGTTTGTAATGTGGTTCATCAAGAAGTGTCAACAGGCTCAAAAATTGGTACTAAAGGTGAAATATAATCAGGAAAACTTTTTGGCTATGGATGTATTCCGAAAAAAACTGTAGATCATCCCTAAATATCTCAACATGCACAAATTTAATCAACCAAACAAATACAAATTCAACTATTTGTCACTCATACTAGAATGCTCGTTTTCTTGTGTTTTTTATATCCCTTGGTACAGTTGATTGTTTAATACCTATTTATAATGTAACATATAGAACTTAGTAGTCTAATACTCAAAAGTTTAAAATAACTTTTAAAATCACCCATCATAATGCCAAATTTATTCATTAACATAGGATACTTATGTACATGCTCCTAACCAATCACTTCTATTTCTACAAGCTGAAGCACACAAAACACAAGAAAAATCAAAGAAAATGTAAAAATTTGAAGAAAATTTTCTATGTTACCCCCCAGACTTTAGTTGACACATTTCCTCAATCTGTAGCCCATAAATAGATAAGGAAGGAAGTTGCTCCAATTACTAATGGTGGGTGCTTCCTCCTTTGATCGTGTTAGCTCGAATTGTTTGTGTCCCCTTCGTGTTGTGTTCCTACGTAAAAATTTTAACAAAGTGCAACAAAAAATCTATTTATTATTCCTTCTCCTACAAAGTTTAAATTAAAATCATTAAAAAATTAATACAAGTCTTTATAAACTTAAAATAGCTCAATCGTCCTCTTCATCCATCTCTTCACTGCCATCATTCTCCTCATCTTCTCCTTCCTCCTCCTGATCATGCACATCTTCTTCTTATTCCATATTCGTCGGTCGAAACATGTCAGATGTATAATTGGGAACACGAATATTATTTTGCGTTGCAAATTCTTGGAATATTGGTCTTGACTCTTGCATCCAATCAAGTTTTGGATGACTACTTTCACCGACATCTTGTTGAGCTCGTGTCAACCACTGTGATGAAGCCGATGTACCTGTCACTTCTTCTTGTCTTTTGTTCCAATCCTTCATTTCTTTAGCTCGAAGTTCAATGTACTATTGGGAAAAGGTATCTCCAATAATAATACTTTTGGAAGGTTTCAACGACTACTCAGTGGATGTCATAGGTACACCCGTCTTTCTTCATAATGTCGTCACTAGGTGGGGAAAGAGAACTCCCACCTTCTGGCTACCAATGCATCTTCTCATGTTCTAATGAATTCATTTATTGATACATACCTGATTTTTCTACAAAATAGAATAGAGTAACACTGCTCTAAAAGTATTAACGTTAGAAACGTTTAAAGCATGTATGATTCTTATGCATACAAATTGGATCCACATTTTGGCCTCAAGAAACATGATTGCTTGATGAAAGGATACTAGGATATTTGTACCTGTGCGATATTTCCATTCACCCCTACCTTCAGTCAAGAAGTTTATAATACTATATATATATATATATATATAAATATATATCTGAAGTATTCTAGATTAGTTTCATCAATGAAATTAATCTCATAATATGGAGCATTTTAAAAATCGCAAATGATTCAAGGAGTTACTCGCACTTCCTTATCCCACATATGACCTTCAGTATTTCTAGACTCATGGTCCCGTAAAGACGCATAAAACTCTTGAACAGTGGGGACCACGACGTTCTCTTTTGGGATCATCCAAAAATGTTCCCATCTATGATATCCAACTAAAGGCCAAATTTCCTCACATAAAACCATTAACGGATCGAATCCCCTGTAACATCCCAATTTTGGGTCTACTCAGAATAGTGGATTAAAGACCACAAATCCAAAGTAGAAATATTTGTTTTATGATTTTTTTGAGGTCCATGACATGTTTGCATAATTGTGTGAAAGTTTTATGAAGAAATTTTGTGAATAAGTGTTAAATTTGACTTTTTGGACTAAATTGCAAAAGTTGAAAAATATGAGATTCTAGAAGCTTTAAGTATGAAATAGCTTTGGATTATTAATTAGAGGTCCTTAAATAGCAATTTGCCCAATTTCTATTTTTATGGACAAAAAATGGGCATGAGTAGGTAAAATTTTAAAGTTTAGTAAAACGGGCATTTTGGTCATTTGGTTAATAAAAGACTAAAAAGGGAAAAATGAAGCAAAATTTGCTCATCTTCTTCAAGCTAGGGCCGAAACTTTGAAGCTCTCCATAGCTAGGGTTTCTTCACTTTTCAAGCTTGATAGTAAGTACATCCTAGCCCCGTTTTTTAATGTTCTTTACATTTTTGAAGTTGTTATCAACCGATCTAGCTATTTCTACCATTTATTTGAGCTAGGGTTCATGTAACGCCCCGAATTTGGGCCTAGTAGATTTGGGCCTATTAGGTTGTAACGCCCCAAATATCCCGAAACTTTAAATTTCTATGCACTGAGGTTGATATGTATGAGTAGCACTTAGAATATTAATTTTAAAGTATTATCGGGATTATTTGAAGTCTTAGAGATAGGGATGACCATAGGGAAAAATTTATTTTTCTTACTTTAGTGGACCCTGGTCTCAGACATTAGGCCTCTTAAGCAGATTAAGGGGAAAATAGGACACAAATGGGCTTGTGGTCCAATGGCAATGTGGCGTCACTAGGGGAGCTACAAGGTGGCGTGAAGAGGTCCAAGGTTGGAGTAGTGGTAAGGTGTTTTTGGAGTTTTTATTTTGCTTAGTGGACGGCCAGAGTTGTATGGAATTTGGACTTTTTTGTTGAAGTGTTTGAATTGGTCTTGTGAGCTGATAAAAGAGGGAATTTCGAATGAGATAAGTGAGATATCATGGAGAAAAATTAGGAGATGAGAGGTGGGAAGAGTTGGTGCCGAATTGGACTGTGGAGGAAGGTAGGATTCGGCTATTGGCTATAAAAGGAGGTGCCAAATTCCTTGGAGAGGTTCCTTGGGTTCCATTACATTTCGTTTTCTCCCCCTTAGCCGAATTCTTCCATTTGCCGAAGAAAACCCATTATTCCTTTGCCGAAATTTTGGTTTTCTCTCTAGCTGAATTCCTCATACCTTCTCTTCTTAAATTCCTTCTCTTGTTCACCTTTAGTTCTAGCCCATCACTTCTCCTCTTATTCTCTCTATTGGTGCCAAATTGTCTCTGTCACCATCCTAATCTCAAAAGCCAAAATTAGGCCGCAGGATCGAAAGTGGATTTGGTAAGTATTCGATTAACCTCTTTTGTACGTTTTGCTAAAAGCCAAAAGGCTATCTAACTGTCCTGTCGTTAACTCTGAGATAACAAGGATAAGGTTCAAAGATCGCAAGCGTGGTAGGATCGTTAGCAAGGGTAAGTGTACTCAACTCGATGGTGGATGAAGTGAATGGCCGAATGTGTGTGTGATCTATAGGGGTGACTTGTGTGGATTATGAGTCACTCAAATTTTTAATGATGTATGTGTGACTGCAGATCTAGGGGATACTCATGATTAGTAGCTAAGGAAAGGCTATTAGAACCCGGTGGCACACGATAAGGTTACGGTAAGGCTTCGACTTTTGAGTAAATATTTTGATTAAGTATTAGTGGTTGATTGAAGGTTGGTTGGTTGTAGGTTCAAGGCTAAGGATAGAATAGCACGTTACGGTAACCAGGTGTGTACAAACACTACACACACATGATGTCGGCAATGCCGGAAAGCCGAAAAGCCGAAAGTGGCTTAATGGGCCCAGTGGGCCCTGAGGCTAAGTTTGATGAAATAGATTAATTTGATTATATGAATTGGGTTAGGCATGCATGTTACATGATCTGGATTTGTTTTGGGCCTAATGGGTCATATGACTGAGATTTGGGCCTAGTGGGCCATAAGAATGTGATGTGGCCATTATGGGTTATATGAACGTGAAAGCTTTATGGGGACGTAGACTAGTATGCTGGAGTTTTATGGACTTTAGGCTTAGTACTGAACAACTCTTAAACCTCATAAGACTTTCTAATAATTAAACATGCCCGTGGACAAGTTGCTAGGTTAGAGTGTGGTAACGGGCATATGCATGTCTAGGATTGGATCTAGGGAGAGCTTGGTACTTAAGTGGCCCTAGTGGCCCACCTCCTCTTCTCTAGAATCTTACCTGGTGCATAGTGTCTGTTCACTTTAGCCATAAGGACTTGTTAATGGGCCAAAGCTAATAACTAAAACCCGAGAGGGACCAAATACCCCTAGATTTGTAAAATTACTGAAAATACCCCTGATTTGAAAATAACCAAAATACCCTTTGTTTGAAAATTACCAAAACATCCTTAGATTTGCAAAATCACTAAAATAGCCCCGAATTGTAAAATTACTAGAATACCCTTGGTTTGCAGAATTACCCAAAACATCCCTGATTTACAAAATTTCCAAAGTACCTCTGTTTTGAAAAATTACATAAATACCCCTGTAGAGTAGATTTACGAAAATACCCTTGGGTTGTGAAATGATGAAAATACCCCTATGTGATGAGTATGATTTTTGTGGATGTTACTCATGTGCATGTTGCATTTATATGATATTCTGATTATGATGCATATGGGATGAAATTATGGTACGGAGGAAGATTTAAGGATCGCATAGTCGCTCGACGACCATGGATCCACCGATTGCTTTAAGCCCATTATATGATTAGCAGCCTTGCTGCAACGTTGAGTAGTGCCATTGTGAGTGCTACCTGTGGTGTGTAGAGGATGGGTGGGCCGATTTAGAAATCCCCACAGGTGTGTCGGGTTGGAAGGGTAATGGTGTGTAGCGGATGGATTTTTTTAGGGAGGGTTTTGCATTACCTTGATTTGCATATGATATGATATGATATGATATGATATGATATGATATGAAGTCATTGTGGGCTAAGGCCCAAGACCACTGATTTTGATAGGGCTTAGGCCCAATGTATGTTTGTATGTTGATCTGATTGCCAAGGGTCGTACACACAGAGTTTCGAAACTCACACCCTTTATTTAATGTTTCAGGTGATCCTGACTGAATGGCTCAACGTGGAAGAGGACTCGGAGATGGCCACACTACAAGATGATTATAATTTTAGTTATTTGTTTCGAAAGACATAGTTTTAACTGCTTTCGTTGGATGTAATAAGGCCTAGTGTAACATCCGGGATTTAGAGGCTGTGCATCTTGTATGTTTTCTGTGTATCAATGTGTTATGCTTGTTGTTTGTTTGGTTGTCTTTGGAGGCCCCGGGAAGGGTTGGGGTTAAGCCGAAGCCTGGGTGAAATTTTAGTTTTGGGTACCTATGAGGGGATAGCAGAATAGGGTAGGACTTAAGGGATTTTAGTTCGCGTTTGGTGACACAAGGAAGTGCAGTGGAATAGTGGCAAGGGAACGCCACACAGCATGCAAGGGAATGACGCCACAGGTGGGAAGGAGGTCCAGGGTTCAAGGCACATTGGCAGCTTTTGGGAGTCTCTTTTTGAGTCAGGAGGCTGAGGAGGTGGCTTCCATTGGGACTCTTCAGGGTGGTTGGTAGGTGGAGAGTTGGAATTTGAAGTATGTGGCTAGGAGGTGTTGGGGGAGACTTGAATTTGTCTTCTAGTTCAAATGAGTGGATGGGAGAAGAAGTAGGAGCAGAAAAGGGGAGTTGATGGCTATTAGAGGTGTTGGTTGAATTTCAAAGTCCTAGTAAGGGGAGAGATCGGTTTGGTCTATGTTGGAGTGTGCCGAAATTTCATTAGCCATAGGACTTTGTGGTGCCATTCTTTTTGTGCAAATTTCGGGTTTAGGGAGGTTGGTGCCAAATGTGGGTTGTTTTGCCTTGTGCCGAAAGTGTCTAAGGTATCCAGGTGGGTTCTTTTTGTTTTGAATATCATTTCTCTTATCATTCCTTCTCTTGAAAACGCAAATCTCTCACTATTGCCGAAATTCTCTTGACTCACACTCTCCATGATTCTTTCTTCATCTGCTTTTCCTCTTTGAAAATCGAAACCCTTTTGTTGTCTTCTTCTTTTTCTTTGTGGTGTTAGTCGAATCTTCCCTACCCATTTGCTCATCTCTTCTCCATTCTCCCTAAAGCCGAAATACCTGTTTGCTTTATCTTTTCTTCACCCCTTCTAAAAGCCGAATCTACCTAAGCCCTTGTCGAAACTCTTATTTCTTTCCACTATTCGTTTCACCTTCTCATCTCCTTTTATTTTTTTCCCATCTTCTCTTTTCTTCATCGATACTTTCTCAAAAGCCGAAACTCCTAAGCCTCCAATAAGGTTCTTTTGTTTTATTTTCAGTTTGCATCCATTTCTCCTCTATTCTGTGGTTTGGCCGAATCATCATCTCAGAGTCTGCCGAATTCTCTCTGCCTTGCCAGTGTATGCCGAATCCTCAGAGGGGTTAAGGTAGGTAGTGTTTTATCCTATTTTGTTATCTCTTTCGGTTTTAAGGAAGCCAAAGCCGAATGGCTATTTCGCCTGATGCTTGCATGATTGGCTGATTATAGGTGGAAGTGGTCTCGAGTTCAGTTTGCAGATCTTCGGGATTCACTTGACTGGTGAATCAAGCCAAAAGCTTCGGCTTTTGTCAAGTTAGGTAAGGAGATTCCTTCTAGTGGTTCTATTAATCGATTTATGTTTATCTGTCATTTTAACCTTGGTGGCGGATACTCAAATCATATCTCTTGAAACACCCTAAACCCGGCCCACGAGCCTTGACCAAATTTGGTATGTTCCTCAAGTAAACCGGTTTCAAAATTCTTTTGTTACTTAAAGAAAAACTTGTGTGACTAAAAAAAAAATATTGTTTGGGTTGGGCTTGAGTTGAAAACAAATTTATCTTATGTTAAAACCCATTTATTTAAGGTGATAAAACATTTAGAGTTAATTTTAAAAGGAATTTACTTAAACTTTAATTGATAAAAATCCATAAACATAATAAATAAAAGAAAAATAAAGTAAACCACAATGGCCTTATTATATCAATGATCCCAAAGTAAAACTTAAAATACTTAAAATAAATTGAAAGTCCAAATCATAAATTTCTTGCTATGCATGGCCACCTTTAAGCTCCTGCCGACCCGGTCCATTACTGCTCATCACCTGAAAAATATTCCCCAACGGGGTGAGTCAACAGACTCAATGTGTACACAACACTAAGTCATAATAGAATCAGGCATACAAATGATACACATTCAAATCATAGAATACAATTAATGATGCATTCCCAAACCCAAACCTAATTGTCCATCCGCTACACACCCCCGTACCTGCCAAACACACCGTGGGGACTACTAAGTCGACCCTCCTTCTGCTACACACCAATTTGCGGGCTTAAGGCTCCGCATCTGTGGTTTTGGGAAACCACTTTTCAGATTACTGTGGTCTTAGATCACCACTTTTCACTTCCCCTTTCAATATACAACCATATGCCCCATAAACATTAATATGCATAATATACCATAGTTTACATTCTTATCATATTCTCATGTTATGAATAACATATTTCATATTCCTAGTAGAAGTAGGAAACGTACCTGAGTACTTAGTACCTTAACATGGTACCTTAGCCATGCTCATATTTTCATTAACATATATTTTAATACATGCAACCATAATTCATATTACAAAGTAGTGTGGAGTACACACATTCTTAATAATACATTTAATTTAAACATAGCCATGAACCTATCAAAACTTAGGGTAGGGTACACACCTGATTTGCTTAACGAATTCCTTGAAATCCCGAAATCTGATCTACTGCCTTAGATCTCAAATTCCTACATTTGATTAATCACTTACTACTTTAATAAAAAGCCATTCGGCCATAAATCCAAATCCTAGTAGGATTAGTATTCTTAAAACTTACCTTGAAATTCTCAAATCTCGAAATCCTTGTATCCCTCTGTCGAAATCCCTATAACTTCATGTTAGATCAATTTCTAACATTTATTCACAACAAATAACCCTTAGCCGTATGTTAAATATGACTTACCTTCGGGAAATCCCGAAATTCACCGAATAACTAGGGAACACGCGGCTTATGGTGTACCTTCGGGAAAAGAACTTCTCCTTCCTTGTAGTCGACACTTAGTAAATCCCGAAAGATCTCCTTACTTTAGGAATCGACAATCCTTGCTTGAGCCTTTAACAATATTCGGCTATGGCCTGGATGTGGATTAAAATTTCGGCTTCTTGATGAACAGTAGAGGATTTTTGGTTTTTCAAAGAAAGAAGAGGAAGATATAAAACTTAGGAAAATTCGGCAAGACTAGGGGGATTCTACTTTCAGCTTTGTGAAGAATTGAAAAGAGAAAGAAGAACAATGACAGAGAGAATTCGGCAGAGAGGAGAATTTGCTTAAGAAATTCGGCAAAGGAAAAGTGAATGAATGAATGGCCTCTCTTTTCCTTTTATAGCCAAATTTACTAGGCTAGAGTCCTTTACTTGGCCACCACTCTTCTATTTTGATAGCTTTATCCCTTGATTTATCACTTTAATAAAACTTAATCCAATAAAAATAATACTAATAATAATCCTCTTTTATCTCTTCCTTATCTATCAAAATAAAAGAAATAAATCCATATTTATCCATCTATTATCTCTTCAAAAATAATCCAATTTAAATCCCTTATTATCTCTTCGAAATAATCCAAATAAAAATCCTTTATTATCTCTTCGAAATAATCCAAATAAAAAGCTTCTATTTATCACCTTATTAATCACATATTTATGAAAATAAAACACCTCCTTTTCTAGAAGCATGTGTCGTCCACCTCAGCCTTCTGGAAGCCAAAATAAATCCTTATTTATTTGCTTCCCAAGTGACTCGAACTCAGGCCCATTCCTCTTGCACATGGCGCCATTTCCATAGGCCCTAAGTGGCATCTTCAGGCCACTTTTCCAAGCCTGTTTGTGTGTCAAATTTCACCAACTTTTTCTTTTAAGGCCTCCTTGCCCTAATTTCCTATTTTAAACTTTAAAATTTGACATTTCTAGATCATTTCCAAGTTTCCTAAAATTTTCGACCGGCTCTGTATACTTGCCATTTCCTTACATTTCCAAGTTTCCAAAAATGTTCACTTTCCATTTTTAAACTTAACATTTCTATACATTTTCAGGTTTCCAAAAATGTTCATTTCCAAATCATTTCCATTCATTTCCGGGTTTCCAGAAATGTTCGAAATTTATTCCTAGTACATAAAACATGTCACTTCGTACAATTAAATCGAAAATGCATAGGCCCTTTCCAAGATGTTACATCTCTCGTAGTGGGTTTTTGACCGAGGCTTTTAATGGATGCAAGAAATACGCAGATTGGGGAGGGAAGTAAACCTTCGGGTTCGATCCCTAAGTTCAAGAGGAGAGCAGTGTCTGCAGTTCGTGATTGGCCACCAGGTTGTAGGCCAGCTTCCGAGCAGAGTAGTAGGCAGATAGCCGTGATTTCAGCTAGTGATAGCAGCGTCATAGATAGCTTAGTTTTGCACGTAATCAGGTGTGTAACTACTCACACCATCTTTGATGCTATGTTAATCTGTTATAATATACTGTTAAATGCCGAAAGTTCGGTATGGCTAATGAGACACCAGTGGAGGGTGTATGCGAAACATTAGGTTAGAGATTTCTGTTCTGATAAAGTAAGTGGTTATGGTGAAATAATTCGATCTATGATATAGGTATTCTGTATGGGCTTGTTGAACTCTGTTGCATCCATTCATCTGTATTTTATGTTTGCATGGGGTTTTTGAATATGTGATGAAAAGGGAAGTGTTGTAGTGGCTCAGCCACGATCTGTTGTAGTGGCTCTGCCATGATCTGCTCTGGTGACTATGTCACGATCTTGATGATAAGCAACATGATTGCCATCGATGGTGTGTAGCGGTGAGGGTTGATTGTAGAAATCCCCATCGGTGTGATTGGCAGGTACGGGTGGTGTGTAGCGGATGGAAATTTAGGATTTGGGGGTGGGTTCTGCATCACTTTCTGTATATGCGATATTCTGTTATTCTGTTCTGTAGGGCTAAGGCCCGGTTTGATGGTGCATGAGTGTTGCACACTGAGTCCCACGACTCACCCCGTTGTTAACATTTTTCAGGTAGCTCATAGTGCAATGGACCGGGCTGGAGAGGAGCACAGGGTGCCCATGCATGGATTTATTTTAGTTTCAGCAAAGAACTTTACTTATTTTTAATAATTGGTGTTTTCATTTTGTAATAAGGCCGCTGCTATTCGGTTTTAAATTTCGGGATTTTAAGTTTTAGACACTCGAGTTATACAATCAAACGAAATAACTATATGTTTTATAAAAAAAACACACAAAGGCAACAAAGTTTTCTTGCGACTAAATTATTAAGTAAACTATTCCGGCAAAACTTTCATAGCTTAAACAAATAACGTGGATTTTAAAAGTCACCTGATTTTGGAAGTTTGGATAACTAAACCCGGTTAACATAGGAAAAGAAAATTTTTCTAAGTTTCTAAATGAATTTGAGATCCCCAACAGAGGTTTCCCTTTAATGACGCGCAGTGTTTTACCAATTCTTTCTAGTAACGTGTCAGATCTAGTCGTGGTGTTTGGGTCAGGTTTAGGGTGTTACAACTTGTACTCCGATTTGACTTTAGATTTTGGGTTTTGTTGTTTCAACTGTTTACTTAATTCTTAAACCTAAGTAAATTTCCTACGTTTAAACTTGGTTTCTGAAATACTTAAAATTATAAAATGGGTTTTTCTTTATTACTTAACAAGACTCAAGGATTTTGGGCTTTTGGGCCTAAAATTTTTAATTAGCAAAATCGTTTGAATTATGCCTTTGATGTGACACACCAGATTCGGGCCTAACTTCTAGGCCGGGTTTGGGGTGTTATAGTTCATGTTTAAAAATTTACCCATGTGTGACATGCATGTGTTTTGATGTTTCATGGTAGATTATAAAAGCTTGATGTGTAATAAGCATCTTTTACAAAGTGATTTTTTGATGAAAACACCTAAAAAGGACCTTTTTGTAAAAGTTGTAAAATGAGTAGTAAAATCTTATTTGAAGGAAAATGTGGGCTGTTATGAGCATGTATTAAGTTCGGCTAGGCTTGGGTAGCAAAGAAAATGGACACATTTCATTTTATGATCCTAGAAACTAATTTGTAAATATGTGAAAGTTTAGGGGCAAAACTGTAATTTTTCCAAAGTATGGTTTTTGGACTAATTTGAACAATGTGATAATTAAATGAGCTAAATTTTCTATTATAGATCAAGGAAAACGGAGTCCGGACCTAGACCAGGGAAAGAACAAAGTTGTGGACTAAATCGAATTAGTTAGCCATATTTTGTACCGAGGTAAGTTCGTGTGTAAATAATGCAACTTATATTATGCATTTAATATTTTGTTATTGCATGACTTGTACAATTATCATTATCAATTTGTTTGGCAAAGATTCGATACGGCGAAACTCCCGGTTGAACCTTAGGAATAGTTAGGATACAAATGTCATGACATTAGGGTTATGAGTTTAAGTGTAAGACCATATCTGGGGTATGGCATCATTACGAGATTTTGTGTAAGACAATATATGGTTAATGTTGTTAATTACATTATGTTATGTGTATAATAATGTATCTATGATACTTGATGACATTGTCATAAATTACATTATGTTATGTATAATAATGTATGGTTAATGTTGTTAATTATTTACATGCAAACTTACTAAGCTTTATGCTTACTCCCCTTTCTTTTCCATTTTCTTATAGCATCGCCAAGCTAGCTCGGGGATCGAAAGACGTCGGAGAGTCGATCACACTATTAATTGGAACCTTTGGGTATAGTTAGTCTCAACATTTTGAGTATAGCATGTATAGGGATTTGGTCTTTTTGTTATATGTCATATTGATTTAGCAAAATGTGTTGGCTTATGATGATATTTGATTCATTTTGTATAAGGCCATGGGATATGGCTCATAATGATTATTTGGTTGTAAACCTATTCATATATGCATGCATGTGCCAATGTCATTATGATAAGGCCTATGGTTATTGATGGTCGAATGATGATGTGTTGCATGTGATTATGGATGTTTGATGATGGTGAAGCACTTAGTTATGCCATGTTAACGGCCTTGAAGTCATATATATATGCTTGGATTGGTGTAGTATTGATGTTGTGTAGGTAGGTGCAAGTATGGGTGGCAAAAAGGCTTGGTAAATAGCCTTATTTTGTCCACACGGGTAGACACATGGGCGTGTGTCTAGGCCTTGTGTGACACATGGCTAGCCCTAAGGGCGTGTGTTATGGTCGTGTGTCCCCTACACCCTAATTAAACACTCAGGCATAAGACACGGCTGTGTGTCTCGACCATGTGAGAGACACGGCTATAGGACATGGGCATGCGCCTAGGCTGTGTGAAGTCTGCACTTGATTTTTGGAATTTAATTCGCCACACGGCCTAAGGACACGGGCTTGTGCCTTGGCCGTGTGACCTTATTTGGTTGATGACATCATAAACAAAATGTCCCCTATTTTAGAGACGCCCTGAAGCACGGGCGTATGGTATGTCATAAGGGCGTGTCCCTTCACCCACACGGGCGTGTGGACCTTTTTCATGGAAATTTTTTTAAGTTTCCCAAAAGTTTCTAAATTTGTGTGGAAATTCATGTCTCAGTTTTGTATGATTGCTTGCGTATAAGTCCGGTAATGCCTCGTACCCTGTTCTAGCGTCGAACACGTGTAAGGGGTGTTACATTCCCTCTCTTGGACAAGGGTTTTCCCTTGAAGTTCAGTAATATATTTCCCAATATCCGAGTTTGTGAAATTAGGTGGGTTTGGTTCCGTCGATGGTTCAGATTCATTGGTTCTTTTAACTTTTCTAGGAGGCATGATATCCTAATACAATACTAAGCAAACAATTCAATGGAACAGTAAAAAGTTGAATTTAGGAACCCTTAACCTTTAATATATAATTGAAGTTTGTTTGAATCCCTTACTTTCTCGTGATGTTTCTGTTCCTCATTGCCACAAATATGGTTAAAGAGTTTGCAAAGAATAGATAGAATGTTTAAAAAATTGAGGGTTTACGGTTTAAAAGGTTTTGATGGATTTGAGAGAGTTTGGGGGACTAACAGTTAAGAGGTGTTTTAATTAGAAGTAAGTATGGTTTTAGGTTATAAAATAGGGTTTTAAAGGGTTAAAAATTGGGTTAAATGAATATTATTTTTCCAGGTTGCGCAATTGGGTCGGGTGAACCCTGCACAAAATTGAAGCGATGCCGCAACACCGGGGTTCGATGTCACTACACACCCTACAGTTTGGAGATCTGAAGGAAATTGTTTCCTATGTCACAACTCCCTAGGGTGATGTCACGGCACTGACTCTATTTCAGCTAAGAACTTCAAGCTTTAAGGATGTTTCAGTTTAAGGATGAATTTACATCGAATAAAAGTCAATATTTAAAGTAGGTGATTAGTTACATAAACAATAATTTACAAAAGTTAAGCAGCAATTCACTAATTTTTAAGTTTCACTGTCGGATTCATCTGACAGTGTCATCAATTCACCAATGGAGGATGTTTCTATTTTGTTAGTATTGGTCCATATTCCATCTTGTCGTTCCACCTGTGCCTGTTTATCCCTTTCCTTAAACATGTTTATTCTTTTTGCATGCATAAAAGGAAGTGTGTCCCTTAACTCAGGAGCATTAGAAATAAATATTCATTTTTACATTGCTCCCCTAACTTCCTCCTATCTTCCTTACTCAATAGA